>CM042166.1:82374320-82434320 GCA_023376005.1 Doryteuthis pealeii
ACATTGATATTCCATATGAAATACGGCATATCTTTATTAACTTTTCGTTCTCCGCTTATTCACGTTAAAGCATGCGTCATTATATGTTCTTCACCTTCCATTTTTGCACATGCATTGATCACGTCATTTGCTTTTCGTAAACAAACGCGCACATAAAAATTAACGGTTAATAGCATCAGATTCACACAACCACTAATTTCCTCATATATATATATATATATGTGTGTGTGTGTGTGTGTGTGTGTGAGTATCAACCACAGGTCGCACTAATAGCACGGATATCCATGACAATCTCTCGCTAACCGTCCCTATTGTTTATTGCCCCCGGAAGGTCATCTACACAGCACCCAGCATCTGCGTTGAGCCACTGTCTCCCTAAGGTCACGGCTGAGCTGGCTAATGTAAGACTTTGCTAGTCGGCCCGCACCGGCGTGCCCAAGACTAGGTCTAATGATAGTAGAGGGGAGAAACTGTCAGTAACCAGGCGCTGTTCACGCTACCTTGACTTAGGATGTAAATGCTCTATTAATTATATTGAGCACTGTTTACTTATAAATATAGCACCCATATTATCTATCCCTCTCTCTCTCTCTCTCTCTCTCTCTCTCTCTCTCTCTCTCTCTCTCTATATATATATATATATATATTATATATATATATATATATATATATTAAAATGTTCATTGTTTAGTTAAATTCCATCAGTGTTTCAGGATTTAACAAATTCTAAATTTAACTATTACAATTACTGTAAATATGTTTTGATGCTCTTAAACACACACACACACACACACACACACACACACACACACACACACACAGACACAGACAGACACACAGACACACAGACAAACAAACAAACAAACAAACACTCACACATTTATATGTGTGTGTGAGAGAAAGAGTGTATGTGTGCGTGTGTAGTGGAATTAACAAATTGTTCTAAAAACATTTTTTCATCAAAAAAGGAATATTACCTAATACTGTCTAGTTGATCAGGACAAAAATCTAAAATGAATTAATGTTTGCACAACCCTTTGTAACAGTCTCATTACTATTAGTTTTCTGTACATTAAGAAAAATATACAATGATCAGATGAGACTTGCAAGTCTCATCTAATATAGTATCCCAGTAATTTAGGTTAGTCAATAAAGAAATTATGTGATATAATAATAATAATAATAATAATAATAATAATAATAATAATAATAATGCGGTAATAGAGATGAGACTGTAAACCATGTACTATGCGAATGTAGCAAAATAGCACAACGGAAGTACAAAACTAGACACGACTGGGTTGGAAAGGTGATCCACTGGGAATTTTGCAAAAAATAATTTTGACCATACAACAAAATGGTATATGCATAAACCAGAATCTGTTCTTGAGAACGAAACGCATAAAATTCTCTGGGACTTTGAAATAAAAACGGATCACCTTATCCCAGCAAGAAGACCAGACCTAGTGTTGATAAACAAAAAAGAAAGAACTTGTCAACTGGTGGATTTGCAGTTCCAGCAGATCACAGGGTGAAGCTAAAAGAAAATGAAAAAAATGGAAAAATACCTTGACCTTGCCAGAGAACTGAAAAAGTTATGGAATATGAAAGTGAAAGTGATACCAATTGTAGTTGGTGCACTTGGAACAGTCCCAAAAGGATTGGAAAAGGGTTTGGAAAGTCTTGAAATCAGAGGAAGAATTGATACCATCCAGAACACTGCACTGCTGCAATTGCCAGAATACTCAGAAGAGTCCTGGAGACCTGAGAAGACTTGCTGTCACTCAGACTCCAGTGAAAGACCATCAGCTAACACTGATGTGAAAACTCAAAAGGAGTAAATAATAATAATATAAAAATAATAAATATAATAATAATATAATATATATATATATTATTTATTATATATATAGTTATAAATATTAATATAATGTCAATGTTGGTTATGACATTTTCTCACCTATTGTTCAAATCAAACCATATATATTATATCTATGTACATAACGATATGTACATAGGGTGTTATTTTAACTCGGTAATTTTTTCAATCAACAACTAGGGAAATTAATGCAGCTCACCCACTGCATCTCGTAATCAGGTTTGCATACATATCGTCAGTAGGAATATCACCATCAGTAAATTCAAGGCATAGAATAAATAAAATCGATAACGTACATTTTCATCAAAATACGTAGACTTATAATGGCTGAAAAATGGCATTTTGGGGGCACTTTGAAGCCCCATATCTCCCCCAATTCTCCACAAAACTCAACTGTCTTTTACTTTGTGATAAAAAGTGCTCAATTCGGAGTTTTAGGTGACTTTTGAGGCTGATAATCCCCTGAGAGTGGGCAAAAATTGCCAATTTTGTGCACAAATAAAGTGCCAAACTAATATGATTTTCTGATAGAGTTCAATGAGGAATATCATATAGTAAAAGATGGTTGAGTTCTGTGGAGAATTGGGGGAGATATTTGAGTAGGTATATCCTTGCGAAGCTCATCACCCTCTAGGTCTACAACTGCTTTGACTTCAGTTTTCCTTCTCTTAGATCAGCTCTCATACCAGGGTTAAAGGTCCCAGTTTGCCCTACTATTTACCCATAAGTAGAGGGTGAATAATTGGATTCATACCTTTCTCAAGCATAAAATGCAAACAGCCTCGTTCAAGATTTGATCTCAGTTAGCCAAGTCCTCTTCCAATTATAACTGTTATGCCACGCGTAGCTACGGAAGACGAATTTCCACTTTGTGGCGTGGATACTGCTCCACGGCTATATCAAATCGAGTTAGAATTAAATCTTTGAAATATAACGTTGTAACAAAAGATATTTACTCTTTCTCTCCCTCCCTCTCTCTCTTTTTATTTCTCTTTCTCTTTCTCCTTATGGCAAGCCCCAAACCCTTTTTATCATAGGGGTGCTAGAAGGCGGTGGCTGCGGGTCTATATGTCCTGGGAATGACGTTAAACTCTATCTGATGGTGAGATTTCAGTTTTGGAGGTTTGGGAATGTGGAGCACCCCTTCATCACCATTGCTCCCTGGTCCACTCTGACCCGGAGTGGTAGTACCTATTAGGGTCCCATCTATGGGTTAAATAGAAAACATGAGTTTATAAACGAAATTGTATTATCCATTAAAAATGAAATTATTTCAAAACTTTGTCGGCATTAAACATTTTTAATACCAAATTACCAATAGAAGTATTCGGCATAAAATAACCCAAGGGTTGGCATGCCGTAAAACCCAACCAAACAAACCAAACCGTCTCTCTCTCTCTCTATCTATCTCTCTCTCTCTCTCTCTCTCTGTATTATTCGTGTCAAATTAGCCAAGGAGTATTTGTGTTTTTATTCCGAATCCTCTATCTATTTCATTCTTCGACAAGTTTAAGGTGATAGTAACGAGGACGTCACTTTCAGAACTGAAAAAAAAAACAAAAAAAAACTTTAACAACAATTAGATACCGAACGTTTAAGGAACAAAAAAAAGAACAATTACTGCTTAATTTACGTCTTGCGAGAAAGCCAAAGTGGGTTAATATAATGCAACATCTCCTTCAACGTTTGCTACTAGAACTTCAGCCTGTGCTGGCATTGATGGATGAGAACATGCTGTTAGATAAGATTTCCAAGATCGCAGACAAGATCATGGATTTTAACCCTTCACATCACCGTTAGTGCTAAAGTTTCGGATTTTGGTTTAGTTAATTTGTATAACATTGGCAAAATTGCAACTTAAATTAGGTGTCTGCATAGTAACAGTGATTTGATCCATTTTAGAGTGAAACAGTTTGCAAAGAATTGCGATTAGTGTGGGATGACTATTATAATGATTAGAAATAATTCACGTGATCGTCTGGTGGTCGATTGGTTTGGTTTGGTTGGTTGGGTTTTACGGCATGTCAACCTCTTGGGTTATTTTATGCCGAATACTTCTATTGGTAATTTGGTATTCAAAAATGTTTAATGCCGACAAAGTTTTGAAATAATTTCATTTTTAATGGATAATACAATTTTGTTTATAAACTCATGTTTTCTATTTAACCCATAGATTGGACCCTAACAGGTACTACCACTCCCGGTCAGAGTGGACCAGAGAGCAATGGTGATGAAGGGGTGCTCCACATTCCGCAAACCTCCAAAACTGGAACCTCACCATCAGATAGAGTTTAACGTTATTCCCAGGATATGTAGACCCTGAGCCACCGCCTTCAAGCACCCATATGATAAAAAGGGATTGGGGCTTGCCATAAGGGCAATAGGGTTGGGAAAATGATATAGGTACTAGGCCTGGTGGTTGAAGAGATGCAGCTAATCAAAAAGTTAACAACCCTCTTAAACATAAAACCTTTTGGTAGTTTATTCTCTTAACATTCGTTTGTGTAGAGGTTGTGGAAAGATTGAAGTTTGAGTGTTACGGTTGTAATATCGTGACTCACAAATGTAATTGAGGACAGAAAGCGTGTTATGTAATGATTTAGACATGACCTAGAAATGACCCTATGTCGCCAGGTACAGAAAAAGTAAGTGTAATCGAAAGACATCCACAGATGAGCTGTTGGGTACTGTTGCATACCCTTCTTCTTTACTGGCACTAAATCGATATAATGTTGCATAGCTCTTTCTTTAATCCTATTTCTTGGCCGTCTTTGGTATTCTGATCGTCTTTGGTATTTCTTCTATCATCTTGACTTGGTCTGGAATCTTCTAAGGTCTGGAATTTCTTGCTGGTCTGGAATGTTCTTGCTGGCTGGTCGTCCTGGATTCATTTTTTAGTCTTGTTACCAAGACATTCATCAACCACAAGAACATATTACTTATACAAACTTTTATTTCCTTAACTATACATTTCATGTAACTAAATATCTGACTAACATAGTGCGCGTGAGTTCCAGTTTAGGCAGGGCATAAAATGGCCGACCGCACTGTCTGATGCCTAACTGCAAACTGGGGACTCTGAAAAAGGTCCCACGTGACTTCACATATTTGGCGGGCTTCTGTAATTTTCCATTGAAGGGCCCGGCCATGATATGAAAAGGGTCATCCCCTCAGAAATACAGGGAATTGACAATAATCTTATGCAACCGCATAGATTATGTAACAGTACAAAATAAATACAAAAGAGTATTACTCACAGACCGGTTGTAATGGTGACCAGCAATACCAGTGTCAGCCAGGAGAGAATGAAGTCAAAGATACAGAACAAAATATTTCTACTCTGGATTAAAATTAGAATATAACAAATTTCTTTCGTTCAGACAATTCACCTGGAGTCTAGATGGTCACTACTTTCTCCTATTACGATGGGAACCGCCGGCCATTACTAGAGGATAAACCTTGAATTTATTTACCTAAACCTGTTAAGTATCTGGCCGCCATCCTTGGCCAGTTGGAAAAAACTCAAAGTAAATAAGTCCCGAGTTATAGAATCCTTAGGTAAGTGAATAAGTCCTGTGATATAGAATCCTTTAGGTCCATCGTCCAAGAAGATCCAAGTAGTAGTGAGCTAAGATTAGAATCAGCCAGTATAAATAACAACAACAGCAGCAGAGCACTGCCAGTGATTGGACAATAGTGGTCACGTGTTTATCGGCGAGTCTATAAGTAGAAGTGACCATTTACCACACGCCTTATATCTTATTTGGTGTATCAAGGCCAAATGGTTAGCAAGGTAGATTAGCAGACCATCGTTAGTGAGTTCGATTCTCACTGTGCGCCCCATACTTCTGGCCTTGTGCCATATCTAAGCTAAGCTTAGTAAATAACTATATCTTAAAAAATTCCAACAAAACCCTCCATCGCTAGTAAGATGTGACACAAGTTCAATTTGTTAAGCGTAGTACATCTGATTTTAAATAAGTTTTCATTCTCCCTGTTTGCTGGTTAAACAAAGTCCTGTCTGCCTTACTATTTACTCATAGCTGGGGAAAGAAAATATAGATTCATGCATTTCTCAAGGGCATTAGTCTCATCCATGATTGGAACTTGGGTCACCATATCTATTTGCTAAAATGATTTGGCTATGATTGCCACTCAACTTGTGTTCCGTGGTTGACAACACAACATGGTCATTTCTTACTATAGTAGGGTGTCTCAAGTCTTGTTCGTTCCAGTAGACTGTTTGATGATTGTAAATTTCGTCTCGTCTCGTCTCGTTAACATCTATTTCTCTAACGTTTAGACGTCCTGCTGACACTTTCAGGTTAACGTCGGTCTGATCGACACCTTCAGACTAACTTAATGAGACTGTGACTCTTGACTGACTGACCGACCAGAAAATCTTTGGTAATTTATGAGAAGTGCGTCCCGGTCTCCTGCCTCAGAAATTGCTACCCGGTGACTATTAAAATAACATCCCCCAAATGTTGTCTCGGCAGTGTTAGTTGAAAGAAAACAACCAACTTAGGGCGTTAAATGTATTTTAGAGGGGGGTGCCTCTCTTTTTTGGCGTAATTCTTATCTATTTATCGTAATTTGTCGTAATTCTCGTTCATTTATAGAAATTTGTCGTAATTCTTGTTTATTTATAGAAAATCGTTGTAATTCTTGTTTATTTATCGTAATTTGTCGTAATTCTTGTTTATTTATTGTAATTTGTCGTAATTCTTGTTTAGATATGAAGATGGATATATAGTTTGGAATAGACTGAGATAGACAGATAGATAGACAAACAAAATAATATAGATAGATATGAACAAATGGAGACGACATAGCTGGGGACGTTATTTTGATAGTCACTGGGTAGCAATTTCTGAAGCAGGAGACCGGGACGTACTTCCTCATAATTACCAAATCTTTTAATCAGAATAGATACATCTCGCTTGTTCGAACACGCGTTTCAGTCTTCATGTTTTGGAGCATCTTTAAAATTCAACCAAACAGGTCACTTGCCGACAAGAAAACCTAACACATTCACGAGAAAAACGAACTTATTTGTAGTTCAATAACAATACACATTAATCGCAGGATCATCTATAGTACTATGAGGTTTAGCGATATCCATAATAAAAACAAGCTTTCCCTGGTATTATCAAATCCACCCGACCTGTAAACAAACAAGCTTGGTTACTCACAAAAGGGTGATCTGTACATTATAGGATCCCGGTGTCACACCCATAATTGAATCAAATAAGAAATTGACTAAGAAAAATGTTTTATTTATTGATTAATATATCCAAGGAAATTAGATAAGCTATTCTAATTGTTGGCATAAATTCACTAGTCCGTCTCTATTTTGTTACAACCACCAGATATTTGATAAGATTGTATTCAGCCATGTTCTTAAAAGCACAAGAATGGATAAACTAGAAAGCCAAGAGACTTCTATGACGGCATTTGTCAGTAAACTGTCGAAAAGCCACCCGTTACGTGTGCGATAGGCAAAGACATTCTGAGAAGCTGCCTCTTCGGATATTTAACACATTTATTAATCACACTTAATATGACAGATGAATATGCTTGCAATTCGAAATTAAACGAAATTTTTCGTGTCTTTTTTTAAAATTTGATTTTTCTATTATTATCTTTTACCTAATGTACTTCTATTCTCGGTGTGGATTTTCCCTATGGTATCGTCGTCGACTTCAATAAAAGTCATGCCACTAATGTAATGTCAAAGGGCGACAGACAGTATTGTTACCTTGTTTTCGATTTTCGTCCATAATGAAATGTTCTTAAATGATTTTCCAGAAATTACGAAAATTAAATTTGATTTTTCGCCCTATTATCTGTATCCCCCCTAAAAAATCGGTGCGTTCTGAATATGACACTAAACATCTGATAGCAAGGTTCTACTTCTGAAGATTTGAGAAGTTTGGAGTACGCACATTACTCCCAGGTCCACTCTGACCCGGTTTAGCAGTGCCTGTTATACTCTCATCTATGAGTCAAATGGATCTGTTTAAAAATCATTTGTATTTTATAGGAACGTTTGAAAAAAGAACTCTTAAGAAACTACACAAAAAATTATATATGTGCGAACAATGAAGAATTTATTCCCTTACGTAATAAAATAAACATGTTTGGTAAAAGGCTACAACAAAAGAGCACTAGTTTCAGTAGTAATCACTTTAGAAAATATTTTGATAATAATCGATTTATGTCAAAAGCCGTTTTTCTTCATTTTAGAAAGATTTTTGTTATTTACATTAGGTAAGTCTGGCACAAGGACATAATAAAAAGGCATTCATTTACCACTGACGAAGAAATTAGTTAGATATCAATCTATTTATGGTAGAGGCCGTCGTTTCTTCACTCAAAAAACTTTTTTGTTGGTATTTACGTTAGACACAAGGGCATCATAAAAGAGCATCCATTGACCCATGAAGAAGAAATTAGATAATAATCGCTTTATGACAGAGGCCGTTGCTTCTTCATAAACATAATATTTTTTGTTATTTACGTTAGGTATGTATGGCACAAGGGCATCATAAAAGAGTATCCATTGACCTCTGAAAGCTCTTGGTTGGCATGCCATTAAAATCAATTCATTAATCAATTCCAATTTGTTACAAAAAAGTAGAAAATTATATAGAAAAGAAGAAATTTTATTGAATAACAATCACAAAAGTTGGCAAGTATTGCAATGTTGCTAAAACCAAAAAATATATATTAAATATATTTGTGGTTGAAAAGTATCTTTTATATCAGTGTAATTGTTTATAAAGGAATATTCTTGGGTGATAATTGCACTTCTGATGGTTTCAAAAAGTTACATTTTCTCCCCTATTCATACTAAAAAAGGAATATGGAACAAGTAGCTTTTTTTTAGCATTAAAGTCATAATTTATTGGTTTATTCAGGTCATGGAAAAAAACTGACAATTTATGACAGTTAAGTTATTTTCTAATTTATGACAGAAGAGTGAAATGTAATTATTTTTTTTTAAAACTAATTTTACGGTTGCCAATACTGATGTCATGGAAATCTTTTAATTTTTATTAGTTCTTCTAATTGTTTCTTTAATTGCTATTGTTTTTTAAAAAATTGTTATTGTTTCCTTTGTTGTGATATACCAAATGTGGGTCCATTGACTAAAGCTGTTTAAATAGTTGTTTTTTGTTTTCATTTCATATAAAATTACGTGGTCGTTCTTAAGTGCCCATGGTTACTGTAAAGTTTTTAAATGCCATCCTTGGCCAGTTGAAAAGGGCTTAAAGTAAGTAAGTCCTGAGTTATGGAATCCTTTGGTAAGCGAATAAGTCATATCCTGCGTATAAGTCCTATTCTGCGTATTGTTAAAGGTCCTGTGATACAATCCTATGTCCGTCGTCAATGAAAGTCAAAGTATTTATGGTCAGTATGGTCCGTTTAAGTATTGTATCAACCTCAGAGTACTGCCAGTGATTGGCCAAGAGTTTGGTCATATGGTTGTGGTTGAGTCTATAAGTAGGAGTGGGCTTTTAACACACACCTTATATACTAAAAACTCTCAACAGGTACCATATTAAATTTTGATGTGGATATCAAAATAAAATTTGATAATTGCTTAGTTTTTCTCTTAAAAATACTCTGTTAAAATCAATCAATTAATTATATGTTTTACATTGGGCCTTTATTGGATGATACCACTCACCACATACTTAGGGAGCAGTTGCCTTTAATAACAGAGGTCATGTGTCTGATAAGTTATGATCAGCAAAGGAAGAATTTAGATAGATGATTCAAGTGAGTGTCATTCCCACTGTGATATTGCATTTTTATGTAACAACCCACGTCTGTGTGTTATTCTACATGTGGCCATTAATATGTATGCTTATAAGCAGACCTGTCGGGTTTGTGTGAAATGGAAATCGTAAATTAGAATAAGAGATGCATTAGTAATTCTTCTTTATTTTTCTAAAAGAATTTGTTTCCTTCCGTCAAGAAGCCATTAAATGCAACAACAAACACCGATAAAACAACAATAAAACCAAAACATTAAGCATAAATAAGAGAAAAATAAATTCTGTGAAATAAAACTGCTTTTGTGTCAACATTAAATCCCATCACTTTCCATCCGTCAAATGCTACAAGTCCCCTCTGTTCCCTTTTTCTCTCTCACAATAAACATCGTAATTTTGTATTCATTCTATTCTATTGAAAACCATTGCGTCCGTATCAGTCACAGCTCTGATATGTTTCCTGTAATAAAACTGATTTGACCCAAAATATATGTGATACTTGTTTTGTTCATTATGCAGGTTATGTTTGAGTATTCAGGGTGGAAGTTGACAGGTGTCTATTAAAATGATCGCTGTTTTTTGTCCAAGGGGAAATAAAAAAAATGTTCGCAACAGGAAAGACAGATTCAAAAAGGAAAGACAGATTCAAAAAGGAAAGACGAGCCGGAAAATAGGAGATATAAAGAGATTGCAGATTCTTAAAATACACAAATGTGACAATTGCCATAGGGGAGGGATTGTTGATACAATCTTCTAGAAAGTCAAACACATTAAATATCGTTGTTTTATTCGTTTTGTTTTTTTAAGTTTTTTTTTTCATGAAGATTGAAACTAGGAAAATACACCTTAGAGGTGAGCTTAACATCTTTCCATCTTTAACAGTCCTCGGAACGGCATTCAGTTTCGCTCAGAGCTTTTGTTGGTTGACCAACACTGATGTGTCTGTCAGTAGGTGTCCACGGGAGAACGTCATTTATAAGTTCGTCCATACGTTTCGTTTTTTATTATCTAAAGTGTTTTTTGTTGCTTTTTTTAATTAAAGAATACAGTTACATGTATTTCGAGTGTATACATTTTGAGAATAATGCATGGGTTATAATAATAAGTTTCATTTAAAGTAATGGGGCACTGATACTGGGGCGTAATGGGAAATAATTTAGGGGGCTTATATCAGAAATTGGGTTATCTGTTCCTGGAATCAGACGCCAGGGGCAGACCCCTAAAATTCCACAGAACAGGCCCGACAGGTTAAGGGAACAGAACTAGCTGGTACTAGCAGAAGAACAGAACCACAGCGACCTTACCGGACAACAGAACCACAGCGACCTTACCGGACAACAGAACCACAGCGACCTTACCGGACAACTTCGAGACATTGCTAAGACAAATACAACTAAGATAAGTGTACTTGATCCTCTATGCATTACTTTATATATCCCGTCAGGAGAAATCCTCTGGCAAATTCTTATAGACATTTACACAAATGTATACTCACATTTAACACCTAACCCAACTGTTAACCCAAATTATAAACTCTTATACTTGCCTTGTACCTTTCCTTCATAATAACAGTCTTAATAGTTTTACTTGTTTAGCTCTTATTTCTGTTACTTAGACCCATCTACCTTTGTTTAAAGATAGTATTTCTTTTAAATTAAACCTTTTTTCAAGCTATTTTAATTTTAAAAAAAGTAAATGAATTAAAGTTTTAAATACATAATTTAGTGATTTTTTAAAGAAGCAAAAACTATAGCCACAAATCTTCGTAAAAATGAATTAATTACTATTTTGAAGGGGAACTTAGACTTTTAAAAAGTAAATGAATTAAGTTCTAAATGTATAATATAATAAATGTATAATTTAGTGAAGACGAAGGAGCTTCACGACGATAACTCACATCACAGTGCTTAGACCCTCAACGTAATTAACAAAAAAAAAAAATCCAAACCATACGCAGATCAAGTGGCCTTTAGCGGAATCATTCTTAACACATAAAAGGGTAACGTTAACAAACGGTAACACATCTTTTCTGTAGAAGTTATCCCCCAGATAACATAGAAATAATATAATACTCATCGTCGCAGTGGGATTCTAACTACCGTCAAGTTAGCAGACAAGAACAACATGCAAGCTGTAACTTAAATACAGTCCTTGCATGCCGCTGACACATTGCAGACTGAGGGCTGAAGAGTGGATACTTATCCATATCTCTACTCACCCTGAATACCATCAGCCAATCAAAACCCAGGAAATGGACTTGCCAGTGTTCATAATGGAATAACCCAAAGCTGCATAAAGACCACCTGCCAACACTTTAGAGATAGTTTTGTAGTCAGCTTGTAACAGAGCTGAATACTTGACAAATCCAACATTGTCAACTATCATCGTCACAGTCGGATATTCTGAAGATCGCATAAACAAGAAACTGTCAGTAACCAGATCGGGATGCGACACTAACTCAATTCTTTCGTAGACCTGTTGCCATACCAAGATTTAAAAATCAAGTCTTCCCACTATTCATCCATAGCTGGAGGGAGAATAGCCGGATGCATAACTTTCTCAAGGTTATTAGCGCTTTGTGAAATGCAAACTGCCTCGTCACGAATTTGAACCCAGGTCGCCGTGTCCATTTCCTATGATTATAACCATTACACGACGAGCGCCTTCACTGGATACAAGCTTGGGACATCTTGACCCACTTTGTAAACTAAATATGCGCTTACGTTTACCATGTCTTGACCTTCCAATCTCTCCAGAAGCACTTATCGGAAATTCAACAGAGAATTATCTTCCCCTGCCGCTAGGGGAAAATCGCCAACAGGAGGTTGGCGCGAGAATCAAACCAAATCTCACTTATCACAGAGCAGTCACTGAGGGAAGTCGCAAATAAGCGATCCCTAGACTTTACTTATCACAGAACAATTACCAGGGAAGGACGTGAAAATAAACGCCTCCAGCTACCTCGCCCATAACCAGCATACTTTCTAGGCATTGTATCAGCAAACGTTCTAAGGCTGATACAATAGCATACTAACAGAAGGCTGAAGAACGAGAAACGACCTGACGAAGCGTCTTAACAACATTCCAACCAGCGACCAGAATACCCCTGTTATCACCACTTCTCCAACGAACAGTATTTAACCTCACAGATACGTCTTGTAGCAAATACCATTAAAATTTGCAACAACATTTCTGTACCCTTTGATAATACAAGTGTCTGCATTTTATATTTGTATTTGTTTCTTTCTTTCGTCAGAAATAGCCAACTACGGAGAATAAGGGATCCAACGAATCCCCGTAAAGACTCTTACACTTACTCTTATTCTTACACTTACTCTTATCTATATCATTCTTTTTTGGAACGAGTACAGTTGTTCAAGTAAAAAAAAAATGAAACTAACGTCGATTCATCTGTGTTGCAATGTTTGTATATATATTGCCAATACTCCCCACCAGCGTTGTTGCCACTGGGTACATGACTTGTTTGTCTAACTAGCATCACCCCCTGCTTCTTCACCTTTGATCAATCCATTTCCCTCGGATAGAAAGAAATCAGCATATCTTTCAGTATCAGAGCTGATCTCATGTTGCGGACAAATTTGTGAATGGTCACAGCAGAAAGTCTCCAGACTGTTGAATTCTTAATGATCAGGCACACGAAGGTTTCCTATGAAGCATGTGGTAGAATGAGTAAAACCTGTGGAAAATCACCGACCATTACGATAACATTTCCACCAAACGGTAATGTATTGTTCATCAAATCTTGCCAAAGATTGTACAATACACCCAGCATCATTTTAGAATCCACTGGCGCCTCATCAATCTAAATCAAAACCGCTGCTGCAAGTAACTTGCCCAAACCGGAATTTGGTGATATATTACATTTTGTTCCGAACAATGGGTTTAGGATTGCCAATCTGCACCGACTATGCAAAGTGCATCCGCTTGGAAGTAGCGTAGCTGCCATTCCACACATTTCTGTTGCGGGTGCAATATTTCGTTTCGAATATAATGAAAGAGAGCTTCGTATGCATAAGTTTTTCATGAACCACCAGAAATTTTACTCTATTGTAATCTAGATAAAAATGTATTTTTGTCAGTATTGAAGTCAGTCAGTCAGTCTACTATTGGTTTGAACAACAGCAACAGGCCAAGCACAACTAAAACAGTGCCAAAACAACTCGTACTTATGGGAATTCAGAATAGTCCACTCATGTATTTGGGTGATTCCATTCCTTGAGTCCTAATTGGCTGCTTGGTTTGTATGATGTTCTGAGGCTTCATAAATAACCTGCCATTTTACAGTAGTCTTTGCAGCAAACCAGGTTCGTATTAAGTTACGACTGCTTGCTGCCTTGTCTTACCAATTGGAACTAGTATGATTATTCTACAGTCAGCATCACCACCACCATTTTTCTTCTGGTTGAAGTTCTCATTATTCTCTAATATCTTTGAACAGTCATCTTCTATGTCAAATTCTCTCTCTTTCCGTCTTTCTCGAGTAAACTGTCCTTGATCTTCCTATAAATTGTGAGAATCTAAAATCTGCTCAGGATTTTTTGTACCGTGCAAGAATTTCATGGATAAGTTGGAAAGCACTATCAATGGCAGGGTCAAGGGAGAATCCTCTGTGCTTGAAATCTTCAAACAAATCTGTTTTCGATTTTTTTAACAATTCAGACGGATTGGAGATGTATATATGTCCAATTATATTTCCATCCCAGTGATGACATGCGGTGCATTCCTTGTCGGCCTTGCTCCACGTGTACATCTCGGGGGATTTTGTGTATGTAAAGTTGTGTGCCCTTGGGTTATCTTGACTGACCCGGAAAATTGGGTAAGTGTTATTCTTGCATCTTTACGTCTGCCTCGCCTCCTTCTGTGTCGGTGACCATCTGCATGTCTCGGGGATGAACAGCCACTCATTCAATAGCGATTTGTTCAACCATTGCAAACTCAAAAAGCCTACAGCTTCTGATAATCCGACAATATCTTGCGTTCAGGCAGTTTTTGACCTCGTCAACTGGAATTTACAATGTTGCACGATCATATCTTTCTTACACGTACTTGTAAAGATACCTGACAGATTTAATGTTTGCACAGATCTCTACATTGATTTAGTATCAATATGTTCAAGAGATATGGTGAATATGAAACAACAAAACAATTATCAACATCAGCTGGACCCTTCTTGAAGGTAACTCTGTTGTCTTTGTGTCGAAATAATGGATACTTGTTGATATTTGGATTTGTTTATTTACGCAAGTGCTTTAGAAACTTCTTAAATCAACAACCAACTCTCATACAAGTTGCAGAGTACACTCCAATGTTTATACAGCATTCACATCGTCACCACATTAAATAACTCAGGATCTCTATTATTGTTTTGAATTTCGGATAAAATCACCGTCTCAATTTCCTCTGCACTTCTGATATTTGAATCCGAATCAAATATGATCAAAATATTACTGTGGAGGAAGACCCTTTCCTGAAATTCTATCCCATACGTTTGGTTTTGTTTGTTTTGTTTTACGGCATATCAACCTCAGTGGGTCATTTAATGCCAATGAAGTTTTCAAATAAATTCATTCTTAATGGATAATCAATTTTGTGTATAAACTCATATTTTTCTATTTAACCCATAGATGGGACCCTAGCAGGTACTACCACTCCGGAATCAGAGTGGACCAGGAAGCAATGGTGATGAAAGGGTGCTCCACATTCCCCAAACCTCCAAAACTGAAACCTCACCATCAGATAGAGTTTAACGTCATTCCCATGACATGTAGACCCTCAGTCACCGCCTTCTAGCACCCATATGATAAAAAGGGATTGGGGCTTGTCATAAGGGCAATAGGGTTGGGGCAGCCATATAGGTGCTAGGGCTCGACGTGACCAGTCGATTGATCGGAGGGGGCCTCTCCGACTGCCCGTATAGCACAAGAAAGGGCCAAAGTGGAGTATTGCAAGTCATGGAACTGCTCATCACATACGTTCAAAGAGACTGTTCATACAAAGTTGCTCTTTATTAAGTACATATCTTTTTTTATAACACTTTGCCGGGGTACAGGGTTTAATGTATGTATGTATGTATGTATGTATGGGAACGATGCTCCGGCTCAGTATTACAGTCGTCGAAACTGCCCGTTCCAACCTCCCGTTCTTATGTTGTCTGTTGATTTACAGGAAGACTGAAAAAGAGCTGGTTTCGTTCCTTTTACCAACTCGGCTGAAATAGGATTAAATAACCAAAAGGATCAACAAAACAATTGAACACAACGCTTTTTGATGCTTAAGTACAAAATATATACATTTATTTTACAAAGGAGCGAGGTGATTTCTTTGTCAGTTGACTGGCGATCTACAGCTAGTTTTTGGCTAAGTTATCAATTTTGTACCGAGTGGCAAGACATCAGAGTGTATCGGTAAAGTTGTGGCAAGGGCACCGAGCTATGGCGAGCTCCCTGGTTTCGGAGAGTCTGACTCCGCTTCTCTCTCTTCTTCTTCTGCTTTCGGTCTCTTCTCTTTCTCTTTATGGGATCCAGACCTCACCACCCCTAACATATGTCTCTGATTGGCCAGCCACTTGTGTCAGCCTAGCTTGTATCTTTCCATTTGGGTTTTTCCAACTCCAACGAGTCAAGGCCAACCATTGTTTTATTTATCTAAGTTTTTGAAATTGTTGACCAACTTTTCAAAAACTGGAATCTTATTTATTAAGTTATCATTTTATTTTGGCAAAATCTAAAATTCCGATGATATATGTCAAATTCCATAATTTAAGGAATTTCTTTGTCTACGTGAAAATTCTTTGCTTAGATAAATTTATATTTTTCATATAAACAATTATTATTATTATTATTATTATTATTATTGTTTTTCTTATTTTTACTTTTAATTTTAACAAACCACCATTAATAATTAGGGTAGTTTTAATTAATTAGTAATTAATTAATAGATCGCCAATCAACCCATAACACTTTTAATAGTGTTACACAAATTGTCATTGAATCATTGGAAGAATCCCTGTAGCGTAATGGCTAACGTGCTGGACTGTCACATTATAGTAAGCATTTCGAACTTCTGTTGGGCTATGTTCACTTTTAAATACTCTTAAGAAAGGGAGGAACCTCCTCATTACTCAGTTATGGGTAGAATAGTACCACTACTGTTCTTTTAAAAAGGATAGCTTTGGCATTAAATAACCCACGAAAGTTGATATGCTATTAAATAAAGAAACCAAATTTTCAAACTGAATTATTGAATAATATTCGTACGTTCAAATTTAAATGTGGACAAAAGAATGTCAGGCGACAAGTGATAATGTGAATCGAAATCACCAGAATCTTTTAGAATTTCCAGTTAACTTTCGAAAATCTATTTTAACTTATTAAATAATATTGTCCTCATGGAAAGCCCCAACCGTTTTATCATATCGGTGCTAAAAGGTGCCTTCATGTCCTGGGAATGACATTAAACTTTATTTGATGGTGAGGTTCAATTTGTGGAGGTCTGGCGAATGTAGTGCGCCCCATCATCACCATTGCTCCCAGGTCCACTCTGACTCAGAGTGGTACCTGTTAGGGTCCCATCTATGGGTTAAATAGAAAATATGTGTTTATAAAAAATTTGAGTATCTGTTAAGAATGAATTTATTTCAAAACTTTGTCGGTATTAAATGACCCACTGAGGTTGATATGCCGTAAAACAAACCAAAATCAAAACTTAAAAAGGTAGCCCCTTCGTGGCTATTTATATTTAATTTTAATATTTAGTGGTGTAAAGCTGGTTTTCTTCTCCTAGACTGATTCCCTAATTACTGTTAAAGAGCACAGTGTGTCCTACTATTTATCCACATATGTATATATACCAACCCCTCCGCGCGAGCAGGATGTGACACACGGTCAATTTCTTAAGCGGAGTTCAACAGGTTTGAATTCAGAGTTTTCCTTCTCCTAGACCGGTTGCCTAACCAAGGTTAAAGAGCCCAGTCTGTCCTACTATTTATCCATAGCTGGAGGGAGAGTAGGATTCATACCTTTCACAAGGGTATTAGCGCTAAGTGAAATGCAATTACCTCCTCCAGGATTTGAACTCGGGGCGACGAGTCCATTTCCCATGACTTTAACCATTACACCACGCGTTTCCTATTTATCCACATATGAGCGGAGAAGAGATGGGTTCATGCCTTTCGCAAAAGTATTACATATTTTTATATACGTTTGCATACTCCAAGTTCACTCCTCAAATTTACTAGAACTGACAACAAAAGAAATCAATACCTTTATCTTACATTACTCACAAGGTTCCTGGTTCGATACCGGCCCTCGCCAACTCAGCGTATGACTAACACATGGATCTTGTGGTAAAGTGAGAAGCTGGTGGTAGGTGTGGCGCTCCACCCCAGACGCTAAAATAATCTCCTTGGTCTAACGCTATTGAAAAGGGGATAGACTCCCTCTGTTTTATACCCTTCTCATGACTTCTATTCTTCTTCTGTTCTTCTGACATCTTAAGTTCTTCTAGGTCTCGTCTAACATCTTGGTCTTCTTCTTGGTGACTTCATCTTCGTCGGTCGGTTGCACTTATTTTTTTCTATTCTTAATCAGTCTTGTTACCAAGACATTCATTAATCACAAGACTGTGTTATTTTTCTTAAACTTTTATTTCCTTAACTATACATTTCTTGTAACTAAATATCTGACTATGTTTGCTGAGGCTTCTTCCTCCTAATTTTGTAATTCATCAAATTCCTTGTCTTTTGGTCCATATGTCGAAGTTCCTTCCTTATCTTTTCTAAGAATGATCCAGAGAATCTTACAATGCATTTATTCTGTTAACAAGATTTCTGCTGCGGAAATGGTTTAGAGAAGTCCCCTTCTTCTTCTTCTTCTTCTTCTTCTTCTTCTTATTATTATTATTATTATTATTATTATTATTATATTATTATTTAGTTTTTCTACTGCTGTAGCTGGTGGTTCACCGGAGGCTGAGTGACAGCAAGTCTTCTCAGGTCTCCAGGATTCTTCTGAGTATTCTAACCGATTCCAACAGTGCTGTAGGTTGGATGGTCTCGATTCTTCCTCTGATTTTCAGTTCACCCAAATTCTTTCCCAGACCTTTGGGGATCGTTCCAAGGGCACCAATTACAATTGGTACGACCTTCACCTTCATGTGTCATATTATTATTATTATTATTATTATTATTATTTACTCCTTTTGAGTTTTCATATCAGCATTAGATGATGGTCTTTCACTGGAGTCTGAGTGACAGCAAGTCTTCTCAGGTCTCCAGGACTCTTCTGAGTATTATGGCAGATTGCAGCAGTGCAGTATTCTGAATAGTTTCAATCCTTCCTCTGATTTCCAAACTTTCCAAATCCTTTTTCCAATATTTTTGGGACCGTTCCAAGTGCACCAACTACAATTGGTATCACTTCCACTTTCATATTCCATAACTTTTTCAGTTCTCTGGTAAGGTCCAGATATTTGTTCATTTTTTTCATTTTCCTTTAGCTTCACCCTGTGATCTGCTGGCACTGCAAAATCCACCAATTGACAAGTTCTTTATTTTTTGTTTATCAACACTAGGTCTGGTGTTCTTGCTGGGATAAGGTGATCCGTTTTTATTTCAATGTCCCAGATAATTTTAAGCGTTTCGTTCTCAAGAACAGATTCTGGTTTATGCATATACCATTTTGTTGTGTGGTCAAAATTTATTTTTTTTGCATAATTCCCAGTGGATCACCTTCCCAACCCAGTCGTGTCTAGTTTTGTATTCTCGTTGTGCTAGTTTGCTACATTCACAGAGTATATGGTTTACAGTCTCATCTCTCATTATTATATTATTATTATTATTATTATTATTATTATTATTATTATTATTATTATTATTATTATCACTCCTTTTGAGTTTTTTTACATTCGCGTTAGCTGATGGTATTATTATTATTATTATTATTATTATTATTTATTATTATTATTTACACATTGTTGAATTACAACACCATTTTCGTTATTCAGTAAAAGTATTCATTTCTAATAATCGATTTGAAAATAGGCGCAGTAAGTGGTTGCATATTCATTTAATAAAACGGATATTGGGAAAGTGCATTTGTCAGTAATCAGATCTTATGCGTGAAATATAATTAATGCCATTAGTACACGCTTCAATAAATTATTTATGCATTCAATTCCATGACTGGAAATGTATTGATAATGATGAGAGTAGATATTTGGTAAAAAATATGTAAGAAAAATCTAAAGTTCTCATAATCTCCAGAAATTTCTGAGCCTTCCAAGTTCATAGACATCTGAAGATTCAACTGAAATAGTTTCGCAAAACATGCAACTAACAATATACTGTTTTTTCTGTACTCTTAGTTAACCTGATTTGGTTCGCTTCTTAAGAGTATATAGCCTAGATCTTAAGCTACAGTATTGTCAAAGGAGTATTCTAGATGTAATCCTTTTCTTCACTGTATACCCTGCAGAGGAGTAAGACACCCAAAAGGGGTGTTCTAGGTATGACACTGTAGTAACGATTCGAACTTACCTGACTCAAAACGTCCTCGATGCCTGACCTGCGAAACTGTCCCTGGCAAGGAAAGGAATGTGGTTAAGGGAAAAAGGAATGTAGTACGCCATTATGCCCACTCTGAGTAAGAAGTGTCAAGAAGTTGGAGGGAGCAGAATTGACTTTTTATAGAGGTTGCGAGGCATTATGGGTGACTACCCATGGTGCATTGCAACTTTTATTTGACTATAAAAGTGACCTATTTTGGCCTGAACGGTGCACTGCATTTTTGTTCTTCAGTAGCAGACTGTCGGAGAGAGCAAAAGAGGAAGTGGAAGAAGAGGGAAAATAAGAAGAAGAGAAAGAGAAGCTGGTGGACAATTTTCAGACACTAAACTATATCTGGTGATGAGGCTGCAGTTCTGGATCTTGGAGCGTGTGGAGTACCCTTTCATTGCCATTACTCCCAGGTCGATTCTGACCCTGGTAGTAGTACCTTTTAAGTATAAAGTAACCTTAGACAAATTGACATGCCATTAAAATCAATCAATTAATAAATCAATCAAAACCATATGCCTGTGTGCAAATTATTTGTATCAGATAAGTATACTTGATATCATATAGTCCATTTCCTATGACAATAACAGTTATAATAAACGTGCCTCCTAAAATACTGTTGTATTTCAACCTAATTTGGTGATAGGTATTTATTCAAGCCATTTGCAACTGGTAGGATGTGACACAAAGTCACACGTATGGGGCATCCAGCAAGGACCGAACTATTCAGTGGTAATAGATCATCCCATTTTGGGGGTATGTACTTTTAAATACGATCTTTTTCCATTACAGAAGATATTATTGATTGTTGCCGACTCACCATCAGCATATAAATTAAAATTAATCAAACTTTGCTCTATTGCAAGGATAGTTTACATAGGTCAAACGAATGGGATTTATAACATTTTTATCATGATTTGAATAGCACATATAATTCAATAAAGTCTTCTGCTGGTTTTGGCATTTGTATGTTTTATGAGTGAAACCATTACTCATTTCTCTTAAGTGGAATCAGAAGGAAAATGAATGAATAAAAAAAGAAGTGATGGAAGAAAAAGACGAGTTTATTCATGTACTGAGCATTTCATAAAAATAAACAGAAATATAAGAAAGAGAATTAAATAGTAATGAACTTAAGATAACATTGTATCGATGTAATGTTATAAGATATAGTATCAATATTGTTAGTTGCTTCTTTCTGTCGATTTTCAAAATCGTTCGAACGATCGATTGATTGATTAATGGGTGGAGAGACACGTTCAGCCTTGCAAAGAATATTGATGGAAATAATGCAGACAGAAAAGTGTGGCGTATGAAAGTGATAATGTTAGATATACACAAATAGAATATCGGATTTAGAGATAATGATTTCCTAAACGCTAAAATAAAGCGTGGTCACAGCCGCTGCATTCCATCAGTTGCACTGCATCCGGGTCACATAAAAAGGATCCACTAACAGAGGAAATGCAATCTTTAAATAAACAACAGAGACGCAACATCTAAATTATGCATAGCGTAAAGTTTATTGTTGTAGGAAATGTAATCGACGAACCGAGTTCAAATCCTGGACGAGCCTGTTTGCGTTTCACTTGGTACTCATACCATTGGGAAAGCAATAAATCCATGTGTTCTTCCTCCCCCAGCTATGGGCAAATTGTAGGGCAGATTGGGTTATTTAACCTTGGTATGGAAACTAGTCTAGTTGAAGGTAAACTCAGAATTCAGAGTAGCTATACTGTAAATCCTCGAGTATAGTCCGCCCTTGAGTATAACACGCAGCTTAAGGTATTTTCGCGCTCGACATCACAAAATGCGTCTTAAACATTGCTGGACAACAAATAGAGACTCGGACATTGCTTAGAAAATATTTTTCATTTTTAATCTCGTATATAGTACGCACTAGGGATTTTGACCTTTAAATTTTGGGGAAAAAGTGCGGATTATACTCGAGGATTTACAGTACTCCACTTAACAAATTGATTTTGTGTCACATATATATTTACCAACCCCTCCGCACGAGCAGGATGTGACACAAGGTCAATTTCTTAAGCGGAGTTCAACAGCACTAAGTGAAATGTAATGATCTTGTGTCACATATTGTTCACAGTCGAGGGGCGGGGTAAATAAAAACATGTAAATTCGCATCTCCGATATATCTGTGCCATTTTTGGTATGCTAAAGAGCCACTTTATTATAAAAGGCTCCCATTAACAGTTAGATAAACAATAACTATCGAGAAAGCATTTTTGTGCTTAAATCAAGCAAAATGCTATCTTAGAATGTTATTTCGGGAAACCCTCTTTGACAAGACAAATCTAAGATTGGTATAAGAAATTTGAAACAACAGGATGTTTGTGTAAAAGTACAAATTGTGGAAGATTATTAGTAACTAAAAACAATTGGAATGTCAATACAACCCACACAAATCCTCAAGGGGGGGACAGGGAAAGTGTTAAAGTTCAACATTTTTGCAAAAAATGGTTAAAAATGATATCGTACAAATTCCAGTTATTTCAAAGTAAGTGAACAGGAAAAAAATATATATATATATATATATATATATATATATATATATATATATATATATATATATATATATCACAAATCCACATTCAACCATAATCATGCTATTTGCATCATTTCCAAAAGCAATTTCGTTTTACCTGAGGAATGCCATAGCAAAAAAACGGTTGTACTGATGTTCAATAATAAATAAAAAAATAAATCTTTTATTTATTCATATATATATATATAATATATATATATATATATATATTATATATATATATATATATATATATATATATATATATAATAAAGGGTTTGTTTTTTATAGTGTATTCGAAGCTTTATGCGTAATTGAATAAGTTGTTTTTTGAAGGCAGCAAAATAATGGATGTATGTTGGAAAAACATATGTATTTACTTCTTTTGTTTTTTCTTTTTTTTTGTTTTTTTTAAACATACTTAATATTTTCGGACAAAATCCATCATCAGAGTAGTAAGAAGTCTTCATCCCATTCATGTTTGGTAAAAATCAACAGTTGTTATTAATACGTTGATGAACGCTGAAACTGAAATTTGAAAGATCGGCTAAGTTCGTGAATGTTCGTGTTGTTAAAGTTCCGACCGGGTGTTCAGCGGGAATGTTTGAAAAGCCTTTAAAATCTTTTTTTTTCTTTCTTTTACTATATATATTGGCAAACACTCGCCTATATGCATATATATTCCTAAAGGAATTTTTCTTAACATTTACATAGATATCCTTTTTTCATTTCAATTTTCCCTTCATCTATACACTGGAGCTCATTACATATAGTTCCTTATTTCGAAGGATGCGCGTGGTGTAATGGTTAAGTCATGGGAAATGGACTCGTCGCCCCGAGTTCAAATCCTGGACGTGGTAATTGCATTTCATTTAGCGCTAATACCCTTGGGAAAGGTATGAATCCTATTCTCCCTCCAGCTATGAGTAAATAGTAGGGCAGACTGGGCTCTTTAACCTTGGTTAGGCAACCGGTCTAGGAGAAGGAAAACTCTGAATTCAAACCTGTTGAACTCCGCTTAAGAAATTGACTTTGTATCGCATCCTGCTCGTGCGGAGGGGTTGGTAAATATATATAGTTCCTTATTTCTTCATACACTACAGTTACATTCTCCTTTTTCCATAATCTTATCTTATGTAGAGACCTGCATCTTTTTTTTTGTTTTGTTTTTTTTTGTTTTGTTTTTTACATTGAACTCATCATTTTCTTCTATTCTATCCTTTTTCGCCTCGTGAACTCGCTTATTTGGATTTTCCTTCTCATACGCTCTGTTTTCCATTTCTTTCTCGCTTGGCCAAAAACATAATCTTTTCCCTCTTTACTCTTAGTTTATATAATTTCAATTACATTTTGTAAATTGATGAACTGTAAATGAAGGCTGTCATAACCGATTCAAAGTCAATTAAATAAAGACGATAGAAAGTCGTTTCTTTCATTTAATGCTAACCTCCTCTCCCCATCTCCTCATCTCTTATTATTTCTTCGTTCTTTTTTGTTTTTAAAAATTTCAACGTTTTCATTTTCTTTTCTTTCTTCTCTGATACATTTTCCTTTCCGATTTCGTATTTGATTTTTATGCATAAAAACCAATATTCCATATTTCAGTTGCATATTCCAATTAGATTTAAAATCAAGCAGAACAAGTTAATTAAATATTAACAAAGTTTGAATTAAAAGAAAGTGAGTGAAATATACGGTAAAACGTAAGAGTCGCCGGGGGGGGGGGCTAAAGTCGGTATCAGCCAATCAGCGAAGGAGTCTATCCTCCTTTCACTAGCGCTAAACCAAGGAGATTATTTTGGCATCTGAGGTGGAGCGCCACACCTACCATCAGCTCCTTACTTTACCGCACAGATCCCTGTGCTACTCATACGCTGAGTTGGCGAGGACCGGAATCGAACTAGGAACCATGTGGTTTCTAGCCGAACGCTCTACCGACTGAGCTAACCCGGCCCTAAATACCAAAAATGAGTAAATATGATTGTTATGCTTGTTATGGTAATTGTTTTTAAGATTATTAGGATTTTATGAGAATTTTTATAATAGCTATGATGATATAATGAATATGTAAATACCTTGGTACCCCCTTACTATGATTTCATTGGGCAGTGTCATGGATAAATAGTCGACACTGTGATAGCCGACGAGTTTATGCCTTACAAGCTAACTTACTCGCTAGACGACTCCACGACAGACGGATGTACCAATTACTACTGCGATAATATACCAAATACGAACTTCAGAATATATCCCTTAACCCGGATATATCATATGATTATTATCATAATGATTGTGATTATTGTTATGATTACTTTCATTACTGTCATGGAGGTTGTTCTAATCATTATGCTAATTGTTATATATATATATATATATATATATATATATATATATATATATATATATATACCAACTATTATTATATATATATCTACCAACTCCTCCCCACGAGCAGGATGCAACACAAAGTCAATTTCTTAAGCGGAGTTCAACAGGTTTGAATTCAGAGTTTTCCTTCTCCTAGACCGGTTGCCTAACCAAGGTTAAAGAGCCCAGTCTGCCCTACTATTTACCCATAGCTGGAGGGAGAGTAGGATTCATACATTTCCCAAGGGTATTAGCGCTGGATTTGAACTCGGAGCGCCGAGTCCATTTCCCATGACTTTAACAATTACACCACGCGCTTCCTTTGAATCTTATTATATTTGTTATAACTCTTGTAAATATTGATATGAATATTGTCATGATGACTGTCCAACTTATTCATTAAACTCTTTTTTTAAATTTTGTTTAGGTTATTTATGATCGAATGTCAAGTTTACAAACATTTACGTGTAAATAACTACGTTTCTACATACATTCAGGATTAGTAGTTTGTCCTGTGCCCAGAAATCTACAGGACGGTGTTAGACGTAATCAAATTCCCTCTGATGCACTTTCTGGGGATTTATGAAACAGACACTAGTGACATGACACTAATAGAAACTGGACTGAGGTGAAAGCTTTCTTTGAGCACAAATTAATTATTCTCAAGGAATTTAAGGATTTAAAACAAGTGGGTAAACCAAATGAGATTGAATAGCTGGAAGCTGCAGTAATGGAGAAATTGATGCTGTTCAGAAGCAATTTTTGCTGGTATAACACTTCTAGGAAGATGATAATGGTGACAGAGAGGTACTGCAGTATGCCCCCTCTCCACAAACTCAGGATGTGAATCCCAGTTTTCTAAATTTGATATCCGAATCAGGGCACATCTATGAGTCAATTGACTAACTTATATGGAAAATTCAATTCCTAATTGTGGAATTTAACTATTGCGAACTTCACTGTATAATTGGTGATATATACGGGAAAACGTTACTACTAATGTTGCTAAGTGTTGAAATGCCATCCTTCGCCAGTTGAAAAGGGCTTAAGTAAGTAAGTCCTGAGTTATGGAATCCTTTGGTAAGTGAATAAGTCCTATCCTGCGTAGTGTTAAAGGTCCAGTGATTTACTCCTATGTCCGTCGTCCAGTGAGGGTTAAAACAGTCATGCGTAGTTATAACCAGAACAGCCGGTATAAATATATATTAGCAGCAGAGTACTGCCAGTGATTGGCCAAGAGGTTGATCACATCGTTCACGGCGAGTCTATACGTAGGAGCGAGCATCAGGCACACACCTTATAAGATAAAATTTATTTGAATTTGAATTTTTTTTGTATTTCGTTTTATCCTCTAAGCAATATTTCGACCGACGAACTAGCTTTTCTGCCATAATTACCAAGTGAGGGGGGCCATACTAATCATTTTTATTTTATCAAATTTTATTTTTCATTTGAGGGGATTTTATTGTTTGTTGTAAATAAATATCAAATCCCCCCTGAAGGGTCATGAATGAGACTAGTTAAGTTAGAGATTAGGATAGAGATGACCAGACCTTATTCCCCTTCCCCCATGTTGGCCTTGTGCCGTATTTATATAATTTATTTTATATAATAAATATATATAAGAGAAAAGTCAACAGATATTATTATAATTTTCATTTTTTTTACATGATAAAGAAATTAGAGCTGGTTAATTTGATTTGATTTGTTCTTGTTTTACGGCATATCAACCTCAATGGGTCATTTAATGCCGACTACGTTTTTGAAATGAATTAGTGATAATGTTTAATTTTCTAAAGGTTTTTTTTTTTTTACATATTTTTTGTGAATGAAACTTTTAGATGATTTTTTTTAACATATATTTTTGTGTTTTCATTTTTTTTTGGAAGATTTTTAGATTTTGTTGTAGATGTGTGCTTCTTTTATGTATCCAAGTAGTTTTTTCTGAGTTTATTTGGCAGAATATCTGTTTTAGATTTGTAGAGCTGGTTAAATTTAAAAAAAAATTACTAGTAAAATAGATCAATAAAAATAGAGACACGCATTATCTTGTTTTGTTTCAGTTTAGTAATCCATTTTAGTTAAATGGTCGCAATGAAAGTCTAGTTAGAAGCGCTTCGTCAATTCAAACTTTCATCAAAACTGGAACATCTTTACTGTTCAAAAAACAGAGGCAAAAGAGAGTTTGGATGAATTCTGGGATTGGCGTGTGACCACGGACATGAACCCTTAACAGAAGCTTTCATTCTCCAAGGGCGACAATAAATAATTATCTCGTTACATTGTTAAATTCTTCCACACAAATTCTAGTTAATATTTTTTTGTTATAAAAATTGAATTGCAATTTTTCCCAGATGAATGTTAAAACAGTAAATAATTTCCACATTCTTTTCTAGAACCTTGACATTGCGCATAAACATATTCCACTCTTTCGTGTGACTACTGACTGTGCCAACAATTTCCACATTCCAGCATCAACTTATTACCACAGGTATAAAAGTTCAGTCGTGACATTTCGAAGCAGAAAAAGCGAAATCTATCCCCAAATGTTGACTGTTTGATAATTTGTTTATCTTTTCTCTCATTTTCCGTGTCAGCCGACATTCCACTTAATGTCACCAGACACTCATTTTGTCATGACAAAAATCTGTTGCGAATTAACATAAACACCGACATCGCACAGTTCAGTGGTATAAAAGAGCAAAAGACACTATCAAAGAATAACAAACAATTTCAAGTGACTATTTTGTGTCAAAGGTCAGTCTAGATTTTACAAAAATGCTGAAGCCTCATTTAATTAATACATTTTTTTGTTGTTGATATTTTGATATGTTTAGTGACTGAAATATCTGTACAATCGAGTACAATACTTTTTTTATCAGTTGCATACGGAATATTCACAGTTGTTTTATCTTTCTAAGTCAAGAAATTATGGCTTGTCTTTAAATTATAGAATACAATTCTATATTTTACATCAAAATAATAATAAATACACATACACATTTCTTTTCCCAAACTTAAGGAAAAGAAATTAAAACACAACACAGTCCTTTTCCCAAACTTAATAAAAAGAGATTAAAGCGAACACACGAACACAACTCCTTTTCCTAAATTTAAGGAAAAGTGATTAAAATAAATGTTTACACAAAAATCAAAATCGATTGGATTGGTTAGTATTGCTTTCTACTACGTCCGCGCGTTTGCGCCAAAAAGTTAATTACTTTTTGATCCGACTAGATATCATAAATAGACAGAGAAGAAATCAACAAACACACAGACTTCATCTCACGTTCAAACCGGACACATCCGACGACCACAAACAAACATACAGATATCGTCTTGCTGCCAGATAGAACAACAACCAAGAAACAGGTGTTCGAACGAACGACTCCACTGCCTCAACACAATTACTA
The DNA here is from genome assembly GCA_023376005.1 of Doryteuthis pealeii. Taxonomy (NCBI): domain Eukaryota; kingdom Metazoa; phylum Mollusca; class Cephalopoda; order Myopsida; family Loliginidae; genus Doryteuthis; species Doryteuthis pealeii. The sequence continues at coordinate 82,402,882 of CM042166.1, forward strand.
CTACTACCAGTATTCTTACCACTTCGTTCTACCTACATCAAGAATCCGTTTCAACAGGTCATATATACAAACTTTATTCTCATTTCTGTCCACATCTAAACAACTTTTCCAAACTTAACACAAGAACTTTTACACTTTACATTACACATATCATATCTACACTATTCCTTTTGAACATTTCATATATTATTGCAAATGTATTCTCTGAATAAATTTATTTGTTATTTTATAATTATATGCATTTGTTTTATCATTTCTCCGTATTTTCTACCTAAACTGTGTCATATTTTTATTCGTCATTCCTAATATTATTGAATACACATACTCATAATCCTCTACAAAATACAGATCAACAGTGTTTAAGGAAATATGCAATAAATGAAGTTAATTATTATTCACAGTTTTAGATCAGGTTCACTTATTGAATAGAAAATGTGTGACATGTTGGAAACATGAAAACTATCAGACTTTATTTAAAACATGTTCTTAAGATTTGTCTTTAATATCATCATCATCATCATGTCGCGCAATTTGCACGGATATCCATGACTACCTCTCGCCAACCCTCCCTATCATTCATCGACTCTGGGAGCTCCTCTGCGCAGCATCCAGCATCCTTACATAGCTGGTCAATGTAGGTCCTGGTTGGGCGGCCTACGTTAGCATGTCCATGCGTTGGCCTCCACAGTAATACGTCGCTTACGAGCTCATCCCTACTTCTCCAGCAGTGCCCAGCATGCCTTGCCCTCCTTACTCGTATGGTTTGTGATATGGGAGGCAGGTGGTCATACAGCTGCTTCTTTGTGGGGTGCTGTTTCCACGACTTATTCAGAACTGCTCGCAGCATTCTTGTGCAGCTCCCATCTAGCTTATTCTCAAGGCGCTTCGTTAGGGTCCAGGTGGTACAGCCATACAGCAGTACCGATATGACCACAGCCTGGAAGAATCGTCTCTTTAGCTTGCCAGGGAGGTCGGATTTCCATACGACTGATAGTTTATTGGTGACCAACTACATTTTCATATGCTTATTATTCCGTCTTTAATATACTTAGAAGGAAAATAACGTTAAGTTTGTTTTAGAAAGTACCTTATGATTTCCGTTGATTCAGACTAGAATTATGTATTTGTATTTGTCAATGTTTCATTATTTACGTCATGCTCACCAATGTTTATTTGAATTTGTAGATTATGTAATTTATTTCATTGAGCTCTCAAAGTAATAAGGCTTGATTACAATTGATTGTTTCGTTGAAATATGAAAAAAAACTTTTAAAGAAATATTATAAAAATTCCATCTGGCTTTGAAAATGTATTTAATGTATTAATACATGTAAAATAAGAAAGCAGTTAAGAGAATTTTGCTATGAAGTGTTTGCTTACAGATATTACTCCGTGACAGACAACAGGATGAGATCTTTCACAGTATAACCACCAAAAGGGACAAAATGACGTTTAATGTTTTTACATTATAATTAAAAATTATGCTTTGTAAAAACTTATCTTTATAGATTCTAGGAATCTCATCAGTTGTGTGAACATTTTCTTTCTCGGTTACAAATTAGAACAGTAGTTCAAACGAAAGAGGAAGTGAAAGAAAAAAAGATTTTTTTAAAATAACTAATGATGAATATTTAGAAACGTAGAAAACGATTTATGTAAAAAAGAAAAGAAAAAGATTGAAGGCGTTTATTTCAGAAATACGACAATCCTAAGAATGGAAAGGCAAGACTAAAAAACGTGGCTAAAAATGACAGAAGAATATGATTAATATGGCAGATGCTCTCTGGAGAAATGATTGCATGTACATAAAAAAAACAACGTAGCCATATGTAACATGTCTCTCTGTTTACTTATCTGTCTCGGAAGAAATGTCATTTCAATTTTTAATATATTAAAGGAAGTGATGCATATTCTTTCATCTTAGCGATATTTGAACATTATGACAGAACTCACATTAATATCAGGAGTATGTCATCAGCTGATGTTTTTCCAAGTCATTATATATATATATATATATATATATATATATATATATATATATATATATATATATATATATTTCCGTTATAATTATTTATCTCAATAACTAATCATCACTCATTATTCAATAATAATAATAATAATAATAATAATAATAATAATACTCTGCGAATGTACAAACTAGCACAACGGGAATACAAAACTAGACATGACTGGGTTGGGAAGGTGATCCACTGGGAATTTTGCAAAAAATTATATTTTGACCACACAACAAAATGGTATATGCATAAACCAGAATCTGTCCTCGAGAACGAAACGCATAAAATTCTCTGGGACTTTGAAATAAAAACGGATCACCTTATCCCTGCAAGAAGACCAGACCTAGTGTTGATAAACAAAAAAGAAAGAACTTGTCAATTGGTGTATTTTGCAGTGCCAGCAGATCACAATGTGAAGCTAAAGGAAAATGAAAAAATGAACAAATATCTGGACCTTGCCAGAGAACTGAAAAAGTTATGGAACATGAAAGTGAAAGTGATACCAATTGTGGTTGGTGCACTTGGAACGGTCCCAAAAGGATTAGAAAAGGGTTTGGAAAGTTTGGATATCAGAGGAAGGATTGAAACCATTCAGAACACTGCACTGCTGCAATCTGCCAGAATACTCAGAAGAGTCCTGGAGACCTGAGGAGACTTGCTGTCACTCAGACTCCAGTGAAAGACCATCAGCTAATGCTGATGAGAAAACCCAAAAGGAGTTGTTAATAATAATAATAATAATAATAATAATAATAATAATAATAATAATAATAATAATCACCCTAGAGACGATAGAGATAGATTATATGTGTCAAGAAAGGAAGGGGGAAGAGGTCTTGCTAACAGTGAGGACTGCGTAGAAACCACAATCCAACAACTTGAGGATTACACAAGAAAGAGCAAAGACAAGTTACTTATGGCGGCCGACAATAGTAGAAGAGACAGATGGACAAACAGAAAAACAACAAAGACTAGAAACAAAAATGGGAAGAAAAACAATTATATGGACACTTCAAACGACAAATCGAAGAGGTTGCACATGGAAAGTCTTGGACGTGGTTAAGAAAAGGAAACCTCAAAAGAGAAACAGAATCATTAATAATTGCTGCACAAAATAATGCCATAAGGACAAACTATATCAAAGCGAAAATTGATAAGACCCAACAAAATATTAAATGTATACTCTGTGGTAATAGAGATGAGACTGTAAACCATGTACTCTGCGATAATAAAAGTGGAGAAACATGATATTGGCGGCGATACAAATTGGACCCCGAAAATATACCGTGGGGGGGATTGGAAATAAGAGAAAGAATCGAGACCATTCAGACCTCAGCATTGTTAAAATCAGCTAGAGTACTTAGAAGAGTCCTAGATACTTAAGGAGACTTGCTGCCACTCAGACTCCATTTTAAAAGCCACCAGTTAAAACTAGTATGAAAAAATTGCAACGAGTAAAATAATAATAATAAAAAGATATTCCTGTCACATAATCACCGAAAAGAAAAATGAAATACAGCAATTTCTTGATGCATTTTATTTCATGTTGTATGTATATATATATATATATATATATATATATATATATATATATATATATGTATCTTTCTCTCTCTTAGAGAGAGAGAGAGAGAGAGAGAGAGAGAGAGAGAGAGAGAGAGAGAGAGAGAGACACACACACACAGACAGACAGAGACAGAGAATAATGATATGCACACACACACACACACACACACACACACACACATATATATATATATATATATATATATATAATATATATATATATCGACTTCAACTGCTTTGCAAAAGAAAGCCATCTCTACGATACTCTAAGAGTGCCTGTGGGAGTGCGTGTGACGCCTCAGGCCATGTATAACTTGCATTCCGTATCTCATGTGTGTCAAATGAATTAACTGTCTTTTCCATTGTTTGTGTGTGATTCTCATTCTTACCTTTTATATTTGCTCAAATTAACAATTGGTTTAATTATTGAAATTTTATTATATTACTATCTTCGGTCTTCACCGGGACCTGAGCCCCTAGGGGACAGTGGTCGAGTGTCACCGACACACAGCAGCAGCAGCCACCCCTAATCTTTTTAACACGTGGTGAACTTTATAAAAGCCATGACATTGGCTATTCTTCCTCTTTTTAGTTGTAACCATTAAGGGGTAAACACCTCTTCCAACACCCCCCTTTTGGGTGACTACTACTACAAGGTAAGTGCGCTTTGCACTCTCTTTTCCTACGAATCTGGCATACGGAAAGAAGAAAACCCACGACGGACTTCGCCTTAACCTGCTTCTGGACGTTGAGAGATTGTTATCTTTGACCCATGAAGGCTGATAGCAATTACCTTTAATCACCAGGATAACAACTAAGGGAGCCGACGAGATAAATGCAACCTCGGACAAAGCTTCACCCTTTGATACCATTACAGCTGAAGGCTGTTAGCAGGAATTAACTTTTTACAACCCAAACAAACCCACAACTATTAATTACGGCTTACCTTGAACGGTGCTGTAACAAAAACAACACCAAACTGAACTAAACTAATGACTACGGCTAAGACCTTAAGGAGCTGAGAACTAAAGTAATATTAGGCTATACCTCTCGAACAGTTGCCGCTAACTTTAAATGAACTCATAACCTGCATTTTCTCACTGCTACCCCGTTAATCCATTTTAATTTTTATATTAACTTGTTTTTGATTGTTAATAAAAAAAACCAAGTTCCAACGTTTAGGTTTAGAGTTACTTTTTGAATTCATTATTGTCTCAAAAGGCGATGGAAATGTTTCTAGCTTTTGTAACATCATATCTATGAGAATCCGGGTACAATGTAATCTTGTACTGTTTCATAGTCAAGTCATCGGTGATTAAACTGGTATCACCACCAAGTTTGTTTGGTGAGGAGGGTGGCTAGACACTCAGCAGGACGAAACACAAAACTAGCTGACAAAGCTGTTGACTAAACAGCCATCTAGCACGTAGATGCGGGGACGTAGAATACTTGGGTCCCGTTTTGATTGAAAAATTGTATAGAATTATGGAGATCAAGGAAATCAATAAAGTCTTATCAAGAAACGGAGATGGATCATATCTGCTTAAATTTCTGAGGGGAGAAGTTATTTACACTGTTTATATGTTCTATTGACTATTTTCCTCATCTTGGTTGTTGTAGCTGTCGCCTTTGAGTGTGCCTAATAGTTAGATATATTTATTTTCTACCCTCAGAATATACCCTTAAATTTGGACAGTGTAAGGGAAACAACTCTGTTAGTGTCTGATAATCAAGTGACCCACAGGGCCAAAATGGCATTGTGGGAAGATCAACAGATATCCTTAGGGCAACATAGGGACTTCCGCCAGGCTGATGCAGCAAAAAGGTTGCGTGGAAAATATTGTCCTAAAAATTTGTGTGGAAAATATTGTCCTAAAAAGTTGTGTGGAAAATATTGTCCTAAAATTAGAATTTTAGTCTTTAGTTAGTTCTTGGTACTGGTACGGCGCACAGGTATGTTTCTTTCCCGTGAAGTTGCTGGCATTTGTTAAAGACCCTTTTTGTAAATTAGTAATTGTTTTATACCCCATTTTATTTCAGTATTTCACGGTGTTTGGAAGTAAATAAAATCTTCTACATTCAACATCAGTCAGTCTACGTGTCATCATTACATCACCAGAAAATATTACCAGGGAACTGCTACAGTTGTTATATTCAAAACGTTTCGGCTATTGTACATTCTTCTTCAGGTGTTTTTTGTCGTAGTCGATAACCTTGAGGAAATTTTAAACCAAGCCTTTTATCGAATCCACAGTGATGAATTGTTTTCATTCTGTTGTCCATGTTTTTGAAATATCTCGTATCAGTAAATTTCTCTTCTCGGTTATTTCGCCTTTGAATTATCGCTTTTCTTTTCGGCCAACTTTCAGAGGAAATAAAAGCGTCATTCTAGCAAAATAAAATTTTAAAATCATCTAAGCAGAAACGCTCATAATGTTAGTTATTCTATTTTTTCCCCACTTCCTCGTGTATCTTGTTCCAATCTTTTCTATGAAGTTGTTCGCGAATCTTTTCTTTGTTAAATTCCTCAACACCTTCTTGGTTGAGTAAAGAAAACTATGTAGTGTTAAGATCCGCACAATCTTGCTTTATGAAACCCGCATTTTATTTTCTACATTTCTACTTTTCGTTTCTTCATTTTCTATTTTATTTCATTTTACTATTTCTTAACCGGCACTGATATTTTACGCTGTATCCAAGCAATAACGATGCATTCTATATCCTTAAAATTGAAGGAGATGGAAACTACAGGATTGTGCAAGTGCAGCATCCGTCCTTATCTCCACCATTAGCTCTTTGTGGTGATGTGCGGATAAATAAAGTTTAAAATAACAAAAATAAAACAAAATAAAATACGAAAAAAAAAATGTAAAAATGAAATTGAATATCCCACTTTTACACGTCGTCCAAAAGTTTAATTTCGGTGCCAAAATGAATACTCTTTTCTGGCCTGGCCAATATACTGGATAGACGTGCGTTTTGCAGCCTCCCAAAATGAACAATTCCATACGTTACAGCTTTTAATAGATTAATTCATGGGATTAATAGAATAAATATTCCAGAAAAGAAACCATAACATTTTTCTTTGTTTTCTAAACTGAAAATGAATCTCAAAGATAAAATAGTTGAGGACGTGGAGGACATTAAAAAAATACGACGGCAGAACTTCGCACGATTTCAAAATTATATCTAGAGGTGCTTCAACCAATAGAAGACTCCCTGTAATTATTATGTTGAATGAAAGGAAGATTATATATATATATATATATATATATATATATATATATATATATACCTTCAAGCAGAAATATAAATATTAATATATATATTTTATCCAACAATGCTTCTAAAAAATAAACAAACATCCAAAAAATCTTATTTCCTTCTCCGAAGAGCATAAGGCTCCGGGTTTGTTTGTTATTGTTCACTCAGCGCCCTCTTGCCTCATATGGTAGAGACGTCTCAGTATCATTGACAGGTTAATTTCACAGGAATTTCTCGGTGCTGTATCGTGGCCGAAACAGTATAGTTTCTGACTATCCTGTGGAAGTCCCGGTTTCGATTTCTGTCGGAGGGAAATCGTTAGTATATATCGCTGATGAGACTTAATAAAGTTGAAACAGACTGTACGATATTCTACACACCGAGTAATTCTTTGCGAAATTCACTTGTCATTATTATCGAATTTTATGCGATATACTCATTGTAATTGCCTTCAAGCAAAAATATAAATATTAATATATATAATATATATATATATATATATATGGGGATTTTTGTCCCCGGAAAAGCACTGTTTAAACCCTACGTTTTGTAGGAGGATAAACCGTACTTCAGCCGCAGTGAGGAGATGGGTGCTGCTTTTGAAGAAAGGAGACAAACGACTTTTTATAGAACAAAATGTTTACTTTACATGTAAAACATAAACAAATATCAACAGGGGTATCAATATACATAAAATGAAACAACCAAACGAGTTTAAAGAATGGTTCATAGAGTTCAGTTCAAGTTAAACAACACCAAAGTATGGTATATAGCCGTAATTAGTTAGATATTTAGGTATAGTTTAGATGAGAGTTCAATGCGTTTGGTTGGTAAAGAATATTAAGGAGAATTGAATGTAGTTAAAGGGTTAGTAGCAGATAAATAAGCCTGCGAAACTTAGCTGAAATCCTCGAGTTCTGTTCCTCGTAACCTGTTGAGCCCTGCAGAATGGGTTTTGGGTGTTCGTTTGTCGCTCCAGCTTCTAACGAGGTGTGGGTTCCGATTCGTCGCCGTCTGGGGCTTTTAACGATACGGAGAGTTGAGGGTTCCGATTCGTCGCCGTCTGGGGCTTTTAACGATACGGAGGGTGAGGGTTCCGATTCGTCGCCGTCTGGGGGCTTTTAACGATACGGAGAGTTGAGGGTTCCGATTCGTCGCCGTCTGGGGGCTTTTAACGATACGGAGAGGTGAGGGCTCCGATTCGTCGCCGTCTGGGGCTTTTAACGATACGGAGAACAACTCTTTCGAATTGTAGGTTGAGAGTGTTGTAAACAGGCCGTTAACTCCGGACGCCAGAGTAGAGACGCTCGGAATGTTTTATTTATTTTAATCTTATTTTAATTTAATTCAATTTTATTTAAATCTCCACAGGCCGCTACCGGCGTCCAGTGAAAGACGATCACCGTTGCTTTAATAAATTTTCAAATAAAAGATAAAGCGAGAATTCTTCCAAGCTGGAGCCGTGTCAGAAATACTGTATGACTGAACTATTTGGACTTTAACGAAACAATAGGAAAACAGGTAGATGGGAGCTACACAAGGATGTTGCATGTTGTCCAAAACAAATCCTGGAAACCGCTCATCATAAAAAAGCAGCTGCACGGTTACTTATCAACTATTATACAAACCATCCAAGTAATACCAGCAAGACTCACTGAACACAGTTGGAGAAGTAAGGATGAATTCATAAGTGACGTTCTCCGGTGGACACTTACACATAAAAACACCAAAGTCAGCCGACCACCGGAGTGTTTCGACCAGCAAAGACTTACATTGATCAACTCCGTGCGGATACCGGATGTTGTGAGGAGTACTTGTCATTGTCGGGAGTACTTGCTTTGACCCATAAACGTAAAAGTCTGCAAATGCATTTAATTTTCATATTTAGTTTATTTCTTTCAAACATAATTTCTGTCAACCTTCTTCAGTTCAATATCTTTACGTCTATTCGTTTAATTTTGTAACGTATCGGGCTTTTTACCGCTACACTAAATCGTATAGTATACGTGACACAGATCTAGTAGTCAGCCTTCAAGCCCAAAATTCTTCCACACTTCCTCGCATGGTCAAGGAAGTATCACCTTACGCACGCCGCAGGCTCTTAGTCACGGTCAATTGACTATCTTCACGGGTAATCTTTGGGCATGGGAGTCTCATTCATAAAATATCTCGTAGTATTTCTTTGGCGTAGTAAAATAAAGATGAGGACAGTACTTCTTGCTTTTCATCAATTTATTTTCTTAATGCAAGTTATTGAGAGAGATATTCGGTTTTATTAACACATATGTTTTTGTAATGTCCTTAACTTCGTTCCAACGGTCAGTACCATTTATCAGGCTTCATTAATAGGTATGTTTTTAACTTCGCCCAGTGTAAAATATTACATCTCAGGTTTCACACATCAGCGACACCAGGACCTCAGTCACTCGCCTATGACTAACCTCAGCAAAACCCTAAGCCCACTGTCAAGCCAACTACACGGTCCCAGACCAAAACTCAACTGATCTTACTCCCTCGGTCTTGAGAACTCAACTCCACTGACAAAATCTAAGGTTCCCTCATAAGAAATGGCTGACGATCTTTCTAGAATGTCCTGGAATCTTTCGAAGATTCTAACTGTTCTACCAAATTGCACGTGTCAATTAAGAGGTCAACGGGTCAACCATCCTTTCTTCTGACAAACTGATTAAAATAAATTTTACTAGCAAAATCCTAGCTAAATCGACTCCATATTGTTCTTGCTCGCCCACTCCCGTAAGGTCTGAGAATCATGCTACATCCTATCAAGGTTTCTCTGTGTCTGGCAAAAGGCCACAAATATGGTGTTCCTGGATCCATTATGCTACATTTGTTCAATCTATTAGAACTCCACACACAGAGATAAACAAACACACGTAAGGACACACAGACGAAACTATATATATATATATATATATATATATATATATATATATATATATATATATATATATAATTTAATATACCAAACTTGTTGGTAAATCCTCGTGGTGAGAAAAAAAACAGCAAATAGTTTGATTGTAAAAATCTACTATCAAACATTACCCGGGAAAAAAAATTGGAAAAAAGAAAAGACCAAGATAATCGTACCAACCAAAAATAATCTATTGGTACAATATTTGGCCAAAAGAAAAAAATATATATATATATATATATATATATATATATATATATATATATATATACACCATCCCCTGCGAAAACTGCAACAAATGTTACATAGGTGAAACCCAACGGGACCTCTCACAACGCCTAAGAGAACACAAAAGATCAATAAGAATACACGACAAACTAAATTGCTCTAGTCACACATATGATAGAACACAACCACTCTCTCAACTTCACCCAGGCAAAACTCATCAAATCCATACACAGAAAAAATTTAAGACGACTATGCGAAGCTGCTCTAATACCTCATGTAAAAAATATTAACACCAGAAAAGGCTTCTTCAACCTTGACAGATCAATAGCTCAATCTATAATCCATGAGAACAATCTTTCTCTCCATGAAAATGGATAACAAATGACAATCAACAAACACTACAATCTCCCACATTTCGCCTCTAACATAACTTTGCCACACATCAACATTTACTCACATTTCGCCTCTAACAATACTTTGCTACACATGAACATTTACTCACTATTCGCCTCTAACATAACTTAGCTACACATGACATTTACTCTCAGATCACATCTAACATAACTTAGCTACACATGAACATTTACTCACTTTCCCTTCTAACATAACTTAGCTACACATCAACATTTACTCACCTTCCGCCTCTAACATAACTTAGCTACACATGAACATTTACTCACATTTCCCCTCTAACATAATTTTGCTACATATGAACATTTACTCACATTTCGCCTCTAACATAACTTAGCCACACATGAAAATTTTCTCACATTTCGCCTCTAACATACTTAGCTACACATGAACATTTACTCACATAAATTAATATATGCCCACGCCAATTGACCCATCAACCACTGTCACCGCCCCAGCACTTCAAACAAACATCATCTACCCCTCCACTCAACTGACCCAGCGACCCCATCCTACTCAAAATTCCCCGCTCCTCCTTATCTCACATCACTACACACTCACCCCACTTGACCTCCCTGGCGCCACCGCCGCCACTTGTATTTAAACGTATGCTTTGCTTTAATAAAGTTACAAATGACTGATGGGTCTGTGAACACAGACGAAACCGTTTCACCCTGTGACTTGTTTAGAGTTGTTCATTTCTTGACCAGTTTCCTTCTATCTACAGCATATATATATATATATATATATTCATACAAAACCGCCAGGAAACTAAAGCTAATAAGTAAAAAGTGCTCAATACCTAAGTAGAGCAAATAATAAAGTTAAATCTAATGAGTCAGATAAACGTACTAAAAGTTTCGCTTAATGCTATTTAGGGTTAAGATCCGACTCTTATATATATCTATATATATATATATATATATATATATATATATATATATATATATATATATATATAAGTAAGCCTACCAAAGGCACCAACTTTTCGCCTATGGAATATTCAATATTGAATTATTTGTATTTGTGCTTTTCTTTCTATGTTTTGTGTGCTGCATTATGGGAAGGGTCAAACACCTGAGTCATGGTGTTTTTAAGAATCTATTTTAGTCTTTGGAGTCATAGGTTTTCTGGTGGCTTAATAAGAATTTTGTTTTCATGCCTACATTTGGATATGAATTCTGATCTTTGTTAAGTAGTTTGCCTTGTTTTGGGGAAGGTTATTATCACTATATTCTCTTCTACGAACTACAAAAGGTTGCTCTATCAATGATATTTGACATTCTTTACTTATAGATATAGCAAACTATATTATCAATATATATATATATATATATATATATATATATATATATATATGTGTGTGTGTGTGTGTGTGTGTGTGTGTGTGTGTGCTTTCCTGTCGATCTTAACATATAAAGGAGAGTCTCTCTCTCTCTCTTTATATATATATATAAAAAAATATATATTCATGTATATATATATATGAATATATATATTATTGTCTTTTTTCTACTTATTTTTCTCTCTAACCATTGCTATCTAAGTTGGTATAGAAAGTGGACAATAAAACCCAAAGGCGTTAATCATCGACAACTGTTAATAAATAAAATCAGATTCTACAAAGATATTACTCAGCCTGCAGGTCCGTTCTTAACACTTAACAGTCTCTTATCCAAAGAAGTAACCCATAAACTGACATTGTATTCCTTTCCTACTCTTAACACCACAGCATCTCCTGTGGTATTCTTTGATGAATCTTGCTTATTTCTTCATTAGATGCCTGGCGGGTGGGACGATTTTGTGGGAATCAGTTCTTACTCTAAGAATGCACTTAACATTGTTTATTACGATGAGATTAAGTTTTCTTGGAAGATATTTGCTTTCAGGTTTTTATTCATGTAACATACGTGACCAACTTAGTGGAAGCCTAGCAAGCTAACTTTGCTAAAATTGAAGAAATGAAGTGAGTGTGTTTCATAACATTACCAGCAAATAGAAAATGTACCAAGTCCTGTTCCCAAAAGGAATTAATAAAACATTAAAGAATAAATAGATAAATAAATATATAAACGATATTAATGAAAAAGAAGAATACATTTATAAGGATTGGCCTATATTTTCACGACATGTGGAATTGAATAAATTAAAATAATTAAGTTTTCTTGAATAACTAGTTTTACAATTGTATGTCATGAGTTTAGAATTAGGTAAACAAAAGATAATCGAAATAATATTAGTTTGGAAATATTTTAGAAACAATAGATAATTGTTTACAATGTAGATAATCTAAGGACAAAGGATTGTTTACAAACGAGAAATAATAGTTGAAAATTCCAATGATAATATTTATATCAATAGAAAACTGAACGGTCATTGGAATGCCACAAGTAACAGAATCAGCTGATATTTGAACATTCCGATGGCAATGCATTTTTGAGATTGTTTGGAGTACTTATTTTGCCTTTGTGTTGTTATGATAAGTAAATCACTGCTGTTGTGCAGTGAAATAGAAAAAGGTGTTTAATAAAAGATAAAAATTTGTAGGGTCTTGGATTGCGAGTAGTAATTTTGGTATTGTCAGGAGTCCTGGCAAGAATCTGTCTTTCCGTTTGAGATGACTACTTGAACAGGTCATAAGTTTTTGAGGCTCCCATGTGAGCAACTTTTTGGCGGTATATTTTAGAACCGCATTCTTAGTATAAGAACTACTAAGATATTGGTCTCGTTAAATGTCCAAGTCCCTACGTGCCAACAAAGGTAGGCAAGTTCTCCATTCTCTTCTCTAAGACTGCATTTATTTACATGTGTTATTTTTTGGTTTTAATTTGTAATTTCTCTAAATGAGAAATATCCTTTTCCCCAGTTAAAGTTACTGTTTGTGCCTCTTGTGGCAAATGAGTTTAAATTTAAAGAATTGATTTTCTTCACACAACAAGATATTGGATGTAACTCACTCACTCTCACCTTCTGCAACTTTTCATCTTAATTTAAGTGGATACTGTGGAGATAGAGGACGTCCGTTTAGAGAGACACCGGTAGCAAAGCACCGGTAACTCGGGGGATCCTATAAATAGCGAACCCCTCGTTCGTAGTAGTGGTCTCATTCTGGTCAACAATATATGGTGCTGCGAACAGGATTGGAAGGATACCTACCAGAATTTTGAATCTTTGCACACAATGATTGGAAGTTAACTTAAATGGCTTCAGGACAAAGCAGTAACGAGAAATACCTGCAACTCCTACAGCAGTTAATGCAGCGAGAAAATAACGAGCTGCGAACTGGTAGAGAAATGCCAAACCGGTCCCACACGAAAAAACCTGATAGGCCCGTTATCGAATACGGTTATACCGAGGGTGACCGGGCACTTTTCAACGACTCTTGGAGTCGATACAAACATATGTGCGGCCTAACAGACCCAGCTGAGATTCGTAAGTTGAGGACGGCTTATTCGAGGGAAGAAAACCAACACCCACCAGCGAGCCTAATTCTACGGCGTAGCACGAGGGCAACACGACCGCCAAGACCAGTATCCCCAACAATGCGAGGACCGACGCATGATTACGCGGAGTCATCCCAACAAGTGACCACAAAACAGCGGCATTGTGGTCATAGAAGGGGGGCATGTGGAGATAGAGGACGTCCGTTTAGAAGGACACGGTAGCAAAGCACCGGTAACTCGGGGGATCCTATAAATAGCAAACCCCTCGTTCGTAGTGGTCTCATTCTGGCCAACAATATAGATACTTCACGTAATTTAACTAAATTATGCACTTTTGAATCTTTTAATGCATTTAAACTTCTACAAAAGGAAAAATACTTTTGACTTATGCACAAACTCAACGGTTCAAATGACTGGTTATTACATTTAATATTATAAATAAAATGTATTCAGTTGATATCTACAGTTCTGATCACCATGATTTGTACCCACAGAATTCAAGTACACCATGCATATAGTTGATCAAACTCTCTACAATGTGCATGATACTGTTGCATAATTATTAGACGCCTAATATTTATGTGCAATAGTGTAGAAATCAAAATGACGGTTATAAGTTCAGCCGGTGGTATTGAAGGATGAGTGACAAGACTTGACCTCAGTCCTGATCCTTCCTTCCAGTGGATACCGTGAGAATCGGTGGAGGAGACCCTCTTCCGGTTTTAGATTAGAAATAGATTTTAATCAGTCGGCGAGAAACCACGACGGTGGTGAGTCCTGTTATACACGCTCCTACGACACGTAGTCTGGTGGGGATTTCGAGAATAAAATATGATCAAAGTAAACCGAAGTCTTGTGTTATTATCTAAAAACTAACAATGACACAGGGCTTCTGATAAAGAGAAATCCCCAATGAAAGACCAGACACGAAGTCCCCAAGAGAAGTCAGACGCTAGAAGAGGCCTAGAAGAACTTAAGATGTCAGAAGAACAAAAGAATAGAAGTAAGAAGTAATGAGAAGGGTATGCAACAATACAACACAAAGTCAATTTTTAAGTGGAGTACAGCTGGTTTGTATTCATTGTTTTCTTTCTTCTAGCCCAGTTACCATACCAAGACTAAAGAGTACAGTTTGTCCTACAATTTTAACCCATAGCAGGAGAAGGAAGAAGAGATGGATTCACATCTTTTACAAAGCCATTAGCTTGAAGTTAACTGCAAAAAAACCTTGTCCAGGATTTGAACTCAGGTCACTGATTCTATTTCTTATGACAACCATTATATTACATTTGCCTCAAGTGAATCAATTAAGGGCCTTTCGCAAATTATCTCACCTAATGACTTCATGTGCACCATCTTGGATTTTTATGAAATTAAAGTAGGGACACCAAGAAACAAATTAACCTTGAAAACTTATAAAACAAATCAACCTGAAAACTTGAAACAAATCAACCTGAAAACATATTACAGAAGTAGGAAGTGCGTGGTGTAATGGTTAAAGTCATAGGAAATGGACTCGTCGCCCCGAGTTCAAATCCTGGACGTGGTCATTGCATTTTACTTAGTGCTAATACTCTTGGGAAAGGTATGAATTCTACTCTCCCTCCAGCTATGGGTAAATAGTAGGGCAGACTGGGCTCTTTAACCTTGGTTAGGCAACCGGTCTAGGAGAAGGAAAACTCTGAATTCAAACCAGTTAAACTCCGCTTTAGAAATTGACCTTGTGTCACATCCTGCTCATGCGGAGGGGTTGGTAAATATATATATTACAGAAGTTATGCCAAATTGAAAATTTCTTGATTTTTCATGATATGGACATTTTTCAAATTAGGCACTTCATGACTTTGGTAATTAAGAAGAAAATACAAGAAAACATGTTTTCCATTCTGAAGAACCCTTAATTTCTAAACCATTTCAATTTAAAATAAAACTAGAACTAATTTTTGAGAGGAAAACTTAACAATTATCAAATTTTACTTTGATATCTCTATCAAAATCTAACATGTTAACCATGGCAACTTAAGAAAGACCATCTAATCTGATATGAAATAAAAAAAAAACTAGTGAAACAGCTTTAATCTATGGATACACATTTGGTACATCACATCAAAAGAAACAATAACAATTTTAAAAAAAATGGCAATTAAAGAAACAATAGGAAGACCAATGAAAATTAAAAGATTTCCATGACATCAGTCCTGGTAATTGTCAAATTAGTTTGAAAAAATAATTATATTTCACTCTTCTGAAATAAATTAGAAATTAAACTCACCTGTGATAAATTGTCAGTTTTTTTCCATGACCTGAATAAACCAATTAATTATGAATTTAATGCTAAAAAACACTTGTTCCATATTCCTTTTTATAGTATGGATCGTGGAGAAGATGTAACTTTTTGAAACCATCAGAAGTGCAATTATCACCCAACTCAGGACTTACTTACTTTAAGCCCTTTTCAACTGGTCAAGGATGGCATTTAAAAACTTTACAGTACCCATGGGCACTTAAGAACGACCAGGTAATTTTATATGAAATGAAAACAAAAAACAACTATTTAAACAGTTTTAGTCTATGGACCCACATTTGGTATATCACAACAAAGAAATTTTTTTTCTTAAAAATGGCAATTAAAGAATTATTTAATTGGCAACCGTAAAATTAGTTTGAAAAAATAATTACATTTCACTTTTCTGTCATAAATTAGAAAATAACTCACCAGTCATAAATTGTCAGTTTTTTTTCCATGACCTGAATAAACCAATAAATTATGACTTTAATACTATAAAAAAGGCTACTTGTTATTCCATATTCCTTTCTTAGTATGAATAGGGGAGAAAATGTAACTTTTTGAAACCATCAGAAGTGCAATTATCACCTAAGAATATTCCTTTATAAACAATTACACTTATATAAAAGATACTTTTCAAATATCATCATCATCATCATCATGTCGTGCAGGCAGCACGGATATCCATGACAATCTCTCGCCAACCTTCCCTATGATTCATCGCCCCAGGGAGTTCTTCCTCGCTGCAACCAGCATCTTTACATAGCTGGTCAATATAGGTCCTTGCTGGGCGGCCCACACTAGCATGTCCATGTGTTGGCTTCCACAGGAGAACATCGCTTATGAGTTCGTCCTTGCTTCTCCAGCAGTGTCCTGCATGTCTAGTCTGTCTCACTCAGATGATCTGTGAGATAGGGGGCAGGTGACCATACAGCTGCTCCCTTGTGGGGTGCTGTTTCCACGACTTGTTCAGTACTGCACGCAACATTCTTGTGCAGGTCCCATCTAGCTTACTCTCAAGGCGCCTCGTCAGGGTCCAGGTGGTGCAGCCATACAGCAGTACTGATATGACTACAGCCTGGAAGAAATGTCACTTCAGCTTGTCAGTAAGATCAGATTTCCATATGACTGACAGTTTGTTTGTGGCCTTTCCTATTCGTGCATTAATATCCTCATCTGTGGATGAGATATTACTACTTAGGTATGTGAATTGTTTTACTGGCTTAAATTTCTTGGTTTTGGCAACATTGCAATACTTGCCAACTTTTGTGATTGTTATTCAATAAAATTTCTTGTTTTATTTTCTGAAAATAATTCATCCATTCTACAAAGATTAATAAAATCACCTGCCTGCAAAATGGTTAATAAAGTATTTTAGATAAACCAGCATCTACAGTAAGTGAGTCTGGGCACCTTGTGTGTGTAATAGTTAACAAGCAAAACTGACAGACCATTATGAGTTCCACTGGGTGCCTCATACTTCCATGCTACAACTAAGAAAATCTTAATTAATAGCTACAACAAGTGAGCGATATACTAAGAATTTAATTCAAAATTAATAAAAAGATAGCAGTTTTCATTTGAAATCAAATATATGTTTAAATAATTTTTGGTAATTTATGAAGAAGTGCGTCCCGGTCTCCCGCCTCAAAAACCGCTATCAAAATAACAACCCCAGCTCATCGTAATTCTTGTTTATTTATCGTAATTTGTCGTAATTCTTGTTAATGTTTAGATATGAAGATGGATATATAGTTTTGAATAGACTGAGATAGATAGATAGATAAACAAACAAAATAATATAGATAGATACGAACAAATGGAGATAGATAGATATTTTCGACAAGTAAATGTATTTGGGGGGTGGTTGCTTCTTTTTTTGTCGTAATTCTTGTTTATTTAAACTAAAAACAAGACATTAAACAAACATGAATAAAAAAATCTTAGTATTTAAAGTAATATAGATAAATATGAACAAATTGAGATAGATAGATAGATGGATAGTTTTGAATAGACTGAGCTGGGTCGTTATTTTAATAGTCACCGGGCAGCAACTCTTGAGGCAGGAGACCGGGACGCACTTCCTCATAAATTACCTAATTTTTAACGGAATTCAATTATACAAATCTTTTTCACTTGCAGCAATTAACCAAGTTACTAATTAGTAGTTTAAGCTGAGAAAATTTCATGGGATATTTTACCTTTAGATAAAGGAAAGGAAATAATACATTTCTTCATTAAAAAAATATGGGAGAAAGAAAAGATAAAACAAAGCTCATTAACTTTTCAACTTTTTCTTTTTGTGGATGTGTTTTATAAAAAAAAAATAGAATTATTCATATTCCTGATTTCAAATCAAAACAATATTTCTTCTGAAAAATATTCATCTTCGTCTATCTCAACACTCTCTAAAGTTTCTTTTAATGTCTACACGTTGCTATTTATTGTTTTTGGAAAAGACATCAAGTGGTGGCAACATGTTTCAAACAGGACCATCCTATGTTGTATACCCTCTTCATTACTTCTTTACTTACTTCTTTCTTACTCTATTCTTCTGGCCGTCTTTGGAATCTTATAACATCTTGTCTTGGTCTGGAATCTTCTAAGGTTTGGACTTTCTTGGGGACTTCGGGTCTCGTCTTCTATTGGGGATTTCTCTTCATCAGAAGCCCTGTGTCATTGTTAGATTTTAGAGGTAATAACACAAGACTCCGATTTGCTTTGATCTTACTTTATTTTTAAATCCCCAACCAGACATCCGAGCAGAGTGAGTCGGAGCATGTATAACACGACTCTCCACCGTCGTGGTTTCTCGCTGACTGACTAAAATCTATTTCTAATCTAAACCGGAAGAGGGTCTCCTCCACCGATTCTCACGGTATCCACCGGAAGGTTAGGACTGAGGTCAAGCCTTGTCACTCATCCTTCAAGGCCGTGGGCTGTAACTTATAGCAGCCATTTTTATTTCTACACTAGTGCACATAAATATTAGGTATCTAATAATTATGTAACTCCCTGGCATGCACGAAATACTTGTCCAACGCAACCTGAGATGGACTGGCCACTTAAACAGACTTGTTGATGACAGATTACCAAAGCAGATTTTGTACTCTCAACTGAGAGAGGGATCACATTGAATCGGTAGACCAAAGCTCAGATACAAAGACATCAAGAGAAACCTGAAGAACTTTAATATCCCTATAGGCAGTTGGCAGGATGCAACCAGAGACCAAATAAATTGGAAGAAAAGAATTTGTGTGGTGTCATCATCAGATACGATGGACAGCAAGTAATAATTATCATAATCATGTCACGTGGCATCCAGTATCTACACAAAGCTGGTTTATGCCCTACCTCAGTAAGAGTATATTTATAGATATAAGTAGTAGGCAATTTATTGAAACTAATTATTTTTCACATATATTCAATTTCAAGAAAGTTTATGGGAGAACTACATACTTTAATATTTTCTGCTGAGGAATTCTTCCTTCTCAAAGTTGTTCAATACATCTTGTAGATGCATACAGGGTGGTCGTCAGTGATGTGCTATCTTCATCGCCGATTTTGGGTTCTTAGGCATCATATCGGCTCAGATAGCAACCCCAGCTTGAATCCGGTATCTTCAAGCTGCCACCCAGTTAAGCTACATGATGCTAGTATTGACATTTTGCTCCGAATAAACTTCACAAGAATACAAACTTTTCAATAGGGGAACCACAGTCAATTTAAGCCAATGGAAAGTCCACCACCCCCTACCACAAATATAAAATGGAATCAACTATTCATTCTGGTTTCAATCTAATTTACTCTTTATGGATTCCGCCCTGTCGGTGGGGCGTTAGAATGCACCGACTGCACCTCTGCAGGGGGGTAAGACTCCTCCAATGGGGCCACCTGCTGGCCGTGGGTGGTGACCCGTGATGCTTAAGGATAGAACCCAGGTGGATGAGCAGTTCATGACTTGCAATACTCCACTTTGGCCCTATCTTGGGCTAGACGGGCGGTCGGAGAGGCCCCCTCCGATCAATTGGCTGGTCATGTCAAGCCCTAGCACCTATATGATTGCCCCAACCCTATTGCCGTTATGGCAAGCCCAACCCCTTTTATCATATGGGTGCTAGAAGGCGGTGACTGAGGGTCATAATGTCCTGGGAATGACATTAAACTCTATCTGATGGTGAGGTTCCAGTTTTGGAGGTTTGGGGAATGTGGAGCATCCCTTCATCACCATTGCTCCCTGGTCCACTCTGACCTGGAGTGGTAGTACCTGTTAGGGTCCCATCTATGGGTTAAATAGAAAAATGTATTTATTAAAAAATTGTATTATCCATTAAGAATTGATTTATTTCAACTTTATCGGCATTAAATGACCCACTGAGGTTGATATGCCGTAAAACAAAACAAAACCAAACCATCTTTACGGATTCCACTTGCATTAGTGTTCACCCTCTTCTATGAATTCAATTGAGTTTATCTATTCTATTTTTGAATTTATTATTCATTTATTTCCTCTTTTTTTATGCATACAGTAAGTATTGATGAACCATTATTTGATCTGAGGTGAAAAATCCTTTGATGTTATAGTTTCGAGATTTTGTGGATGGAGAAGTCATTAGATTGTTGTTATAAACAAGATATTAGTTTATTTGTTTGCTTGTTTGTTAACTTCAAATCTCCATGAAACTTGGCATATCAACACCTTTCACCTCAAAGAGTGTCTTAAGGGTATTTGTTGGTGTGATGCTCAAAAGTATTTTAGCTTAAGAGGAAGGTCTAAAATGTCTATAAAACATATAAAATTAGTAACAACAAGAGAGTATCCTCGTGGTGTGTGGGCAGAAAGAATTCATTTTATTTATATGCTTCTTGGATAATGTAAAAATCTTGATGAAAATGGCCCTGTGTCTTGACCTTAACGAGTGTTTTGAATAAATCTTACGAAAGGAGGAACATGATGAAGCAGGGGTGCACTCAACTCACCTTCATCACTCTTGAAGGTGCCTGGAACATTTTAACTAAAAATTGATCACAAATGTCTAATTTATTCCAAAAGCAAATAGATCTGTCATTTGCAGAAGGCCCTCCTCCCTGAGTTTTTGGGCATTTTTTGAAGAAAATTAATACAACAGGACACATACAAAAGCAAATAGAATGAACTTTTAAGAAAATGTGCTTTAGTATATAAATTTTACCCTGAAGTGGACTATAATGGTAGTAATAATAGATACACAATCATGTAAACAATGACTAAAAATCTTAGAAGCACTGCATATTAGACACAAAAATCCAAAACTAAGCAAAATAAACTTTGATAATAGCACCAACATTCTAAAATGCCTATAATTACTATAAAATTATTATAGCAAAAGTAGAAATAATAATGACAATAATAATAACACTAATAATAACAACAACAACAATATATAACACAACCAATATATATATATATATATATATATATATATATATATATATATGTGTGTGTGTGTGTGTGTGTATAGTGTTTCTGCATCTTACAAAGTCAATTGGTTCTCTAATCCCTCCATTAAAAAATGCATATGTTCAAGACTTTTCTATAAAAGTGCGTATGTACTTTGTTTATAACCTAGATGTTGCACAGTAAAACAGATGTAAAAAAAAACAAAACATAATGAATATAATTACAATAATAAATACAATAATAAGAATATAGATAGATAGATAGATAGATAGATATAAAAGTTCATAATTGATAGATGGATAGATAGTTAGGATTGTAATAGACAATCAACTCATTTATTCACTCTCATTTATTCCCTCTTTCCCACACATTCATTCTCTCCCTCTCCATACTCCTCTCTCCCTCACTCCCCCCTCTTCCTCTCTCTCCCTCCCCCCCTCTCCCCCTCTCTCTCTCTCTTATACTGATTGTGTTAACACTTACCTAAAGACTTTATCATAAACACAAGACACCATTTTTGCCATTGCATGCCAAATACTAACACTTCCTTGAATTTAATTTTCTCTTTGTCTTACTGCACAGTACAAAACTCATTTTCACTCCATTTCCAAGTAACTTCAGCAATTCAACAATTGTATCTTGGAGAATTTACACTTTTCTAGCCTTCTTAGACTTTTCATCACTATCCTTAACACTTTTTACTAATTACCTTTTTTTTTGGAGGGGGGTGCATTTCTCAGACAAATGGGTAAAACAAAAACAGAGGCAAATTATGGGAATGACCCAAACACAACACACATTGCAACAATGTTATGAACTCTTTTATGCCAGAAACAAAACTCAGATAAAGAAGAGGTTATATTCTTAATAAATATCAATCCATGATTTTTTTCATAATCTATTTATACATATTTACCAACCCCTCTGCACGAGTAGGTTGTGATACATGACATTTTCTTAAGTGGAGTTTGAATTCAGAGATTTCCTTCTCCTAAACTGGTTGCCTAACCAAGGTTAAAGATCCGAGTCTGCCCTACTATTTACCCACAGCTGGAGGGAGGATAGTTCGATGCATGCCTTTCCCAAGGGTATCAGTGCTATGTGAAATCTATTTTAAGGTGTGCGCACTGTATAACGTTAAAGACTAAACTAGGGCCATATAACGTGTAAATTAATATAGTTTGCATTTATGAGATGAGGCTTGATATGAATAATTTTGATATTTCACACTGTTGTCCTCATTTTTATTGTATATAAACACAACGTTCAGGCCACTGTAACCTCGAGATATGTTCAGGTGTTTTTTAAATACCTTTAAATATATATATTTACCAACCCCTCCGCACGAGCAGGATGTGACACAAGGTCAATTTCTTAAGCGGAGTTTAACAGGTTTGAATTCAGAGTTTTCCTTCTCCAAGACCGGTTGCCTAACCAAGGTTAAAGAGCCCAGTCTGCCCTACTATTTATCCATAGCTGGAGGAAGAGTAGGATTCATACCTTTCCCAAGGGTATTAGCGCTAAGTGAAATGCAATTACCACATCCAGGATTTGAACTCGGGGCGACTAGTCCATTTCCCATGACTTTAACCATTACACCACGCGCTTCCCACAATAGCCATATAGAAATATGTGAACCATATGTACATAGAAAATGCTGAACATGAATAGAGAGAAAAAGTTCATTTTCAAAGAGAAAGAGTTCATTTTAAAAGAGAAAAAGTCCATTTTAAAAGAGAAAGAGTTCATGAGGAAGAGTAGGATTCATACCTTTCCCAAGGGTATTAGCGCTAAGTGAAATGCAATTACCACATCCAGGATTTGAACTTGGGTTGACGAGTCCATTTCCCATGACTTTAACCATTACTAAAGAGCCAAGACTCTCCTACTATTTACACATACCTAGCGGGAAAAGAGATGGATACATACATTTACTAAAGGAATTGAAATGCATATAGCCTCATTAAGAATTTAAACCTGACTCAGTGAGTCCATTTGTCTCAGCAATGACCATTACATTATCCTCATAAAACACTTAGAAAATTAAAATGTAATATGACCACCTTTAGCAACATTTAATTCTGTAATTCTGTTAATATTTTGATTAGTCAGCTTTTGTAAAAATCAACTGGTAGATTGATTGATTGATTTTAATGGCATTTCAATCCATTTAGGGTTATCTTAAGCATAATTGTGAGGAAATCAGGTTCATTGCATATTTAAATCTACCTTTGTGTAGTTGTTTCTTAAGATTTATTTTGCACATACCAATTTAAAGAAAAAGATCTATTTGACCCATAGATGGTACCCTAACATGTACTGTCACTTCTTGTCAGAGGACCTTATAATAATGGCAACGAGGAGTACTTAACACTCCCCAGATTTCCAGAACTAGAACCTCACCATCAAATGCAGTTTAATTTCATACCCAGGACACCCCTTTACTGAGGTGGGGGTTCTTATCCCTCTCACAAAATAAAAACTTTTAGAATATACACATTGAAGTGAATATTAAATAAATAAAGAAATATATTTAGTATTGTAAAATAATGGGTGCAAGAAAAATAAAACATTTAATACAAAAATATGGACATAAAATGGGGGTTCAGTTTATTTTACGGTAGGAATTTACGAGCAAATAGTCCTTTATTACCGATATAAGTAGATAAAATGATGAATTAATAAAAGAATGAAAACAGAAACACTGTATATTAAAGGAAAGAGAAACTTGAGAAACCTAAAAATCTTTTTTAAATTGAAAGAGATTGAGTGAGATGATCAGAGAGTTTTGTGAATGAGAAATATAAAAAGAAACTATAAATTTTTGCAGTCAAATTCAAAATGCAAAGCTCATTATAAATCAACTTCAAACAAGAACTGAAAATGGCCAAAAGTAAAAAAGAATCTTCCACAACAAAACCAGTCAAAAAATGTTGATGCCATTATTGGCAGAGGAAAGAATTTTTCATTGAATGTCGCATTCAAAAGAGAAGAATATGTAATAAACAATATGAAAAGAACATAAAGGGAATTTCTTTTTTTAATGTGGAATCTCATAAAAATATTCTACCTTCTTTTAAGATATAAAAAAAAAGAAGAGAAGTAGAGAAACATAAAGGAATGACAGTGAAAAGTTCAAGCAGTATTAACAATTTCAAGTAATGTTATAGTATTAACAATTTTTTGGTTTCGTTTCGTTTTGTTTTACGGCATATCAACCTCAGTGGGTCATTTAATGCCGATAAAGTTTTGAAATAAATACATTCTTAATGGATAATACAATTTTGTTTATCAACACATGTTTTTCTATTAAACCCATAGATGGGACTCTAACAGGTACTACCACTCCGGGTCAGAGTGGACCAGGGAGCAATGGTGATCAAGGGGTGCTCCATATTCCCCAAACCCCAAAACTGGAACCTCACCATCAGATAGAGTTTAAACATCATTTGCAGGACATGTAGACCCTCATTCATCGCCTTCTGCACCATATGTAAAAAGGGGTTGCTTTTTAACTAGTGGAGGTACAGAGCATTGCTTTTTTAATTAGTGGAGGTACAGAGCATTGCTTTTTAACTAGTGGAGGTACAGAGCATTGCTTTTTAACTAGTGGAGCTACATAGCATTGCTTTTTTAACAAGTGGAGCTACAGAGCATTGCTTTTTTAACTAGTGAGCTACCAGCATTGCCTGCGATTTAAAAACATAAAAATAAATAGCCTATCTATATCTATATGTACATTGTTAAAAATTCTCTTTCTATATATTTGTTTTATCATATTTTATTCTTTATAAATTCTTATTTTGAAGTTATTTAATTTCATTACTCTTCTTGTTTGTATTGTTTTTTATTCATTTTTTATTTTATTTTATAATGTTTCATCCTTTATTAATTTGTTTTATTGTTTAATCATTTTTTTACATTAATTCTTTGATAATCTATTAATAATGGATATTCGCTTCCGGTTTTTGTCTGTAACAAAAACTACGTCACTGCCCACATCACACTGCCTAAAATCGTCATAAATAGAATACACTCAAAATTTGAGCATGCAATGTTAGACAGTCCTCATTGGCTTTTTAAAACAAGTTTTAATAAATACATACCTGGTATTATTATCTATATATAGTTTTTTAAAAATTTTTAATATATATTTAAAGTTATCAACACTAAGTTTCCATTTCAAATTTTTTATTTTTTTACTCCTTTAATAAATTTATTTTATTTTACTCATTTAATAAATTTGATGATTTTACTTTACTTATGATACAAACTCTCTGATATTAAATTTTCAACTCCCATCCCCTCAGGCAATATCTATTTTACATCGCCCAGATGGCGTTTTTTATTTTGCTAGTATCATTAATTTAGATCCATATCATTTTTCTTTTCATTTTCTTGTAGAAAATGAGTGGTAAATGTTTTTTAAAACCCTCTTGGACAAAAATAGGCAATTAAAATGTTAAAATTGTATTATTATTATAATTTCTTCCTCTAATGAGATATTTTATAATGTATTTAAAAATATCAAACAGATTAGATGAAAAAATACTCAAAAACATAATACATCGATATACAACCCCTATATATAATAATAATAGAATAAGATTTATCATTTATTATAAAAAATGTAAAATGTTAAATTTAGTTGTTAATAATACAAATTTAACACCTCTGTGTATAAAAAACCTACTAGTATAAATTCGTGTATTTTAAATTATAAATTTGAATGCCCTCATAGATATAAAATAGCTATGATAAAAAGTCTATTAGATTGCACAAAATTAATCTCTTCATCTAATAAAATATTTAATAATGAATTAAAGAATATTAAACACACCCTATATATATATATATATATATATATATATATATATATATATATATATTGAAGAAATGGATACAACAGAAACCTACTCGAGTTTCATCGCTAGAATCATCAGGGTTAAATCCACTGAATTATGTATGTTCATTGATCAGCCGATTAATTCAATGGATTTAACCCTGATTATTCTAGCGATGAAACTCGAGTAGGTTTCTGTTGTATCCATTTCTTCAATAAATTTGCTCTACTTTGTATTGAGCACTTTGTATTTGTTTTATCACGGACTTAACCCCTGGATCCTGTGCACCTCCAACAACCGTGCCCATATTCACCAATAAGCCACCCTCTATATATAATATATATATATATATATATATATATATATATATATATATATATATATATATATTTATACACACACACACACAGGGTGTGTCAAAAACGTATGGACATTTTTTGTACTTTTTAACACACCTTGTGTTCTGAAAAAATTAACATTCCATTCCTTATTCATTTCTATCTTGGTAAATACAGTTTCCAACTCCACATTCTTATGACACACTTTGTGTATATATATATATATATATATATATATATATATATATATATATATATTAGAGAGAGAGAGAGAGAGAGAGAGAGAGAGAGAGAGAGAGAGAGGGGGGGTCTGTAGCGCATTGAGAAAAGAAGCCATTTATTTTCTAAAATGAATATATATTTTGCAGCATAATTTCTTTCCTTATCGTTGCACTTAACCTATCCTCTATCGATTACAGAAATTTAACATTATGCAACAAATATTTTACATCAAAAGCTACACATTCCTTTATTCAGCCTCATGAATATATATATTTACCAACCCTCCGCACAAGCCGGATGTGACACAAGGTCAATTTCTTAAGCAGAGTTCAACGGGTTTGAATTCAGAGTTTTCCTTTTCTTAGACCAGTTACCTAACCAAGGTTAAAGAGCCCGGGCTGCCCTACTATTATCCATAGGTGGAGGGAGAGTAGGATTCATACCTTTCCCAAGGGTATTAGCGCTAAGTGAAATGCAATTACTACATCCAGGATTTGAACTCGGGGCGACAAGTCCATTTCCCATGACTTTAACCATTACACCACGCACAGCCTCGTGTATATATGTGTATTTATAATGAGATATTATCCATGTGATTTTTACATCATGTGCAAGATATATTCAGACATCTAGAATTTGAACAGGATGTATACAAGCCACAACATTACAATCATTTCTGTAATGTGCATGTATTTTGATATCCTTGGATTCAAAGATACAGATTTACAACTATATGCATATATAAAAAAAAGTACACATTAAACTGATTTACAGACATTTACATTTTGTGTGAGAGGACTTTCTATGAAGACATTTCTGACAAGACATTTTAATTTTTTCAAGGAGATAATACTTTTTATGGAAGCTCATAACAGACATCAAACAATCTTTCTGCCAAATAGATTGTTGGCTAGTATAGAACATGGAGTAAAAAGTATGACATTTTTTTTTGTATTTCTTTTTAATCATTTTTAAAGAAGGCTCTAAAGAATTCTCACTGAATTCACTGGATTGGACAGGTAATTTTTATTTGCTGTCTGTTTGACAACAAACTCTCTTTGATCAGAAAATTGTTTATTCTTAGAATCTTTGCCTCTGTTTTCTACTTTCTCGTATTTGGAGTTTTATTTTATTTCTCTCTAGTTCTTCTTTCTAATTTTCTTTCTTTCCAGTTAATTTTCTTTCCTATTCACTTTTATTTTTTTGATGCTCATTCTCTTTCTTTTAATATTTAATTCTTTTTTCACTCATTCACTCTCATCTTTTCTTTTTTCTTCCTTTCAATTTCTTATTCTCTTTTTGTTTCTCTTTCTTTCCTGCATCCTCTTCCCCACTAGACTATTCAAATCCCTTTTTTTTTTATCTCATTTCAGTTTTTACAATTTCATCTTATCTATTTGTTTAAATCATATAATTTCTATTTAATCAATATTCAAAATACTGAGTTTTATTTTCGGTTTTAACACAGACCCTTACAATCATCAGCAACTGGAAATAGAGAATTATCTCATTCACCAAGTTGGCTCATTTGATCCTGAGAAGAATGAAAGAAACTTTTTCTTCTAAATTGTTGAAATCAAACCATGATTAATATGAGGCTGGGCTGAAAAGTTCATTGGCTGAAAAATCATATGATGAAATAAAATTTACTGTTTCTCTGAATGTTTGAGATGAGGCTTGAAGATTAGTATTATCTGCGTTATTCGGACTATTGTCCCCATCTTCATTGTTATTTGTACAATGTTTTGGCCAATATACCCTCCGGCCTTCTTCAGGTATTTCTTGTCAGACTCGTGAACCTTCTTGGACTCGGGAACCTTCTTTTCGAGAAGGATCCCGAGTCCAACAAGAAATACCTGAAGAAGGCAGGAGGGTATATCGGCCGAAACGTTGTACAAATAAAAATGAAGATGGGGACAATAGTCCGAATAATGCAGATAATACTAAAATTTACTGTTGATGAACTTTTTACCAATGGGATCAAAGCACTGCTACACCGATGAAAGAAGTGAGTGGACTGCAAGAGAGACTGTTGAAAAATAAACCTCATTTGGTCATATTCCATGAAAGTATCTTGGTCAGTATTTGAACTTTTCAGCTGATGCTCATATTTCAATACTCAGAGAAAACTTGAATTTCTTAAAAGGGTAATTCCATGTCAAATCATCCATCCCATGTCACCCACCCCCTTCAATGGGTTATTCCATGTCAAATGATCCAGGCCATGTCACCCACCCTCTTCAATGGGTAATTCCATGTCAAATGATCCAGGCCATGTCACCCACCCACTTCAATGGGTAATTCTATGTCAAATGATCCAGGCCATGTCACCCACCCACTTCAATGGGTAATTCTATGTCAAATGATCCATGCCATGTCACCACCCACTTCAATGGGTAATTCCATGTCAAATGATCCATGCCATGTCACCCACCCACTTCAATGGGTAATTCTATGTCAAATCATCCAGGCCATGGCACCCACCCCATTCAATTTTTATGAAATTTTGTACAGGTGTGGACTATCTTGAAGTTAGACAATCCCCAAAATTTGAGCTTCCAATTCCAAGAATTGTCGGAGTTCTCTTGATTTTTGCTCTCCAAAATTGAGGGGGGTTGCAAAAAAATGGCGACTTATTGTAATCTATTTTTGTCTGTAAAATAAGTTCTAGAGCTTACCTACTACTAAAAATTGGTTTATAAAGGCATTTTTACCTGAGAAATCCAAAAATGCTATCATAAAAGTCTGAAAGTTAACCACTTTTAAGTTATTGATGATTTTCAATAGCATTTTTGGATTCCACAGGTAGAAATACTTATATAAACCAATTTTTAGGAGTAGGGAAGCTCTAGAATTCATTTCATAGACAAAAATAGATGACAAAAAGTCACCATTTTTCGTGAACCCCACCAAATTTGGAGGCCTAAAAATCAACATAACTCTGTCAATTCTTGGAATTGGAAGCTCAAATTTTGGGGAATGTTTAACTTTAACACAGTCCACACCTGAACAAAATTTCAGAAAAATTGAAGAGGGTGGGGTGACAATTTTACTTTTTTCTGGATGATTTGACATGGAATTGCCCAAAGTAATGAACGTGATAGTGGCCTCAGGTCATTTTACTAAATACAAGAATAAGAAATTTGTTAACCAGTTCCTTTTTTATGACAAAAAAAAAATCACCCCTCCAGGCATTTGTAATAAGTGCAGTGAAATTATCAACAATGTCAAATGACCATAGATAAGGAATTGCTGTGCATCTACTTCGATTCCAGCCTCCAGGTAAGATACAAAAGATGCTGGCATTGTTTTTGTGTAAGCACTAAAGAATATTTCCATCTGAAAACTTCCACTAAACAAGTTTGTTATTAATCACAGACATTGTCTCTACCTTAAAATCTTCTGTATTTGATAAAAGGAAAAATCATCGAAGCAGAAAGTAGTCATGTAAAAGGACAAACTGCCATTGTTTGCAAGGACAATTATCATAACCTTCAATGCCACTAAGTCTTGCTACTTCACCACACTCTTGATAATTACAAAACTGAAAGAGAAAAAGAGAAGAGAAAAAAGAATTGGATTTGTGTAGAATCAAAGATAAATTTCATCCAATAGAATCCTCAACATTTCTTCACTAAATGAAAAACTAAATATCAAAATGGCTGCCGAGAATCATTTCCATCAGAATCCTTGGTAGATTATGACCAGTTGACTGGAAGAAAGGAGGGAGCTTAAGGGGGTTTGCAGAAGACAAGAACTTTACTGCCTTCAATTTGTATTAAGTGTGACCTTTTCTTTTGTAATTGCTTTGAAGATCATAATACTTTCTTTTTCACCCATAAGAATAATACATTGAGTATACATTCATAAATTTCTCTCTCTCTCTCTCTCTCTCTCTCTCTCTCTATATATATATATATATATATATATATATATATATTTTATTGGACTCACCCATCGATTTTCGATGTATGAGGGCTCATACACACAATGAACGCACACACAGTGATTTGTTTATAGTGGTGAAGACTTGTGTTGGACCATCCACACTTTTTGGCACAGTCGATAGGAAAAAATTGGTGCATCAAAGGTTGCCACAAACCCAATCAACGACTGACCTCAGGAATTTTGAATTCAGAGTTATCCCTCTCCTAGACTGGTTACCAAGGCTGAAGAACCCAGTCTGCCCTACTATTTAACCCATAGATGGAGGGAATTTTGAATTCAGAGTTATCCCTCTCCTAGACTGGTTACCTACCCAAGGCTGAAGAACCCAGTCTGCCCTACTATTTAACCCATAGATGGAGGGAATTTTGAATTCAGAGTTATCCTTCTCCTAGACTGGTTACCTACCCAAGGCTGGAGAACCCAGTCTGTCCTACTATTTAACTGATAGCTGGAGGGAGAATATATGAATTCATACCTTTCCCAAGGGTATTAGCGCTA
>CM042166.1:82436820-82451820 GCA_023376005.1 Doryteuthis pealeii
TGTTTTTGCTAAAAGTCTTCCATTCAGTGGAAGTAGCCACGTGTTCTTTGGATTTCTTCCTGTTCCACTGAAAAAAGATGAATATGCTAGAGAAATGTTTCAAAGTTTTTGTGTTTTTTTTTAATGAAAAGACATTTTGATCCTTTCAAGTTTAAAAAAAATACACACACAAAAAGTAATGTTTTCTAAATTCACAACATTTGGTGCTTGGATTTAGATAAATTCAACTAACTATGTATGGGTTAGCTCTGTTGGTAGAGCGTTCGGCTAGAAACTACAAGGTTCCTAGTTCGATACTGGTCCTCGCCAACTCAGCGTATGAGTAGCACAGGGATCTGTGCGGTAAAATAAGGAGCTGATGGTAGGTGTGGCGCTCCACCTCAGATACCAAAATCTCCTTGGTCTAGCGCTATTGAAAAGGGGATAGACTCCCTCGCTGATTGGCTGATACCGACTTTAGGCTGCCCCGACGACTTTACTTTTATTTTATATTTGGGTTTACCCAAAAGTCACAACTTCTGTGCCAATTTGTATATTTTACTTAAAAGTGTCTGGAATTCTGTTTCTCAGTCTGTTTCTGTCAATCTATCAATCTATATGAGTGCTGTAATGGTTAAAGTCATGGGAAATGGACTCGTCGCCCTGAGTTCAAATCCTGGATGTAGTAATTGCATTTAACTTAGCGCTAATACCCTTGGGAAACGTATGAATCCTATGCTATGGATAAATAGTAGGGCAGACTGGGCTCTTTAACCTTGGTTAGGCAACCGGTCTAGGAGAAGGAAAACTCTGAATTCAAACCTGTTGAACTCTGCTTAAGAAATTGACCTCGTGTCACATCCTACTCATGCGGAGGGGTTATTAGATATATATATATATATATATATATATATATATATATATATATATATGAGTTTGTTCATATTTATCTTCTGATCTCTGTGATGAAATAAAATGGGAATTCTTCGAAGATATAGCCTTGTTAGTATTATTATATAGTTGCACCCCTTGGACTTAAACGAAATGCTTGGAGAAAAAAGAAGTTGGGAACTACACAAGGATGATGCTGACAGAACAAATCCTAGAAGCAGGACCTTACAAAAAGCAGCTGTATGGCTACTTACCTCTTATCACACAAAACAACCAAGTAATACAAACAAGACATGCTGGGGACTGCTGAAGACATAAGGACAATAGACTATGAACTCCTACACATGGACAGACCAGTTTTAGCTGACCAGAAAAAAAAACATATCCATCAACTCTTGATGATGTTTAGAGGACCTGCCCAGAGTAATTGCTGATAGGGACGGATTTTGAGGAAAGAGTCAAGGGAATCTGTGCTGTCCACACACCTTGATGATGATGATGATGATGATGAGGATGCAGGATGGTGCAACAATTGTGACTTTTATTTCACTCTGTAGAATTGGAGATAAATATAAGTTAGTTGCATTTACAGATCCCAGTAATTACTCAAAAACTATTAGCATTATGTAAAAATGTAAACATCCTAATCCAGGATTTGACCTTAAGTTGTCTATTTCCTATGACGATAACTATTACACCCTGAGTGTCTCTCTGGGGTTTAAATATAGCCTGACTGATCCATTAGTTTTTGTAATACAAATGTATGAGTTGACCCATGAGGTGGTTGGTTAGTGGGGTTATGATGCCCTGACTAAAAAGTAAATCTATCTCTTTCTCTGAATGTTTGAGATGAGGCTTGAAGATTAGTATTATTAGCGTTATTCGGACTATTGTCCCCATCTTCATGGTTATTTTGTACAAGGTTTCGGCCGATATACCCTCCGGCCTTCTTTAGGTATTTCTTGTCGGACTCGGGAACCGTCTTTTCGAACTCGGGAACTTTCTTGTCGTATTCGGGAGCCATCACGGAACTTTGAACCTAACCCTTTATTTATTCCACGGGGTAACCTGTTCTCATTCCGCTAACCATAGCTGGGGTAGGAGTTGTGCTAATTAATTATTTTTCTAACTGCTTTCACTCAGGATTGAACTTGGGAACCAGAGATAACTGTCACTTAGAACTGTCTTTTAACCCAACTGCCTAATCCACTCGGCCATGTGTCCAAGTGGAATAAATAAAGGGTTTGGTTCAAAGTTCCGTGATGGCGCCCGAATACGACAAGAAAGTTCCCGAGTTCGAAAAGAAGGTTCCCGAGTCTGAGAAGGTTCCCGAGTCCGACAAGAAATACCTGAAGAAGGCCGGAGGGTATATCGGCCGAAACGTTGTACAAATAACAATGAAGATGGGGACAATAGTCCGAATAACGCTAATAATACAAATCTATCTCTGTCCTGACCTTTTCCCTTAAAACTACAGTGACTCACTGGGGTGAATGCAGGTATTGTCAGGTTTACATTTATTGTGGACTTTCCTGGCTCTCATGCTCTGGGGTTCCTTTTCAGGTTTGCTTTGGTTGTGTGTTTATCATAGTTGATTTTGGATTACAACTAGTCTCAATTGATATTTCCATGGTCCTTCACTTTTTAATTGCTAATTGAGGGTTACTTGGCCTTATTTTCTGGAAGTTTTTAGGCCTAGTAGAATTGGTCTCTAGATCTTAACAACATGGTAAAACTGGTAAAAACATTGAACTGGTAAAAACATTACAATGTCTTATTCACAGGAGACATGCTCTTGCTCGTTCTATCACAGAGCATCTGAACACAAATAGTTGTACTGGCATTTTTTTGTATGGTATATATGCTCACGGGTAACAGGTTGCTCACAGCTACAAAATTGATCTTTGCATTGATTTCAGTTTGAGCTATTTTATTGCCTACTTTCAGTCTTAAATAGGCTTTTGTGTGAGGACTAAATTCACACTATGTACTTTTGCTTATTTTATTTTCCATGCTACATATTGTAAGTTATCTAGTGATGATAATGGTCAGCAATCCATTTTATCAGGGTGTTTTTTAATAGGTGGGCAATGCTGTCAAAACAGGTGAAGAATGCTTCATTTAGGGAGTCCTCTTCATCGATTATTGTCTTGACAGACAAAACCCTTTAGCAATTTGCTTATCTATTCCCAGAGGGCAAACTGGATCAAATAATCAGTTAATTCCATTTCTTTGGTTTTTTTTATATATATTTTTTAAACAAAAATTTCCTGAAGTACAAATTAAACATTGAAAAAATTGCAATCATTGTGTTGTATACCCTGTCTTTCCTTCGATTATTCTTCTGCTCATCTTTGGTATCTTACGTTCATCTTCTAGCATCTGGACTTCGTCTTGGTGGTTGGTCGTCCTTAATTCATTTCTTCTTCTAGGTCAGTCTTGTTGCCAAGACATTCATCAACCACAAAACCATATTATTTATTTAAACCTTTATTTACTTAACTAAACATATTTCTCTAACTAACATAACGCGCATGTGTAGTGAGCTCCAGCTAAGGCAGAGGCATCTTCTCTGCCTGACGTCCAAGCTGAAACTGAGAGCCAACCAGGTCCCACGTGACTTCACATATTTCGTGGGCTTTCTGTAATATTCCATGGAAAATCCCGCCCTGTGATATGAAAAGGGGCCAATTGAAGTGAGAAATGCAAATGTGTAGCCGGTTGTCTATGATGCCAGGTGTTACAGACAAGAAACAACTTACAGATAGGTGGATGGGTTGAGAGAGAAAATAACACAAATACTGAAACAAGTCTGGTTATGTGAAATGCAACCAGTCTCGTCCAGGATTTGAATTTGCCTCACCTTTTCAATTGATTACAACGATAACCATTACACAGGGGTGCTTCCACTATATAGGTATGTAATACTTCCATTTACCATCCAAATAAGCATAAATTTCAGACATTATGTTTATTCTTTTATTGAAAATTAAATAAGAAATATGTTTCCATCTCCATAAAATTGTCTCAGTCACCCGATTTCTTTAGTCTTTCAATCCATCAACCATTGAGGAAATGTCATGTTCTCTTCTTGTTAATCAATACTTGGTATGGTCTACTGGTCGAGATTAGGTGATCCGTCTGTATCTCAAATTCACAGAGACGTTTATGCGCCTCATAAAGGTAGGATTTTAGTTTGTGGATATATCATTTGGTAGCATGATGAAAATTTAATTTCTTACCCAAGTGGTTTGTATGCCCATTTTATAATTAATCAGCTTTTTGGGTCAACTTTTTGCTTTTTATAATGATGATTTTTTGAGATGTCTGATATTACTTTTCTGAAATTTGTTCAATCGCTTATATCACATCAAACAAGGAAGCGCGTGGTGTAATAGTTAAAGTAATGGGAAATGGACTTGTCGCCCCAAGTTCAAATCCTGGACGTGGTAATTGTATTTCACTTAGCGCTAATACCCTTGGGAAAGGTATGAAACCTACTCTCCCTCCAGCTATGTGCAAATAGCAAGGCAGACTGGGTTCTTTAATCATGGCTAGGTAACCAGTCTAGGAGAAGGAAAACTCTGAATTCAAACCTGTTGAACTCCGCTTAAGAAATTGACCTTGTGTCGTATCCTGCTCATGCGGAGGAGTTGGTAAATATATATATATATATATATATATATATATATATATATATATATATGTATCACATCAAACATTTTGAAAAATGCCATTTTTAACTGATAAGGTAGTCATAATATTTTCGAAATAAAAAAAATCATTTTTAGATTAAAAAAAAAAATAGTGAAAATTAAAGACACAGTTGAGAGACAAAAGAATAAATAGGAAACAAAGAAAAATGAATGAAAGGAATTAGACAATACAAAGATAGAAAAAAGAGAACAGAAATGAAAAAAAAATAATTTGGAGAAAGGAAAAAAAAAAGAAAATCAAAATGATAAAAAATAAAAGTCAAACTTGTTTCACAGTCTAACAGGCACAACTAGTATTACAAAACTTACCATATTTATCAGTAACACAACACACCTTTTTGCCAAAAACATCCTGATTGCATCCATGGTATTATTATTGAGTAGCCTAAAATGTTAATTCTGTTTTTGTCATTAGATGACATTAAAAACATAGGTTTTACAAAGTTCATTAAATAGAAACATTTTATATTGTATTATGATGACTGACAAATCAGAAAGTATTAATTTTTATTTTGATTCTAACATTGAATATGGAAGTAATTAAGTAACATTTTTGGTTTATTATCAAAAATGTGGAAAACATAAAAAATGTATAGTCTATTTACCTTATTAAAATCATTATTCTCATATAATTAAATATTACTACTTGGAGTTATAGCTAGTTCTTCAAGCTAGAGATCTAAAATAATTACTTAGAATTATTGCTTAATTAGAAGAAACAATCTAGAAAAATAAAAATATTTACCTGGTGGGGTCACACCTATGGGTTAAATAGAAAAATGTGTTTATAAAAAAAAAATTGAGTATCTATTAAGAATGACTTTATTTCAAAACTTTATCAGCATTAAATGACCCACTGAGGTTGATATGCCATAAACCAAACCAAACCAATCATCTTTACTGTTACCTTCTTTTACATCCTATTTATAATACATTTGGATATTCATACAACATTTTATGTCACATGAATTTTGAAGCAAAGTAGTTGGATTTATATGATATTTAAACTTATTCTACATTATAGGTGCTTTTAACATACTGTGAAATATATATTCAGATTTTATCCCCCCCCCCAATATTTTTTAATCATCAGTTTCTTTTTCCTCTTAATTTTTGTCCTTTTAGTCAGAATCCTGTATTGGTTATGGTCACTGGGTTGCTCAACACTTCTCGATTCAAGTAAAGTTAACACTGAATTGTATAAATACAGCATTGAATGACTTTCTGCAGTCCCAGCTGCATCTGATGCACTTTCAAGATACACAGGTAAGTCAGGAAGAAAATTCATCTGCCAGTTTAAACTGGAATCAATCATGGCTATAATAATAATAATAATAATAATAATAATAATAATAATAATAACCAAAGGACGAGAAAATAAATGACCATGCACAAGGCCCTCCACCCTATAGATGATAGAGATAGATTATATGAGTCAAGAAAGGAATGCGTAGAAACCACAGTCCAACAACTTGAAGATTACACAAGAAAGAGCAAAGACAAACTACTTATGGCGGCCAACAATAGTAGAAGCGATAGATGGACAAACAGAAAAACAACAAAGACTAAAAAACAAAAATGGGAAGAAAAACAATTATATGGATGCTTCAAACGACAAATAGAAGAGGTTGCACATAAAAAGACTTGGACTTGGTTAAGAAAGGGAAACCTCAAAAGAGAAACCGAATCACTTATAATTGCTGCACAAAATAATGCCATAAGGACAAACTACATCAAAGCGAAAATTGATAAGACCCAACAAAATAGTAAATGTAGACTTTGTGGTACTAGAGATGAGACTGTAAACCATATACTCTGCGAATGTAGCAAACTAGCACAACGAGAATACAAAACTAGACACGACTGGGTTGGGAAGGTGATCCACTGGGAATTATGCAAAAAATTAAATTTTAACCATACAACAAAATGGTATATGCATAAACCAGAATCTGTTCTTGAGAACGAAATGCATAAAATTATCTGGGACTTTGAAATAAAAACGGATCACCTTATCCCAGCAAGAAGACCAGACCTAGTGTTGATAAACAAAAAAGAACTTGTCTACAGGTGGATTTTGCAGTGCCAGCAGATCACAGGGTGAAGCTAAAGGAAAACGAAAAAATGGACAAATATCTGGACTTGCCAGAGAACTGAAAAAGTTATGGAACATGAAAGTGAAAGTGATACCAATTGTGGTTGGTGCACTTGGAACAGTCCCAAAAGGATTGGAAAGGGTTTGAAAGTTTGGAAATCAGAGGAAGGATTGAAACCATTCAGAAACCTGCACTTCTGCATCATCTGCCAGAATACTCAAGAAGAGCCCTGAGACATGAGGAGACTTGCTGTCACTCAGACTCCAGTGAAGAACCAATCAGCTAATCCTGATGTGAAAACTCAAAAGGAGTAAAAAAAAAAAAAATAATAATTAATGCCAGAGAACTGACTTAAATTTAAAAACATCTTTTCTATAAAACTTAATGAAAAATTTTCACAGAACAATATAATCTTATTAAGATATACTTATGAAATATCTATACAAATTGATAATTATTTTTCTGTGATGGATTATCATATTTATTATAACAAATACTTGGTTGTAATATCTCATCTACAGAAGCCAATGTCCATAGGCAAGGACTGCTATATAGACAGATTATTGATCATTATGGAAAATCTGATCTCTCTGATTAGATAAAGCAAGGATTTTTCAAAGCTGTAGTCATGTTAGTGCTACTCTATGATTGCACCACTTCGACTCTTTATCATAAGACTTTAGAGGAAAAAGCTAGGATGATGAAAATAGGACACAAGAATGTTGTGGTACTCGAGTCTACTTTGAAACAAATTCTTGAAGCGGACTCCCACAAAAAGGAGCTGTATGGGCATATCTTTACTGTCACTCCATATCAGGGCACAACTTACAGTCCAAGTAGTGCAAAGATCAAAGAATAAATACATGAATAGCCTTGTGGACACTGCTGAGAAGCCAAGGCATTAACCCTCAAAACTGACGGGTATTCTCTTTCGTAATCGGTACGAAGGCACCACATTATACACAATGGACATATCAAATCAGTATGTTAGTGTTACCAAGTACCCCCAGCCGTATAAACCCATACATATCCAATGGTGGCTTGTGCAGATTCTTGGATGCTGTGCAGAAGGAGAGAACCTACCGAGGATCACACGGGGACAACATGACTGATAGGTAAATAGGGTGGCAGAGGAGAGGTCATGAAGAGTCTGTTAGCTGTTATATGTAAGACGACTTTGAGGCTTGATTTTATTGAAGGCAACGATGATGATGATGATGATGAAGAAGAAGCTAGATCATGCGAACTTACACAAGGAGGTTGTGTGCTTGTCTTTGAAACCAAATCTTGGAAGCAGGACCCCACAAGAGAGCAGCTGGTAATGAATCCAGGCAGTCCTTCTCCTAACGACAAACCATTATGGGCCAATTCTATACACATCCTATACAATAAAGTAACGCCACAAGAGCAAGACACGCAGCTGCGCCACCGTTGAAGAAAGCTTAGCGGTATACTACACACTCTAACGTAGAGGCAGGTAACCAGAGGCGGTAATGAAAACCATCACATAATCAATGTGCCGCTCTGTGCCCAAGAGGATTCGGTGGCTATGCACTGTGCGGTTAGCCAGGAAAAAAAGACCGTCACCAGGGGCAACATGACTGATTATGGACACGACATCCAAATGTTGGCAACAACGCGACGAGTTCCAGACCCATGACTAAAATCAATGGAACAAACCACTCTTCGCGCCCATGTTGACGACAGACCAAACTTGAAGCGAAAATGCAGAAGTATGCACCATGCTACTCCATGAGCCCACAGCATGAATGATCTCGATGATATATTAAAGAATAATGAATAGGTACTCAAGAGTACTCTCGCTTTAGAAGACATACATGAAGAAGCATTGAAAAGGATCATTAAGTTATATTCCTCAGCTCCTTAAGATGAATGGAGATGTAGGATTTGCGGACACTATTGATATGTTGCATAGCGGCATTAAATTCTATATTGTTATAAGCGCCTTCTCGCTACTCTGAATCTATACCGTTGCTGGTATACTGCGAGGTATCTAACCCTTAGACGATATATGGTAGTGGTCGCTTAACGAGGACACAAGACATGCTGTATCTAGTAGGAGATTACTTTTTATTTCTTTAATTCCCTCGTGGTGCGGTTGTGGTGCAAGCTTGACAATGGGAATCTGCCCAATTGCAATGCATGGAGGTGGATGCCTCACTTGCCTGCTGTCAGCAATGGACCGTGAGCGTCGGTCACTCGTTCGCCTCTCCTCCGTGAACTGTTCACTAACTGACTGCTTTTTTATATATCTCAAACGCCTACGCGTTTTCTTTGTTTGGCTTTTTATCAACGATCAAATCTATTTCCGGCATCTTAACCCCTTTGTCATTTTTGTCGTCTTTTCTTTGCTTTGTTTCTAACCGGAAATTCCTATTTCCGTGTTTGTCACAATATCCAACCGCCCTGTCGGGCTGCGGTGTTAGTATGCATCGGACTTGCACCTCAGCAGAGGGGGTAAGACTCCCCAATGGGGCACCTGTTGGCCGGCGGTGGCGACCCGTGATGCTTAAGGATAGAGCCCAGGTGGGATGAGCAGTTTCATGACATTCGAATACTCCACTTTGGCCCTTATCTTGGGCTAGACGGCGGTCGGGAGGCCCCCTCTGATACAATCAGCTGGTCACGTCAAGCCCTAGCACCTATGATTTTCCCAACCCTACCTTTTGCCGCTATAGGCAGCCCCCAATCCCTTTTTAATCATATGGGTGTCTAGAAGGCGGGTGGCTGTGGGTTCCTACATGTCCTGTGAATGTGATGTAAACTCTATCTGAGGTGAGTGTTCCAGTTTTGGAGGTTTGGGGAATGTGGAGCACCCCTTCATCACCATTGCTCCCTGGTCCACTCTGACCCGGAGTGGTAGTACCTGTTAGGGGGTCCATCTTATGGGTTAAATAGAAAAATGTATTTATATAAAAAAATTGTATTATCCATTAAGAATTGATTTATTTCAAAACTTTATCGGCATTTAAATGACCCACTGAGGTTGATATGCTTAAAACAAAACAAACCAAAAACCAATATCCAAACTGTGGATACCCCACACAAAGGTTGTTTCTATTAATAGAATGATTATCACATATCTCTATGAAATGTACTCTATCAGACTGACTTCAATTCCCCTGCTCAGTTACATGTTTGCCCATACTTTACAGGCGCGGAAGACTTCATAATGAATTTCTTATTACATCTCTCACCTCTAATATTTATCCCCGTTTTATAGGTCAATTAATTTGACTGTGATGTCACATGTGCATTCACTCAAATACTGGTATGTGTCTTGCGTCAATGACACTAACCTACATGCGTTTGGAGCTCTGGGAATGTGCGATAACCGTTCATGCCCATTAATGGACACGTCAAGTGTGGGCTGAAACCAAGCAAGAAACTTATATTAATCACTCTGTGGCGACATTGGATGCCACCCTAGGGACTTAGCAAAAGTGAGGATGAATGATGGGAGAGAGAGAGAGAGAGAGAGAGAGCAGGAGAGAGACGAAGAGGAGAGAGAGAGAGAGAGAAGGGGAATCAAAGGTCTCAGTATTCTTGATGATGGATGAGGATGATGAATCGATGATGATGATGATGACAACTAACCTACATCGTTTGGAGCTCTGGGAGATGTGGTACTCATTGCATTAATGGAACGTCGGTGTAGGCTGAAGAGCAAAAACCTACTTAATCAAGCCTTTGTGCGACTGATTTGGATGCCACTTAGAGGACTTATTAAAAGTGAGGATGAATAATGGAGAGAGAGAAGAGAGAGAGCAGAGAGAGGGGGGGAATCAAACAGTGTCAGTATTCTTTGATGATGATGATGATGATGATGACACGTAACCTACATCGTTATGGGGCTCTGGGGAATGTGGGTACCGTTTCATTGCATTATGACACGTCAGTGTTGGCTGACCAGCAAAACTTACATTAATCATCCCTCTGTGAGACATTGGAGCCACCTAGAGGACTTACAAAAGGTTGAGGATTAATGATGGAGAGTGAGAGAGAGCGAGAGAGAGAGAGAGAGAGAGGAGAGAGAGAGAGAATAGAGAGACGAGAGAGAGAGAGAGAGAGAGAGAGGAATCAAGGTGTCAGTATTCTGTTTGATGATGAGGATGATGATGATGATGACCCCCAATGAATGTACATTTAGGGTCATATCTATGGATTAAAATAAATATGTTTAAGAATTCTTTGTATTCAGTAGAATCATGTGCAAAATAAAAATAAACAAATTATGAAACAAATACACTACGTATGAACGAATATGAACATTCAATGAATGTGATTCCCTAACCTCTAGGCATAAAACATCTTCAAACGAGTTGAAATTCCATTAAAATCAATCCTGTTCTGCTGCTACAAGATATTGTACATTGGTTCTAATAGAAAAGTAAAGAACCATTTTGTTTGAGGAAACGAAAGTATCATTTTCGCCATGTTTGACTTGTTTGAATAAAAAGGCAGATGTGGTTATTCCCCCGTCTCAGCACAACTGGAATCCGGAGTGGTAGTACCTGTTAGGGTAATATCTATGGGTTAAATAGAGATAAATCAGTTCTAAAAACGTGTTTAAAAATTGAG
The DNA here is from genome assembly GCA_023376005.1 of Doryteuthis pealeii. Lineage (NCBI taxonomy): Eukaryota > Metazoa > Mollusca > Cephalopoda > Myopsida > Loliginidae > Doryteuthis > Doryteuthis pealeii. The sequence continues at coordinate 82,448,102 of CM042166.1, forward strand.
TTTAAATAGAAAATTGAGTACCAAACAAGAATGAATAAAACAAATCGTCTCTTGTAACTATTCATCATTCGGACCATATGACCTTTAGGCACCCCTTTTGCGATCTCGATTCATAAGGACATTTTTTTCCTTTACACTGTCAAAATCCGGTTGTTTGTTAACAGACGATTTTTAGATTTAAAAAAAATTATAAAAATAACCCCTAACCCTAACCCCTAACTCTAACCCCAAACAAACAACCGGATTTTGACGGTGTAAATGAAAAAATCTCCTTATGAATCGAGATAGCAAAAGGGGTGCCTAACGGTCATATGGCCCGGGGATTCATTAGTGAAGTGTAACGTCAATCAGATTTCAAATAATATAAAAAAGAATGCGGGATATTCGGCTTTAAACGTAATAAAATATACTGCATTATTCAAGGGTTGATTTTTTTCTAAAGCAATATGTAACACAAGGTATATTTTGTACCAGTGTTGCTTTGAGTTTAAAGCTTTCACCCTGTTTTATCTCAAGCTATAATTACATTATATCCTAATCCCTTTCGCACAATACACCTGATACCCTCCAAGTGCTTCTCGCCAGATTTGCCTCTATGGCTTGTAGTATAGCCACAGAATCCATGGTCTTAGGTATATGACCTTGCCTGATCATCAAGGCTCTTGGAACCCATTCAAAATCTTTTTGTTACATAATCTATGCGGTTGCATAAGATTATTGTCAGTCCCCTGTATTTCTAAAGGGATGGCTCTCTTCATATCACGGGGGGACTTTCCATGGAATAGTACAGAAAGCCCGCGAAATATGTGAAGTCACGTGGGACCTGGTTGAGTCCTCAGTTTTAAGTTTAAACGTCGGGCAGAGAGATGTTCCTGCCTTAACTGGAACTCACACTGCATACGCGCGCTATGTTAGTCAGATATCTAGTTACATGAAATGTATAGTTAAGGAAATAAAAAGCTTAAGAAATTAACATGGTGTTGTGGTTGGTGAAAGTCTTGGTAACAAGACTGATTAAGAAGAAGAAATGAGTTAAGAACGACCGACCACCAAGACGAAGTCACCAAGACGAAGTCATCAAGAAGAAGACCAAGATGCTAGAGGAGACCTATAAGACCTTAAGATATCAGGAAGAACAGAAGAAGAATAGAAGAAGTTAGAAAGAAAGTAAAGAAGGGTATACAACATTTTAACCATTTGGTTATTTTACCCTGACCAACTGTGCCTTTGTATTTCATGCAACAAAGGTAAAGTATAAGTTCAAGAATCAGATGATGCTGCCTGTTTATTTGTGCCGCTTTTAAACACCACATGGAATAAAGCAATAGAGAATACGTCAGTAAAACCAACTAGTATAATACTACCAACCAAAATGGATATCTTCCCACGGCTAGAACATAACAAAATTTTGCAAAACTTTTGACTCACTCCAGTATATATAATATATATATATATATATATATATATAGAGAGAGAGAGAGAGAGAGAGCAAAACAAAGACTTATTCATAGTTTTTGTGGATTTCACAAAAGCCTTTGACACTGTGTCCCGGACTGCTCTGTGGAAAGTGTTGTCAAAATTCGGAGTCCCAAATAAGATGCTTCAGATCATTATCTCTTTGCATGAAGGAATGATGGCTTCTGTGAGATCATGTAGTGAGCAATCCAGTACCCTTTCTGTCTCAAACGGTACTAAGCAAGGCTGTGTTCTTGCTCCACTTCTATTTGCATTATTTTTTTGTGTCATGCTCGAGAAAGCATTCTCAGATCTAAGCGAAGGAATAAATGTCGAATTTAGAACAAGTGGTGGCCTATACAATCAACAACGTTTTAAAGCTAGGTCAAAAATTTCCTTGCAGCTAGTACGTGATCTCTCTTTGCAGACGATGCCGCTCTATTAGCACACAGCCTAAAAGACATCCAGACCATAATTGATAAATTCTCTGACACATCAAAAGCATTTGGACTTACAATCAGTATAAAAAAACTGAACTACTGTACCAGCCGCAGCTTGCAATCCACGTCTTGTAAATCCATCTGTCTTCATTGATGGAAAAGCATTGAAGATTGTTGACACATTTAAATATCTTGAATCAACAGTCACATCTGATGGAAAATGGACAAAGAAATCCATTCCAGAATAGGTAAAGCTAGCACTGCATTCGGCAATCTAAAACATCGTTCATGGAGTACCAAAGATGTATCTCTTAAAATAAAAATTAACATCTACAGAGCAGTCGTGCTTTCTATTCTACTGTATGGTGCTGAAACCTGGACATTTTACCGCAAGCACATAAACCAACTTGACGCATTTCACATGCGTTGTCTTCGTGTCATTTGTGGTATAAAATGGAATGACAAAGTAAGAAATAGCACAGTTTTAAAAAGATGTGATATTGCTGGAATCGAAACCTTACTAGCCAAGATTCAACTTAGGTGGGCTGGTCACGTTGTCCGAATGAATGAGAACAGGCTTCCAAAGAAGATATTTTACGGGCAACTACAAAATGCTAAGCGTTTTATTGGACGTCCCCTCTTACGTTACAAGGACAAATTGAAGGATAATTTGAAACGCCTCGATATTGACCTGAGTACTTGGGAATATCTAGCATCGGATCGGAAGGAATGGCGTAAGACCTGTTTTGCTAAACTAAAGAGCTTTGAACAAAATAGACTGAAGCAGAGAGATCGGCTCCGCATAACTTTAAAAGAAAAACATTTAACTCCTGCCTTGGATCATTTTGTTTGTCAGTGTGGCTTTATGCAGGGCTGGGCTGCTGTCACACTCGAGGAAACATAAAATGTCTTCTTGACAGCATGCACAACATGGGAGGAATCAAATCACTCACTGCTGACCCTCATCTATCGTTCTCGATAGGAGAGTCCACTATATATATATATATATATATATATATATATATATATCTAATGAGTCAGACGAACCTACTAAAAGTTTCGCTTAATGCTCTTCAGGGCTAAGATCTGAAGCGAAACTTTTAGTTGGTTCGTCTGACTCATTAGATTTATCTTTATTATTTGCTCTACTTGGGTATTGAGCAATTTTTACTTATTAGCTTTAGTTTCGGTTGATGTTTGGTAGTATATTTTTACAATCAAACTATTTGCTGGCTTTTTTCACACCGCGAAGATTTACAAATAAGTTTGGTATATTATATTATATATATATATGTGTGTGTGTGTGTGTGTGTGTTTTGTGTGCGTGTGTGTATGTATGTATGTATACATTGAATCTTATTTTATAGCCTAAGTTAATTTTTTTTCATTAGAAAATAGTAAGATACATCGCTAATGTTTTATCTAAATGAGATAAAAGATAATCCTAAATTAGAGATCTTTGATTTCTACTTCTTTTCCTATAAATCTCCTTCAACTTATATAAGGTTTTCACCTTTAAAATTATCTCCCCTTTTGGTATTTGTTCCTATCTCTGTTCTCTCTCCCCATGACCCATTATTTATAATTTGCCATTTTGTTTTAACCTTTCTATCCATCAGTTTACCATTCCGGCATAATAAGGAAAATCTGTTAATCTTTTCTACAAAGCCGTCTTATAAGTATTTTGTGGTTTAGTTTATTTTTCTTTTATATCACTTGATTTCTTTCTCTCTTTCTTTCTCTCTCTCTCTTTCTCTTTCTATCTTTCTCTTTCTCTCTTTCTCTCTCTCTCCTTCTCACTCTTTCTCTTTCTCTCTTTCTCTC
>CM042166.1:82456820-82459320 GCA_023376005.1 Doryteuthis pealeii
CTACTCGTGCAGAGGGGTTGGTAAATATATATATAGCTATTGTTTGCTCTTTGAGTTTATGGCTTTTTTTTCTTTTTAGTTCACACACACAAATGGACACCCAAACACTAAGATATATATAGACTCTCTCTCAGGGCACCTCTTGTAGAGTAATGGTTAGTAAGCTTGTTAGTGAGTTTGATTCTCACTGGGTGCCCCATACTTCTGGTCTTGAGCCACATCTTATCTAAGGTTAGTAAATAACTCAGCATCTCATGTAGTGAAATAGTTAGCAAGCTAGATTTTCAGACCATTGTTAGTGAGTTTGATTCTCACTGGGTGCCCCATATTTCTGGTCTTGTGCCACAACTAAGCTAAGATTAGTAAACAATTATATATACTCTCTCTCTCTCCACACAGACACACAGACATATATACTTTCACACACGGACATGTATATATATATATATATATATATTAAGAAATTTGAAAAAACAAGTGTTCCAAAAATAAGATGAATTTATTTATGTTTATGTTTCGGTTTCTTTAAACCTTCTTAGGATGTATTATGGGGTGAATAAATTGATGGATGTTTTATAGATGACAGGAGATAAAAAATCTTTATAACATTTTTTTGTTGTTGTGTAACCGTATTTGTTCAGCTTTATATTTTTGAAAGACGAGCCGCGATCCGCACACGTGAAGATGTCATGATGCGTCACGTAACTCAAAGAAATGCATTCAACAAAAGACAAGAAAAAGTATTAATGGACTGATTTATGAGAACAAAGGGAACAAAGTGGGAATGATAACTAAATAATTAAATAAAGCCTGGTATTTTGTAGTTATTTAAAACTATTTTAGCTAGAAACGGTGATATGTTAAAAAATCCATGTCGATTATTAAGGGAGGGCAAAAGTGAAATTGCACAGGCTTCAAAAATCTGTCGTAGTCTTTTGTTGTGAATATGAGCTAACATTGTGGCATCATTGAAATATATATATATATATCAGTCATCCACAGACACGTGTTTTGAAGTTTACTTCTCATCAGTGTGGCTCGAGTTTTTAACAGCAACCTCTAACCGGGATCAAAACGTGACAGATCTGACAATTCCTTACCCTTGCAGCCATCAGCGGTTGTCAGTCTGGGGTGAGCAATTAATTGATACATACTTACAATATGTTTTTACAATCACTAGAGAACTCAAGTCTGTAAACAGCGACAGGTGAGCAACAGTGAAATTTCAATTAATGTCTCCCCTATAGTGCTCTACCATGGGAGTTATATATATATGTTAGGATAGCATAGACATAGGGTGAGAAAACTGACAGTAAACTGACCATATCCTGATATATATATATATATATATATATATATATATATATATAGATATATAGATGAGAGGTATCCAAAACTTGGTAGTAAGGGATGATTCTATATGTGATTTCTAAGATACACTGTATTATTATTGTATGATCCAGTATGTATAAATACAGTGAGTCTTTAAATAAGAGAGCTCAATGTATAATAAACTTTTAGATTATATACAGAGCAATATTTATCTTAGAAAGAAAGGAAAAACTCAACACTGTTATTCCATAATAAATTTATTTCGACTAAAATTGTATCCAAAATTGGTAGTAATTTTAGTTGAAATAAATTTATGATGGAATTACGGTGTTGAGTTTTTCCTTCCTTTCTAAGATATATATATATATATATATATATATATATATATATATATATATATATATATATCACTGACGTTGAACACTCTTTATTGGTGAACCTTTAGTTTGGTGCCTGCCAGCAATAATTGGACCAGTCTCATCTCATCCTCATTAAGCCAGCTTGGTGTAATATATCCATGATCTTTGATTTTAATAATGTCAAAGGTTTGGGTTATTTTTGAAGAAATCACAGCATTTGGACAGAATGTTGTCCCTGCTCAAAGCCACTCTGGTATGGTCTTGTAAAGTGGCCAATTTTGTTATGGATGCAGTGTAGTGTTACTCTAGATATGATCTTCCAGATGTTATTTAACATCATGATGGGTGGCATGTTAGCTGGTGGCCCTGGTGGTTTCTTGGGTTTGGATAGTACGATTAGTGTATCCTGGTCAATGGATTCAATCATGTGGTATTGTTCAATTGATGATAGAAGCAACTGATGGCATAACTGGCATATTTTAACAGTTCATTGGTGATATCATTGGTGATATCATCTGACACTGGTAAGCATCCATTTTGTAACATTTTGACAGCCTTACATACTTATTCTCCCTTATTGGGATTCTAGTGACTTAAGGTCACCTATAAAAGAGTCCAACTGTTTATTTTTCTGCATCAGTTAAATCTTGGCATTTTTCAAGAACCATCATTTGAAATGATGTAAACGATAATGCTTAACTTTAAACATGTGGACCCTCCATGGGCTTGTGGAGATCACGTATTATTGTTAGGAACAACAAGGTTCCTGGTTCGATACCGGCCCTCGCCAACTCAGTGTATGAGTGGCA
>CM042166.1:82461820-82464320 GCA_023376005.1 Doryteuthis pealeii
ATATATATATATAATATATATGCATGTATGTGTGTATGTATGTGTATGGGTGTGTCTGTGTAGATATATGTGTAGTAACAACTTCTTTCTCCCACATGATATGCTCATGAGTTTGAAAAGTGGCAGAAAATTAGTGTCATGATAAGATTAAAAGGTTAAAGTAATTAAGATATCCTCCCATAGATTAAACAAAAGAAAGAATCTAAATAAAAAATGACAGAATTGGGAGGGAAAGATCTGGAGAATAATGTGGTTGGGAGTTTTGTGTAGATAATGGAATCTATGTACAAATGGAACAGAAGTTTGGCAGGGAAGGAGGGAAAGTGAAACAGGGAAGGGATAGGGGGAGGGAAGATGTATAGCAAAGTAAAAAGTAAGAAGATTGCAAAAAAGAGAGAAAAAAGGCAATGGAGTGAATGAAAAATGGAAAAGTTTAAAAGTGCGAGAAGGAAAGATCATGTAAACAAAACAAAAATAGTTACAGACTGTAAAAGAGAAAGATAGAAAAAGAACAGCTTGAGAGATAAGTCTAGGTTATTTCCTAGTTGAGTAACATGATATTACAGGGTGACACAGAAAAAACAGAACCCAAATTATTTATTTTCCCATTAAACTAACCCTAAACCCCAACCGTAACCCTAACCCTAACTCTTACCCTAACCCTAACCCTAACCCTAACCCTAACCTCCTCTAGTTGTGTAATATAATATTACAGGGTGACACAGAAAAAACAGAACCCACAAATTTTGTAATAAAACTGTTCATTTTAATTTTAATTTTTTTTAAAGTTTAAGTCCAACAAGGGTTAGGGTTAGGGGTAGGGTTAGGGTTGGGGTTTAGGGTTAGTTTAATGGGAAAATAAATAAATAATTTGGGTTCTGCTTTTTTCTGGGTCACTCATGTTACTTAACTAGGAAATAATCTAAGTCTAAGCACAATGAAAGAGACTGAAAGATATACTCTAAAGATTCTTAAGAGTAAATTGTGATTAAATATTTTATAAAATAGCCTTGTGCCAGACTTTGTGCAGTCAAAGTTGATTGATTGATTTTGATATTAATCCATTTATGATTATCTTAGGCCTAAAGGTTAGGGAATTTTATTATGAATAATTTCCAAACAGATTTATTTGACCCATAGATGGGACTGTAATAGGTACTACCACTCCGGGTCAGAGTGGACCTGGGAGTAATTGCAATGAATCAGTACTCTACACTATTCAGATGTCCAGAACTGGAGCCTCACTATCAAATACAGTTTAGTGTCATAGCCAGGACACTCTTTTTTAGGGGAGGGAGGTCTTACCCCTCTGCAGGGGATACAATCAGCATATTCTAAACCTTGCCAACAAGTCAGGTAATCAAAGCTCATTGCATAACCAGTTCATAATGAGTTATGATAATTATACCAACTTATCATAACAAATACAAAGTTTACATCATTTGCAATCTATTTCTTTGAATTATTAAAGCACCAATGCAAAAGAAACCCCCAAAAAACTATAAACATAAATGGGACGTAATTGGTTTTCATGATTCAACTATGTGTGTACCACTCATGTCCTGACTTTGTCTTCACGTGTATCAATCACATCTTCGTTTGTGAGCATTTTCTCTAAATACATTTCCTAAATCATAAAAATAATGTTTATAAAATATTTTTTTCCTTTCTTTTGTTTTGGTTTGATTTGTTTTATTTTAAATATTTTTACGGAGTAGGTGTATATACAGGTTGTTATTATTCTCTGATAATTTCGTTAAATTCCAATCAGTAGTTTGTGGATAGAAGGGAAAAGTGTCACTTCTTTAATAATTTGAAATGCAGTGTATGTATACTTAAATATTTTATATTTTTCTATTATTATTATTTTATTTCATATCCGGTATAATAATAAATAGAATACAATGGACAAACTTTCAGCTGAAACACATGTTGGCATTTCATTAAACCATTTTTATCCATTCAGCATTTTCTTTCCTTTCCTTTTTTTTATTCTTTCAACATAAACTTGTTTATATATGAATATAATGGACATTATGTGTATATCTGTCTGTAACCAAAACTATGTCACAATTTCCTTATTATTTACGTCACATTGTCCATTATTATATTTTATATTGTAGGGGGCATTTAATGCCAATAAAGTTTTGAAATAAATTTATTCTTAATGGATACTCAATTTTCATAAACACATTTACTATTTATAAACACATTTATTATTTAACCCATAGATGAGACCCTAACAGGTACTACCACTCCGGGTCAGAGTGGATCTGGGAGCAATGGAATTAAGAGGATATAATTTAAACAGTATTTTTCTATATATAGTGATCTAGAAGAGAACAAAATTTTTGACATGCAAGAGAAAATAATTTTGTATATATATATATATATATATATATATATATATATATATATATATTTGTAAAATAAATTGTTATATGAGAATGCACTAAAATTTTAAGTTACTACGTGTTACATTCTTTTGCAATTTCTTGTT
>CM042166.1:82469320-82521820 GCA_023376005.1 Doryteuthis pealeii
GAGTACGATTTATACCTTTCCCAAGGGTATTAGCGCAAAGTGAAGTGCAATTACCACATATGCACGCACATATGCTCACACACACATAAATAAACAAACAAACACTCAATAGACACACACACAAACACTCACACAAACATACAAACACACACATAAAAACTAACATTATACACACACATATAAACATACTCACTCATGCATTTACACACTCTCACACACAAACACTAACACACACACAAACACTAACACACACATACAAATACATACACATATATATACACACAATTGCATACATATACACACTATACACACACATATAAGTACTCACACACATATAAATGCACTCATACACACATGCAGATAAGCATACACACACATGCACATGCTCATAGGGACACTCACACAAACAGAAACACATACACACATAGAGACACACCAAGATACACATACATACACACATACACTATTTGCAATTCTTACTTGTTTTTATCAATGTTTTATTAACAGACAAGAATTGTTGATTTTGTTAAGATTTCATGTTTATTCACTTCATATTTCAAGATTTAAGGATTGTATAAATTGTTACATAATTATTAATTCTTAATATTTATGTACAATAGTGTAGAAATCAAAATGGCTGTTATAAGCTGCAGCCCATGGCCTTGAAGGATTTGAATGACAAGGCTTGACCTGTCCTGATCCTTCTTCCGGTGGATACCGTGAGAATCGGTGGAGAAGACCCTCTTCCGGTTTATATTAGAAATAGATTTTAGTCAGTCGGCAAGAAACCACGACGGTGGTGAGTCATGTTATACACACTCCGGCTCGATCTGCACAGGTAGTCTGGTGAGGGATTTCGAGAATAAAATATGATCAAAGTAAATTGAAGTCTTGTGTTATTATCTAAAAACTAACAATGACACGGCTTCTGATAAAGAGAAATCCCCAATGAAGACCAGACACGAAGTCCCCAAGAGAAGTCCAGACATTAGAAGAGACCTAGAAGAACTTAAGATGTCATAAGAACAGAAGAAGAATAGAAGTAAGAAGTAAGTAATGAGAAGGGTATGCAACACCCACATCTCCATCAGTCACAGATTTTATCTACCTGGGATGTGTCATATAACCAAATATTAAAAGAAGACAGATGACAGAATGGATATGAATAGAAATAAAAACCTCAGGAAAGAGACACAAAATCCACAGAGCCACTGTCCTCACTATTCTCTTTATGGTGTTAAAAATCCTGAATCATCTAGTGGCCACCAGATATTCCGCATTGAATACTTTCTTCAGTGAAATGCAAAAATGAAAATTCTAACCATCTGATGTCGCTTATCCACCGAATTCTTATTTCTTATGAGTGTCATCACCTAATCGAAATAATGGACTTTTCCGTTTTTATTATAAAGAAAGAAAGGAAAAAGGAACATGCTACACAGAAAAAATATAAGAAAGAAAAAAGAAAGGAGAAGAACACTCAGTAAAGGGAGATAGAAATAGGGTTGAGCCTGCGGAAACAATATCGCTAATATATTTAAATCGAACATAATGAAAAGATGAAAAGAAGAAAAGAAAGGATAAAGAGTAAGAGAGAGGTAAATCAAGATTATTGTACTTTTTAGATATTGAACTATTTGCAATAGTTCTTAAGAAAACATATCAAACGTTGTAATAATTAAATTATCATACTCTGGTATATCCACAGGTGCTGCTAGTTTTACATTAATATTTACATTTTAATGTAGTTGTCTATTAAGAGTCTCTTTTGCACACATTTTTATGATATCAAGTATTCCTATCTCATGGTAATAATTGTATGGTTTCAAGTAATTGTTTCTATTTGATAATAAAAAAGTTAACGTGTAATAGTTAACAAGCTAAACTAGCAGGTCATCATTAGTGAGTTCTATTCTATCTGAGCATCGTATATTCCTGGATTTGTAGGAAGCACGTGGTGTAATGGTTAAAGTCATAGGAAATGGACTCGTAGCCCCGAGTTCAAATTCTGGACGATCTATGTCATTCTCAATATCCACTGAAATGACTTCATTACAAATACTCATCTTCTCAAAATTGGCAGTGCTACAAGAATTTGCAAATAAATATCTTTGTTGTTGGGAATCAAAGACTACTGTCTTTGACTACTTTAAAAAGACCTTTTTTCTTGTGGTATCAACTTCTGCCAATGAAGAACAGATACTGATGACAAGGAAACAGGCTAACGTAGATTTGTCCAGACAGTCTTTGAAGAAAACTACAGAAACTAGATGAAAGGTTAGTACTATAAAACCAATTTCTCCCAGTTGCCTGACTTTCACCTACAGAACAATGATGTATATATATATATATATATATATATATATATATATATATATATTTGTGAAGAATATGTACTTAATTGAAGTTGTATCCAATTTTGAAAATTAATTAATTGATAATTAAGGAATTAGGCGGGTATACCTGTTCAAATGTAAGGTTAAACAAATCAAGAAAAAGGGATTGACTTTTTCTCGATTTGTTTAACCTTACATTTGAACAGGTATGCCTGCCTAATTAATTAATTATCAATTAATTAATTTTCAAAATTAGGTACGACTTCCATTAAGCACATATTCTCCCAAAAATTGTCGGCTAAAAAAGCCATATCAAAACACATTGTTTGTTTGTTTACTTCTCATATATATATATATATATATATATAAGTAAGTTGAAGGGGCGGCCTAATGTCGGTGTCAGCCAGTCAGCGAGGGAGTCTATCCCCTTTTCAATAGCGCTAGACAAAGGAGATTATTTTTAGCATCTGAGGTGGAGCGCCACACCTATCATCAGCTCCTTACTTTACCGCACAGATCCCTGTGCGACACATACGCTGAGTTGGCGAGGACCGGTATCGAACTAGGAACCTTGTGGTTTCTAGCCGAACGCTCTACTGACTGAGCTAACCTGGCCCATATATATATATATATATATATATATATATATATATATATATATATATACATATACATATATATATATAGATATATATATATATTATATGGGCCGGGTTATATATAAGAGATTTATCCAAAACTTGGTAGTAAGGGATGATTCTATATGTGATTTCTAAGATACACTGTATTAATATTGTATGATCCAGTATGTATAAATACAGTGAATCTTTAAAACACTGAAGAGAGCTCAATGTATAATAAACTTTTTAGATTATATACAGAGCAATATTTATCATAGAAAGGAAGGAAGAACTCAACACCGTAATTCCATAATAAATTTTTTTCGACCAAAATTGGGGCCTATATAAATCTAAGTTGATTTAATATAGCTCCCCAAAATCCAGTCTCATCAGATGGGTCTCAATTCACTTTTGAAAATTATTATTATTTTTTATTTTATCTTATTATTATTATTTTTTTTTACTTTATCTTATTATTGTTATTATTATTTTTTACTTTATCTTATTATTATTCCTTTTGAGTTTTCACATCAGTGTTAGCTGATGGTCTTTCACTGGAGTCTGAGTGACAGCAAGTCTCCTCAGGTCTCCAGGACTCTTCTGAGTATTCTGGCAGATTGCAGCAGTGCAGTGCTCTGAATGGTTTCAATCCTTCCTCTGATATCCAAACTTTCCAAACCCTTTTCTAATCCTTTTGGGAGTGTTCCAAGTGCACCAACTACAATTGGTATAACTTTCACTTTCATATTCCATAACTTTTTCAGTTCTCTGGCAAGGTCCAGATATTTGTCAATTTTTTCATTTTCCTTTAGCTTCACCCTGTGATCCGCTGGCACTGCAAAATCCACCAGTTGACAAGTTCTTTCTTTTTTGTTAATCAACACTAGGTCTGGTCTTCTTGCTGGATAAGGTGATCCGTTTTAATTTCAAAGTCCCAGAGAATTTTGTGCGTTTCGTTCTCAAGAACAGATTCTGGTTTATGCACATACCATTTTGTTGTGTGGTCAAAATTTAATTTCTTGCATAATTCCCAGTGGATCACCTTCCCAACCCAGTCGTGTCTAGTTTTGTATTCTCGTTGTGCTAGTTTGCTACATTCGCAGAGTATATGGTTAACAGTCTCATCTCTATTACCGCAAAGTCTACATTTACTATTTTGTTGGGTCTTATCAATTTTCGCTTTGATGTAGTTTGTCCTTATGGCATTATTTTGTGCAGCAATTATAAGTGATTCTGTTTCTCTTTTGAGGTTTCCCTTTCTTAACCATGTCCAAGTCTTTCCATGTGCAACCTCATCTATTTGTCGTTTGAAGCGTCCATATAATTGTTTTTCTTCCCATTTTTGTTTTCTAGTCTTTGTCGTTTTTTTGTTTGTCCATCTGCCGTTTCTACTATTGTTGGCCGCCATAAGTAATTTGTCTTTGCTCTTCCTTGTGTAATCTTCAAGTTGTTGGATTGTGGTTTCTACGCATTCCTCTATGTTGGCAAGACCTCTTCCCCCTTCCTTTCTTGACACATACAATCTATCTCTATCATCTCTAGGGTGGAGAGCCTTGTGCATGGTCATTAATTTTCTCGTCCTTTGGTCTATCTGTCTGAGTTCTTCTTTTGTCCATTTTAAGAATGGTCCTGAGTATCTTATAATGGGGACAGCCCAGGTATTAATTCCTTTGATCAGATTTCTGCTGTTAAGTTTCGTTTCTAGAAGTTTTCTAGTTCTCCTGAGATATTCTTTTTTAACTTTTCCTTTCATTTCTGCTTGCATGATATTGTCCGCTTCTAAAATTCCTAAGTATTTGTAGCTTTCATTTTCATCAAGAGATTTTATAGTTTCCTGATTTGGTAGTTGTATTCCATTCATTAGTTTTCTTTCACCTCTTTTTATTACAAGCATAGCACATTTTTCGATTCCAAATTCCATCCCTATATCCTGGCTATATATTCTAATAGTTTGTACTAGGCTCTCCAATTCTTTTTCATTTTTTGCAAAAATTTTAATGTCATCCATGTACATAAGGTGGTTTATCTTTTCTTGTGAATTACTAAATTTGTATCCCCCGGTACATTTTTATTATTTTATTATTATTATTATTATTATTACATTTTTATTATTATTATTATTATTACATTTTTATTATTTTATTATTATTATTATTATTATTATTATTATTATTATTATCTTTACCTTTATCTTTATTCCCTTTTATTTCCTTTTTTATCTATAGTTTTTTTTTATACACCATTATATTATGTATTATATTCTAATGTTTAAATATTAAATTTTTTTATTTACTTTGCTATTTATATTTTAATATAATACTCTGTTTTTTCTGTCCTGTCCTGTTTTGTCCGTCTGAATACCCTAAGAAGCCAACCTTGAGATGTATCTCTTTTTTCTCATTCTACTTCCTGTTTCCATAGTGACAATCCTATACAGTTAAAAAAAATTTTTTTAAATATTTTTTGTTTTTGTTTGAATTTATTTTTTAAATTCTACTTTTTGTTTTTTTGTGATGTGCAATTTCAAAAGTGAATTGAGACCCATCTGATGAGACTGGATTTTGGGGAGCTGTATTAAATCAACTTAGATTTATATAGGCCCCAAATTTGGTCGAAATAAATTTATTATGGCATTACGGTGTTGAGTTCTTCCTTACTTTCTATGATATATATATATATATATATATATATATATATATATATATATATATATATATATATACTCACAAACACATGCACATACACATACACATTCACACACACATGCACATATATATGTATATATATTTGTATAAGATATGTATTTACCTATCATAACTAAACATATTTTAGAGCAATTCCATTCTAATGAGTATCTTTGCATCTAATGGATTTATTTATTTTAAAATTGAAATATGCAGTATTTCTATTTTTTGCATATTCTAGAATTTGTTCGTTCTTTTCTGAAAGTTTTGTAAATGGAGATTTAAGCTCTATATATTAAAAAAATACATCAAATTACGAATTTAATCCATCAGAGATATTTTAAACAGAACACTTTTAAAATCCTCTTCGTATAACTAATGTTATCATAAAAAATTATTCATATCCTATATATTTTTAACTACAATATAAATCTAAAGCAAAAAAAAAAAATCTTATATCCACTTGACTGTATCTATGATTTATAAATGTTTATGAGAGATTAGATACTTTTACATATGTTCTTGTTTTACTCACATCATCAGTCATTGCAGTTGGTCTTCAACATAATAGTTACCCAAATATATATATATATATATATATGATGGACTCTCCCAGCGATTTCGACATATGAGTGTTCATACAAGGAACACCCACACAATGGTTTGTTTATAGTGGTGAAGGCTTGTGTTGAACGATCCACACTTTTTGGCACAGTCAATAGGAAAGAATTGGTACATCAAGGGTTGCCACAAACCCAATCAACGACCGACCTCAGGAAATTTGAATTCAGAGTAATCCCTCTCCTAGACTGGTTACCTACCCAAGGCTGAAGGGCCCAGTCTGCCCTACTATTTAACCCATAGCTGGAGGGAGAATAAATGGATTCATACCTTTCCCAAGGGTATTAGTGCTATGTGAAATGTCAACAGCTTCGTCTAGGAATCAACAAGTCTATTTTCTACGACTCTCTCTCTCTCTCTCTCTCTCTCTCTCTCTCTCTCTATATATATATATATATATATATATATAACCTAAAATATCCAAATTAAGTTTTCATTGAGTGTGTTATTTAAGATTCCCTGTGTATCATACAATTGTCAGCTCTTTCCATATGAGAATTGTGTGATTTACAAGAAACTTTAAAGAATGAATACAGTGAGAACATCATTTGGATATTTTCAGTTTTAACCCTCTCTATCATAGTAGCACTGAGCTCTTTTTATGCAACTTTTCTTGTTTGTATTTTGTATTTTATTATATATATATATATATATATATATATATATATATATATATATATATATATATGTAGGTTAAATTATTATTATTGTTGGAGAATTGATTATAGAGGACTCAATTACTTATGTAAGAGCTTTATTTATTTATAATTAATAATACAATTTAAAAGTCACTCCTACCATTGGTTTCTGAATAACACTTTTTCGGTGTTATTCGTCGTCAGAGGCGTTGACTTTATATATATATATATATATATATATATATATATATAATATATATATGCCCATCCACATATATACACATGTCTATCTATCTAATTTAATTAAGTCCAATTTTTAACTAATATACAGATGAATAATATACCTCTTTTTTCAGATTCTGTTATAATTATTTAAGAAAAGCTTTCAAATCAATCCTATGTTTGCTCCTCATAAATAACATATGCTATACTTTATAAATTTCACTATGGAAAAATCCATCAAATACACATATGTGTCTTAGTGTGTTGAAAGAGTATGCGGAGATTTGAGTGAAAAGGATGAGTCAACAGAAGGTCGTTGAAGAGGACTTGATACTGAGGCACTGGAAAGAGCTGTTGCATCTAACCCAACCATTACAGTGAGGGAACTTCAAAGTAAGACATATATCATCATCAGTACACATTCCCATGACTCTCTCTCACTCCCCATCCCTAGTGTTCATGACTACTGGTAAGACCTCCACATAGCATCAATTATCCACACAGAGCTG
This sequence comes from Doryteuthis pealeii, assembly GCA_023376005.1. Taxonomy (NCBI): domain Eukaryota; kingdom Metazoa; phylum Mollusca; class Cephalopoda; order Myopsida; family Loliginidae; genus Doryteuthis; species Doryteuthis pealeii. The sequence goes on from CM042166.1 coordinate 82,476,951, forward strand.
ATTAATGTAAGTTTTTGCAAATCATCCTACACTGGTGTGTCCATGTGTAGGTGTCCATAGAATAATGTCAGTTATGTTCATCCTTACTTCTCCAGGGGTGTCCAGCATGTCTTGTTTATACATAATAAACCATTTTTTTGCATTTCATAGGTTTTTGATGTTTAATGAATCAAAATATAATCAAAATTTTAAATTGAATAAAATTATGTTGATGTCAAATTGATAAAGTAACTCATTTTTAAAGAGAAATGAAATTAAGATTTGGTTGATGCATTGAGTCGAAAGAAGAATTATTGCTAATAAAATAGCATGTAATTGTGAAACTAAAAATTATTGGCCTGAAAATAACTATGAAAAATCGAGGAGAACACAAATCATTAATTATGCTTTCATAAATGTCTGCTAACACTTTTAATAATCTTTATTTCAGTTGTTTGATGTTTTCACAAATGACAAAGAACAATCAGAATTCATTTTTAGTTATTTCTGGATTACAAGATGGCTAATCTCCAAACAGATTCCATCTCTCATAAGAAAAAAAAAAAGAACAGATGGTTAACATGCAAGAGACAAACAAAGACCATTAGAAAAATGGCAGTGGGGATAGAAACTGATTGGATAGAATCAATTCAAAATCTGTAAAATGCCAAAAGTTTTCTTTTGAACTGATTTAAGAGGTGATGACTTTAAAATAAAAATGGTTATTTCATTTTACTGACAGATGCTGTCAGCTCAGACAGAACTAATTTTAAAATATCTCAAATGTATTTAAGTCAAGCAAATTCCTGTTTAGATATAAAGATGGATATATAATTTGAAATAGACTGAGATAGATAGACAGATAGATAAACTAACAAAATAATATAGATAGATATGAAAAAATGGAGATAGATAGATAAACATTTTTGACAAGTAAATGTAAAGAATTACCACAAATTATGATAAATAAACAAGAATTACGACAAATTACAATAAATATATAAGAATTACAACAAAAAAGAGACCCCCCTAAAATACATTTAACGCCCTGAGTTGGTTAGGTTTTTTTTCAAGTAACACCCTAGCTGGGGTCGTTATTTTAATAGTCACAATTTATAGTAGTAGCAATTTATGAGGCAGGAGACCGGGACGCACTTCCTCATAAATTACCAAAGATTGATTATAGCTAATGACAACTCTCTGATTAAGGGATTTTTTTTATAGTTTGTTTGAAGCATTGTACGTATGTGTAAAATAGAAATTAGAAGGCAATTGACAATGCAATGGAATAGGTGTTGAAAAGGATGTTTATTTACCTTTTTTTCCTTCTCATCAGCAAGGTTATAGACATGGTAGACTGCTCCGTGTGTGGCTCGAAACCTTGACTGATGTAGTGGTTAGAATCTCCGCCTGTCAGCGAGGTTTTGAGCAAGACACGGAGCAATCTCCCATGTCTATAACCTTGCTGATGAGACCTAATAGGTCGAAATGTACATTCAGGGATTGACATTTTCTAGATTTGTTTAGCCTTACATTTGAACATATATGCTCGCCTAAATGCATTAATTATTAACTAATTAATTTTCAAAATTAGGTATGACTTCAATTAAGCACATATACTCCAAAAATTGTCGGCTAAAAGCCATATCAAATAAACACATTGTTTATTTACTCACTCTCATATATAATATATATATAAGCTAGGATAATATAGACACAGAGTCAATGGTGCTTAGTAACTCCCAGTTTCTCACCAATGGACAAAGGATTGCATATGTATTTACTTAACATCTACACACGAGCAGGATGTGACACAAGGTCAATCTTTTTTAAGCAAAGTTTAACAGGTTTCAGTTCAGAGTTTTTCCTTCTCCAAGAACAGTTACCATTCCAAGGTTGAAATACTTCAATTTGTCCTACTAGTTGGACAAAAAATAAATGGATTCATACCATTTCCAAAGTATTAGCAATATGTGAAATGCAAACAAACTAGTCTAGGATTATATATATATATATATATATATATATATATATATACATATATATATATATAAAACATTGGCCACTGGCAATTCATTTTTGTTTTGCATGTCCAAACTTAACGGTTATGCACTAGATTCAAAATGTGTACGTAAACTTGTGATTTGTTGAATTGTTTATTTAATTATGAATTTCTATTTGTAACTGATTTTTTGATTTTTGTTGTTTTTGTAAGGTGAAGTTCTTATAAAATGATCTGAAAGATGCACAAAAAGTCAGAAGGGGAGATGTTCATGGTGTTTTTTACGGTTCAGATACACAAATTTGATTTCTCAGTTCGATGTTCCCTTACTGAATGTCAGATAAAGTTATTGACATCTTTTATCACTTTATCTACTATTCATTTTTCTCTTCTATTTTTGTTTTAATTTGTCTTCAGAGAGGATATATTCTTTCCTTTTTTCTAATAACTCTTTTTCCAATATATTTGCTTTTTTTCCACATCACTTTCAATATATTTTACTTTTTTCACATCTCTTTTTCCAATATATTTGCTTTTTTCCACATCTCTTCTTTCAATATTTTCACATCTCTTCTTTCAATATATTTGACTTTTTTCTCATTCTTCTTTCAATATATTTTACTTTTTTTCACATCTCTCTTCCAATATATTTTACTTTTATTCACATCTCTTCTTTCAATATATTTTACTTTTATATACTTTTATTCACATCTCTTTCAATATATTTTACTTTTATTCACATCTCTTCTTTCAATATATTTACTTTTATTCACATCTCTTTCAAATATTTTACTTTTATTCACATCTCTTCTTTCAATATATTTTACTTTATTCACATCTCTTCAATATATTTTACTTTTATTCACATCTCTTCTTTCAATATATTTTACTTTTATTCACATCTCTTTCAATATATTTACTTTATTCACATCTCTTCTTTCAATATATTTTACTTTTATTCACATCTCTTTCCACATATTTCTTTTATTCACATCTCTTTCAATATATTTTACTTTTATTCACATCTCTTTCAATATATTTTACTTTTATTCACATCTCTTCTTTCAATATATTTTACTTTTTTCACATCTCTTCTTTCAATATATTTTACTTTTTTTCACATCTCTTCTTTCAATATATTTACTTTTTTACTTGTTTCTTTTTTATTTCAATTTTCTCTTCCATTGTTTCTTCTTTAGCTTTTTCTTTCTTTATCTAATTTTGTTTTAACTATTTTTCATTCTAGTTATTTTATTTTCCATATTCCCATTTTTATTTCAAGTTATTTCATACCCTTTCTTTTTTCATCTCTTCCCTTGATGTAGCCACAACTTTCTTTTCTTTTTCTTTCTCTTCCTTCTTTTGCCCTCACTTCCTTGAAAACCTCCCTTTTTACCCCTCCATCACCCCACCATCATCTTTTCACCTTACACAAATTTTCCCCTCTGAGTAAATGATATTCAGCTTAGGCACATGACCTTCATCTATCTATATTTGCATAACCCATTCACTTTCCTCAGAAATTGCCTTAATGTAAATAAAACACCATTTCTGCCTTTATTTATTTTAGATTTCTAATTTTCATATTTTTTCTTTTCAGTTCATTTTTTTTCTCTTTATTTTAGCTTGCAGTTCATGCATAGAGATGTGGAAGCTGGGCTGTTATGTTGAAAGAAATCATCTTTTATTTTTTGATATGCTCATACAAAAAAAGATTTACCTAAAAGCTCAAGTTGACAAAAAGAAAATACTGGACAAAATCTGTTTTCTGCTTTTTTTTTTCTCCTGCAGATGACACTCAGTTTTAATTCAACACCTTTTCCATTATTTTATTTTCTATCATAGCGTTTATACATGCATGTTATTTAATGTTTATTTTACTCAGGCGAGTCAAAAGTTTTGCAATATTTTACTATGTGTTTGTTTGCAGCACATATATCACATGATCAAAGCAGTTTAAGCCATGTTAAAGTCCAAACTATGGTTGGTAGTATTGTGGTAGTTGGTGTGCTGACATGTTCTGCATTTCTTCACTCCATGTATAATTTGAAACCTGCATAGATTAATATTTCTCTGAATTTTTTTAGATGAGGCTTGATGATTAGTATTATTTATATTATTCAGACTATTGTTTTCATTTTCATTTTTATCTGTACAACATTTCAGTCGATGTGCCCTCCGGCCTTCTTCAAGTATTTCTTGTCAGACTGAGGACAAGAAATACTTGAAGAAGGCCAGAGGACACATTGGCCAAAATGTTGTACAGATAACAATGAAGATGAGGACAATAGTCCAAAATAATACAAATAATACTATGCATAGATTAACATGCAACATAGAACCTTGTGGTTTCTAGCCGAACGCTCTATCAACTGAGCTAAGTCAACAGCACTTAGTTACTTTCAGTTTCTCATCTATGCAATCATCAGACAAACTTGTTACCACATGTGGGTATTCCTTTATATACTGTTGCTACACAATACTCTCTAAATTTCTGGCCTTGTGCCAAACTAAGCAAAGCTTAGTAAACGGCTTTTTCCAAAATACAATTTCCAATGCAAATGAAAAGTTACAGTCAGCTCCATTCAATTACAACAAAAAACATAAGAAAAAGGAAAAAGCATAAAAAATTTATAATAGTCTTTTTTTTTTTTTCCGGCATTTTATCTGATTTTTTGTTTTTATTACTAGATTTGCAGTGCAAGTAAACTCTTACCCTAGACATCTAAAACGTATGCCTGTATGCATTTCCAAGAAAGAAATGTATATTTGTACGTGATTCTTTGTTGCATTATGGGATTGAAAGAGGAAGCATGTGCAGATATTTTCCTGGGACAAATGGATGAAATGAAAAGAAAAGGATAAAAAAATGTTTAGAAGAAAATCGAACAGTGAAAAGTGTTTGCTTTTTTGTAAGATTCTATTTTTACTTTGTCCTATTTCTTGTTTGTTTGTTTTATGTTGTTTTATTTAGCTATTGTATTTTTGTGTATGTGTTTGCTTTTTTATTTCTCACTGTATTTCAATAAATGTGATGATTTAAAAAGTATCTTTCACATTAGTTGTTGTTTATTTCTTCAAATCTCTAGTTGACTGATTTCTTTTCATATCTTTTATGACAACAACAAGTTGTTAAGATTTTATATAGAAACCAATTAAAATATAATTAAAATAAATCTGATCTTTTTATGTTTCTTATTTAATCTTGTTAATTTGATATATTTTATTACATTAGAACTTAAATACTTATTCCTGCTAATATGCTTAATGATTTATTGTACTATGGTGTGTCCTATAATAGTTGTTACATTTGCATATAAATTTTACACACTAAATGTAGCAGCTATTATGGGACAGAAGTATTATTATTATTATTATTATTATTATTATTATCATATCTACCTTTGTCTCATTAAAGTTGTTACACTTGCATATAAATTTCATACACTAAATGTAGCAACCATTATGGGACAGAATTATTATGATTATTATTATTTCTACCTCTGTCCCATAATAATTGTTCCACTTGCATATAAATTTCATACACTAAAATTAGCAACTATTATGGGACATATAGTTGTAAAGTACTTACTTCTCATTGTCCACTACAATTCATTTAAAGAATAGAACATACTGTATATATTCATGTATCATGTGACTTTCTGTGACTTTCTGATAGTTAAATTTTAGCCTAATACTAAGGGGTCACATCATCACACAAATGCAAACATTATATGTGTAAATAGTTGGTCAGGGCTAGGTCTAGGCCAATTGGTATACCAACAATTTCCAGCTGCAACAGTCAAATACTCCAATTTTATGTAAAATTGGAATAATTTTATTACAATTATTGTCTTACTCATTGTAACCATTAAATGTTCAGTTTAGCTCGGTCGATAGAGCATTTGGCTAGGAGCCACAAGGTTCCTGGTTCGATACCGACCCTCGCCAACTCAGCGTATGAGTAGCACAGGGATCTGTGCAGTAAAGTGAGGAGCTGGTGGTAGGTGTGGCGCTCCACCTCAGATTCTAAAATAATCTCCTTGTTCTAGTGCTAGTGAAAAGGGGATAGGCTCCCTCGCTGTCTGGCTGATACTGATATTAAGCTGCTCTGACGACTTAGATTGGTTTGCTGTAAACTGACCATCCCTAATTGTCATTGACCAAAACAGAATGAAAACAAAACGTTTGTCCTTCAATTCCAATATCATCTTTGTCATATGTTGTCAAAAGAAACATCTGAATATTTTTTTGATTAGATAACAATGAGGCTTTAAGAAAAATAGTGGTAATGTACATTTATCTATAAATATAGTAAATTAAAATCTGGTATTCTAAAGTAAAATAACACTGATTAAATTAAAAAACATCAATATCACTTCAGCAGAATCTGGATATAATGTTTCTAATTAAGACCCTGTAGGGATTAATTTCGCATTTGCCTGAGGAGTTGTCTGCCTGCTTGATGTCGCTGGTTCCCACTAGGGACCTCTGGTATTTCAAACTTCTCTTCTCTTTTCTACCTCTCCTCGTAGGTACCAACATGGGTTAGACAATTGTCATTCAACCCCTACAACCCTACTCAAAATTGTATTCACATGATAGTATATGGGGTATATGATAAAATCATCTTTTGGAGATCAAGTTTGATGTGTCACACAATATGCAAGATTGGATGATACTTGAATATATAAAGTATTCATTCTTTAAGAAACAAATCAAATATAGAAGTACAGTCCATTAGTTTTCTTTTTTTTTTTTTTTGCTTGGCTGATGGAAACCAAACATCAAAGCATTTTCAATATTTGATTTACCTATTATGAATATGTTGGCTATCACCTGAGTCATATCAAATTGATTATTCTCAAGTAATGGATTTACTTAATTGATATTGTTAGACACTTAGTGAAATCTCATTATGATTCATAGACCTCTTCATGGTCCAAAAATAGAACAGTGTGTAGGCCGTTCAAAGTCAGTGTCTGACTGGCAAACATAGCAGTGAGCCTCCATGTGACAAAGAATAAGGCCTTTTTTGGCCAATAAGAAATTTGAAAAAAAAAGTGTTCCAAGATAAATTTATTTATCAACGCTTAAACGTTTCGGTTTCTTTAAACCTTCATCAGGATGTATTAAGAGGTGAAGAAATTGATGGATGTTTTATAGATGACAGGAGATAAAATAAATCTTTATAAAATTTTAACATATGACAGTTACACAACAAAAAAAAAATTTATAAAGATTTTTTTATCTCCTGTCATCTATAAAACATCCATCAATTTCTTCACCCTTAATTCATCCTGATGAAGGTTTAAAGAAACCGAAACGTTTAAGCGTCAATAAATAAATTTATCTTATTTTTGGAACACTTGTTTTTTCAAATTTCTTAATATTTCGGTATATAAATTTCACCCTATTCATTGATTCTACTGTTGTTTCTGACCATTTCTTCCATCACTATTATCTAACAGGCAGTACAATACTCCTGGTTAGCTCAGTTGCTCCTCTTTCACTTTCTCGCCTCCTTCTCTTCTCCTCTGAATTACCATAAATGAATCAACTTCAACAGGTCTCTTTAGCTGTTTAACAAGAAATATTCAGCAAAAACATTATATATTTAAAATAGATATTATCATTACTTATGATGAAACTCTATACCATTGAAACTAAAAATTGTGAATACATTGTCCAAAAGTACGTAAATCTCTTATATATATATATATATATATATATATATATATATATATATATATATATGTGTGTGTAGATTTTGCGTCTCCGTATGCTTCTGGTGCGTATATATATTTGAGGTGAATGTTAGTATTTGTATCCGTTGTAGGAGATACTTATACCACCACACGACCACACACAGAGTACAAACTCATCAATCACCTACGAACCAACCAGAAACAAGGCCCACAGTCCAGCCTAAAACACGCGGCAGTCGCCACAAGATCACTACTACTAATCACGGTCAGTCGAAGGGACGTAGCAGTCCCGAAAATTTACCAGCCTAAATAAATGAAACTCAAAACAAACCACAGAGTCTTCAGATATTTATTCCTCAACTAACATATTACGCTAACAATATTAGCATAATAAGTACGTTAATGCTTCACACCTAAGCCCAAACATGGTATAAGTATCTCCTACAACGGATACAAATACTAACATTCACCTCAAATATATATATATATATATATATATATATATATATATATATATTCATTTTGTTTACAGGGGTGATGCAATTTAAAATTTTGGTCACAATAGTTTCATTTCTATTGGTTTTGGTAATAAATAATCCCTAATATTATCTAGTTGATTGGTATAATATCGCACTTGATAATTCTGGTTTAGAAAAAAAATCTATATCCAATATTGTTTTGGTTTTAATTATATGGGCAATTTGTGTTACCAACCCCTCTGCACGAGCAGGATGCGACACAAGGTCAATTTCTTAAGCACAGTTTAACAGGTTTGAATTCCGAGTTTTCCTTCTCCTAGACAGGTTGCCTTACCAAGGTGGAAGAGCCCAGTCAGCTGTACTATTTACTCATAGCTAGAGAGAGTATAGTTGGATTCATACCTTTCCCAAGAGTATTAGAATGATGTGAAATGCAAACAGTTTTGTCTAGGATTTGAACTCGGGTCGACGAATCCATTTCCTACGTCTCTAACCATTATGCCACACACCATATATATATGTGTGTGTGTGTGTGAGTGTGTGTGCGTGTGTCTGTATGTGTGAGTGTGTGTGTGTTAGTATAAAGAGGAGAGAAAAAAGAAAAATGATGGAGAAATAACATAAGAAAATGATATTTTCTACTCAGATATGATCTTTAATAAAGATATAAGTAAGTAAAGTCGTCGGGGCGGCCTAAAGTCGGTATCAGCCAGTCAGCCAGGGAGTCTATCCCCTTTTCAATAGCGCTAGACCAAGGAGATTAATATTGAAAAATGCACAAAAAATAATTTCAAAAACTTATCACAATGCTTAGTTTGGTTTGTTTGTTTTACGGTATATCAACCTCAGTGGGTCATTTAATGCCGATAAAGTTTTGAAATGAACCAATTCTTAATGGATAATACAATTTTTTTATAAATACATTTTCTATTCAACCCATAGATGGGACCCTAACAGGTACTACCCTCCGGGTCAGAGTGGACCAGGGAGCAATGGTGATGAAGTGGTGCTCCACATTCCCTAAACCTCCAAAACTGGAACCTCACCATCAAATAGAGTTTAACATCATTCCCAGGACATGTAGACCCGCAGCCACCGCCTTCTAGCACCCATATGATAAAAAGGGGTTGGGGCTTGCCATAAAGGCAATAGGGTGGGAAAATCATATAGGTGCTAGGGCTTGACGTGGCCAGCCGATTGATCGGAGGGTGCCTCTCCGACCACCGTCTAGTCCAAGAAAATCCTAAAGTGGAATATTGCAAGTCATGAACTGCTCAGCCATCTGGGTTCTATCCTTAAGCATGACGGGTCGCCACCCACGGCAAACAGGTGGCTCCATTGGGGGAGTCTTACCCCTCTGCAGAGGTGCAGTCAGTGTATTCTAAAACCCCAGCCGACAGGGCACAATGCTTTGTATACCTGGTAAACGTTTCAGGGTGTGTATGGTTAAATTAGTTAACAAAAATATGTTAAGTACATTTTTTTGTGTATAATCACAAATTTGATCATGTTTAGGAGATGATCTCAGACTACAGAGAAAACATCTCTACCTCTGTGTAATCCCAGCAGGTATTTCCATTCAGATCTTTGACATAATATCACCACTGATGGCCATAAAAAAGTCACAATATATGTCAAACTTGAACTTCATGGTTTGCAGGTGCTCATTGATAGGCAACAGCAATAAATTCAAAAACAGTTGACATCCTTTGACCTTTGAGGGTGTTTTTATTTTTATTTTTTTGTCAAGTGCTTTTAAAGCCAACAAAGAGGTCACTGTTATAATGCTGTTATTGTTCTAACAAAGAGTAATCCTTCTTTTAAGAATAACCCTTTGGATTGAATATATTAGGTTCATTCAATAAATGAAGAATTTTTTTTTAAAAAAGAAGCAAAATTAACTTTTTTCAAATTTTTTCCCCTAAATGAAAACTCTACATTGTTTGGTTTATAGCAGAAATTATTTCAATCTAAAAAGAATATTTGGTTAGCCACTATAAGTCTGAGTTGAAACACATCGAATCTCTGGTAAAGAAAAAGTTGCAGTTGTAGCAGTCAGTAAAGAAGGTCATGCTGACTGTCTTTAAGGACATGGTAGAACCTATTACTATTGATTTCATTGAAAAAGGTGTTTGATCCTATTACAGCAAATTCCAGGAATTTTGTGTAAGTGCTTCTTTGAGCATCTGTAGCTGATGACCAAACATGGACTACCATAATTGCCTCACCCTTGCTGATAAGGTAATGGTGTTGCACATCTTTTACAGAGCTTTATTGGATATTTGGCTGTTTAATTATTGGGGTACAGTGATAGTTCTTAGGTGTTTGCATCAAGCTTATCCATAGCTGCACCTTTAGAGCTGTCCAGTTGTTGTAATTGTACATCACCACAGACACACATGTTGCATCATATTGGTGCAGTTTCTCTGTTAAAGTTATCTTTGATACACAGATCCACAGATCTTCTAGAAACACAGGAAAGCAATGTTGCCCATTACACAATGTACTGCTATGTCAGAGAAACTGTTGAGCATTGATCTAATAATCTTTCTCTTACTTCAGTCTTCATCTCCCCAAATGGATGACTCATTTTCTCTTAAGTTGTGTATGTCCGAGATTTATACATGGGTAAACCATAATCCTTGTTCATGAATTGGTTCACTTCTTTCAAAGTTTCTATGACTATGGAGATCAGTCTTTTAAGTGCTTTCTTGTCCTCATCTATAAAGTCCACATCATCTGCATATTCCATCTCTTGTAGCATGTATTGTGATGAGATAGGGGGATCGGACAGTGTATAGCATTTTTGTACAAATGACACGGCATTAGTGATGTAACATGTGAAGAGCACAGGAGAGACAGTCTCAAGGTGGAGAGCCAATTGCTCTCCTAAATTTAGCAGAATAGATCTTCTTGATGCAGACCCTTAGTTGGTGTCTGCCAGCAGTAATATGACCTATCACATCTCATCCTAATTACAACCATCTTGGTGTACCACATCCTATATATATATATATATATATATATATATATATATATATATATATATATGGGAATAAAAGGCCTTAAATACCATGGGTGTCGTGGTTATGGACCATTTCCACTCGCGAGTATGCCCACGAGCTTCTTCAGACCACTGATATCTTTTATTTAGCTAAATACAAGATATCAGTGGTCTGAAGAAACTCGTGGGCATACTCGCGAGTGGAAATGGGCCATAACCACGATACCCATGGTATTTAAGGCCTTTTATTCCCAAATAACTTTGCTCTGTTTACAATAATTAAACACTGAGCTCTCATACGGAACCTGAACTCTACAACAAACTACTGGTAGAGAATTAGGACCCGCCTAGAATCACCTTGTACCAAGAAACTTGGTACCCCACCAAAGTATATATATATATATATATATATATATATATATATATATATATATATGCATTAACAGATGAGGAAAAGTATCAAAATAAATCTATAGATAGGCAAATAGACAGATGGAAAGACTTGGAGGAAGATATTAACATGCTGAGTAAAAAAGATATGTATGACACCCACATGTGTACCATCTGGACAAACATTAATAAATATGTATATAAGTATCAAGATTCTAAAAAAAGTTTAAATTGTGTTTTTAAGTAATCAATTAAAAGTGTTGTTTTATGTGTATGATATCTCTGATAGTTTAGAAGTAGGTATTTACCCAACCCATTTGCCATGGTAGGATGTGACACAAGGTAGCAAATATGGAGCATCTGGCAAGGATTTAATTTTCTATTCAGTAGTAACTGATCTGCATTATTAATGTTGCATAGTGCCTTCTTCACTGGCACTAAATAATTATAATGTTGCATACCTCTTTCTTTAATTCTATTTCTTGACCGTCTTTAGTATTCTTCTATCATCTTGACTTGGTCTGGAATCTTCTAAGATCTTGGATATCTTCTAAGCCCAGCGTCTGGAGTTGACTTGGGGATTCGGGTCTGGTTTTCTGTTAGGGATTTCTCTCTATCAGAAGCCCTTGTCATTGTTAGTTTTTAGATAATAAACACAAGATTTCGATTTATTTTGATGTTACTTTATTTTCAATCACCAACCCAGACATCTGCTAACTAACATAGCGCGCGTGAGTTCCAGTTTTAGGCAGGACCTAAAATGGCCGACTGCTCTGTCTGATGTCTAACTGCAAATTGGGGACTCAAAAGGTCCCACGTGACTTCACATATTTGGCGGGCTTTTGTAATTTTCCATGGAAGGACCCGGCCATGATATGAAAAGGGTCATCCCCTCAGAATTACAGGGGATTGACAATAACCTTATGCAACCGCATAGATTATGTAACAACTAACCATTACACCACAATGGGACTTTGAGTCCTTCATAAGTATATATGAAAGCATTTATGGTGGAACCATAAAAAAGTATTTATGAAGCGCGTAGTGTAATGGTTAGAGTCATGGGAAATGGACTTGTCACCCCAAGTTCAATTACTGGATGTGGTAATTGCATTTCACTTAGCGCTAATGCCCTTGGGAAAGGTATGAATACTACTCTCCATCCGGCTATGGATAAATAGTAGGGCAGACTGGGCTCTTTAACCTTCATTAGGCAACCGGTCTAGGAGAAAGAAAACTCTGATTTCAAACCTGTTGAACTCCGCTTAAGAAATTGACCTTGTGTCACATCCTACTTGTGCGGAGGGGTTGGTAAATATATATATATGAAAGTATTCTTTGACTATCGTTGTTAAGATAATTACTTTGAATTAGCCCATTCAGTTCTAAATCTCTAACTTACAAACACTTAATCATGTTTGACTCTAATGCAAAATGGTCTTCAGTACAATGAGGTCAGATGTGAAATAATGGCACTCCTCAAGATTCTGTGTGTGTTTTTTTACAAAGGTTATTCACAGTTAATGCCTCAATGAGCCAGCAATGAATTTACTGTCCATGGAGAAAACTCGACTATTGTTTCTTTTTTTTTTGTTTTTTTTTTTGTTCTCGTCTTTGAAGCCGGTACTTTAAAACATTAAACCAACTGCACATTTTCTGGCTGTTTGATTTTTTTCTTTTTTTTTGCATCTACTTTGCCAATATTACATTTGCAGATGCAAGATAGTAAAAAAGGGGAAACAAGGAAAAGAAGATAGAAAAAGAAGTATAGATAGTAAGAAGATAGAGAAAAGGGAAAGTAGAAAAGTATTTAGAGTGTGATGATCAGAAAAAGGAAAAGTGGGAATATACACACACAAATACACACACACACTCATATATATATATATATTATATATATATATATATATATATATATATATTGGTCGAAATAAATTTATTATGGAATTACGGTGTTGAGTTCTTCCTTCCATTCTATGATATATATATATATATATATATATATGTGTGTGTGTGTGTGTGTGTGTGTGTGTGTGTGTGTGTGTGAGTATAGATAAAAGGATATGAAGACAACACAATATGCTGTTAACTTTTTTGCAACATCAATGTTTTCGTTTTAAATTCGTATTATTTTCGTCTCCGCTATTGATAAGGCTGGAGTATAAACAAGCTCTGAAGTTGATTTTTATAAATCGAAATATTGTTCAATATTAGCTATGAATATGATATAAAATCTTTTCACTTTAACAGCATATTGTGTTGTTTTCATATCCTTTTATCTTTTCTCAGACCGTCGGATTCATTTCCTTTCTCTTAACTTATATATATATATATATAATATATATATATATATATATATATATATATATAGATAGAGAGAGATAGATAGATAGATAGATATTTAGGTAATTTTTCCGAGATGAAATAAGGAAAATAAAGTGCTCAATTACAAATTGTCAGAACTTTATTTATATTTATATTTTCGGATTTATCAGCGTCCATGAACTCAACCGAAATAATTGCAGTCATTAACAAAAACATAACCACAAATAATGTTTTTGCAGCCACACCAGACGAATTAAAGGTATCCTGACGAAAGCAAAAAGCTTGAAAACTTAGGTAGATGCCTACAAAAAACAGTTATATTTAATATATATATATATATATATATATATATATATATATATAAATGTTGGGAAAAGAAGAAAATAAAGAAGGAAGGAAGAACAAGAAGAAAAAAAAGTATGAATGAAAGCAAGGAAGAATATGAAGAAAGAAAAAAAAAGAAAAGCATGAAGAAAGAAAAAGAAGAATAACAAGAAAAAGAAAACAAGGAAGAACAAAAAAAGAAAAGAACTAGAAAAAGAAAAGAAAGAAAAGAAGGTAATTTATGAGGAAGACCGTCCCGGTCTCCTGCCTCAAAACTTGCTACCGGTGATTGCTGAAAAACCAACCCAGCTACGATTAAAGTCCGTAGCCGAAGCAGTGTCACTTGAAAGTAAACAATTTCATTTTATTTTAATATATTTATTTCCAACAATAAATTACAAGTAAAAAAAAAAAATCAAAATATTTAGATATTCTTGTTTATTTAAACTAAAAACAAGACATTAAACAAACATGAATAAAAGAAAATCTGAGTATTTAGATATTCTTTTATATTTTAATAAAATAAAATAAACTATCTATCTATCTAGTCGTCTTCATATCTATCTATTACTTCGGCTACGGACTTCAATTGTAGCTGGGGTTGTTTTTTCACCACTCACCGGTAGCAAGTTTTGAAGCAGGAGACCGGGACGGTCTTCCTCATAAATTACCGAAAAGAAAACGAAATTTGGTAAAAATCATGCACATATAGTCAAAAAGTAAAACTGATTTTTTATGGTTCCACAGCTTTTTGCTTACTCTATTTTCTCTGTCCAATGATAGTTTAAAACAAAGACAAAACAATTCTGTATTTCATTATCTGTATATTCATTATCTGATGATGTTTCTCCTGCAAAGAAAAAAAGGAATAAAGGAAAAAATGAAGATATTCATGCATATGAATAAATACATTAAAAAAATACATGAATCCAAATGAATATAAAAATGTGTCTGTCATGTATTACAGTGATATATGTTGTATTTTTTTAGTTCCATCTAGACGAAATTTATCAATCTATCTTCATCTATTCATATCTATATTGATCATTTCATTTATTGTTGGTTTGTTAGAAAATCCATTTTATCCTCATCTGTTTTTTACTCTGTCTGCATCTTTGTTTGATCTCTTCAAGTAGTTAGCAAGATTTATTAAGCATGCATGTGTGCATATATATATATATATATATATATATATATATATATATATATATATATATATATATATATATGGTGTGTACGTTAGTGTGTAAGTTGTGCAGCTAATATCTGTCGATCTAACAGCTAGTATCTGTTGATCTAAATCGAAATGAGATTCACCATTTATTTCAATCTATCTATCTATCTATCTATCTTATCTATGTTTCAGTCTTCTATTACACTGGTCAACATTAATTGTATTACCAATGATATGAGAACGTTTCTAGAGTAACTCTGTAGCATTGATTCCAAATATGGCATTGGTTTTACAAGATTGGTTTTATCTTTCAAAAGTAAGATCTGTAGCAGGTCAAATCTGTTACCCAAATCAATGTCATATATTTTTTATGATTTATAAGCAAGGTCATATATTTATGTGGAAATCTCAACTGGCAAACATTGTCAGTGCAAACCCAAATTGAGGTTTAAGGACTGCCACAAGGACACTCTGAAGAACACTGCTATTGCAGTGATGGACTGGGAGAAGTTAGCTTGTGATAGATCTGGCTGGAGAGCCACCATTTACCTCTCTGTGGAAGAATTTGAGTTCAACCGAATTAAACACCAAAATTGAAGCAGGCTATTAGAAAGGGTAATTCTCAGCCCAGCAACATTCAAAGTGGAGAAGTTCCAACATGTAGTTTATGTGAAAGAGTATGTCTCTCCAGGGCTGGCCTGGTGAGTCATCTGAGAAAACACAAGGATAGAGTGTCAAATGCTACTGGCACCTAACTATGATGATTAAAAAAAAAACACGAAATGGTCTTACTCGAACACAAGTTGACAGCCATTATTATATTTCAGTAATTTTGGAATTAACAAAGACAATTATTGAGGAAAAAATGTCTTAGCTTGAAGCTTGAAATTTTGGAGGATATAATCTGGCAGTAAAATTATAATTTAGTTTGCCGATTATTTCAAAAAGTAAAACTCATTCAGCAGAACTAATGTCACTTTTAGACTTAACATACACAAAATACACTAAATGCATTTAAAAAATGGTAATTTATGAGGAAGTGCGTCCCGGTCTCCTGCCTCAGAAATTGCTACCCGGTGACTATTAAAATAACGTCCCCAGCTATGTCGTCTCAGATTTTCTTTTATTCATGTTTGTTTAATGTCTTGTTTTTAGTTTAAATAAACAAGAATTACGACAAAATTTATCTATATTATTTTGTTTATCTATCTATCTCAGTCTATTCCAAACTATATATCCATCTTCATATCTAAACAAGAATTACGACAAATTACGATAAATAAACAAGAATTACGACAAATTTTACGACAAATTTCTATAAATGAACAAGAATTACGCCAAAAAAGAGAAGCCTCTAAAATACATTTAACGCCCTAAGATGGTTGTTTTCTTTCAAGTAACACCGACATAGCTGGGGACGTTATTTTAATAGTCACCGGGTAGCAATTTCTGAGGCAGGAGACCGGGACGCACTTCCTCATAAATTACCAAAAAATATTTGGCTCCTAAAACTGTTATGTATCTAAGTCTCTTAATCATCTGCAGGTATTTCTACTTGATTGTTTATGAAGCCCCATGTGGAGGTATTTACCAAACACATTTGCCACAGGTAGGATGTGACACAAGATCACCGGTATGGGGCATTCAAAGAAAGAGGATCAAATTTGCTATTCAGTTGTAATGGACCTACAAGTCTAGCTTGCTATCTCTATGCTATGTTGTGTACTGACTGATGGGTTGAATGGCTCCAGCATTGAATTGGAATGTGATTTGATACAATGTTCCACTGTATCAAGTATTTATCATATATCAGTTACTATTGGTCTCAATTCTTGCGTCACTTGTGGACTCCTACAATTTTCATGTATCCCATTTTTCTGACCCTAAAAATTATTCTGCAATCAAACTGCTTAATTTTGTCCATGTCTTATGGTTGCCACAACTACACTCCCACAGTTACACAAATCTTATTACATCACACATGCGTCATCTAGTTGAATTCATTTCTCCAAGTGGAGGAGAGTGTTTTTCTGTCTCTAATTTTGTGGCTCATCAGTTTATGAATGGAAAGAAATAAAAGACAGGAAGGGGAAAAAAAGCTTAGATTAAAAAAAAAACAACCCAAAAATCAACCAAAACAATTGTATAATTTGTCAAATGAGATTACTGTAGGATGGTTGAAATTAAATAAAAGGAAGAAAATCGAATTAAAAAAATCAAATAAAGACAAGAATATCAAAGAATATAAATGAACCATAAAAATACTGAAAAATAAATTCCAGGTAAAAAGGAAAGTAAATAAAAAGCATAAGTAGAAGATAAAAGAAAGAAAAAATTTTCATTGGAAGAAGAAAAAAGGAAGGAAGAAAAAAGGAAAGAAGAAAAAAAAGGAAGAAAAAAAAAGGAAGGAAGAAAAAAAGGAAAGAAGAAAAAAGGAAGGAAGAAAAAGGAAAGAAGAAAAAAGGAAAGAAGAAAAAAAGAAGGAGAGAAAGAAGAAAAGGAAGGAAGAAAAAAGGAAAGAAGAAAAAGGAAAGAAGAAAAAAGGAAGGAAAAAAGGAAAGAGAAAAAAGGAAGGAAGAAAAAAGGAAGGAAGAAAAAGGAAGAAGAAAAAAAGAAGGAAGAAAAAAAAGGAAGGAAGAAAAAAGGAAGAAGAAAAAAAAGGAAAGAAAAGAAAGAAGAAAAGGAAGAAAAAAAGGAAAGAAGAAAAAGGAAGGAGAAAAAAGGAAGGAAGAAAGAAAAAAGAAGGAAGAAAAAGGAAAAAGAAAAAAAAGGAAAGAAAAAAGGAAGGAAGAAAAAAAAGGAAGGAAGAAAAAGGAAGGAAAAAAGGAAGGAAGAAAAAAGGAAGGAAGAAAAAGGAAGAAGAAAAAAGGAAGAAGAAAAAGGAAGGAAGAAAAAAGGAAGAAGAAAAAAAGGAAAAGAAAAAAAGGAAGAAAAAAGAAGGAAAAAAGGAAAGAAGAAAAAAAGGAAGGAAAAAAGGAAGGAAGAAAAAAGGAAAGAAGAAAAAAAGGAAGGAAGAAAAAAGGAAGGAAGAAAAAGGAAGAAAAAAAGAAGAAAAAAAAAGGAAGAAGAAAAAAAGGAGAAAAAAGGAAAGAAAAAGGAAGAAAAGGAAAAAAGAAGGAATAGAAAAAAGAAGAATAAAACAATAATAAAACAGAAAGAAATATATAATAAAAAATAGAAGCTAGAAAAAAGAAAGAAATGAAAAAAGAAAAAAAAACTATAAAAAAATGAAGAAATAAAATGAAAGTAGAAAAACCCCCAATAAAAACTCTTCAATTAATGAAATACAACTGTTATTCTAATGTTTCAGTAGAAAATCTCTAACTTTGATGCCGATCATAGAATAATGCTTAATAATCAGAATTATTTCTTTGTGTTCAGTCTTTACCTAATGACCTACTTATTTTAACTTGGGGGGAAGATGAAAGTATAACTTACCTAGTATCCTGCTTTTATGACTGTATCAGAATAAACTAAGCTTAGTACATCTCACTCATCCACTCTAAAATTGTTAATTTTCTGTAACTTTTACGATGGGAGCCATGTTTTTAAAATTTGGATTATTTTTAACATTCAAAGAGTTTCTGAAAAAAAGAAGATACATTACCTTTGCAACTTGCATATATAAGTGCATATTCCTTTGAATTCCAACCATTTCCCAAAATGTGTTTACAGTTGAAACTGAAAAAATCAAGACAAAAGATATTGTGTAAGTAATCGTTTTTTGTTAGACAAGATGAAATTCTATACAAAAATTACAAAAATTATTCAATAAAGTGCTAAGAAAATGAATAATGAATGTCACAGGCAGCAAAATTTAACATTAGTCAATTTGTTGTCAGAAGTAAGTCATCGGGGTGGCCTAATGTCGGTATGAGCCATACAGTGAGGGAGTCTATCCCATTATTTTTGCATCTGAGGTGGAGCACCGCACCTACCATCAGCTCCTTACTTTACCACACAGATCCCTGTGCTACTCATACGCTGAGTTGGTGAGGTCCATTATCGAACTAGGAACCTTGTGGTTTCTAGCTGAACGATCTACCGACTGAGCTATAAAAAATCAATCTGTGCCATTACCTGAAAAGGATTATTATCTTTATTATATTATTATATATATATATATATATATATATATATATATATAATATAACTGCTAAAAAACTCTTAAGAAACAACTAGATGGGTGGTCAGAGAGGCCCCCTCTGAACACGTCAAGCCCTAGAACCTATATGATTGTCCCAACTCTATTGCCCTTATGGCAAGCTCCATCTTGGTATGACACTAAATTGCATCCAGTGGTGAGGCTCCAGGCTGAAATAGTCGCATTTTTCCTACTTTTATCAGCAGTTTGGAGGTGTAAAGGAGGTGCTTGTCATGTAAAGGTTAGTTTTGTTGACTCAGCTACCCGAGTTTAAATCCTGAATAAATCCTATTTACATTTCACATAGTGCTAATACTACTTGGAAATGTATGAATCCAACTATCCCTGCATTTATGGGTAAATAGTAGGGCAGACTGAGCTCTTTAACTTTGGTTTGGCAACTGATCTAGAAGGAAAATTCTAAATTCAAATCAGACCTGAAGAGGGATGGGTTTCACAGGCTATTCCTGCCCAAGACATGCTACATAAGTAGCACATTCCACAACCAAACCAGGTGTTGGGTAAGTAAAACAAGGTCTGAGTGGACATAAATCCAAAATGAGTTATCTTCCCTTGCTGCATCTCATTTGTCGAGAGGGGCATTGGTATTTTGGCCAAAAGCGGAAACTACAATTTCCTAGCCTTTTTCCACTCAGACCGGCGATGGATAAACATGGTCTAGGCGCCTGCTGTCATTAGGGGCTTTTGCCCCTATCTACCAGCTACCAGTAAGTGACATTCTCTATGACGTGAGTCGTACGTCCATTTCCTCAGAAAACATTTATGTATCTGTTTTATATACATTCTATTCGTATGTATATTCTCTGTGCATATATTTCTCTTAAATGTATCTCTGTCACTTGTGGAATAAATATTGTTATCTAAAATTTATCGGAATGTTTTATGTATACTCATGTACCCACGTTGGGAGGTTACTATAAGCCTTCCAACGTTAATATAACATCCTCATATGTTATACAGGCTATGGGTTAAGTCTTTCTATTAGTTGTTGGTGTTTAAATTCAGGTAAAAAAATTCTTCTCTTCACATGTTGATTTTCAAAGCTGTTTCGATATTTCTATTTGATACTCTTATTTGATACTCCTATGATAGACTCTCCACACTTGACGGTGAGCCTCTTAAGCCAGTAGAACAGTTCACTTACTTAGGTAGTAATATCTCATCCACAGAAAGCGATGTTAATACGCGAATAGGAAAGGCATGGGCGGCCACAAACAGACTATCAGTAATATGGAGATCCGATCTCACTGACAAACTAAAGCAACAATTCTTCCAGGCTGTGGTTATATCAGTGCTGCTGTATGGCTGCACCATCTGGACCCTGACAAAGCGCCTTGAGAATAAGCTAGATGGTACCTGCACAAGAATGCTGCGAGTAGTCCTGAACAAGTCATGGAAGAAGCACCCCACAAAGAAGCAACTATATGGTCACCTGCTCCCCATCTCACAAATCATCCGGGTGAGACGGACTAGACACGAAGGACACTGCTGGAGAAGCGGGGATGAGCTCATAAGCGACGTTCTCCTGTGGAAGCCAACACATGGACATGCTAAAGTGGGACACCCGCTTAGGACCTACATTGACCAACTATGTGAAGACTCTGGATGCTGCACAGAGGACTTCCCAGCGGCCATGAGTAATAGGGAAGGTTGGCGAAAGATTGCCATAGATATCCGTGATGCGTGCGCGACATGATGATGATGATGATGATGATGATGATAGACTAAAAAACTCTTTTGCTAGGTGATTGATTTAAATATCCTAACTATTGAGAAGTGCCTGTAATTATTATTTTAAAGATCAATGACCTAGATGAAAGATTATTTCTATTTCTACTTATTTGATTTAAACAACCAAATTCACTGTTACTTTTATTTCATTTTCTTAAATCTATTTGCTTTTTATAATCTATCTCATATATTCTTATTTAATAATGATGAATTCATTGTAATTTTGAAGGAGAAGATCGTCATCGTTCACTCATTCAAATTTAGTTGGTTGTACATTTTCTACTTTTTCAAATTTATATCATTTTGCTAAGAATCTCATGTAATCAGTTATAAATGAATTATTGTTTTTTCGTTTGACAAGTGATATTTCCCTCATGCTTTTTGAAATCTAATTGTCAGTTTCTCAATAATAGTTTTCAATTCCCTCGATTCTTTTTCAGCTTTATGACTTTTCTTCAATTTAAGAACATTTTTTCCTCTTCTCATACCTCCTCATTTGTTTCCAATCGCTTAAAAAGAGAACCTGCTGTTAAAATGTGTAATTTTATCTTTAATATCTTTTTTTTATTTTTAACAATTTTCTCATCTTTTGTTCAGTTCTACTTATGTAAGATTTTTTTAACAGTTTGATAATAAATGTGATTAGCAATTCATTGAGTGAAAGAATATATTTTTCCTTCCTGTGTTCTTGTGACGGAGAACGAGAAAGGAAAAGAGCAAGACATTGTCTTGCCTGCCGGGATCGAACTCGCGTCCCAAAAAACTGCAAAAACAAATGCGTTTTGGGCACTGGACGGACGCGAGGTTCGACTGATGTGCTCGGATGTTTGGCTAATATGCCCATAAAATAACAAATGAGTCAAGCGCTGGGCAGTCAGCAGCAGCAGAAGCAGTCAGCAGCAGCAGAAGCAGTCGACGACGAAGCGCTTTTCAGTAAAGAAATGGATTTTAGTCGAACAGAAACAAAACTAAATAGGAAATGTGATGTTGAACTGCTAAAGATTATTTCGACTACGACGACGGATTTTTTTAGCTGCTAGACGAAGAATGTGTTGACCAACAGAGGGTCTGGCTTGTGAGAAGACTGAGAACTCACTTGTTTTTGGTTCCCCCTCGGCGGGAGCTTTTGATTCGAAGGTCTATTTCGCCCCATATATTTCCCCCTTCTATAGTTCTTTTACTATATTTTTTTCCAAATATTTATTTTTGGTTTCAGAATTTCAATTTTCTCAAGTTTGGTAATAAATAATACCTAATAATATCTGTTTTGAATGAAAACATTTTCACTAGAAATTAAAAAGAAATTCTGATATCAAAATAAGGAAGGAAACAAATGCGATGAAGAGAATCGGAAAGAAGGAAATTATGAGGGAAACTGCGCCGACAGATGCCAAGGAAGGAATCCACCACGGCTGTCAAAAATGATCAAGGAAAATCCATGAAGATGGCGCGTAAAGTCAGTATCAAAAGGACGAAAGAATGGTATGTGGAAAAAGAAAGAAAGAAAGAAATAATAATAATAATATAAATATAATAATAAATAATAATAATAATAATAATAATAAGGAAGAAGAAGAAGAAGAAGAAGAAGAAGAAGAAGAATGAAAGCCAAGGAAAGAACAAGTTAAAAGTAAAGTATAGAAGAAATCGGGAAAGAAAATAATAATAATAACAACAATAATAATAATAATAATAATAATAATAATAATAATAATAATAATAATAAGATGATGATGATGATGATGATGATGATGATGATGATGTTTAGTGGAAAATTAACATTTTATAAAAAATATTGATTTGTTTGGTTTGGTTTCTTTGTTAAATGGCATATAAAGTTTCTTGTTTTTTTTTAATGCCAAAGCATCCTTTCAGAAGAACAGTAGTGGTACTATTTAGTCCATAGCTGGGTGAATGAGAGGGTTAGCATCTTTCCAAATGATATCAATCTGAAAGTGAACATAATAATGTGACTGGACTTTGAACTTGCTTACTATGATATCACAGTCTGGTGTTGCATACCCTTGTTCTTACTTCTTACTTCTAGTCGTCTTTTCTTCTGGCCGGCTTTGGTATTTCTATCATCTTGACTTGGTCTGGCATCTTCTAAGATCTTGCGTCTGGAGTTGACTTGGGGACTTTGGTCTGGTTTTCTGTTACGGATTTCTCCTTATCAGAAGCCCTGTGTCATTGTTAGTTTTTAGATAATAAACACAAGACTTCAATTTACTTTTGATCTTATTTTATTGTTAAATCCCCACCAGACATCTGCGCAGATCGACTTACATCCTATCGGGCTCAGCTCCTACCTGCTAACTGACTGAGACTTACTTACTATCCTTAAACTGGAAGACAGGATCTACTATGCCTTCCGGTTCTCACGATTTATCCCCGGAAGGCAAGGTGAGAGTGAGGTCAAGCGCCGTCACCCACTCTCAAGGCCATCAGCTGCACTAATCGCCATTATGTTTCTATACTACCTTATATAAGTATTAGGGGTCTAATAATTATGTAACACTAGTATCATGGTTAATACACCACAGGGACTCTCCCCTCACAAAAGATTGTGTGAGGTGTACTTGTCGATGGGTGATACCAAATCTTTGCCTCACTTTGATTTGCGGACATGAAGAGAAAAAATCCTCTAAAACCAAAGTAGATTTCAATTGTTTCTTGATAGGTACAACAGCTTTGTATCCATTAAATTACTTTTACATAGTTTCTGGTGAAAGTTTTAAGAAAAAGTGCTTATGTTCAATAAAATAACACTTAATTACATTATAATAAGGTTCCAGTTTTGGAGGTTTGGGAAATGTGGAGTACCCCTTCATCCCTATTGTTCCCAGGTTCACTCTGACCCAGAGTGGTAGAATCTGTTAGGGTCTCACCTATGGGTTAAATAAAAAAATTTGTTTATAAAAATATTGCAGCACCAAAATTACAATCCATGAAATAGTTGTATTCTATTCTATCATCGGCTACCCCCGCCCCATGATAGGATTCAGTGTTTTCAAAATGATTTGATCATAATATATCTTGTAGTTGAGGTTAAAAGATATTGTTATTGTTTTTATCTCTTTAGTCATTGTTTTCCGGCTTTCTACACGGTTTATGGGCCGGGTTAGCTAAGTTGGTAGTGCGTTCGGCTAGAAACCACAAGGTTCCTAGTTCGATACCGGTCCTGGCCAACTCAGCGTATGAGTAGCACAGGGATCTGTGCGG
Source organism: Doryteuthis pealeii (assembly GCA_023376005.1). Lineage (NCBI taxonomy): Eukaryota > Metazoa > Mollusca > Cephalopoda > Myopsida > Loliginidae > Doryteuthis > Doryteuthis pealeii. Next base: position 82,501,454 of record CM042166.1, read on the forward strand.
TAAAGTAAGGAGCTGATGGTAGGTGTGGCGCTCCACCTCAGACGCTAAAATAATCTCCTTGGTCTAGCGCTAGTGAAAAGGGGATAGACTCCCTCGCTGCATGGCTGATACCGACATTAGGCCGTAGGCTTTACTTACTTACATAATAATCAGTAAAAACATGTGTTGGGATTATCTTCCCTTTGCCTGGAAGAGTTATCTTCCCACTGGGGTTTCCGTGCCGACCACCAGGGAACCTCTGGTATTTAAGCGCGATGTCCAAACTCTCTGCCTCTTTTAGCTACATCTTCTGGAATGACCACATGGGTTAGACCATTGTCACACCCTTCTCAGTGGGGGATTCTGCCCCCAATGCTGTGTTACTCTCCTGGGGTCTTCGCCCCCCCACCATCACTAGTAAGTGATTTTGTATGTACGGACTCTCCAGTCCTTTTATCTCTACTCTTGTATGTTTATTTACATGTATTTTATTGTTTCTATATCTTGTCTTATTTCTGTGCTGTGACATATAAAATGTTTTGTCCCACAAGCGTGTCAGAGTTTGTTTTGTTTCAACAAGTTATAACATTATTATAACCTTGAACCTTACACATGTATAGCAGTCATGCTATTAAAAAATTGTATTGAAAGCAAAAAATCTGTAATATAGTCTGAAAAAGAATGAAACAAATATGTTTCATGTGAGTAAAATGACATAAATACAATTATTGATTTTATACTCTTTAAATTCTGGCTCACATTTTTGGCCTCAATTGATGCCAAAAGTCTTATTATTAGAAATGAGTGTCATGATGTGTCTGTACTTTCCTTTGTTATTATTAAAGTACATATCAAATTTGCATAAAGTCATTATTGGTAGATCACATGAAAATTTATCTTTTATGTTATTCCTATACTGGCGCCGCCCTGTCGTTGGGGCGTTCGAATGCACCGACTGCACCTCTGCAGAGGGGTAAGACTCCCCCAATATTTGCAGTGGGTGGCAACCCGTGATGCTTAAGGATAGAACCTAGGTGGATGAGCAGTCCATGACTTGCAATACTCCACTTTGGCCCTATCTTGGGCTAGACGGGCGGTCGGAGAGGCCCCCTCCGATCAATCGGCTGGCCACGTCGAACCCTAGCACCTATATGATTTTACCAACCCTATTGCTCTTATGACAAGCCATAATCCCTTTTTATCATATGGGTGCTAGAAGGTGATGACTGAGGGTCTACGTGTCATGGGAATGACGTTAAACTCTATCTGATGGTGAGGTTCCAGTTCTGGAGGTTTGGGAATGTGGAGCACTCCCTTCATCACATTGCTCCCTGGTCACTCTGACCCGGAGTGGTAGTACCTGTTAGGTGTCATCTATGGGTTAAATAGAAAAACATGAGTTGATAAACAAAATTGTATTATCCATTAAAATGAAATTTATATCAAAACTTGTCGCATTAAACATTTTTGAATACAAATTACCAATAGAAGTATTCGGCATAAAATAACCCAACGGTTTGACATGCCATAACCCCACACCAAACCTATACTATGGTAAAGGTTATCATATAAATTTGCATTTGCATTTCTTTGAAGAGATCATTATGTGGCAATTATTTTATTTTTAATCTTATTCTTTACTTGTGATGATGAGATGATGATTATGATGATGATGATGATGTGATGTTGATGTTGATGATGTTGAATGATGTTGTTGTTGATGATGATGTGATGACACGATGATGTGTAGTGATTGAATGATGATGAGACTTGATGATGATGATGATGATGATGATGATGATGATATGAGTGTGGTGGTGGTGGTGCTACTAGTGGTCCTGGTGGTGCTGGTGTGATGACTTTTATTCTTTCTCCAGCTATGGAAGAGTAGTAGAATATACTGGGCTCTTTAACCTTGGTACAGTAACCAGTCTAAGAGAAACTCCTTTTAAAAGATTGACGTGTCGCATTCCCATAGTCACAGAGAATGTAGGTAAATACTTTCATCTATATTTAGTCTTCTTAAATAAATTTGCATTTTCATTTCTTTGTAGAGATGATAGTATGGCAATTATTCAATTCTATTTCATTCCTTTATTTATTTATTCAATTATTTATGATGATTTCCAGCAGGGAAAATTTGGCTCAGGACCCCTTTGATTGTTCATGTTGAAATCACCCGGTGCAACACCAGGCCAAGCATCCAGAGAAAGCGACGGCAACAAAGACCGGCACATCAACATCTACAGCGACAGCTTTCACATGCGACATTGGGGTTGCAGCTGTTTTTTGAACATCGGACTTCACTGTCACAGGAGGCGCTGTAACTTCAGGGCACAAGAACTATATAGTTTCCGAGGCTGCAATCCAATATGATACGATGATGATTGATGAATGATGGATGATTGATGAGTAATGATGATGATGAATACTTTTTTTCTCCTGTCCAGTCACATTCATGATTCTTTGGAAACATATCCTTTATCTTTGTCTTGTATTTTTTTTATCTTAATTCTTTTCTCATTTGTTTCAACTTTATTTCTTCTTTATTTTTTTCCTTTTTTTCCTTTCTTTCTCCATCATCATCTCATTTTCTCATCTTTCTGCTTCTTTTTTCTTTTCTTTCTTCCTTCTCATACAAAGTTATCAGCAGGTAGTTATCAGTATTTATTAGTGGCTCGGTACCACTAGCACAAAGACCATTCCTTCTTGTCTTCTGATACCAATCCAGACTCCTCCGAACCCCCTCCCCCAACTACTGTTTGCTAACCTTATCAATTCGTTTTGGCTCATTAATCAAATTATCTAATTGCTAGTGACGCCTTCAGTAACTAATACTCAAGACATCTATTCATTTCCCCTAAAACTAGGTCTCTCTCTCTCTCTCACTGACTCTCTCTCTCTCTCTCTCTCTCTTTCTGCTCTCTCTCTCTCTCTCTCTCTCTCACTGATCTCTCTCTCTTCTCTCTTTTCACTGACTCTTTCTCTCTCTCTCTCACTACTCTCTCTCTCTCTCACTCACACACTCTTTCTCACTGTCTCTCCTGTCTCTCGCTCTCACTCTCTCAGTGACTCTCTCTCTCTCTCTCTGTCTTATTCTTTCTCTCTCTCACTGACACTCTCTCCTACTGACTCTTTCTCTCTCTGTCTCTCTGTCTCTCTCACACACTCTTTCTCCTCTCACTCTCACTCTCTCAGTGACTCTCTCTCTCTCTCTCTCTGTCTTATTTTTCTCTCTCTCACTGACACTCTCTCCCTCACACTTTTCTCTCCTGTCTCTCTGTCTCTCTCACACACACTCTTTCTCACTGTCTCCCTCTCTCTCTCAGTGACTCTCTCTCTCCTTCCTCTGTCTATTCTTTCCTCTCTCACTGACACTCTCTCCCTCACTGACTCTTTCTCTCTGTTCTCTGCTCTCTCAACACACACTCTTTCTCCCTCTCCTTCACTCTCTCAGTGATCTCTCTCTCTCTCTCTGTCTTATTCTTTCTCTCTCTCACTGCACTCTCTCTCTCCTCACTGACTCTTTCTCTCTCTTGTCTCTCTGTCTCTCTCAACACACTCTTTCTCACTGTCTCTCTCTGACTCTTTCTTCTCTCTCTCTCTCACTGTCTCTCTCTCACACGTACTCTCTCTTACAGTGATATTTTTGTCCCATTCTGTTGATTTTGTTTTTTCCCCTATTTTTCTTTTGTTCCTAATTTCCATACCCTTTCCCATCCGATTTATCCTTTCTTTACTCCCCCTCCTCACCCCCCCCCCCGCATCTCTTTCCCTTTTTGTTTATTTCTCATTATCTCTTTGTTTTTAAATTTCAATCTCAACAGACTTTCTTGATTTTGCTTTCACTAATTATTCCATCATTTATTTATTTTATTTATTTTTATTTTTTTTTACATTGGTCATTCTATAATCATTTCATCTTATTCGTTCCCATCTCCCACGTTGCTGTCCAAGTTTTTTTTCTTTTCTTTCTTTCTTTCTTTCTTTCTCTTTTGTCTTTGATTCTTTCCATCTGATAATAACTTTAAATAGTTTTATGTCTCCTTTCTAAAACCGACTTCATTTTATCTTGCTTACATTTTCTCTGTCTCGCTATCAGATTTACTATTTATTATATTTTAAAAATAAATAATATATAATATTATAAAAATATAATATTATATATTCAAAAATAAATAATATATATATAAAAATAAATGATATATATATTTAAAAAAATAAATAATATATATATTTAAAAAATAAATAATATATATATTATAAAATAAAATAATAGTCATACCTAATTTGAAAATTAATCAGTTAATAATTATGAATTTTAGGTGGGCATATGTGTTCAAATGTAAGGCTAAACAAGTCGAGAAAATGTCAATCCTGAATGTACATTTCGACCTATTAGATCTCATCAGCAAGGTTATAGACATGGGAGACTGCTCCGTGTGAGACTCGAAACCTCGACTCTCAAGCTGCAGGCGAAGTCTCTAACCATTACACTAGCTGGCCACCCACATTCTTTGCTTGTTTCAAACTTATCTATATTTCCACTTTTTATTGACTTCTACACGATAGTAAGGGTAAGTAAACAAATAAATGTGTTTATTTTTTATATGGCTTTAAGCCAACAATTTTTGGAGGATATGTGCTTAATTGAAGTCATACCTAATTTTGAAAATTAATCAGTTAATAATTATGGATTTGGTGGGCATATATGTTCAATGTAAGGCTTAACAAGTCGAGAAAATATCAATCCTGAATGTCATTTCGACCTATCAGGTCTCATCAGCAAGGTTATATACATATATATATATTATATATATATATATATATATATAATATATATATATAATAAGGGTTTTATAATTTGCTTGAAGTATGTTGTATATATTGGTTTGGAGACTGATTTTGAAGGCTATCACAATGCAGGTGTAAAGAAAAAAATGGTATTGTTTGTTAACCTGTATTTATCCTTGATATTAATATTTCGAGATAAAATCTCTTCTTCAGAAGAACATGGAACTGAAGTAGTTGTTGTCTTTTTATGACATTTTTAGTTAAATGAATTAAATGCATAACAAGACCACAACTACTTCATTTCCAATGTTCATCTGAAAAGAGTTTTATCTCGAAATATTTAATATTAGGAATAATTACAGGTTAACAAACAACACCATTGTTACCTTATTTTTTCTTTGCATCTGCATTGTGATAGCCTTCAAAATCAATCTCCAAACCATATATATATTATATATATATATATATATATTTATACATACATACATACACAGACCACAAACACACTATATATATATATATATATATATATATATATATACATTCAAACAAGGACGAAAGGGAGTGAAAAAGAGAGGAAGAAGCCGCCACAGAAGAGAGCTAAAAGGAAGGAGAGACAACAACACCTACAGAAAGCATCACGTTTTTGTTTGCAATCACTGTACCAGAGACTGCCATTCAAAGATCAGTCTGCTCAGCCACTCACGTAGCTGTAGATAAACAAAATTTTAAAATGGACACCACGCCATCATCTTAATAGACGGAAGGTTGCCAACAACATATATATATATATATATATATATATGTGTGGTGTGTGTGTGTGTGTGTGTGTGTATTTTTTGGGGTGTGGGAAGTCAGTTGAATTCAGAAAGTGGAAAGGAAAAAATGTATGAAATGGGTCTCTTCTTATTTTCTGATAGTAGACTTTTTGAAATATCTACACAAAATGAAATTAGTTGTATAATAAATTATTGGAGACACCTCCACACTGGATGGCAAGCCTCTGAAATGAGTAAAAAAGTTCACATACCTTGGTAGTAATATCTCACCTACAGAAATTGATGTCTATAGTAACGGCATGGACTGCTATAGACAGATTGTCAATCATAAGGAAACTCTCATCTCACTAATAAGATTCTTCAAAGCTATAACCAAATCTGTGCTACTGTACAGCAGCACCACTTGGACTTTAACAATGTCCTAAGAGAAAAAGTTAGATGGGAGCTTCAAAAGGATGCTGCATGTTGTCAGACAAATCTTGGAAGCACCCCCCTACAAGAAAGCAGCTGTATGGCCACTTGCCCCTATCCTCCAAACTAACCAAGTAATGTAAGCAAGACACACTGGATACTGCTGGAGAAGAAAGGATGAACTCATAAATGACATTCTCCTGCAGACACCTATGCATGGACACACCAGTGTAGTCTGACCAGCATAAACCTATGTAATGGTTAATAAAATGGCAGTTGCTGATTATATTAAAAAGAATCCAAAAATGAGTAACCGAAAACACCAAATGCTGAATTCAAAATCAAGCGCCAAAAAGGAAAAAGCGGGAATTTTTCAGTAGTTCAGAGGATGACAAGACGAGTGGTCACGCAACAAATCAGCTCCAGTATCAGCAAAGAAAAATAAGATAAAATATGAACTATTAATACCACAATATAAAAAGAAAAGACTATGCCCGGTATGCTATTATACATGTCTGTAATTCTATTTTAATACAGATTGTTATTTTAATACGACTCCGTTGATTTCTTTCATTGTGTTGAGTTTTGTTTAAAAGTTAGTAAGTTGTGTAAACCTATATAAAATATATACAGTACCCAATTTGCTACACCTGCATAAATCAGCTTTGTGCGGATTCTTGATGCTGTATGGAGAGCCTTCCAAGAGTGATGACTGAGAAGCACGGATGATGATAGAGTCATGGATATCCTGATGATGATAATGATATGAAAAAATATGCGTCATGATGTGGGCGGAAGAGGTGGATCTAATGGAATTAATTAGTATCTAAATTTAGTGAAGTAACATGTCATTTCTTCTCTTTAGGCAATCAGTCAGCCCTTTTTATACAGGATAACCTCCCCTTATTCATGAGTAAATGATTTTTTGAAGAAAGTCATGAGATGGCCTACATTATCTACATGAAATGTGTGTGTGTGTGTGTATATATATGTGTGTGTGTCTGAGTGTGTATATGTATGTTTTATATATACTTATACGCAACTGGATATGCTATTTAAGTAATTATCTTAGTTTTTATATCGTTTTGTTTTATATATTCAAGTGTGTGTCTTTTGTGCTTCATTTTTTCTTTCATTGTTTATATATATATATATATATATATATATATATGTGTGTGTGTGTGTGTATGTGTGTTTGTGTTTGTGTGTGTGCATGTATGTTATGCTGTATGCATGTGTGTTATGCTGTTTTTTTTTAATATGCCAGATATATATATATATTTGGTTGTCCAAACTATTTGTTCTGTTTTTGTTCTCAGATAGCACTGATATGCTTATTTTAGCAAAAAAAAATCTTTATACAAAAATCTTGTGTTCAATTGTATTATGACAGATGTCATATCAGTGCGAATTTAAAAAAATAAATCTGTCAGAATTGGAATATTTTTATTTTATTGATTCTAACATAGAAGATGGAAGACAATTTCCAGTATATTATGATTTTTAATCTTAATAAAAATAAAAATTGTACAGTGAATGATCAAACATGTCAAAAGTATTTTCTCAAAGGATAGACAAATATTAAATGAAGACATTATGTTTCGAATAATTAATACTACTAGCAAAATAAAATATGTAAAAATAATTTTTTGAAAGATATTGCCTGAGGGGATGGGAGCTGAAAATTCAATGTCATAGAGTGTGTACCATAAGCATGTAAAATTGTCAAATTTATTAAAGGAGTAAAAAAAAAAAGAAAGAAAGAAAGAAAGACAATTTGAAATGGAAACAGTTCCAATAACTAAATATTATATTAGAATAAAACAATCTATATATAAATATATAACGCTGGGCATCTATTTATTGAAACAATGAGGATTGTCTAACGTTGCATGCTCATATTTTGAGTATATTTATTCTATGTTATGACGTTGGATTATGTGTTGGGTAATGTGACGTAAGCAGTGACGTAATTTTTGTTACAGACAAAAACCGGAAGCGAATCTCCATTACTAATAGATACTTAATAAATGGTCAACATAGTTGAAATATCCAAATCAATTACTGAAAATCATTTTCACTAGATTTGTTATGCCTATTATACCATTTATCCCTAACGGCCATCATTCCTGGAATGTCCACTACACAGCATCCAGTATCCGTACATTACTGATCAATGTAGGTTTTTGCTAGCTGACCAACACTGGTGTGTTTATGTGCAGGTGATACATAATTATGTGGTGGCGTGGGTTGCTATAGCGAGAATTCAAGGGGGCCAAGTGGAAAAATACCAGGTCTGTTGGTAATCATGACCCCAAAGGTGCGAATCTCGCACATCACGTGATTTAGTTAGTTTAGATTTTAGTTTTCAACCTGACGTTGAGCAGAGAAGATGCCTATCTCTCTGCTGGGGTTGTTAACTCCCACGCGGTGAATAAGAATGGAGTTAATTAATTGCATGACGAAAAAAGTAGCCCGAAAGAAATCCTTAGAAAAAAAAGACATGATGGTCAAAAGAAGTAGGAGAGGAAATATGGTGACTAGACATAGCAAGAAGAAATAAAAACAAGTAGACTCTACTCTGTATCTGTCTCTGTCTCTGTTCTCTCTCTATCACCCAAAGTCAATCTCTCGATTATATACCCGATGATGGGTATAAACACAGGTGTGCACAGGTGAATGTCACTTATGAGCTCATCCTTACTTTTTTCTTTTTCATCTTACCTGGATGGTTTGTGTGATAGGAGTTAAGTGGCTGTACAGCTGCTTTTATGTGGGGTGCTGCTTCAGGATTTGTTCAAGACAGGATGCAACATCCTTCTGTAGCATCCATCTAACTTTTCTCTAAGCATTTCATTAGAGTCCAAGCCTTACTGTAGCTAACATGGCTACAGCTTTGAAAAATTCTTACTTTATCTTATCAGAGAGATCATATATATATATACAGAGAGAGAGAGAGAGCAGTAATGATGATAATAAGTAGTGTTGCTGGCTTCATATATATATATATATATTAGTTTATATATATATTAGTTTATATATATATATGGAGGCGCAGTGGTTAGAGTCGTGGAAAATGGACTCGTTGGTTTGAGTTCAATTCCAAGACGAAGCTGTTGGCATTTCACATAGCGCTAATACCCTTGGGAAAGGTATGAATCCATATATTCTCCCTCCAGCTATGGGTTAAATAGTAGGGCAGACTGGGCCTTCAGCCTGGGTAGGTAACCAATCTAGGAGAGGGATAACTCTGAATTCAAAATTCCTGAGGTCAGTCGTTGATTGGGTTTGTGGCAACCCTTGATGCACCAATTCTTTCCTATCGACTGTACCAAAAAGTGTGGAATGGTCCAACACAAGCCTTCACCACTATAAACAAATCACTGTGTTGGTTGTTCACTGGATGAACACTCATGCATCCAAAATCGACGAGAGAGTCCATTTTAAAAAAAATATATATATACAATTTACAACTTAGATGTAATGAAAGTATCCCATTTTTTTATAACTGTAACAAATAATGAAAAGTGGATGAAAATTTTAAAGATTATGTGGCAAGCAAAATGAAATATTGAATATTAAAGGTTGACCTTCATTGAAAGAAAGGAATGCTGTGTATATGGTGGAAGTGGGTGAGAATCCTTGACTGTGAGGTCCTTCTAGATAATCAGATTCAAACTAGTATCACTTTCACTTTGATCAAATGAGAACAACCATCAATCAAAAAATCCCAAATTAGTTAATAGAATAGCTATAATATTCCATCAGGATAACACTTGACATCGTCACGGGTTTAGTGACCAGATTTAAATTGCTACAGCTCAGCAGGGAAATTTTCACTCATCCACTATATTTATCAGACCATTTACAGAATTCTCTTAATGAAAAAAACATTCTATACCCTCAAATATCACAAATGGCTCCTTCATCATTTGCTTGCTGAGAAAATAAAATATTTTTGGAAAATGAAATTATGTACTTAACTGAAAGATAAGTAGAAGATAGATAAACAAAACAGTAAAATTTACATTTAAAATGAATCTTTGATTTTTATTTGATACTTTATATTACCTAATAGTAAAGTAAGTAAAATCGTCAGAGTGGTCTAAAGTTGGTATTGCCAGACAGCGAGGGAGTCTATTCCCTTTTCACTAGTGCTAGACCAAGGAGATTGTTTAGGTATCTGAGGCAGACCAACACACCTACCATCAGCTCCTCACTTTACTGCACAGATCCCTGTGTTACTCATACGTTGAGTGACGAGGGTTGGTATGACCCAGGAACCTTGTGGTTCCTAGTCAGATGCTCTACTGACTGAGCTATACCAGCCCCTATATTACCTAATACTTATAGGTATTGATATGATAAATTAGGATTGTACAATCGTTTCAGTGCATATATCCAAGTAATACAAACAAGACATGCTGAAAACTTCTGGGGAAGTAAGGACAAACTCATAAGTGATATTCTCCTGTGGTTACATACTCATAGATGCAACAGTGAGCTGACAAGCAAGAACGTATATTGATCAGCTCTGTGTGAGTACTAGATAGAAAAAAGTATAAATTCATTGGTAATAATTTCTTAACAAATCAATACTTTGATTTTTATTGGATTAAATTTCAGAAAAAAATTATATAAATTATCAAATCATTTTTCTTTTAAATGATATAACTGTTGAAATTTTCGGTATATAAGGCATGTGGTAAATGCCTACTTGTACTTATAGAATCGCCAACTAACATGTGACCAGCCTGTTGTCCAATCACTGGCAGTGCTCTGCTGCTGTTGTTGTTATTTATACTGGCTGATTCTGATCTTAGCTCATTACTACTTGGATCTTCTTGGACGACGGACCAAAAGGATTCTATGCCACAGGACTTATTGACTTACCAAAGGATTCTATGCCACAGGACTTATTCAATTACCAAAGGATTCTATAACTCGGGACTTACTTATTTACTTTAAGTTCTTTGAAACTGGCCAAGGATGACATGGCCAGATACTTAACAATAACTCTCCTGAAAAATTTAACCATTGAAATATATTTGGATATTTAAAATTTAATGTAAACCAAAGAAATTCAATATAAAATGTACATGAAATACGAATTTTACCAAACAACAGTTTTTGAGTTTTCAAGACTTTTTAAAAATATTTTACAATCTGATAGGTTCACAAAATAGTTTTTCCGTTTAATTCTAGAAAAAATGAAAGTAAAATGAAAGAAAAAGAAAAAGAATCCTTTGACCTACATTCCTTCTTATGATCCATATTTCAATCTTTCAAGGAAGCAGAATGGAACAAGACTTTTTGACTATATTATTTACAATGAATCTTTTCTTCTGTTTTCTCTTTCTCTTTTTCTGTCTTTTCTTACCTTCACTTGTATTGAATGAGTTATAAGCCAGAAAATATATAATTTATGATGTACACCATGAGATTTTGCATGAAAAGCTGCATAAGTAGAAGAATTTGCAAATTGGTAGGTAAAAGGCATTTCACAGAAGGCAAGCACGCACAAACTTTCTCAAGTATGTACACATACATACATATATATATATATATATATATATATAATATATATATATATATATATATAAAGTAAATGGGTGATGTACTATCATTCCCCCAACAATAAGCATAAACTGTGATAAAAAACAAAAACAAAAACAAAAAAACAGACATATCTGCCTTGAGTAAAATAAAGGTGACCACACACACACACACACAAACACACACATGTACATGCATACATACACACATTCCCACTCACTCATATTCACACAAATATTCACATTAAGATATATATATACACACAAATATATATGCATGTGTGTGTATATGTGTGTAAAATGCATACAAATATTTCCATTCACTCATATTCACACAAATATTCACATTAATATATAAATAAAAAGTAAGTAAAGTCGTCGGGGTGGCCTAAAGTTGGTATCAGCCGGTCAGTGAGGGAGTCTATCCCCTTTTCAATAGCCATCAGCTCCTTACTTTACCGCACATATCCCTGTGCTACTCATACGCTGAGTTGGCGAGGACCGGTAACGAACTAGGAACCTTGTGGTTTCTAGCCGAATGCTCTACCAACTGAGCTAACCCGGCCCTTTATTATATCAACATATACATATATATGCATATGTGTGCGTATGTGTGTGTACATGTGTAAAATACATACAAACATTCCCATTCACTCATATTCACACAAATAATCACATTAACATATACATACACACATATATATGCATGTGTGTATGTGTGTGTGTGTGTGTATGCGTGTATGTGTGGATACAAAACATCATACATAATTGATTATTACTTTATCTATAAGTATTATGTAGCGTGAAAGGCCCATTCAGTTTATTAAGTAAAGATCGAAGGCACGTTTTTCATTTTCAACATAAACTATTGAACAACGTGTTTATCAAAATGTTTTATCTTTCTCAGTAAAGAAGAAGAACAGCTTTAGGTGCTTTTTGCTGTCTTCTAAGGAACAGAACATTTTGCAGTGAAAGAATTCGGTAAAACCTGCAATAAATAGCAATTCTGTTGAATATGACAGATAATTGAAAACTGCAACAAATTTTTCCTGCTTACCATAAAACAAAAGAAAATATGGATAAACTATTATAGCCTTTCTATTCTATTTGCTACTTCTAGTTGTTGTTCATTGATTACTACTCTCTGTAGTTCATCTGAATTAGAGTACAGCTTGGTTGAATCAATTGGTTTTCCAGAAAGAGACTCATAAAAGAGAAACTCCTTTCCAGTGCCTCAAGAGAACTCCTTTCCACTGTCTCTAGATACACAGTATCATTTTCAGCTTTTGGTACATTTAATGATAGTTTATTTCTTCCTTCCTCCTCAATCTCATGAATTCCATTATTCTGATGCAAATACATGGGTGAGTCAAATCAAACGCCACTTTGTTTAGGACAGGTATAATTACCAACACAGGAACATGTATCATACATCAAAATGAAGCTGGTCCTCTGTGGATCACATCCCTACTTCTCCACATAGGTGAGTCAAAAGTAATGCCATTTTGTTTAGGAAGGTATAATTACCAATATAGGAACATGTATCATACATCAAATGAAGCTGGTCCTCTGTGGATCACATCCCGACTTCTCCACATAGGTGAGTCAAAAGTAATGCCATTTTGTTTAGGACAGGTATAATTACCAACACAGGAACATGTATCATACATCAAAAGGAAGCTGGTCCTCTGTGGATCACATCCCTACTCCTCCACATAGTCACCATTTCACATTTCATTTCCTCATCACTGGAATGATGTTTGCCTTTCTTTGGACCCATGAAAGAACATTTGAGAGGTAAACATTATTCCACTGATGAAGAAGTGAAATCTATAGCAAAGAAGTGGCTCAAAGAACATTCAACAGAATTTTACGAGGCAGGGATACATTCAAAGGTGGAACATTGCTATTGAGAGAAAAGTTGACAATGTGGAGAAGTAGGGATGAGACCCACTGAGGACCAGCTTCATTTTGATGTATGATACATGTTCCTGTGTTGTTAATTATACCTGTCCTAAACAAAATGGCATTACTTTTGGACTCACCTATGTGGAGAAGTAGGGATGTGATCTACAGAGGACCAGCTTCATTTTGATGTATGATACATGTTCCTGTGTTTGTAATTATACCTGTCCTATGTATTTATAAGAAAGATGTGACATAAGGTCAGTTTTTCAGTGGAGTATAACTAGTTTGAATTCAAAGTTTTTCTTCTTCAAGATTGGTTGACATATCAAAGTTAGAGAGCTCAGTCTGCTCAACTATTTACCAATAACTGGGGGAAAATAGTTGAATTCATACTTTTCCTAAGGGTATAGTGCCAATAGAAATGCAAACAGCCTCATCCAGGATTTGAATTTGGGTTGCTGTGCCCATTTCCTACAATGCTAACCATCACTTCATCAGTACCTTTGTGGCCATTTCAAGTTGTAATTTTCTAATCTTAGCTTACTTTGCCACAAGGTCAGAAGTATTCGGCATCCAGGGCTGGTGTGTTCTACCCCCCGATGCTCCTGGCCAGGGTGTTGAAATCTTCTTGGAGGTGCCGTTTTATATATTTTCTATGAATACTACTTTATTAAAATTGACTAGTAGAGTGGGGGACCGTATCATAGATTTTTGGATCACCATATCATAGATTCGCATGGAAGCGAGGAATGAGACCCAAGCACCAGGCTTGGGGCATCCAGTGAGAATCAAATTCACTAGAAATGGTCTGCGAGCTGAACTTATTAACAATTGTATAACACGAGATGCCCTTTAGCGATCATAAAGTTAAAGGGCACTAACTTAAACAATTCTTTTGTCTATCTCTTGTGCTTTGAAGTGTTGATTATTATTCTGATAGGATCAGAACAAACCACGAGTCATTTTTCAATGATAAATTTCCAGCATAAAACTTTTCAAACCACTTTTGACATATTAGTCCTTTAGAGGAGCCAGTTTAGTTCAGTCGGTAGAGGATCCGTCTAAACCTAACCCTGGTTTGATTCCAGTCCTCGCTAACTAGCCGCATGAGTAGCACAGTTTGGATAATCTGATCCATGCAGTAAAACATCTGGGTACTGATGGTAAATGTGGAACTCCACCACATCCAAACAATCTCCCTGGTCAAGCACAAGGGAAAAGAGGGTAGACACCCTTCCTGTTTGGCTGATACTGACAATAGGTCACTCTGCCAACTTTACATTTTTACATTTTTACAATACATTCTGCATAAACTGCAGAAATATTTCTATTTTTGTTTGGCATACAATTTATCTTTTCTTAAAATACAAAACATAATTATATGAAAAAAAATATATGAAAAATATGATATATAAATCTTTTAAAATATGATGTATAAATCTTTTAAAATATGATATATAAATCTTTTAAATATCATATATAAATCTTTTAAAATATGATATAAATCTTTTAAAATATGATATAAATCTTTTAAAATATGATATATAAATCTTTTAAAAATATATGATATAAATCTTTTAAAATATGATGTATAAATCTTTTAAAATATCATATATAAATCTTTTAAAATATCATATATAAATCTTTTAAAATATGATATATAAATCTTTTAAAATATCATATATAAATCTTTTAAAATATCATATATAAATCTTTTAAAATATATTAAAATATTTTCACTTTAACAGCATATCGTGTTGTTTTCATATCCTTTTATCTATACTCATAAAAAAATGTGTATTTTTATCCATCTTCAATGTTAAAATACTAAATATGTCTATTTCAATCATTTTTTTTAAAGTACTAGCAAAATAAAAAAAACGCCCTCTGGGTGATGTAAAATAAATATTGCCTGAGGGGATGGGAGTTGAAAATTTGATATCAGAGAATTTGTATCATAAGTAAAGTAAAATCATCAAATTTATTAAAGAGTAAAAAATAAAATAAATTTATTAAAGGGCTAAGAAATAAAAAAAATTGAAATGGAAACTTTGTTCTGATAACTTTAAATATATATTAAGATAAAACAAACTATATATAGATAGATAATACCAGGTATGTATTTATTAAAATTAAAAAAACAAAAACAATGTGGACTGTCTGATATTGCATGCTCAAATTTTGAGTGTATTTATGACGATTTTAGGTTGTGTGATGTAAGCAATGACGTAGTTTTTGTTACAGACAAAAACCGGAAGTAAATCTCTATTATTAATAGATGTTGATTTGAAAACTATCAGAATATCATCATGAGAGATTTTTTGAATGAACATACTTAAAATCAAATGACCAAAGTGTAGCATAATATTGTTGTATATTGTTCCATCCTTACTAATTTTATCAAATTGATGACTGGTTAGATTAACCAGCCATGAATTTCTTTTTACTTGCTTCCTTAATGTGAAGCACTAATTTTTGCTACTATCGATTGCTCCGCGCCGTGTGTTATTCATACATGCATAAATACATTACAATACAATACATTTTTTTCAATTACAATGGGGCCATCAGCAATCTTTTATCCAAAACAAAAACCTATATCTGGACCATCTCATGGCTCCAAATAAACGTATTATGTTGTATACCCTTTCTTTACTTCTATTATTCTTCTGCTCTCTTTGGTATTTTACGTTCTTTTTCTAGCATCTCTTCTAACGTCTCTGTTCTGGCTGGTTGGTCGTCCTTGATTCATTTCTTCTTCTAGGTCAGTCTTGTTGCCAAGACATTCATCAACCACAAAACCATATTATTTATGTAAACTTTTATTTACTTAACTAAACATTTTTCCCCAACTAATCACAGCGCATGTGTGCAGTGAGCCCAGCTAAAGCAGTTACATCTTCTCTGCCTGATATCCAAGCTGAAACTGAGAGCCAACCAGGTCCCACATGACTTCACATATTTGCGGGCTTTCTGTAATATTCCATGGAAAAGTCATCCCTTCAGAAATACAGGGGGTTGACAATAATCTATGCATAGATTATGTAACAAATGTATTGTCATAAGAAATGGAATTGGCAACCCAAGTTCAAATCTTAGATGAGGTTGTTTGCATTTTTATTTTTCTAGTAAAAGGCATGAACCTATCTGTTCGCCCCTTCCATATTTATTAGTAAATAGTAGGTCAGAATAGATTCTGTAACTTTGATTAGGCAACCTATCTAGAAGAAAGAAAAAACAACTAGATTCCAACTGGCTTTACTCTGCTTAAAAATTAACCTTGTGTCACATCCTGCCCATGACAAGGGGATTGGATGATTACTACTTAGAATCAAAAGCACCCAATGCTACCCAATTAAAAAATCAGACCACATTTTTTAATCAACCCAATATATACCAATATATAAAACTTTTGCTTAAAATCAATTCCTGTTTCATCTCGTAATTTTAGCTATTTTTACTTTCCATTTCAAACATTTCTAGCAAGTCTCAAATTTTATGTTATTTTTTAAACAAATCTTGACCTTGTTTTATTTTTATTTTAATTCTTTGAATTCCATCACTTGTTTTTAGATCAATTCACCAATTAATTTTATAGATCAATCAATAAAATATTCAGAGTATTTTATTCAAGTTAAAATTAATTTGTTCATTTTTTTTCTTTTATGTTACTGATTCTATTTTGAATGTTTGAAATTAATGATTTTAAATGGTGCTAATCAAAAAACTCAAAAATATTTTGAGCAGAAGGGTAAAAAAAGGGAGAAGTAATTTGATCTCTCTTTATGCATTCAAATTATTCTAGTTTGGGATATGTATTTGATTTAGTATTTTTAATATTCAATCCTTTTTTATCTTTTTATTTTTAAATGATGAATTAATTTAAAAAACAAAAACACTTTGATATTTTGGCCTGCAAAGAACTGTCTTATAAAAAAGTAATTTACTTCCACTACTGCAAATCTATATTTTGCTAATATTCCCATTATATATATATATATATATATATATATATATATATATATATATATATATGTGTGTGTGTGTGTGTGTGTGTGTGTGTGTGTGTGTGACTGTAATTCAGATAGTTCATCACAGTGATATTTTTTAGAGCAATACACTTAAAATTAATTAACTTTTCCTGTCAAATTTCTGACTGAATTATAATTTTGTGGGATCTGGGTTCGGGTTGAATTTCATCTTTTAATAATTCAAATTCTCAATATATTGGACATAACTATGAAATGTTATTCCTAACATAATCATTATTTCCTCCTAAATAGAAGGGTCAATATCATCATGGACTGCTGTTATAATGGAAACCTATGGAAAAACTTTTTTCAGGTCACCAAGTCAAACAAGTTCCCTTTATATTGTAGAAGTATGATAGTTGTATATCCTCCTATGGGAGAAATGAAAGGAGGTTAATCCGACAGTATGTGAGAAAGGTAGACAAACACAGGATTTTATGGAAACTGGATGTTTATTGTCGACGATGCAATGTTTCGGTCACTTATTAGACCATCTTCAGGACCTGGATACAGTACTTGCTTCAATGATGAACATTCTCAAAATGCTGAAACAGAAGGTCGCCAGTTGGGGGAGGTGTGGTTGGGGGTGGTTAGTGGATTTTCTTCTCACTAGATGGGGAGTGTCAGAATGGTGGATGGTGGTGCCACAGGTGTGGGTCTAGAAGATTGGATTGTTGAGGATTGGTTAACTGAATAATAATAATAATAATAATAATAATAATAATATAACGTTATACATATACTCACTTACAATTTTAACAAATCTTACCCTATACCCCTTTATAAAAAAAAAAAAATATCTAACATATCAACCACACACATATAACTTAACGACAAATCCAGTTCCCCAACACATATAAATAAAAAAACAATTAAACAGACACACCACACACATACACATATTCAGTTAACCAATCCTCAACAATCCAATTTTCTAGACCAACACCAGTTTCCATAAAATCCCGTGTTTGTCTACCTTTTTCCACATATCCTCCTATGGAATAAATGTGACGGCAATTCCCAATGAAATAATAACAAGTATATTTTAATGCATGAGCAAACTTAACAGAAGAAAATACAAGCATAATAGGAGATACTCACTTGAAACAGTGAAATGTCCTAATATGAAAAAACTCTTTAGTTAAGTAAATCTTTAATCATTGAAATGTAATTGATAGAAAAGGAAAAAGTTAAGACTTATATGTTAAGTATGTTATTGTGTTCATGGTGTTGTTGGGGGTGCAAGGCCCCCTATCTGTGGATAGGAACACAAATGGTGCATTGTTACTTCTTGTGGGGCTGGAGGTAAAAGAGAGTTTTTACTTTGCTGCTTCTTCTTTTATAATACTTTCTTTCTTTCTTTCTTTCTTTTCTCTTTAGTAATTCATTCATTTTTTAAGTTAAGAGCTTTACTAACCAATAATTTTTTTTTCTTTCTTCCAGTTTTATGTTTTCTCATACAGTCATTCATTCATTTTTCTTTTTTCTTTGCTCTACTATTTTCCGAATGTGGGAGGTAATTACCTTTTGTGTGTCTTAGCATCAAATAGGAGAACTGGGCAAGTAAGGAATGTAATTCCTACAATGGTCACTCTTGGGGCACAGGGAACGTTACTCAGCAATACTCATTTCTTTTTTTAAGTAACCCATGACAAATTTTTCTAGATCACATCGTACTAGTAGAAAAGAATGGTCCCTGACCTGACTTAATGATTCCAACCTGACTCAATATAGCAAGTTACCCTACCATACTGACAGGGTGGTAAGAGGTCTGAATTTAAAGTTTTTGTTCTCAAAGACTCCTTTGCCTACAAACAAGACTAGAGAGCCCAGGCTGACCAAATATTTACCAATAGCTGGAGGGAGAATAGATAAGCCCATAGCTTCTACTGTTTTCATATTTGATGTCTCAGTGTGGTCTCAAAATTATATGACACATGCCTTTCCCAAGGGCATTAGCAAGAAGGAAAATACAAACCGCCCTGTCCAGGATTTGAACTTGGGTCAGCAAATATATCTTCTACAAAAAGAAATAAAGTAAAAGGGAAAAAGGATATTAGAAAGAAAAGGAAGAAAAAATGATAATGTTTTGAGAAAAAAACAAATAAACATTAATATTCAAATTATCATCTCTTGTGTTTAATCAGATATTAATGACCTGCAAGCATTTTGTTGAGAGTTACTTTTATCCTTAATTTTGAAAGGATATTATTTTTATAAAATTCAGTTTTGTTCTTTTTAAATAAGAAAAAAATTAGAAGAAGAAAAAAAAATAATGCAACACTTTTGATTAAATGCCAAACTCTTTGAATGCTTTTTCATTCTAATTTTTTTCTTTCTTTTCTTTCTTTTTTCTTTATTTGTTGATAGTTGCTTTCTTCCCCCAATCGCTAGAAGTGAACTCCCCCGCACCCACATTTGTTGAGCTATGGTGGGACATTTGCAAATTAAGCAAATAAGAAATTGGCTGGAGGGCAAAGGGAATCCCTCCAAGAAGAGCAATTTCATGGCTCCTTTATAATTGACCTTGTTGCAGAGCAATTTGAATAAGGTAGGGCTCACCAAGAAGAAAATGGAAAAGGCTCTTTTGGAATGGTTAAAAAAAAAGGAATTGAGAAAAGAATAGAATGAAAATGTTCTCAAGAAGAAAATCATCTGTGGGTGAAGAAACCAATCACAGGGTGTACATTAAATAAACAGGAATGGCCCCGGGGCCTTTTAAACAGTAAGTGCTTGGACATGTCTGACATAAATAGGTTATGGAGAAGGAGGAGGAGGAGGAAGAAGAAGAGGAGGAGAAGGGAGAGATATATAAAGTAAAAGAAATGGTGTTAAAAGAAAGAGGAATAAAAAGAAAGGAAAATGATGGTAAGAAGATATGGAAAGAGAAAGAAAGAGGTAATTGAAAAT
>CM042166.1:82534320-82616820 GCA_023376005.1 Doryteuthis pealeii
TCATGGGAATCCATGCTGCCAGTGCAACCTGATGAGGATGATGATGATGGTATATTTTCTGCATGAGATTCACTCACAACTCAACTATTGAGAAAATTGTGTCCAAGAAAAATATTTTGATCCTGGAAGTAAATTACAGAAATAATATTCCTCTAACAGCAAATTCTCCCCCATTGTTTTATTGATCTCTCTACCATTGGCCCAAAATACATTACTATTTTCTCATTGATACTGATTCGCTGGGTTTTATTAAAATTGACTTTTCTTTCTTTTTTGTTACTGCAGATATTGTTGTTGTTGTTATTATTATTATTATTATTATTATTATTATTATTATTATTATTACATCTTGAGTGAGTGCATTTTATTAATATAATTTGGTTTCTTTTGACGCTTTTCTTTTACTTGGAATATATTGCTTGTAATACATGGAATTTATGATTTCTCATTGAAAGTGTTGCCCTTTCTTTTCAAGCAGGATATTACTTTCATAAATCTCTAACTGCAATATGAAGGGTAATTTTAGAATGGTTCCTTTCTTTACATTCTCTTTGTTACATTCTCTCCACTTCCGAGATATTCACTCACTTTTGAGGTTCTAGGATATTTCAGTGGTAGACGGTTCAGCCCTAGATATTCCCACCCAGATTGTTTTGGCTACACTTTTAAATACAAAAATGACTTGATGTCATTTAAAATAAAATACAATCATGATGCATAAATCTAATACAATATACATTAATCTGTAGTTATGTAATGCATTTGTAGTTTTTTTACAACTAACTTTTGTTTATTTGTATTTTAAAAGTTTGATAAATAGGGTTAAGATATTCTTTAGCCAAATCACAAAAAAATATTGAAAATGTAATTTAAAATTAAATTGAATCCTAATATATAAATCTAATGCAATGTACAAGATAAATATATAATGTATAGATTTGCAACATAATTCATATTGTTTAGGGTTTTCTAAGATTAAAAAAAAATGATATAGCTTATTTTTTTGTTTTTTATAAAAGAAAAATCAATGATTACCACATACAAAATATAATTCATATTTATTGTTTACTCTAAAAAGTTTAAAAAATATAAAACAACAAATATGAATTATATCATATAATGATAGATTAATGTAAATTATATTAGATTTATCTATTATGATTGTATTTTATTCTAAATTTTCTCTTGTTTGACAAAAGTTTCTGGAAGGAAATATCTGAAGCTGAAATCATTATCATGTCTTGCTGATAGTATAGGTTCCCATGACTATCTCTCACCACCCATCCCTATCAGTCAATACTCCGTCCATACAGCATCCAGTATCTACAAAGCTGTATCAGTGCTATACTATTTGGACTCTAACGACTCTAACAAAAGAGAATAAAAGCTAGATGGGAACAACCCAAGAATGCTACATACTTTCTTGAACATATCTTGGAATAAGTACTCGATAAAAATCTGCTGTACAGCCACTAACATACTATTACATAAACCATCTAAATAAGACAAACAAGACATGTTGGGCACAGCTGGAGAAGCAAGGACCAACTCATAAGTGATGTTCCTCTGTGGACACCTACACATTGATGCACTAGTGTAGACTGACTAGCAAAAACCTACATCAACCAGCACTGTGAAGCCAAAATTACTAGGCTGAAATATTCAGTTAACAATTTCTGAATATGGTACCAACTATAAGAAGTAGATAAATGGAAAAGGAAGGCTTGAAAGTTGTTGGTTTCAGGGTTTGATCAAATAACAGAAATAGAAATTATTGTGATTTTCGTTGTAATAAAATAGTTTACTCTAAACTTGGCTTAAAGTCTAATTCAAGTTACAATTTGTAAAGTTTTTATGGGTCATCCTTTGGCCTTCAAGCCAGAGCGCTTGTCCAGTGAATTGGACCCTTGGTAAAGAGTCCTTTGATAATGAACCTTTGGTTCTTCTGGTAAAGAATCCTCAGTTCCTTCGTCAATGGTT
Source organism: Doryteuthis pealeii (assembly GCA_023376005.1). Classification (NCBI taxonomy): domain Eukaryota; kingdom Metazoa; phylum Mollusca; class Cephalopoda; order Myopsida; family Loliginidae; genus Doryteuthis; species Doryteuthis pealeii. The sequence continues at coordinate 82,536,301 of CM042166.1, forward strand.
GTAATTTCCTCCTCAATGATTGCAAGTGAACTGTGGCAAGTATCAGTGTTTAAGTAATGCATCAGCCATGCAGTATGGCTGGTGATTGGTGAAGTAATAGACCACATGACCAGACTAGTCTATAAATCCAGGTGGGGAATTAGAGCACACCTTATATGCCCAAAATATTCCAACAATTTATTTTGAAAATCTGAGATAAAAGATTAGAATCTATCTATCTATCTATCTATAGAATTAAATATAAGCTTAAAAATTTCCTAAAGAAATCTAATATTTTTGTTGACACAAATCAAATATCCCAACCATCCCATGTAACTTACTGGTAGAGTGATTTTGAATTTCATTTAGATTTTATTTATTTTAATGGGTGTTTTAACCCTTTTAACAAAATGACTAGAGAATAAACTAGATGGGAGCTGCACAAGAATGCTGCGTGCAATCCTAAAGAAAATGTGGAAACAATACCTCACAAGAAAACAGCTGTATGGCCACCTGCCCCATATCACCCAACCCATCCAAGTAAGATGGACAAGACATTCAGGACACTGCTGGAGAAGCAAGGCCGACCTCCTGTGGAAACTAGCACACGGGCATGCCAGCAATGTCCATTTTTTTATTTTCCTTTAGCTTCACCCTGTGATCTGCTGGCACTGCAAAATCCACCAGTTGACAAGTTCCTTCTTTTTTGTTTATCAACACTTTACCCAATCCCTCAGCCACAAGCAACATGCAACACAACATCAGTTTTTCTGTCGAGTACAAGTGGTTGCTGTACCGAGGTTAAAGAGCCAAATCTGACTTAATATACCCATAGCTGGAGGGAGAAATGTTGGATTCATACCTTTTACAAGGGTGACCGGGTTAGCTCAGTCGGTAGAGCGTTCGGCTAGAAACCACAAGGTTCCGAGTTCGATACCGGCCCTCGCCAACTCAGCGTATGAGTAGCATAGGGATCTGTCCGGTAAAGTAAGGAGTTGATGATAGGTGTGGCGCTCCACCTCAGACGTAAAAACAATCTCCTTGGTCTAGCGCTATTGAAAAGGGGGTAGACTCCCTCGCTGATTAGCTGATACCGACATTAGGCCGCCCCAACGACTTTACTTACTTACTTACAAGGGTATTAGTGCCATGTGAAATGCAAAAAGCTTTTGAATTTGGGTTACAGTCCATTTCCTACAATGATAACCATTACGCTACGAGTGCTGCCATTTTTACATAAAAGTAATCAAAATGAGTTGAACATTTACTTTATTTTATTATTTCTATTGAATTAAAAAAAACAGAAAAAAAATTCTCATCCCCTTTTATTGGAAATTCCATAGTTAATTATCTCCCCCTGTCGCTAGGGGGAAAATCGCCAACATCGTATGTTGGCGCCAAAACCAAAAACTTTACTTATCAGGGAGCCGTTACCTTAGAGAGGCGTAAAAGTAAACGCTCTCATCACTTAGCCCAGAAACAGGGCTCACTTATCTACGGACTGTTGACCTGGACGGAGGCAATTTTTCACAGCACACTTTCGAAGGCATTGTGTCCGCATACTACAAGGCGGTCACAATAGCACACTACAGAAGGCTGAAGACCAAATAGTCTACTTGAAAATGGCCCATTCACCGTCATTTAAAGGAACTGTTACCCGGGCGAGAAGCTTCTAAAATAGCATCCCCCATTACTTATCACAGAACCGGTTACCAGGAAGAACGAGAAACGTGAAAACAAGCATCCTATCAACTTTCCAACCAGCAACAGAATATTCCTGTTATCACCACTACTCCAAGAACATTACTTAACTCAGATAAGTCTTGTAGTAAATACCAATAAAATTTGCAACAAGTTCTTGTATCATTTGTCAATACATGTATTGTGTGTTTGTCTTCTTTGTCCGTCAATTTGCCTATAACTACGGGGAAATAAGAGCTCCTTCGAATCCCGTAAATATTATTTCTTTCTGTTTTGAAACTAGTAAATGGATGTGCCGCAAAAACCAGTTTTGATAATTTTGTATTCAGAGTTCATTTATGTGTTAAGAAAGAAAAAAAGAAAAATGGTGGCAGACAAGCTACGCAGGAAACACTGCATATTGTCCCTTTTTTTAAGTTGGGAAAACTACAACAGCAGCAGCAGCAGCAGCAGCAGCAGCAGAAAAAGTGATTGATGAAGCTCTTGTGGTGTAGCAGTATATGTAATGGATGGTTTGTGAACTTTGTGGCAGAAATGGCAGGAAATATTATCTGACTCAATGCTGAATCATGAAAAAAGCAAACATTTTTTGTTTTTAGTCTTTTCAGAATATGAAGCACAGTAAAATTATTCTGTAAATAAAATGTTAGTTTTCGAATAGATGACAGCAACAAATTGAAGTCCTTAAATTTTAGCTTTTCTTGCTCCTGTGTAGTTAGTTTTAAAAACATTTTAATTTCTGGTTTAGAGTCATGACAGAGATCTGTTTTGATCTCCACAACATCAAGAATATGAATCAGACAAGCGATGAATTGAGAGGCCCCAGCAGTTTGCAAGTGATGACTTACAAACACATTGGATTAGCAGAGAAACTCAACAGTTGTAAAACATTTGAAAAATCTAAGGAATCAAGCATGATTGTCTTTCCTTGGATTGTAGACATGTCATATGTAAATTGGTCATAGGACAATTCAAGCCATTGAAGCTTTCTCTTTTATTTACTTCCTGATATATCCGGGTTAAGGGATGTATTCTGAAGTTGGTATTTGGTATATTATCGCAGTAGTAATCGAAATAGTAATCCGTCGGCCGAGCAGTCGTGGTGTCGTCTAGCGAGTAAGTTTAGCTTGTAGGCATTAGGTATAGGGACCAATACAGTGTCGACTATTTATACATGACTCTGTCCAATCAGATTATAGTCAGGGGGTACTAAGGTATTTACATATTCATTATATCACTTCCTTTAAAGGGACAAGGCCTATCTAGTTTCGGTCCTTACTTTTTGAGTAAAAAAATACATATTTTCCCAACTCTTTTCATAGAACAGAATAAAGACAGTTTGTCTCCAACTTTCTCGCCAGTTGTTACAACTCATGATTTTATGATCACTTCTTGTTTATTCATGGTACATATTGTGCATATAACTTCTTTGGGACATGTGAATCTTATATTTGTTATTATATATTATGATAATTAAACATTCTTATATATGAATAAGTTTTTTTTTTTAAGGCAGCGAAAAAATGCGTTGTATGATGGAAAACATATTTATTTATATCTTTTGTTGTTTTTTTAATTTTTTTAACATACTTAATATTTTCGGACAAAGTCCATCATCAGAGTAGTAAGAAGTTTTCATCCCATTCTATCCGATTGTAAAAAAAAAAATTAAAAAGTTATTTATTTTTCGATAATGTGTAATCGATAATAATCCATTGAAGGCAAAATAAATAAATAAAAAAAATTTTAACAGTTCCGATAAGGGGGATCGATTTACGATAAACTTATACGGGGAAATGAGCACCCCTGAAAACTCGAAAAATAAATAACTTTTTTGAATTTTTTTTCACAGTCTGATAGATTGGTGTGCAATCGATAATAATCCATTGAAGAAGGAAAAAAAAAAATTAAAAACAAAAATTTTAGATGGGGGGTTTCTGAAAGTTCAGGTCCGCCCTTTTTTCATACCAATACATGTATCCCTGCTGCCATATATTTGACTGAAAACTTTGCAGTACATCTATTCAAAAGAAATTAGATAATGAAACTTCTTGTGGATTATTAATCAAGTTAATTTGTTTATAATGAAGATAAATCAACTCACTATTAAATGACATTGACATATACAAGATAAATTGTTTTGATTTTGATTTATGTCCAAGGGCCGGGTTAGCTCAATTGGTAGAGTGTTCAGCTAGAAACCAGAAGGTTCCTAGTTCAATCCCGGCTCTCGCCAACTCAGTGTATGAGAGTAGGGTCCTGATGAAATCATTTGGATTGAAACCATGGTAGACCCTTTAACTATTTTCCTCTACTAATATTATTATTAGTATTGTTAATATATATAGATATGTATATATATATATATAAATATATATAAACATAGTGCTGGGTTAACTCAGTTGGTACAGCTTTCGGCTAGAGAACACAAGGTTCCTAGTTCGATACTGGCCCTCGCCAACTCAGCGTATGAATAGCGCAGGGATCTGTGCGGTAAAGTGAGGAGCTAATCGTAGGTGTGGCGCTCCACCTCAGATGCAAAAACAATCTCCTTGGTCTAGTGCTATTGAAAAGGGGATATACTCCCTCACTGAATGGCTGATACCAACTTTAGGCCACTCTGAAGACTTTACTTTAAATAATTGATTTATGTCCTATAACTTATAAATTGTCATCTATATGTAGGGTTAAATATTTAGAAAATATTGAAATAGTCTTAATGAAAATAAAAGTTTTCTATTCCTCGATAGGCCGTTTTAGCTCAGTCGGTAGAGTGTTCGGCTAGGAATCATAAGGTTCCTGGTTCGATACTGGCCCTCGCCAACTCAGCATATGAGTAGTGTAGGGATCTGTGCGGTAAAGTGAGGAGCTGATGGTAGGTGTGGTGCTCCACCTCAGATGCTAGAATAATCTCCTTGGTCTAGTGCTATTGAAAAGGGGATAGACTCCCTCGCTGTCTGGCTGATACCGACCTTAGGCCGCCCCGACGACTTTACTTTTTACTTTTTATTCCTAGTATTGCTGGAAGTATGAAAAATATTTCAAATAAATGCCTCAAATAAATGCCCCAAATAAATACCTCAAATTATATTCTAATGAAAATCCATTTATCTATGTAGTAATATGCAATGATTTATATACTAAAGTAAAAAGAAGCAAAGTGAAAATATCCTGAATCCTTACTAAGTCGTCGGGGTGGCCTTAAGTTGGTATCAGCAATTCAGCAAGGGAGTCTAATCCCTTTTCACTAGCACTAGACCTAGGAGATTGTTTCTGCATCTGAGGTGAAGGGCCACACCTACTATCAGCTCTTTACTTTACCGCACATATACCTGTGCTACTCATACGCTGAGTTGGCGAGGGTTGGTATTGAGCAAGAACCTTTTCTATTTCTTCATATCTGGTCTTCTCTCCGGCCATGTTAGATTCTACGTCGAGGTTCTTCTTTCTATTTCTTGCTTGGTTCATTTCCTTACTTGGTCAGTCTTCTGACTAAGGCATGCATTAACTAACAATGCCTGTTGCCTTTTTAAAACTTTTTATTTGCTTAATTAACTTTTCTGACTAACATCACATTTGGAGCTCAGCCGAAGCAAAGGGACGTCTTCCTTGCTTCCATCTAGGCTGTAACTGAGGACCTAACTAGATCTCACCTGACTTCATGTGATTTGCGGTTTTCCTGCCTTTGGGGTCAAAGTTTCCCAATGGTCTGTAACTTTCCATTTGGGCTCCTTATATTCTCGCCCCTGCAGAATTACAGGATGTTGCCAATGATATATGCTACCATAGATTATGCAACACATGTTGCCAGCACAACCTGCTGATGATAAAAAGAAATTGTAAATATTACCAATCAGCAATTCTCTAATCAAACATTCTCTCCAATAGAACAAGCAATGATAATAATAGATTAACAACTGGGTGAGTTAAAAGTTTTGCAGCATTTTGCTATATGCAAGTTTGTGTTGTGTATATCATGTGACTGAATCAGTTCATGCCTTGGTAGGTACCTGGGTAATATATTGCCTGGTCAATCAGTTTGCACCTGGAGCCCGGACTGCACAGAGGAAATGCGTGGGTGTTAAGTGTGGGCCTGGAAACAAAAACAGGATATGGCATTAAACTGAACCTTTGCACCCAGAGATGCAGGTGTACATTTGACACAGGCACAGAAAATTTGTAGGCGTAGCCCATAACCAATGAAAACAGGCTGCGTGGGCGAAAAAACTATGTAGGTGTCACGATCAAAGAGGCGTGACTCCATGAGTTGGATATTAATAAAAAAGCCTGTGGAAATCAATTTAGGCAGACTGAGATTAGGTTTGAGATCGCTAGCAGAGAACTCCCAAAGGCTCCATGTATGTGTAACCCCTGCTAATGACTCTCAGTTTGCATACAACCGAGGAAATTAATATATAATCTTATATTTTTATTAATACAAGTGTTTCGTGTTCCTTGACGGGTCTAGTATATAACACGTGCTGTAGTAAGTAGCATCAAGCTAGTTGGTGTATTGACACATTGTACATTGCTTCATTCTGTGTGAAATTTTAAAGTCACTCAGATGAATGTGCAATGTTGTCTAATTTGGGAAAATATGTTTTATGAGTTGGAAATGGGCCATAATGTTTGGAAAGCGACCAAAAAAAAAATTTGTGAAGCTGCATGAACATCAACAATCAGGTAAGGTCAGGGAGACCTAAAACCATCTATGAATATATAAATGGCAGTTGTGTGTAAATGTATGTCCGGGGGAAACTTTGAAAATACAGCAATCAACGACAAAGTAAATATATATAGACATTAAATATCACCAGGACTTGGTTTTTGAGCAAAATAATAGAGATTTGATTTATATTCGTGATGATAATTAAAAAATAAGATTTAAATGATAACAGCATGGATTTTCTTTCATTTGATATTTTAGATAGTAGACATTAACATTTATTTTCAGAGTAGTTGGATCAATGCAAGGTCTTTTTTATACATAGCGATTTAAATGGGCATCACACGAAGATTCAACTCACGATTCAGTAATAATGGATCTGCGGTACTCTACTCTGGCGAAGCTGGGTAGCCGCTGCTAGTGGATTCTAAGACTATCCGGTAAGTAGCACCCCAAGAGTCTGCACACCCACAGTCCAGTGTAGTTTGACTCTTTTAAATCCCAGCAAAAGCTGAACTGCTGACTTATGCCTCATGTTACTAAAATATTGCAAAACATTTGACTCATTTACACCGTCAATATCCGGTTGTTTATTAACAGACGATTTTTAGAGTTTTTTTTTAAATTATTAAAACTAACCCTAACCCTAACCCTAACCCTAACAAACAACCGGATATTGACAGTGTAAATGAAAAACATGTCCTTTTAAATCGAGATCAAAAAGGGGTGCCTAAAGGTCATATCGTCCAAATTTGGTATTATTTGTATTATTTTCCTCATCTTCATTGTTATTTGTACAACGTTTCGAGTATTTCTTATTTATTTTAATGAGCCATCTATCACAGAAATCAATTATATAATTTATAACTTCCAGTATTTTCATTATTTGGTTTTAATGATATCAAATCCCCCCCCTAATTTTAATGAATTGATTAATTTTAAATCGAGTTAAATACGTTTGTTTATGAGCAAACAATTTGAGTATTGTGTGTCATTGTAATAAGTAATTGAGAGTTACTTCCCCTGTTTCATTATTACCTCCCCTTTGTATAACTCTTTGATGTTTCTGAGAGTATATAAACTCTCAGTAAACTGTAACAGTATTCTAAGTAGAATAAAACTTTCTTAAACCTAACCGTGTGTGTTCGTTTATTATTACAGTCATATAATGAGTGTTTTTAATATGAATTTGCGTTATGTAAATCTGTACATGTGTGTTCCCAACTTCTATAATCGAGAATTAAATACTCTCTATCTTAATATGATATTATATAACTAGCAGGACCTGCGGATATACCACAGTATGATAATTTAATTATTACAACGTTTGATATGTTTACTTTATCAATGAATCAAATATTGCCTCAGTGATAAAATATGTTTATAATACTACACTAATGGGAGACCAAGCCTGTTCTTTAAAGATGTCTGCAAGAAGGACATGAAGATATGGGAGGCTTGTGCAGAAGACTGGGTGACCTGGCACGTCCTCGTCAAGGAAGGGATGCAAAGGACTGAAAAAGAGAGGAAAAAAGGCACCACAGAAAAGAGAGCCAAAAGGAAGGAGAGACAATGGCAACTCCAGCAAGCATCACTGTTTGTTTGCAGTCACTGCACCAGAGATTGCCATTCAAAAATTGGTCTGTTCAGCCACTCATGCAGTTGCAGATAAAAAAAATAAAAGAGAGCCAAAAGGAAGGAGAGACAATATCAACTCCAGCAAGCTTTGTTTTGCAATCACTGCATCAGAGATTGCCATTCAAAAATTGGTCTGTTCAGCCACTCACGCAGTTGCAGATAAAAAAGTGGACACTACACCATCGTCTTTAGTAGATGGAGGGATGCCAATAACCACACTAAGACTGAATACAGTGAATATTAATTACTGACATGACTAAAGAAAATGTCTTACTTTTGTATTCTACTTATGAAGCCTTCACGAAACAGTTCCTGTTCATTAACCTCTTACAATGTTCCCCACTCAATCTGCATCTGTCAAATCCATTCCATCTTATTCTCTAAACCTAACTACATTTACTGCTTTCACTTATTCTCTAAAATACAGGGAAAGAATTTGAGTAGTTGAGAACCAACCAAGTTCTTTCCCAGTAATTGCACAAGGATTGCATATGTCAACTTTTTGCAGGTTTCTCAAATGTTTGGTGGTCAACATAACCTTACATAATATGGACAAATCTGTCAGACGTAAGTATCACATCATTTTTTCACATTTGTATGAGAGTGAATATGTGTATATCTATTAATACAGAACATTGCAATACAAACCTATGTCACTTGTATCTTTGAACTTTCCTAGAAAAGTGAGCAGTGAGATGTGTTTTTCTTAATCTATTTTGTGGGTTTTTATGTTGTTTTTCTTTTCTTTCTAAAAGTTGGCATCCTCTGTAGAATGTGGCTGTGCTATAATGATCTTTAACCAATGCTATCTTTGGCAAATCACAGACAGTAATTTTCTACTTCTTTCTTGACACTAGCACCCATGAAACTGTAAGAGGAATACCATTATATATATATATATATATATATATATATATATATATATTATTATAATGGAGATTGTGTGTTTATCTGTCTGTAACCGAAACTATATTCCTACTCAAGTCACAATTCTCTTAGTTATTGACATGATTTTATTTTTATCTAAACCTCTATTATTAATAAAATTGTCTTACGTTATTAATACTGTTAACTATGTCTACATACTAACAATATGCAATTATATTTATATATACAACAAAATAGCGGTTTACAATGTGAACGGGAAGGCTAATTTGCATATTAATATTAAAAAATCGAATTTAATAAATATGTACTTAGTATTATTGATTTCTAACGGTTTGGTTTTATTTTAATGAATATAAGCAAAAATCTTTTCAATGAATCTTAAATGAAATCCATTAACAAGATAAAATAACTGTCATTTTATTCTTTACTTCCTCTTTTAACTAAATACTTAAATTAGAAAAAATAACAATGAAAGACGAGAGTGATGGAAGAGTAAGTTTCAGTTGTTCGATTTTTCGATTATACCCCCCTCTGTTTCAAATCTTTTTATCTGCATTCTTATTTAGTTTCAATAGCCTTTCTAATTTAATATTTTATTACATTAAAACTTAAAAACTTGCACCCAGAGGGTGCATACATTTGCTAGTATATATAAAGATAAATCTAATGAGTCAGACGAACCTACTAAAAGTTTCGTTTAATGCTCTTCAGGGCTAAGATCTGACTTCAGATCTTAGCCCTGAAGAGCATTAAGCGAAACTTTTAGTAGGTTCGTCTGACTCATTAGATTTATCTTTATTATTTGCTCTACTTAGGTATTGAGCACTTTTTACTTATTAGCTTTAGTCTCCTGGTGGGTTTGTATGTATTTATATATCTTATATATATATATGCATATAAATTGTTTTTTCTTTTGGCAAAGATATTGTACTAATAGATTATTTTTGGTTGGTATGATTATCTTGGTCTTTTCTTTTGTACAAAATTTTTTTTTTCCCGGTTGATGTTTGGTAGTATATTTTTACAATCAAACTATTTGCTGTTTTTTTTCACACTGCGAGGATTTACCAACAAGTTTGGTATATTATATATATATATATATATATATATATATATATATATATATATATATTTGTATGTGTGTCTGTGTATGTGTGTGCGTTGGGTTGATGATCACATGATGGTAAAAAACGGACAATCACCAGACACTATTGACTCTGTATCTATTCTATCATAACTTTAAAAAAATCTTTTGAAGCATTAGAAAAAAGAACAAAAACAAGAAAAACTTAACAAAAATAAGAATTTTAATATTCAATTGTTGTTCGGCTCCTGGTTTGATCAATTCCGATGTTTCGGGTGAACCTTCACCCTTTTTCAAGGTATATGATATGAGACGGTCTGGAGAAATATATATATATATATACAAAAGCCTTTTTTTCATCTTTTCAAGCTTTCCTTTTACACTCAATCATTTTTCCTCTTCTCTGAATTCCACTGTCCTTCTTGTTTGTTTATTCATTTCTTTCAGTATTTTGTTCCTTCTTCCCAAAGAATTGAGTACACCAATCAGGTCTTTGCAACAGTTTGCTGATTAGCAATGAAAATAACAAAGCACCCAGGAGAAAATAAAGTCATTAGACAATTTTTACCTCATATTCCATAATCAAAAGACTTAGCACCTTTATCAGTTGTTTTAACCAAAATTTATATCATATATATTTGAGTAATGGATAACTTTGTATGAGGGTGAGTCAAGAAGTAATGCCATTTTGTTTAGGACAGGTATAATTACCAACACAGGAACATGTATCATACATCAAAATGAAGCTGGTCCTCTGTGGACCACATCCCTACTCCTCCACATAGGTGAGTAAAAAAGTAATGCCATTTTGTTTAGGACAGGTATAATTACCAACACAGGAACATGTATCATACATCAAAATAAAGCTGGTCCTCTATGGATCACATCCCTACTTCTCCACATAGTCACCATTTCTCTCAATAGCAATATTCCATCTGTAAATGAGAGCATGTATCTCTGCCTTGTAAAATTCAGGGGACTCCTCTTTGAACCACTTCTTCACTACATATTTCTCTGCCTTCTCACTGGAGTAATGTCTGCATCTCAAACCTTCTTTCTTGGGGTCTAAGAGATGATAGTCTCAAGGTAATAAATCTGGGGAGTATGGAGTATGTGGTAAATTTGTCCACCCAAATGAGACGATTTTCTTCCTTTGTCCTCATGCTTGTGTGTGGATGAGCCTTATCATGCAGAAGGGGGACATTGTTTGCAAGTTGGGTCTTACTCTTTGGATTCTTGCTCTGAGCCTTGCTAGGGTCTCAATGTAGGCCTTAATTAAAAAAAAATTCACATGAAATTAAAAAAAATGGCTTTACTTTTTGACTCACCCTTTTATAATGGACAAACCCTAATTTTTAGCCACCAAAATGTGTTTTTATCATATATTGTATTTAATTAGATATGATAAGTTCAAAAACATATCTTGCAAAATGAATGTCCCCTTGTTTTTTTAGATGAAAATTGGTTTCAAAAGGTTTTTTGAGTATATAGGTCAGTATGGAATGTAAAAAAATAATGACGTTAATGCACACATAGGAAAGGCATGGGCCGCTATAAATAAATTATCGGTCATATGGAAATCCAATCTCACAGACAAGTTAAAGAGACAGTTCTTCCAGGCCGTTGTCGTATCAGTGCTGCTGTATGGCTGCACCACCACCTGACCCTAACGAAGCGACTAGAGAATAAACTAGATGGGAGCTGCATAAGAATGCTGCGGGTGATCTTGAACAAGACGTGGAAACAGCACCCCACGAGAAAGCAGCTGTACGGCCACCTGCCACATATAACCCAAACCATCCGAGTAAGATGGACAAGACATGCGGGACACTGCTGGAGAAGCAAGGACGAACTCATAAGCGACGTCCTCCTGTGGAAGCCAGCACATGGACACGCCAGTGTGGGCCGACCAGCAAAGATGTACATTGATCAGCTCTGCGCGGATACAGGATGCTACATAGAGGACCTCCCGCGAATGATGAACGATAGGGACGGATGGAGAGAGATTGTCATGGATATCCGTGCTGACAACGTGACATGATGATGATGATGATGATGATGATGTTAGAATAATGTAACTCTTAATGCCAAAAATTATGCCAATGATTAATAAAAATTTCACTTTACATTATTCAATTTTAGAAAATGTATCATTTTCTCATCAACCTCTCTCTATGTGTATATGTGTGAAAGAAAGAGAGAGAGAGAGAGAGAGAGAGAGAGAGAGAGAATGAGAGAGAGAAAAGAGAGAGAGAGAAGAGAGAGAGAAGAGAGAGAGATAGAGATAGAGATAGAGAGAGGAGAGAGAGAGGAGAGGAGGGAGAGAGAGAGAAAGTATTTATTGTCTCTCTCTTTCTATTTAAGTATTTATGGGGCAGAGCTGACTACTCTGATGTCAATAAGTTACATATAATTCAATTACTGTCAATTTTTTTCTACCTTTTAAACCAATGAAAAGTCTATGATATATATATTCAGTTTCATAAAAAATCATATTTTTTATAATTTTAAATTGTGATTGATGTTTCTGTGAACTTAGAATCATTTTGAAAAACATGATCACTTTCAATAATTAACCACTTGGGTAAGGCTGATGAAATATATCAGGAGAATATTCTTTGTTCTGTCTCTTCTTGCTCTGACAACGAATCAGATTCAAGATACTTTTCTTTTTCTTTTTTCTTCTTCTGCCCATCATTCATTTCTGTTTGACTCCATTCTGTTCAACATTTATATTCTCTACTCTTCGTCTGATGCGTATTGAGGAAATGAATATATTTCTTCTGATTTCTTTGTCAATATATAACCTTTTTCTCCTGAATAAGATAAATTAATTGTAAACTTACCACTGCTGCTGTGACTAATATTTTACTCTTTTTGAGTTTTTCACATCAGGATTCACTGGAAGTTTTCATTGAATATCTCTTCAACCCTTTTGAATTCTTATCAGTATTCTAGCCAATTTCAGCAGTCTGGACTGTCTCAATCCTCCTCCAGTTTCTTTTCCAGGTTCTTCTAGAATTATTATCCCTGTCATCTATAAGTTCTATAGTTTTCTCATCCTCTGATAAAGTTTATATACTCACCTAGTTTCCTAATGTAAAGTCATCGGGGTGACCTAAAGTTTATATCAGCCAATCAGCGAGGGAGTCTATCCCCTTTTTCACTTGCGCTAGACCAAGGAGATGTTTTTTGCATCTAAGATGGAGCGCCACCCCTACCATCAGCTCCTTACTTTACCGTACAGATTCCTGTGCTACTCATACGCTAAGTTGGCGAGGGCCGGTTTCAAACTAGGAGCCTTGTGGTTTCTAGCAGAACGCTCTACCGACTGAGCTACTGTCTACAAGGTCAAAAGAAAACTTAGCCAAGATACTGGTCTCAACCGATCTGTAAATCTGAAAAACCTGCAGAATTCAGTGGATAGTACAAGAGTTAAAGTAGAAAGTTATAAAGTTTCCAGTGCATAAAATCGGCAAAAAAATGTAACGTGTCTTGAAAAAAGCTCTTAATCCAAAATAAATACATTCAGATAAACTTGGTTTTAGCAAAAGTGCACCTCAGTGAATCAGAAGACATTTGGCAATAGGTAATGCGGTTAAATGAAACTAAAGTAAAATTATTTGGCCTAAATTCAAAACAGAAAATTGGTACAGTTTATCATCTGGCAAATCCCATTGTAAATTATAGAAAGAAATCTATGATGTTTTGTAAGTGTTTTTCTATATCTGAGCTTATACATTTTAATGGGAAGAATGGAGAATGCCATCTACCATTAAATTATATAAGAAATGTCTTGAAAGCACAATGGAAACTTTGTTTATCTTCAACAAAACCCTATGAAACCTACTCTGAAATTTTAAACAATAAAAAATTCCCACCTGAACAAGTGAAAGTCCAGATTTGAACTTATCAAAAAGAATTAGAAGTGTCTTACAGATAATTAAAAAATATGGAAGTGAAATTGTAATAATTTTGTCATGAAGAGTGACATAAAATGTAATAAAAAAACCTTCTGCCTGAAGTGATAAACTTTCATTGTAAAATACAGCAGTCATGGAGAGATAAAAGGTTTCTACTAAATATTAAAAAAAGAAGATAACTGATGATAGGGAGGACCATAAACAACTGCAAAGATATTTTTAAGTCAAAATAATAATCTGAGACGAGACTGTTATCTTAGTTAGCGATAATTCTTCTGATGCACAGTTGGCTTCAGTAGTTTCTTTTTCTAATTAAATTTATTCAAATTGTTTTCTTAGCAAACCAATGCCTTCCAGAATTTTTATAAAAGACATAAAATCAAAGACAACTTTATTTACAAATTTCCTCGTTTCTATTTCTTTGTTGCTCAGGTAGGAAGTGACACAAGATCAATTTTTAAATGTAGTAAAGTTGGTTTTACTTCAGAGTTTTCCTTCTCCAGAATGTTAGCCTAACCAAGGCTAAAGAATTATATCTGCCTTGACATTTACTTATAGCTGGTGGGAGAAGAATAGATTCATGCCTTCATACGAGCATTAATGCTAAGTGATATGCAACAGCCTCGTCATCAGTTCTATTTCCTATGACTGTAACCATTATGCTAAGTGATCGTACACTATTCGCACTTTTGTGTTTAGTTGATAAATTTTATGAAACTTGGAAGGAACAGGATTTAGAAAGATGTTTGTATTCTTTTTTTAAACACCCAGTATATTTTAGGGGAAATTGCTTGGGATAAAGTAATATGTGAATTTGAAAATTCCTTCTGTTTCTTTCATAATTGACTTTCATAACTGATTGCTCTGTAAATAAAAATATACTGATGACCTTAAGTTTTAAAATAATGACTATTTCCTAATCTTAGATTACTAAGGAAATTGGGATGTAAATGGTGACGTAGTTTCGGTTACAGGCAGACAGTTGCATAATCTCTATTATATTTAAGAAGATTTACTTAGTCAGCATATTCTATTTTATTAATTTATTTTATGCAGACGGGGTGGCTAAAACGGATGAACTATCTTCTCTGCAAGGGGATAAGACAGCCCCCCCCCGTCTCAAAAAGGGGATATTCTGAGTATAAAACTGAACTGCATCAGATGGTGATGCTCCATTCTGGAAACTGTGTATTATGAAGTACCCTTTTATTGCTATTACCATTATTCGCTAATCCTCCTGACCTGGAGTGGTAGTACCTGTTAGGGTCCAATATTTGGGTCTAATAGATCAGTTTAAATAATTTTTAAAGGATTACCTTGAGTCCAAACTGTTCACAAATTAAAATAAATTCATTCTCTAGAGAATGAATTAATTATGAGAATGAGAGATAAATACAAAAAATCTGACAAAGGACAAAAAAAGTGGGACAGTATCCCCTTTGACTCCCTCTAAAAGATTTAAAAACAGATTTAACAATCAAATGCAGAAACATTTAAGAAAAAATACCTTTGATTTTTCACTGCATTGTATTGTGAATATATTTTGAAAAAGGGTTCTTATAAAGTTGGAAATTATATGTGTGTGTGTGTGTGGATGTGTGTTTATGAGCATGTGCGTGTTTGTATTTATGTGTGTGTGGATGAAAAAGTGAGACAGAGAAAGAGACAGACAGATAGACAGATAGATAGAAAAAGGGTTGCTAAAAAAATAATGATTCTTATTTATTTCTACAAAAAAAACTACAATGGATACAGGGAGCACAATAACACCATTACATAGAGCAAGTTTTCAGCTACAAAACATTATTTTCTATGTATAAAGTATAATATCAAGAAATTCCTGTCACTTGTTTTGCTATAGTACCTTTAAACTGGTGGCATACAGGTCAGATACCAGTTGCTGAAAGGAGAATAGCTGGATTCATAACTTCCCCAATGGTATTACTGCTATATGAAATGCAAACAGCCTCATCCAGTATTTGAACTTTGTTTAATCATATAAGGCAGAGATATACATATCTGTGCAGCAATTATTAGGATTCAGTTTTTCTCTGTAGGTTTCTTCTTAACCATGTCCAGGTCTTTTTATGTGCAACCTCTCCGATTTGTCATTTGAAGTGCCCATATAATTGTTTTTCTTCCCATTTTTGTTTTCTAGTATTTGTTGTTTTTCTGTTTGTCCATACATTACATCTGCTGTTGTTGGCTGCTATAAGTAATCTTTCTTTGCTCTTTTTTGTGTATTCTTCGAGTCCTTGGATTGTGGCCTCTGTACAGTCCTCTATGTTGCCAAGGCCTCCTCCCCCTTCTTTTCTTGGTATATATAGCCTATCTTTATCATCTCTAGGGTGTAGAGCCTTGTGCATTGGCATTAATTTCCTAGTCTTTTGGTCTATCTGTTCTTCTTTTGTCCATTTTAAGAATGACCCAGAGTATCTTATAATGGGGATGGCCAAAGTATTTATTCCTTGGATTAGATTTTTGCTGTTGAGCTTGGTTTCTAAAAGCTTTCTTTTTTTAATCTTTTCTTTCATCTCCGTTTCCTTGATATTCTCTGCTTCTCAAATTTCTATGTATTTGTAAATTTCTTTTTCTGTTGTGAATAGCTGGATTCATAACTTCCCCAAGGTTATTATTGCTATATGAAATGCAAACAGCCAGTATTTGAACTTTGTTTAATCATATAAGGCAGAGATATACATAAGACATAATGTTCTTAGCTTTTCTGTTGTGAATATTTCAAGCAGAATAATTGTTGTAAAACGGTTCTTAGCCCACATGTGTCACCAAAATCAAAAATAGAAAAAAAGACACACTGCCAAAAAACTAGTGAGTATGAATAGACCCAAATCTTCAGCACCATAGTAGCAGCCCAGCACTCATCAGAAGGTAAATGAACCAAAAATAATCATTCCCAAAATCACTACAGGATGATAAATAAGTTTTATCCTCAAAGGAATTAAGGAAGTAAGTTTTTTTTTAATACTAAAACATTTACATACACTGTACAACTGCATGTATTTTGTAAGCTGTTGCTCATTACTGTTATATACACAAACATAGATATCTCCCAATTCACTAATTCACCAAATTCAATCCTACCATCACACGCACCGAAAAAGAAATTTTAAAAAAACCAAAAAAAACCCTTCCTTACACAAGAGGTGTAAGGAAGGTTTTTTTTAAAGTTAAAAGAATATTTTCTCGCCACTTGAAACAAACATTTTTTTTAATGAAAATCACGCTCGCATACACACATACACATTGTGAATCTCATCGATATCTGGGGGACCTTTGTTATAACAGAAATAAGATATCTCTTATGATTCACAATCCTTACTTCACAATACATCCACTCACCAACAAAAAAATTAAAACAAAACAAAACATAAGTTTTTCGAGCCTATGCGTAGATCCATGTTAATTTGGTCATATACAAAAACAAAAGACAAAAAAATAAAAATATCCCCTTCGCTAAAAAAAAAAAATATGTTCCCCAAATCGCTACATGATGCTAAATAAGACAACGCCTGTTTCAACTCAAACACCTGTTGTCTGTTTTGCTGTTTGCTTATTTTATTCTTAATTAATTAATTTCCGCAATTACCTTTTCATCACGGCACCCCAAAAACTCCTCAGTTATATTTCCTCATTAACTCAGTATGCATAATTTGCCACAACATTCACACTAACCTAATAACAGTTGAATTGATGAGACCCATTAAAATGGGTGTGGTGGACGAGACCCATTCCAAACTCTGAATGCTTTAAAAGGGTTAAGCAGCAACAACTATTTACATTGTTTATGAAAATAAAGTGTCAGTGGTTTCATCCAATCCAATTTCCAAGCTTTTTACATCAACTTTTCACTCAACCATTCCTCTTCTTATTTCTCTATTCCTTCATTCAACTCCTATCACATTATTTTATTGGTGATGTTTTCAAGCTTTCTGGCCAACTGTTTTATATTTGAATGGAATTCGGGAATTAGTCCACTGAAAGTTCATATCCGAAGTACTTTCGGCACTTCGAAGTGCCATCATTAGAGGTGATGTGGATTTTTTTTTCAAAGTATATTAATAGATGTAGAGGCTGTAAGGAGGAGAATTGATAGGAAAAGTGTTATAGGCATTTTAAAATGTGAGTACTGCATTTAAAATTAATTTTATTTAAGGATGGTTTGTATTGTTTGATGTATAAAGCTTCTAGTATTTGGAGTTTTTGTTTATTTTTTCTTTGTGCAGAATGTGCGTATTTTCTGTTAGGATATTTTGGTAATTAGAGTGGGGGCATGAATGTAATTTTAGATGTTGAGAAATGGAGATATTATCTGTCATTGGAGAGTTATATATAAAGTGTCAGTTTTTTTTAAAGTTATGAATCCATTTTCAATAGTTTCTGAACCTAGATGAGCTTTTCTTGTTTCCTAAACTAAACTATCTCAGTGTTAATATTTGAGGATGTGAAGGAAATTAGATGTAGAAAGGCATGAATCCAACTATTATCCCTCCAACTATGGGTATATTTTCACCAGGGGTGAGGAGAGTCCCTGCAGCATAGGGGCTGCAATATTATAGTAAGTAAGTTCGGGTATATTCACTTGTCTTGATTTGCTAATTAAAGATATTGGCATTGCCAGACGTTGCCAATATCTGCATCACCTTTCGACAAGGTGGCTGTGAACGATTTCAGCTTAAAACGATCATATGGATTTCTTTTATCCAGTTGTCTGATTTTTAAGACTCAATTCTAAGATTTTAATGGCATGATTGATTAGCTAAACAGGGAAACAATGCATTTGATTCTAAGGGTTGAAGCGTTGATTGGGATAGATGCTCCTCTGTAAAGACAAATTAATAAATTTAGAACACTGTTGATAGAAGGAGAGCCAATAAAAATGTTAGAAATATGGTGTAGATGGTTATAATTAAGAAGTTGGTAGTGCTAGGAAATATGATTGAAGGGATGTTGACATTTTAGGATTATCTATTGCAGTCTCAAAAACAAAAAGGCTGCTTATGATGAATGTTAATGTTGGTAATCATAGTGCTGTGATGGTGATTACAATAGAAGTAATAATTGATAAAGGTAGAGTAGTGAGACAATAAGTAATTATCTCCCTTAGAGAATGGGTGTGTCCAGGGGTTGTCAGATGGCAGTCTCAGAAAACTATTCTTAACATCTTTTAGTACTTAGTGTGTTTGGACTCAACTAAATATCTTAATATTGGCACATATATGTTTATGTGATATATATATATATATATATATATATATATATATATATATATATATATATATATATATATATATATATTAGAAGGAAGGAAAGACTCAACACCGTAATTCCATAATAAATCTATTTAGACCAAAATTAGGGCCTTTATAAATCTAAGTTGATTTAATATAGCTCCCCAAAATTTCGTCTCATCAGATGGTAGATCAAGGTAATTTGAATTGCATAACTGAAAAATTTTACTTCTCAAAAAAAAATTATTATACATTGTTTATTATACATTGAGCTCTCTTTAGTGATTTAAAGATTCACTGTATTATACATTGGATCATACAATACAGTGTATCTTAGAATTCACATATAGAATATCTTACTAACAAGTTTTGGATACCTCTCATATATATATATATATATATATATATATATATATATAATATATTTATCATTATTATATGCATATAACAATTTGAATATTGATTAAATAGTTTTCTATACATATCTAAAAAGAGTGGTCATTATCACTGATAGAGCATATATATCTAAGCTAGGATAGTTTAGACATATTACATTAGTGAATAGGAACTTGACTAAATATCCTCCCTGCCCCAAGCAGCCATATAATATTTTTACAAAATCGTTCAAACGTACAGTTTGCCAAAGTTATAATCATTAGATTCTACTAACCTACTTGTATACTTGATGGTAAATATTTGTGTGTGCTTATGTGTTTTACATGTGTGTGTATTATATGCCTGTGTATAGGTGTGTGTGTTTTGTCTATACACTTACATATTGTCTGAGAAAGTATATACAGAGATACCGCAAGTATAAAACTCCTGGACAGATGAGATGATAATTCATAATAAATATTCTCCAACTTCCTGTTGACTTATTTACCAATCTTAACACTGTCATTCATCTTCCTTCTTCAAAAGAAGCGCGCACTACATTCCTGCTTCACTTCAAAGGAAAAAGCAAAACTTATTTATAACTTGGCCTTCTATTGTGTGGCAAAAATATGCATGCTGTGTGAGTACTACCATAGTTAACCCTTAAAGCACTGCAATCACAGCGTCTAGTTTATTATGCAGGTTGTCAGAAACCAATGAATCTGCTCAACACTGTATAAAACTCTCTCTCTCTCTCTCACACACACTCACACACACACACACACACATACATATATATATATATATACACATGCGCGTGCGTGCACTCACACACACACACACACACACACACACACACACACAATCGTAAAATATGTGTATATTTATATTTTCAAACATTAGGTACGACTTCAATTAAGCACATATTCTCCCAAAAATTGTCGGCTAAAAAAAGCCATATCAAAACACATCGTTTGTGTATTTACTTCTCATATATTTATATGTAAATATACATATATATTGCTGTTCATAACTCTAACTATAAAAACTAATTGTATTTAAAGAAACATAATATAAGCCAAAAAAAAAAACATAATTCTTTTTTCCCGGTTTGACAAATCAGGATCTCGACAATGACAATTACGTAGTTTATTATTTAATAAAACATAAGAGAAGTAACTACACAATCACTTCACAATATTTGAATAATTAAAAAAAACAAAACACGGAAATTGATAATAGTCGCAATTTTACTCAATACTTCTGTTAAGTATCTAGTCACCATCCTTGGCCAGTTGTAAAAGAATTTAAAGTAAATAAGTGAGTCCAGAGTTATAGAATCCTTTGGTAAGTCAATAAGTCCTGTGGTATAATATTACGTTCCGTCGTTCAAGAAGATCCAAGTAGTAATGATAGTATGACCTGAAAAGGTCAGTATAAATAATCATATCAGCAGCAGAGCACTGCCACTGATTGGACAATAGGAATCCTTCCCAGGTCACGTGCTTATCGGCGAGTTATAAGTAGAAGTGGCCATCTAGTACACACCTTATAACAGCAAAAATTCCAACAACTTCATTGTCATCAAGTGAAGGAATCTGATTTGATGATCAAATTGTCTAAAAATTTGACAAATAATTCTACAAAATCAATCAAAATCTTTCCGATATTTTACCTCTTCGTTCAAGTTGGTTCTGGCTTCATATAAAAATAAACTTAAAAGGATTTTTGCAAACGTCGAAATATGTGCTAGTTCAGTAATAGTTGAGAAAATAATGTATATTAGGTATCACCAATTTTCCCTGATAATTTACCCCCTATATTTAATTACAATGAAATTTGCACAAAGTTAATATTATCATGAAATTTTTTCTCCATTCGAAAAAAGAAACATTAAGACAAATCATGATTTTTAAAAAAAATTTCAGCTTCCGGAAATAATGAAAATTATAAACAAAAACAATGTCTTCATTTTTGCACCGTTAAATCAATTCAAATTTAACGTATCCAAAAACAAGTTACGACAAGAGGATTTTTTAAAAATTCCATGAAAAATCAATTAATGATCCGATTTTCACGAAAATTTCCATAAATTTAGCATGATATTCCCGCGTCTACAGTAGCTCATATGTGGCAATTCACTAATCCAGATTGATAAACAAAAAATTACTGAAAATCAGAGAATTATCTGATTTTGATAAAATTTTCAGTGTTGACTTATTTATCAACAAATTCTTTCTTTTAAATTACTGAATCGTTTCAATCAAACCTTTCAATGGAAATAAATCAAATTCTTTAAAATAAATATTACCATTTGCGCCATCCATATGTGGCTTGAGAGCCACAATTCATATACCTAATTGATAAATAAGATTCATTTAAAATATGAAACTCATAATTTTAAGTTTCAAATTTCATATTTTTAGATTCTTAAAACAAATATTTATTTAGTAACAAGCCTACTTTAGTATTGTTTCTAATGATTTTTAGAGAAAACTCAATTGAAAAGTTAGCCCCAACCCTTTAAACAGAACAAATATCGATGTATAATTTGTCACTGATAATCCCAAAGAAAATTATATTCCATCTACAACAGAGTAATAAAAAAGAAAAAACTGGAATGAAAATATGCCTGAAATAGTTTTTTCCTAAAATATATTTTTTACGAGGTCTACCCTCTCTATTTTATTTATAAAAATTTAACTGTAAATTTGCGCAAGAGACAGTATTTGAGCATGAATTTCGAAGGAACAAGCTTTACGACGATAAATTGCTACAACTTGTTTATTACAGGTAAATGTACACATTAACAAAGTGGGTTAGTGAAAATGTTCCTTAGAATGTTCACAGTTTAGGTCAGACAAGCGGTCGAAGGGAGGTTTGTTGTTGTTAAGAATGTTCACAGCACCGTGAATGGTTTAGCCGTAGTTTAGTTAAGTAGTTAGTAAGTTTTGCAAGAGTTATCATGCGACAGTCTTAGAGGACTGCAAGTATCAAAGGGTACTAGCTTGTCTGAAGCTGTAATGATATATCGAAGACTCCTCCAGTTCTCCCGTGTGGAAATTGTAGGTAATTCCTATCGACCGTCAAGGGTTAATGATAAAATGTCTCTAACATCTGAAGTTCCGAGGGAATGGACGAGAACTCCTTCACGGGTTAATATTCACGCCGTATATCCTAAACTTGTAGAGAAAGAGAGTGCATAAGCACTTACCTTGTATCCACTAGGGGCAAGCGATGTAGAGCCAGTTTAGTCCCCTAAGGAAACTTGTGTGAAAAAAAGTTCGGATGAGCCACGGTGTGCCGTTTTATAAGGAACCTCACGTGACCATAAGGGGGCGGGGCATAGCTACTGCTGCTTATCGGTGAAACACGACGTTTGCCCCTTAAGGGCTGCTACCGGTGAAGCCGGAAGCGAGTCCCTTCCTAAATTTCAATATATTTTTTATGAAATATGAAAAAAATGAACCGACAAAAATCGATTTTTACTTTTTTCTATAAAGATGAGAGTCTGAATAATTATGTCAAAGAGTTTTTATAAGTTTCAATGCCAGAGTTGTTTTAGTAAAAGAACCATGAATACAGAATTCAGCTAAAAAATATCAATAAAGAAACTGACCGTATCGAAAAAAAACCAAAAAACGGACTGTTTTACTTATTTTTCAAGATAACGGTGAGTAATTTTTCCCAATCAGATAATTTGATCTTTGAATTAACTGTTTTTCTTTGTAACAAATCTTTATGTCGTTATTTCTTTTTTGCGAGATTTTAAAAAAAGTTTAAAAATATTTACGTTTCTTCCTGCAATATGGCCTAAACTAATCACGTGACCTATTTTTGTGGTACCTAATGTATACATAGACAGTTCCAAGTATGCGTAGATATGTAATGTTCAAAATATTCGATTAAATGACCCTGAACAATTTTTTTTTCATCAATCTTTAAATGATTGAAATAAAAAAAATCTATAGAAACCCATAAGTCAAGTATAAAAGCAAATATCGAGAAAAATCAATTCTTTCTCTGAATGTTTGAGATGAGGCTTGAAATTAGTATTATCTGCGTTATTCGGACTATTGTCCCCATCTTCATTGTTATTTGTACAACGTTTCGGTCGATATACCCTCCGGCCTTCTTCAGGTATTTCTTGTCAGACTCGAGAACCTTCTCAGATTCGGGAACCTTCTCGGACTCGGGAACCTTCTTGTCGTAATCGGGAGCCATCACGGAACTTTGAACGTAACCCTTTATTTATTCCACGGGGGTATCCTGTTCTCATTCCGCTAACCATAGCTGGGGTAGGAGTTGTGTTAATTATTTTTCTATGTTACTGCCTCTATTCAGGATTGAACCCGGAATGCAGAGATAACTGTCACTTAGAACTGTTTAACCTAACTACCTTATCAACTAGGCCATGTGAAGAAGGCCGGAGGCATATCGACCGAAACGTTGTACAAATAACAATGAAGATGGGGACAATAGTCCGAATAACGCAGATAATAAAATCAATTTCTTTTTTCTTTCTTTGTACGTCAAAAGATGTAACAAGTCGAATCGAGTATCGACTTCACTTAAAACCGAGAGACGTAAGTAAAAAGAAAAGAAAAGCCGAAGTTCAGCTAAACAGGCCGAACATTACGAGTAAAAAAGAAAACAAAAAAACTATACACGCAAAACATGAAAGCGCTGAATCGAAATTGTGACCAATACAAACAGTTAAGTTGTGAGTGCTACATATATTTTCATGTATGTATACATTTTGGCCAGTTCTTTGAAATATCTGAAAATCCCTTTTGACACCTGTCAATAATCAATCAAAATCTTTTGCGAATTTTCACCTCTTCGTTCAAGTTTTGCGAAATGGAAAAATAATTGAATTACCACATTTTAAAGATTTGAACTTACTAAGTCATTTTGGAGGCCTATAATCTTCTATAATCTTCTATAAAGGTCCTTAATCTTCTTTTCTTATTTCTTTTCTTATTTGTTTATATGTTAAATAAAATATTGTTGAATTACCAATATTCGCCCAGTTCCTGACTTTAAGGTTTATTCTTCAATGAACATAGCGTTAATAATTAATGATCAGCTTCTTATAATTGGTAAACACAGGCGTGCCTAAGCCAGGCTCTAATTAGTGATGCAACATCCAAAGAACGCGGGTGCTTATCATCAACTCTGTCGTGTGTTAATTTCTATAAGCCCCGGCTTATAAATTGGTTCCTTTGACATTTCCAGTTGTAATAATGATTATTTCAATTCTATTAGTTATATTCTAATTAGTGAGTATGCTCATATAAAAATTAGTGGTAGAATTAACCTAGATATAACATTTACTAAGCTTTAATAATTCACTTAGGAGGTTCACTTACCGCAAGGTCATCGAGTTCAATTCCCAGACGAGGATTACTGGGGTTCACTTCGCTCTTTGGAAAGACTTAAATCCATCACCCCCCACCTCCAACGATGGGTAGTCGGGTAGACTCAGCTTAATCAGACAATCGAACTAGAAGGAAAACTCTGAATCCGAACCAGCATTGCTCACTTAAAAATGACTTGTGTCACATCCTGCTCGTGGTGGAGGGGCTGGGAAGATAGGAACATTTACTAGACTTAGTTTAGTTTAAAACCAGACTAATAGAATATTGCTCTCTGTGGGCATCGAACCCGCTAACAATGGTTTGCTAGCAAAGTTCTGTAGCCATTTCCCCACGGAGATGTCCACCTGGGTATGGATGTTTAGAAAATAAAGTTCATGTAAGTTATTTTTGTAGCAGACAAGATTCGTTAGTTCTTCTTGTTTGGCTAAGAAAGGAATATATAGTTGATTACTCAATAATCCTCATCATGTCGCGCCGGTGCACGGATATCCATGACAACCTCTCGCCAACCATCCCTATCACTCATTGCCACTGGCAGGTCCTCCGCACAGTATCCAGTATCTGCACAGAGCTGGTCTATGTAGTTCCTTGCTGGACGACATGCACTAGCATATCCATGTTCTGGTTTCCACTGGAGGACATCACTTATGAGTTCATCTTTACTTCTCCAGAATAGAAGATTAAATCGTTTTCTGTTTCTATGGATATTCATCTTCAAGTCGAAATGATGCTGACTGGACTGTGTTGTAACATAAAATTCAGTGTGCATTATTTGAATCATTTAATTACCTATATGTTTAGCACTATGTAAACTTTATGATGAATATCATCTACACCACCCTGACTACAATCTCGCTCTGTCGGCGGGGCTTAAAATACGCTGACTGTATCCCTTGCATAGGAGTAAGTCATCCCAAAAGTGGGGTCCTGGAATGACACTAAATTGCATCTGGTAGTGAAGTTCCAGTTCTTGGATATCTAGGGAGTGTAGAGTCCTTTTTCGTTGTCATTATTCCCAGGTTCACGCTGACTATGGGTTGTATCACCCGTTTGGGTCACATGGGTCAAATTTGATAGGTGTATTTGCCTCATACCTCACTTGTATGGGCTGGGCACAAGGCTTCGTTTTAATGTGGGCCCACCCACAAGCCAAAGCTCATGGGTTGGAAAGAAGAAAAATTGCATCGATCCCATCGGCATTCACCCTCAAGGGGGCGCCTCAGGCGCTGGACAATAAATCCAGCCCTGCCCCTTTAAATCAAGGGGGCAGGTATTGCCTGGGGGATAGCCCCCTGGGATCGACGCTATAATTTACAAAAACCTAATCCAGTGGCCGAAGCTCACTGGACCTCCCAGTTGGGAGTTAGTAGGTCAAATTTGATAGGAATACTTGACTGTGTGCAAAAATTCTTAATTAACTATAAAAAAATGTGAATATCAACGTATCATGCTCTAACCTCTGGGCTGGAAATAACTCTTGATGGATCGACATGCCGTTAAATTTAGTCAATCAATCTGAACACAATCCAATCAAATAAAGAGTGTTCACTTAGTCGCAAAAAATAAATCCATTTTCATTTCAATTCTTCTTCTTTTTTTCCTCCAACTTCAGTATAACTACAAATATGAAATGGATGATTTTCTCTTCATCCTGTCATTTGATTCACCTCTTTACACGTGACCGCCAAATCCTGGAAATTTAAAAGATGAACATTTTATTTTTTACTCAAGATGCGTCTCCGTTTGATCTCACCTTTCATATTTTTGTTTTTAATTTTAATCTTATTTTTTTGTTTTATTTTACAAAGGCGTAGTCACGATGATTAGGTCTGAGATGCTGCAAAATTATAGACCAACAATAGAGGATTGTAAAGAGTTCACCCAATGTACCAGATCACCCATCTTTGTTTCTTGCCTCTGTTAAACTTTCTGCTCTCCAACTTCTGCATCAACATAAAAAAGAAAGAAAGGTATCTGTTCATTTTTACACTTTCCTCTCTTTATATCTACTTTCATGATTCAATCTCAGTTCTGTTCCATTATCCAAATTTAATTCAAACCCAACACTGTTCATTCATATCTACTCCACGCTGACTTTGAATGAAATATCACATTTATACATGCATATTTACTCAATATTGCACTGACATACAAGCATGAAGTGTCTTTATGTAAATGCACACAACTGCGTAAAAAAAAATAAAAATTTAAAAAGAAACAAAACCACTGTATTTATATGCCTACAGCGATCGTTCCAACAAAATAGTTTCCGGTAAAAATTACCATATTTATTGTAAAGGCTGGAAAGTATCGGTCATTCAGTAAAATCAGGCATTTTGTTAAAAATGGAAATGTAGCTGTATCATCAGTTTTTAGCCTCTAACTTTTAAAAAGAACATATAAACATTTCTCTATATCTAATTGAAAGCAATGTAATTATTTCCCACCAACCAAGCTTGCAAATAAAATTATATAGGGAATATAGGCATGAACTTGGTTGTGTCATGTTCACTGCTCATCAATAGATTTATCCTTTAAATCTAATTGAGTACGTGCTTGTATGCAAGTTATCAGCTCGCAGTCTTCAAAAATTAGTTACGAGTGACCAGACTACTATGAGGTGCAGTGCAAAGATTACCGTAGGAAGACATGGCAAATGATTTTATTGTTGGCAATAAAAGAAAAAGAAAAAAGAAGAAAAAAAAACAACAACTCCAAAATAAAGACTAAAATATTTACAATTCCATTATTAAATGTTTCCTAATAAACTTTAAAAATAAGATAAAATATTTTTTCTTTTTAAAATTCCTTTTCACTTATTGTTATAGGGGATATACCCTATAGACTAATGGTTACTATAAGTAACGGGACAATTATGGCTTGAGAGTAAGCCAATGCGAGTCAGCTCATAACTCTATTGTCGGACGTAATTCCACTTCTCTGTACTGTAATTGTCTACTCTTTGTTAATACATTTTTCTACATTTGTTTGTTTTGTTCTTATTTGACCCCTTGAAATCTCACAACACTTATGTATGAAAATACATCTAGAAGTCTTCCGTTTTTCCTTTGGTATCTTTTCTATTTCAAACCTAGTCCACGGGGATAAGAAATAATCTTCCTAGTCTAACATTAGTGAAAAGCATCAAGGAGCTGTTGATAGGTGCGGTGTCCCTCCCCAGCAAAAATAATCTTCCTGGTCTGGCATTAGTGAAAAGGGATAGACTCTCTTTGCTGTTCGGATGATACTGAATATATTATTTGTATGCAAATTTTTAAATTCAGGTAATTTGATCTGTGTGGTAAAGAATCTAGGAGCTTACAGTTGATGTGGCGCTCCACCCCAGCAAAAATGATCTTTCTGATGTAGATGTGTTTGTAGAAATTTAGGTAAACATTTATTTAACTTTTAATGCCCTATACCACCTTATTCCGCTCTGTTGGAAGTCACATTTGTTTTTTTTAGTCCATCCCAAATTATAGCCTTTGTTTAAATGTAATATTAAACATATTTAGAAGTCTTTCATTTAAGGGAAATATCTCAGGTTAACTTTTTTTTCAACAGGATGTTAAGAGTTAAATTGTCTAAAACTTCTATCATATTTTTAGAAGGAAATGTTGCTTGGTGTATGACTCGTATTTTTATTTTTTGACTGTATGTCCTAAAGAGTGGTAGGACCGCCTCCTAAAAAAAATAAAAATAAAAAGGGTCGAACTGAGTATGACAATAAATTGGATCTAATGATAAGGCTCTTCACAATATGGAGTAACCCCTTCATTGCCATTACTTCCAGGTCCACCGCCAGGGTCTCATTTATGGGTCAAATAGATATGTTTAAAAATCATTTGTTTTCAATGGGACCGTGAGTAAAAAAGATATTTTAAGAAACTAGACAAAAAATGTAAATGAAAGCGATTCTCTAACTCCTAGACGGATTGCTATACCCTTTAAAATCAATATGTCAATCATCCTTTTCAATGTTTATCTCTTTTTTAATGCGATTTTTTGTCATTTTCTCATCAAAATTGACTATGGCAGTTATCTGTCCAATCAGATATGAAGAAACGGACAAGAAGTTTGAATGATCTCTTTCGTCTTATAATTGGATAGTTCTCCCATAATCAGTTTGCATACAACTTTTAAAAGTAAAGGCAGTTTTACATTTTAGAAAAAAATCATTTGCTTTTGAAAGCAACCATCGGGTTAAATTATACAATAACACAACAGTCTCCAACGTAAACTCAATAGCACACTTCAAATCATCTCTCCTCAAAAAGATTGTATTAAGAAAGCAACTATTGAACATTTTTATTTTTTGGAACTAGGGAGTAAAAACAAAACCATATCAGTGATGCTGATAGCTTTTTGATAGCATCCTGGGACGCACATATTTGCTTTGAATAAATCCCCGAAAAAATGTATGGGTCATAACTAAAGCCATCTAATTTAACTTATCCTGTGTAATTTGTTTATAAGAAACTATTTATTATTAATTTTTCCTTCTTGGATGTTTTTTGTCAACCTCCATCCAATTTTTAGATTTTCACTTTTTTTTCAGTTCCTCTTGATACTTTTTTATGCTGTGAGTCTTTTGGTCGTTTTATCATTTTACTGATGATATATCCGAGCTGGACATTTTTTTCTGTGTTTTTCTCATGAATCTTATTCTCAAGTGCATTTTCTTCAAGGATGTATCAAGATTCTTTTAAACGACCTCTTTTGTTTTGAGCATGATATTTTGATTTAATAATACAATTTCAAGTGTTTTTTAAGAGAAGCTTACATTAATTAGCTCTGAAAACTTTCAACACGCTTATAGTGGTGTGGCTTGTTGGGTTGCATGTCACGCATCACGTTTGGTTGAGAATCATATAATAACATTTTCGTATAAGGGATTAAATCCCATTTACTGTTGCAAAGAGACATGTGACAACCCCAGAAGCCCATATTCGATCTCTTTTGCCTTTGTTCTTTGAACGGTAAATACATTGTATTCTGTGCGGCCAGATTGCACAGTAAATCTAGTATAACTATCCTCATTTTAATTCTATCTCAAGTAATACTTTTTTCCTGTTTTTATGCCTCTTTCACACTCAGCTTATTCATATGTACATATGTTATTTTTTTGGACACATTTGTGTATTTTTTAATAGTTCTTGTATGTATATTATGTATACATTAAATATTTCAGTGTGTGTGTGTGTGTGTGTGTGTGTAAATGAGCTTATTTTGTCTTTCTTCCGTTTATTCTGTGTTAGTATATCACGGGTTTACTAATATTAATATTGGTCTTTGTTTAGTTGGAACTCTAGTAAATATCCCCCTACCCACAAGCAACTAAACAGTCTACCTTAACTGTTTAAAAATCATTGAGTACGTAAAGAATCTTTTTAATAACTGGAAAATGAATGAGGTATCGTAACATGGGAGTAATGAAAAGTTACTAAGTGGACAGAAAAATACTGTAGAGGTTTATGTCATCATCTGTGGGCGGGTTAGCGTGTTACACTGAGGGGTCAGCACTTGTCTGCCAGAAAACTTAATAAACAATGACAGAACGTTCCAAACAATGGTCTTCATTTAGAAGAAATCAATAGGAATGAATGGTAATCTCTCAAACAAACACTTGTAATATATTTGGAAATGGACAGAAGGAAATGAAAACGAAAAGATAGACGACAAGTATTAAGCGAAGAGAGAAGAAGAAGAAACGTTCAAGAGACTTAGTTTCACACTTACAACTATTGCATCACTCTAATAACTTACAGACATCACGTTTACTTTTTTTTACATATTCACGCAAAAGACATCTAGGTTCTATACTTTGAGAAATATCTATTTTATTTTGTGTTCTGGGGAAGAAAACTGCGACACAGTGCAAAGATCGGTAATTTATGAGGAAGTGCGTCCCGGTCTCCTGCCTCAAAAATTGCTACCCGGTGACTATTAAAATAACGACCCATCTCAGTCTATTCAAAACTATCCATCTTCATATCTATCTATCCATCTATCTATCTATCTCAATTTGTTCATATTTATCTATATTACTTTAAATACTAAGATTTTTTTTATTCATGTTTGTTTAATGTCTTGTTTTTAGTTTAAATAAACAAGAATTACGACAAAAAAAAAAGCAATTCTGGACAATCACTGTTATTTTTATTTGAACTCATCCTCTGAACAGCCTCTTCATTTTGACATCTTCACTATGATCCTATTACTGGATTTAAGAAAAGTTCAGCTATTTTTTTGTGATTTGTTATTTGACATTGTAGTCTATAATATATACATACATACATACATACATATATATATATATATATATATATATATATATATATATATATATATATATTAATTAGTTAATAATTAATGAATTTAAGCGGGCATATATGTTCAAATGTAAGGCTAAACAAATCGACAAAATGTCAATCCCTGAATGTACCTTTTGACCTATTAGGTCTGCTGATGAGAAATGTACAATCACGGATTGACATTTTCTCGATTTGTTTAGCCTTACATTTGAACATATATGCCCGCCTAAATTCATTAATTATTAACTAATTAATTTTCAAAAATTAGGTATGACTTCAATTAAGCACATATTATCCAAAAATTGTCGGCTAAAAGCCATATCAAATAAACACATTGTTTGTCTACTTACACTCATATATATATATATATATATATATATATATATATATATATAATATATATATATATATATATATATTCTAGTTGGCCTATAATTTATAGGCCCTAAAATATTTCAAACATTATATATATATATATATATATATATATATATATATATATATTCTTGTAGGCCACCTAACATATTTCAAACATCTTCGCGAACCAAAGAAAAACATCAATTTTCTGAATAAACAAAACTTAAATGATTGAATGAGTTTCATTTTTTCATGGTCAGCAAACATATCTTAAACATTCTTATTTTTTCTACTTAGCATAATGATTCTAAACAAAAGAGAAATGGGCCAATTAGAAAAAAAGAAAAAACAAAAATTTTGACTTGAGCCAAATGGGGCCCGCGGATCGTAGATTGGGAAATATTGGTATAGATCATAAACAAGTTTTGTGATATATATATATATATATATATATATATATATATATATATATATATATAGGAATATCCACTTCCACAAATATATAAGAATAAAAGTGTACATAAACACAGTTGAATGCATCAAAAGCAGAAAACTTCATTATACTTTCGAATATTTTTTTTTCGTTTCTTTTTTTTTTCCAGTCCTATATACGCTTCATCGTTCATTCTTCTTTTTTTCCCCGTTGTCAATTTATTTCTTTTCTGTTGCACGAGATCCAATCTCATTGGTTCTGCTGAAACACGAAACACGGCGTCAAATATAAATTTGGTGGCTGGCGGCAAACGGACACATCAATACCCACTGAAGCAATTTTATCAATTTTACTTACAGACATAATTTGATTGGATGCATTCATTTTTTATTTCTTTGCAACATTCCACACCAAAGTTGTCTTATTTTTCTTTTCCTTTACTTCATTATTCCATTGTATATATACACCACCATTTATAGAATAATTTACATAATACACAAAAGAATAATTTACATTAATTATTAACAAGTAAACTAATTATTCTAAAAACTAAATTTATTTACATTATAAATTTTAACAATAATTACCCAACAAATATTTTTCTAAATGTGTGCACTTTTAATCTGTATGTATTTACACGTTTACACACAGTTTATAATAGATGTGTTTTAAAGTATACATATTGCCTTGTGTATTTCTATACACACATACATGTATATTTTCAGAGTTTCTTTCTTCTTTTTCTTCATTTACTTGGAAATCCAGAACAGAGTTGTTCACAATAAAAAAAAAAAGCTAAAAAGGAGATAAAGAGAAAAGAAAAGGATGAAAAACTGCTTAAGCCTGGGAAAAAGCAAATCCGAGAGTAGATTACAAAGAGAGGTAATAAAAGTTACAGTTTGGTTTGAAATGGGAGGAGTTGTCTCAGACACGTTGGAACCATTTCAGCCATTCTGAACAAGTTTATGATTAGAACAACTTCTTCAGGTTACTGTCTGGAATTTTGATCTTGCTGAGCCTTTCAATGTTTTTGCCGCAAAACATTTGGAACATGGTAAATGAATTAAGAAATTGGTAAGAAGAACAGAAAGAAGAGAAAACAAAGATGCGTTTGATTTTATTTACCAATACACTTTTTGTTGTTGTCTGGTTCTATTTCCCATCTGTCAGTCTCTCAAGCTTATTCAAGTTTCTTCTTCTTATCTCACTTCATTCATTCCACTTTACTATTAAGCGGTTATCTAAATTCATAAATTTGCAAGAAATATTTTCGATATTACAATAACAACTATTTCTGGAAATTGTCCAGAAAAACAAACACACACACACATACACACACACACACACACACACACACACACACACACATGCAAATGCGTGTGTGTGTGTGTGTTTGCGTGCGTGCGTGTCTTCTGACAATTAGGTTGGTTTTGATAAAAAGTAAAATATATGCCAAGCTACACAAACACAGACAAGTTACCTCCCTGATAACAAAAAGATATTGTTTATTCAATCATAAAACTGAAAAACACACAGTCATTTCTTTTAATACTAAAGAAAATTTCACTGAAAAATATATTTGTCAATTAAAAAAAATTAAAATCATTTTTTTATATAAAAAGCATTTTCTACATTTAAAATTTTATTCGTTGGTAAGTTTTTTCCCCTAATAAAAAGTCGTCGGGGCGGCCTAAAGTCGGTATCAGCCAGACAGCGAGGGAGTCTATCTCCTTTTCAATAGTGCAAGACAAAGGAGATTATTTTAGCATCTGAGGTGGAGCGCCACACATACCATCAGCTCCTCACTTTACCGCACAGATCCCTGTGCTACTCATTCGCTGAGTTGGAGAAGGCCGGTATCGAACCAAGAACCTTGTGATTCCTAGCCGAACACTCTACCGACTGAGCTAAACCGGCCCTAGCTTTGCATTTCATAGTTGATTCTAAAATGCTTGTATATTTGATCATTTTTCTCATATTATTTTTGCACTTAATGTACCTTATATTGTGTAAGGATTAGTGAATTAGGCTTGAAGTCCTATTACAAGGGAATCCGATTCTCACTAGGTGGTCCGTACTTCTGGTCTTGTGTCATAATTAACATAATAATAAGCAACTTTGACAATCATTCAACTTCCCAGATTTTGGGCTGGATCAAAGTATGGTGTCTGTTCAAATCCTTCAGTGTTGTACTTGTCTACCTTATAGAGTAAAAATTACATTTCACTTAGCGCTAATATCCTTGGGAAAGGTATGAATCCTACTCTCCCTCCAGCTATGGGTAAATAGTAGGGCAGACTGGGCTCTTTAACCTTGGTTAGGCAACCGGTCTAGGAGAAGGAAAACTCTGAATTCAAACCTGTTGAACTCCGCTTAAGAAATTGACCTTGTGTCATATCCTGCTCGTGCGGAGGAGTTGGTAAATATATATAGAGTAAAAATTGAACAAAAACCTTAAAACGTGGAAAAAAGACAAAGATCTTTGAGTAAGGAAAATGTTTTACTTCCTAACAATGGTGACCATATTCAATTAATATAAAGAAAACACGTTGATATATCTTGAAGATGGGCTATCCCATATGGGGCGTCCCATCAAGGTGTAATCTCAAGTTAATCTCAAACATTATTATTGAATAGCACGTTCCATTCTAGCTGTATGCCTAATAAATATGGTCTTGTGTCACATCCTACCTGTGGGGAACAGGATGGATAAATACTTACCATCAAGATACCCATAATTGTCTTTCACTTAGCTTAGCTTATCTTAACACAAGAATTATGGGGAACACAGTAAGAATCAAATTCACTAATGATAGTCAGCTAGCCTATTTTGCCAACCACTACATCACCTAAGACAGCTCACAATACATCAATAATTGTAGGTCAATGGTTGCTCACTGTCCTCCAACTCTCCCTCTCCCTCCCTCCTCTCTCTCCCTCCTCTCTCTCTCTCTCTCTCTCTCTCTCTCTCTCTTTCTCTCTCTCTCTCTCTGCATTAGTCTGTATCGTGTATCTAAAGTAAAGCTTATTCATGTTTTTTTTAAAAAATCTTTCATTCAAAAGTAAACCAGGTTAAAAAAGATATTTTTCTTTATTTTTGTTTATTTAGCAGAATCTTTCTTTTGTTTTTGTTTTGAGGGGGGGGGGTATATTTTTTTTCTTCTAATAATACCTATGAAAGCATCTGCCAAGAAAAGAGAAATTATAAAAATATTTTTAGAATATTTGCCAATGAATGATGCCAAGAGTTTGGTAGTTAAATAAAAAAGATTGGTGCATTGAGAAGTTTTCAGTATTGTTTTCAGTTTGTGGAACTGAGGAAATCGAAGCATATCATGCAGCAGCAGCAGCAGTAGCAGTAGCAGCAGTAGCAAGGAAGAAAGAAAAGAAAAGAAAAAGGAAGAAAAAAATGTTTCTTGTACAAATAAGTTAATGCCATTTTTTGGCAGAAAATCTAACTGACAAAATTAGAAAAAAAACCCCAATTCAAATCAAGATTAGGAAAAAGAAAATTCGTTTTTGTCTCTCTCTTACAGTTTTATTTTTAATTTAATTTTTTTTTTGTTCAATTTTGGCTGATTTGAGATTCAATGGACATTCCACAAAATTAACTTTCTTAGTTTGAATTTGGCTACAATAATTTTTTATTGGATTTGCTGTAGTGGTAGAAAAACATTTTCTTTATTTATCGAAAGAATTTTTTGGAATACTTCATATCTATCTATCTATTAATAGCTTGGAAGAATTCCTTTTTTTTTTGTTGGTTATTTTTTTTCAATTCTGTAGCTATGTTAGTACTACTATATGCTTGGAATTTAACAAAATACTTGGAGAAAAGCTAGTTGGGAACTACACAAAAATGCAGCATACTGTTTTGAATAAATCATTGAAGCAGTACGGTACAAAAACAGTTGTATGGCAACTTACCACCCATCTCACAAAATACCAAAGTAAGATGAGTAAGATATGCTGGACAATGTTCAAGATGTAAGGATGAATTCATAAACAACATTTTCCTAATGACTACTATATGTGGACACACCAGTGTTGGGGGAACTGCAAAAACTTGCATTGATTATCTCTATGCAGACACTAGGTTCTATTCAGACAACTTACCAAGAGTAATGGCTGATAGGAATAGATGACAAGAGAGTATCAAAGGAATCTATGCTGTCGGCATGCCTTAATGATGATGATGATGATGATGATGATGATGAATGAAAACATTTTTTGGAATATTTCATATCTATTTATTCATGGATCAATCTACTGTTGATTATTATGCAAACACACACACACACACAAAACACACACACACACACACACACACACTCACTCACTCACACACACACACACACACACACACACACACACATGTAATTCCGAAAGTGTTGTGTACCAAGCGACCATTTTCCCGAAGGAAAATGAAACAGATAAAAAAGTCTATATCGGAATATCCGCTGGAAATTGGAAGCAAAGACTGTACAACCACAGGTACTCCTTCACGCAAGAGTCCCTAAAGAACCAAACTGCATTGTCGAAAACCTTTTGGAGACTGAGGGAGCCATGATTAAACCCACATATTGAGTGGAAATTTCTGAAAAAATCGATAACACCGAGAAGTTTGAGTGGAAGATGCAACTTATGCCTGGAAGAAAAGATACAAATTATAAAATTCAAAGATAGAGACAAACTGCTAAATCAACGAGAAGAGAGTGTAACGAGATGCAGACACAGAAACAAATTCAAATAATAATAATAATAATAATAATAATAATAATAATAATAATACGATCAGCTAACACTGATGTGAAAACTCAAAAGAAGTAAATAATAATAATAATAATAATAATAATAATAATAATAATAATATAAACATACATGTGTATGTATTATTTATTTATATTTTTAAAAAAGCCACCTCCCAGGATCCATCTCGATAGGGAAAGGAAAAAAGGAATAAAACGATTACCCAAAAGTAAGTAGAATTAAGATTATGCTCTTTCATATAAAATGAAATCCCACAGAATAGCGAAAAAATAAAAATAGACGCATAAAGTCATTAAGAACCTGAATAATGTAGATAAGGATATAACATGTAGAAAAGTAAAAAAAAGTAAAAAATGAAAATAAAAATAAATATAGATGCATATACTTTCGAACACCTGTGAATTATACTAAAAAAAAACCCACTGATAAATAGAAAAAAGGTAGATATACATGGAAGAAAGGGGGGAAATCAATAAAATGAAAAAAATAAATAATAAATGAATAAAAAAAGGCGCCAAAAATATTGGAAACGAGATAAATTTAACTTAATGTGGGAGCCCAACACAATAACCATTTAACCCTAAGACATACTAAGATATGGAGATAAAATATAAGTCAATTAAAGTTTTGAAACAATTTAGAAGGGTTGGTAATAGGGGATATTCTGAAACATCATAGCTTAAAAAGTGAATGGCGAATATCGCTAACGCAAGTATGCATATATATTTTAGTTGCAGATAGATATGCCCTAACATATTCATGTAAATGCATTGTATATATATGCAGATATTTAGGAGAAAAATGTACGCATATACATTAAAAAAATAAAACAAAATAAATAAATGAATAAATATAAAAGCTACTAAAAGGCGAAACTTAGGGGATCTCTGAGGGGGGGGATGGATAAGAAGGGAAGTTGTAAACACTGAACTAGATCTAAATTAAGATGAAAAATGACCCCACATAGCAGGAGGGGCATCACAGTCTAACTAGGTCAAGATTAAAGAGTACAAATCAATGGGTTTATAGATAAGGAATTTTGATTTAAAAAATTAACACTAGACAATAACAGACAGGCATAGGCACCACTACTACTAAAAGAAGAAGTCGGACTGACATAAAAAAAAAGATACTACCAAACAAAAAGACGCTTTAAAGAAAGAATACACAAATATCGCCCCTGGGGACGGGGAGAAATGTATAAATATAAACTGAATTTGGTCATTTACTAGTCTGAATAAAATAAAAACGTGGCCTGACGAAGCTCGGTGGACCTCAGATACCCACGAGTAGAAATGGTCCATAATCACGATACCTCTGGTATTTAAGACCTTTTTATTCTATATATATATATATATAATCAAATATTATATATTATGGATTTAATATCCCGTAACTAAAGTTTCATGCTTACTTGCAATCATCAGACGCTCAAAATGTTACGATTTTAAAAAACGTTTTTAAAAATCTCAACATTTTGACCGTCTAATGATTGTAAGTATGTATGAAACTTTAGTTACGGGATATTAAATCATAATATATAATATTTGATTGTAAGTCTGTTCTGCATTGAGCACCTTCATATTCCAATACTTTTCTCATTCATTCCCCATCCATATATATATATATATATATATATATATATATATATATATATATATATATATATACGGATGTATCCAGAAGTATAATTGGGAGAGTCAAAGTGGCTTGCATGCCAGACTGCAGTAAGTGAGTTCAAACACCAGTCACTCTTTTACGTGCACTTTCGAACTATTACCCTTTAGAAAGGCATGAACCCACTCATCCTACCAGCTATGTTAAATAGTACCCATACAGTTCTTCGATAAGGATGGCTTTTGCCATAGCTAACCCACAAAGTTTGATATGCCATTAAACAAAGAAACCAAACCAAAAGTATATTCATTTTGTAATCAACTGAAAGTTCCTGAAGTACCTCAGGAGAAATACTGTATATTTTTATGTTGTTTATGATCCTTGCTCTTCTAGAATTTTAGGGGTTCTTGTGGGTCAGCTTCACTTCTATCATGTTTTTATAAGTATCATAATCAACAAGTGAAGGCAGTACTTTTCTGGCTTTATTTTAAGAGAAAAATCACCAACCTTAAAATGCTTATACTACTTTTGTGTAGTGCAGTTAGACATTGTTCCATTCTCTTCCACTTCCCAAGTTCAATGAGCATTGTCATCAGCTTTGAGACCCAGTTTAGAATTACATTAGAACGTTGATAATTTTATCAGTCATTATACCATTTGAAACAAAAGATACAGCTGAATAGTATTGATAATATATGTATGTATGCAGTACTATTAGTGTTAGTGTTAGTATTAGTATTAGTATTAGTAGTACAAGTAGTAGTAGTACTAGTAGTAGTAGTAGTGAATTATAGATAGTCATTAGATGAGTACATGGAATATGGTATGGATTAAATGACTGTAAAAAAGAAAATTTCTAATACACACACACACACACACACACACACACACGCGCACACATGTATATATATATATATGGATACTTCTAAATATGATAAAATATGTTAAAATACTTCCAATATAACTTTATATATATATATATATATATATATATGTGTGTGTGTGTGTGTGTGTGTATATTCACATTCATATTTCTCTCTCTCTCTCTCTCTCTCTCTCTCTCTCTCTCTCTATATATATATATATATATATATATATATATATATATATATATGTATATATATATATATATCAGTACCTATATTCATATTTCCATCTGTATATATATATATATATATATATATATATATATATATATATATATATATATATATATAGAGAGAGAGAGAGAGAGAGAGAGAGAAATATGAATATAAGTACTGATACTGAGCAAGTATATATAAGATGAAAAATGTCTTTTGAAAAATCAGTTACAGCCATTGTCAAAAAAAAAAAAGAAGTTCCTATGCAATTATCTTCTTATCTGAAAAGACTTCCTTCCTAATGAGCTAATTTGAAAAGAAAACTTTCTGCAAAAAAATTGATAATTTTCCACTCTTCATTTAGCCAGAATCTTTCTCGGGTTCTGATTATTAAATTCTTCCATTTTTTTGGGCTTCAGACAACGAGAGATGTGGCTAAATGGTTAGGAAATAGGATGGAAAGATAGAAGAAGAACATTCTAAAATGCAATGCTAGGTTTTCAGAGATTATTAGTTTCGGCTTATCAGAGAAGGAAGACATTTTTAAATTATATCAAGGAGAGAGAATATTCATTCTTATTATGTCTTCTATATCTTCTCCACTGGCTGTGTTGAGTTCTCTGGGTTTCTTCTTCATTAGGCAACACTGAGAAAAAACTTGGCTCTCTTTGATAGACTATCACCCTATCGTCCCCACCATTTACGGCCTCCCCAAAACACACAAACCAGGGATTCCATTAAGACCTATAATTTCGGGAATTGGAACTGCCCCTCACAAAATTGCTAAATCTCTTGCTAAAATATTACACCCCCCCCCCCCTCTTAGGTACAGTTAGCAAATCTCACATAGAAAATTCGAATAGCTTAATTGAAAAAATAAGAAATATAAACATGAACAACAAATGTCTAGCAAGCTTAGATATCAAATCACTTATACTAGTATCCCGGTTGACAAATGCATTCGTCTAGAAAACCATCTCAATAAAATTAATACCTCTTTTTCCATTATCCACTAACAAGATAATCCAAATTTGCAGACTTTGCACTAGAAAATGCTTTTTCCAATATAACGGAACCTTTTACAAACAGAAGTTCGGGTTGCCTATGGGGTCACCACTGAGCGGCGTTTTGGCGTGCTTATTCCTTGAATTCTTAGAATCCAGTCCCTTTCAATATATTTTACCCAATAACTCTAATTTTTTCCGTTATATTGACGACACGTTATTCATTTACCCAAAAAACTGTAATTTAACTAATATTATTGACAAACTAAATGATGTTGAACCCTCCATTAAATTTACTCATGAACTTGAACATAACCACACCCTACCATTGAATCGTATTGGATATTGTCTCTCTCTGCTTCTATCTTAGTTCTTGTTAATTAAAGACTTATTCTTTTGGTGTACACATAACTATATGGTTAAAATTGCAAATCATCGTTGAATATCAGAGAAATATTGTTGGTTTAATTGCAAATTGGCAGCAAAATTAAAACGGAAAAATATGGCTTGGGCAAGATTTTAATGAAATATAATTATTACTAAGGACACGATTTATGTTATTTTTTACTTAAATTTTAACTGTTAGTTGTGTTTTAAACCGTTTTTCATTGGACGTTGTTTTCCTACAGAGGGCTGCAAGAAAACAAATTTTTAAGTGAGAAAAATATTTTCCGAGAATTTATTGACATAAAAAACATGGATTATTACACTTTTGGTCATCCATACTTTAAAAAAGCACGCGTCACCTTTAATATTGTGGACGAGCAGATTCCCAGCCCCACGAACGAAACAAGTCCGGATATGTGTGGCCTGTGCGAGGGGGAGGAGTGTGGCGAGTGACCACGGAAATTGAACTCGTCACCTCTTCGTTGCTGAAATGCAGGTGAAATTCCGCACGAGCAGTGCAGAGTGGCCCGGATGTGGAGTCTCGTCGTGAGGATTGACGCCTGCTGATGAATTTCGAACGCGCAATTCAGAATGAGGAGCCCGGATGAATCACAGCAATGGGATATTTAGGGACCTGCCCTCCCAGATCGGGGAGAAAGTCTTCAGTAGCATTTTGGCTGTCGAAACCAGTGGAAGAGATGATATATTTGGATAGTGCTAGTGAGAAGACTAGAACTGCTGGGAGAGCAAAGCAATTACGACGACTACGACTATCTGATAATCTGAAGGTCCCTGGTTCATTCCCGGGTTTCGGCACCACTGATAACCTGAAGGAAGCAGTTTGCTAAAAATATTGAAATAGAAAGTACGTTTTTTGTTTGTACATGTTTAAACATAAATTGTGTCCTTAGTAATAATTAAATTCATTAAAATCTATGCCCAAGTCAAATTTTTATATTTTAATTTTGATACCAATTTGCAATTTTAACCAAAATATTTCCCTGATACCCATTACTCACACATCCAGGTGAGAAATCAGCATTGAATGCAAATATGTCTAGCCACAATGGATCTCTTGTTGATTTTCTATGTCTAACTTTTAACTTTCCCAGGGTCTAGACAACTTTCTTAGCAAATCAGAGAGGTTAGCATAGATGACCTTGGGATGAAGGCTGTTGCCAATCAAACTATATGAACATTTATTTGGTAATTCATCTGTGTGATTTTTGAGTAACTGTTTAATTTAAATCCTACACTTCATTACAAAAATAATAAGCTATGCCTATTCATTATGTAACACATGACATATACTCATATGAGTCAAAACGTTTCCAGTATATCCACTTGATATACAGAGTATTTTGAAAATTTTGAGGTGTACTGGGTGCTTCAGAAAAATAGATATCATTTCAATATTTAATAACATAATCCTATTCTCATTCAAATGATCTCAGATTTTAATAGCATGTGTAGAAACCACTAAAAATCTATGTTTAATGTTTAAACGCCTTTTCCCGCCCTGTCGGTTGGGGCGTTAGAATGCACCGACTGCACCTCTGCAGAGTAAGACTCCCCCAATGGGGCCACCTGTTGGCCGTGGGTGGTGACCCGTGATGCTTAAGGATAGAGTCCAGGTGGATGAGCAGTTCATGACTTGCAATACTCCACTTTGGCCCTATCTTGGGCTAGACGGGTGGTCGGAGAGGCCCCCTCCAATCAATCGGCTGGCACGTCAAGCCCTAGCACCTATATGATTTTCCCAACCTATTGCCCTTATGGCAAGCCCCAACCCCTCTTTATCATATGGGTGCTAGAAGGCGGTGACTGAGGGTCTACATGCCTGGAATGACGTTAAACTCTATCTGATGGTGAGGTTCCAGTTTTGGAGGTTTGGGGAATGTGAGCACCCCTTCATCACCATTGCTCCCTGGTCCACTCTTACCCGGAGCGGTAGTACCTGTTAGGGTCCCATCTATAGTTGATAAACAAAATTGTATTATCCATTAAGAATTGATTTATTTCAAAACTTTATTGGCATTAAATGACCCACTGAGGTTGATATACCGTAAAAATAAAACAAAGCAAACAAATAAACGCCTTTTCTTTTCCAGTTAATGACATTCCTTTATCTGAAAAGAAAAAAATTGAGATTATTTGAACAAGAATTGTTAAGTATTAGATTTTCCATTGATATCAATTTTTCTGAAATACCCTGTGATATGTCCCGGGAAGGGATATATTTAGTAGAAGTAGCAGAGTGTGGGGCCACAGTAACAGAGTGGTACAATCGAACAGGTAAGTAATAGTACTGGTGTGACATCATGGTCATTGGCATTGTACCTCTACATTGCTCTGTCTTTATGGCTGACACTAGCTAATCATATTACTGTGCAGGGGGCGGGGACCCAGGTGTAGGCATATTCATTACATCACCCTGTACATTTGAAAAAATAATTAAAAATGTATATAACAATCTATTGAGAGATAAATACTTATATCATAGCAATAGTCAGCAATATTTCACAAACAACTGAAAAAGACAACCATTGATAAATCATTAATAATTTATAATTTTTATAATCTTTATAATTCCTTACTAAGAAGAAGTGAATAATTCACAGAAGGTGAAGATGGCATTATGAAACAACTAAAAAGAAATTACCAGAAATCAGGGAATTATCCGATTTTAATGAAAATTTCAGTATTGATTTATCAATGAATGAATTTTATATTGCATCAGTTATTTTATTTAAAAACTTTCTGATTTAATTAGGTATTTCTGCTATGATAAATTAATATATAAAATTCATTCAAAATATGAGCAGCATGATGTTAAGTTTAAAATTTCATATTTTTAGATTCTAAAAACATATTTTTTTATAACTACTTTACTTTAATATCGAATTTTAATAATTTTTTGTTGAAAACTGTATTGAAAATTTAGCACCCTCCTTTTTAAACAGAATAAATATTGATGTATATATATTTTTATTTCATAAGATAATAGCCAATTAAATAATTATCGAAGTGAGTAAAGAAAAGATCTCCCAAAATTATTTTTTAGCTTTTATTTTCATTTTATTTTCCGATTTTCGGTACTTATTTTCTACCAGAGTATCATCATTAAATTTGTTTTCTTCGATTCACACCTTCGGTCAATTGTCTTTTTATTTATACTGTAATCAGTATCGAATTTATAACACCCCACCGATATTTTGCACACATTTTGCACATTTGATCATATATTACCAGAAATTGAATAAGTAAGCAAATTTACAGGAATTAATTAAACATTTTTATGTGAGGGTTGGTTGAAAACTCCATAGGATGTTGAAAATATTAATATGAAATGTGACTAAATGAGGTTTATTTTTCAACAGAGCCCCACTCTGCAGTCCACACACTTCTTCAAACAATGCTGCAGTACTTGGATCCCATTGGTAAAAAAAAAATCATCAAACAGTAGATTTAATGTCTCCTTATACCCCACCCTAACCTCCCTTTTTTATTTG
The DNA here is from genome assembly GCA_023376005.1 of Doryteuthis pealeii. Taxonomy (NCBI): domain Eukaryota; kingdom Metazoa; phylum Mollusca; class Cephalopoda; order Myopsida; family Loliginidae; genus Doryteuthis; species Doryteuthis pealeii. The sequence goes on from CM042166.1 coordinate 82,580,661, forward strand.
TAGGTGAGTGGAAAATTGGAAATCAACTATTTCTTTTGAAGTAGTCAGCTTTTTGGCAGATAACCAAGAAAGACTTCAGAAGTCGTGAATATTAAACAGATAGAAACAAAGAAATGCAGAGATGTATGCTTGAATAGACCGAAATCAAATTCAAATTAAATCAGAGGGAAAATTGTAACAATAAATAAAGGAGTATAATTCAACTAATCTACTTATACATAAAACAAAATATCACAAACGAACACACACACGCGCGCACACACATACACATATACATATATATATATATATATATATATATATATATGCACATACAATATTAATTATATAGTTATATGGTCTGCTACATTTATAGATAAATACACACACACACACACACACACACACATATATATATATATATATATGTGTGTGTGTGTGTGTGCAAATGTGTGTGTATCTGTGTGTGTAAACAACGATAAGTAAGTCTCTTGTTTATGCTTTGTGAGTACCACATTTATTTTAAAACTTCGGCCCTGCAGACTCACAAGACCGACACTTGTGACATAGTTTTCTGAGTCCCATTGTCCGATTTGGGGCAAAAGGGTGTCTTTTTATTGCAATTTTACACATTATAATTGAATTTTTGGTAATTTATGAGGAAGTGCGTCCCGGTCTCCTGCCACAGAAATTGCTACCCGGTGACTATTAAAATAACGTCCCCGCTATGTCGTTTCGGCAGTGTTACTTGAAAGAAAACAACCAACTTAGGGCGTTAAATGTATTTGGGGGGGGGCGAGTAATTCTTATTTATTTATCGTAATTTGTTTAGAAATTTATTTAGAGAAATCTGTCGTATTTATAGAAATTTGTCGTAATTCTTGTTTAGATATGAAGATGGATATCTATCTATCTATCTATCTATCTATCTACCTCAATTTGTTCATTTTTTACTTTGTTTATCCACACATCTCCATTTTTTCATATAAAAAAAGAGAAGCCCCCCCCTCTAAAATACATTTAACGCTCTAAGTTGGTTGTTTTCTTTCAAGTAACACTGCCGAGACGACATAGCGGGGACGTTATTTTAATAGTCACCGGGTAGCAATTTCTGAGGCTGAGACCGGGACGCACTTCCTCATAAATTACCGAATTTTTCTTTCTTTGCTATTATTTTGGTAATGTCATCACAAAAAGATATCAGGATTACTGACTTCATGGCTTTCAAAAAAGTTATCCTAACAAATATTGTATGCCAATGTTTATATACTGTATTCAATTTCTTCAAAGATATAAGGCACCTTGAATAGTTTAATGATTAGCAAGCTAGAGCTAGATTAGCGACTATTGATTGCAAGTTTGGTTCTTACTTAGTGACAAAGTTTTGTGAACAAACAACTTTTTCAAATGTAAAGATTTTTCTATTCCAAACATTGCAAACAAATTTTGAATCAGACTTTTTCCCAGATATTCTTGTTACCAATAGCAAAAAAATATTACAATAAGATTACTTTTATTCATGTTCTATAGTGCTTTTTGTTTTTATTGTATAACACATTTTTGTCAAATGTGTATACACTATTTAAATGGTTTTAACACCTAAAAAAAAGATCCCCAAATTTTCATGAAATCTAATTTATTATCAAATTATTTATAGGAGGAAAGATTATAAAAAAATCAATACAAGATTTCTTTGAGTAAGATCTATAGAAATAGATATATTTGGATTTTAAAAGTTATTATACATTGTGTAAAACAATGTAACTTAATAATAGGAACTGAATTTATTTTAGGTAACAATACCTTCATTTTAAAAATTCAACCAAATATTATCTAATAAAAGTTTTCATATGTATTTCAAACAAAATTTGTTTTACAAAAATTTTCATTCCAAATTTTGAATTTTCTTTTTATTTGATTACACTCACTTTAATACATACCCTATTATATATATATATATATATATATATATATATATATATATATATATATATATATATATATATATATAGTAAAAAGTAAAGTCGACAGGGCGGCCTAAAGTCAGTATCAGCCAGTCAGCGAGGGAGTATATCCCCTTTTCAATGGTGCAAGACCATGGAGATTGTTTTAGCATCTGAGGTGGAGCAACACACTTACAATCAGCTCCTTACTTTGCCGCAGAGATTCCTGTAACTACTCATACGCTGAGTTGGCGAGGACCGGTATTGAACTATGAACCTTGTGGTTTCTAGCCAAGGTTCATACTTCGATACCGGTTCTAAGTGACAGTTATCTCTGGAACCTAAGTTCAATCCTCAGTGAAAGCAGTTAGAAAAATAATTAATTAACACAACTCCTACCCCAGCTATGGTTAGCGGAATGAGAACAGGATACCCCCGTGGAATAAATAAAGGGTTAGGTTCAAAGTTCCGTGATGGCTCCCGAATACGACAAGAAAGTTCCCGAGTTCGAAAAGAAGGTTCCCGAGTCCGAGAAGGTTCCCGAGTCCGAGAAGGTTCCCGAGTCCAACAAGAAATACCCGAAGAAGGCTGGATGGTATATCGGCCGAAACGTTGTACAAATAACAATGAAGATGGGGACAATAGTCCGAATAACGCAGATAATACTGAACTTAATTAAATTATGTTTTAATTGGTTTCTACATAAATTAATTCATAGGATTGATTGTAATACATTAGTGAATAAAGAAATAATATTAGAGATCCATAAAATCAAGTATTTATTTATTAAACCCAGGTTTGTTAAAACCAGTATGTAAATTAACCAGACCATATATTATGTAAACCTTTATTTCTTGGTGATATATAACATACATGGCAGTATTTTAAATGGGCGGTAAAAGTCAAAAAGTCATCGAGACGGCCTAATGCTGGTATCAGCCAGACAGCGAGGGAGTCTATCCCCTTTTCACTAGCGCTAGACCAAGGAAATTATTTTAGCGTCTGAGGCAGAGTGCCACACCTACCATCAGCTCCTTACTTTACTGCACAGATCCCTATGCTACTCATACGCTGAGTGGGCGAGGGTCGGCATCGAATGAGGAAACCCGTAAATCCTAGCCGAATGCTCTACCGACTGAGTTAACTGACCCTCTAAGAGACATCGGTAATAAATAAAATTTATTCTATATATTAATCAATGATTTTGACTATAAATTGATAATACTCATTGATAAACTTATGCAATTCCTGAGGGTATTATGATGTAAGCAGTGATGTAGTTTTGGTTACAGACAAACACCGACTCTCCATTATATCAAGATTCCAATATCTTTCATTTCATATCCTTCTGTTTATTACTAACAGCTATTATTGTTACTTGTTAATCTACAAGACAACTTATATTGACAGAAGTTTGAGTGTCAATTTTTCTAAATTTAGCCATTTCTTTACTTTTTTTCTATTGTTTACTGCTTTCTTCTTGACCTTCTCGAATAGCTCAATTAGTTTTGAGTCAATAAGAAATGTCCTCAAGGAACTGGTTATTCAGTGGTTTTATTTTTATTGTATTTTGGAAACTCATAGAAATAAAGTTAAAACATAATCTTGTTTATATTCCTTGCCCTTGTCTTCGAGAACATCAACAGAGTCTGACCTTAAGAGAACAGAAGACTTTTTTTTTAAATGAGAAAAATAGTATTACATAAGAATTTAAAAAGAAGAAAAACTGAAAGCAAAGAAGAAGAAAATAAAATCTAAAGAAAATCTTAAAGAATTAAGATCTTTAAAAAAAGTTAATGAAGGAGTGGAAAGGAAAAGCAAAGAGAATTAAAAGAAAATTGGAAAAAGAGAGGGAGGAGAGTTAAAAGAAAAAGATGAATAGAAATGAATGAATAAATGTAAGAAAACATTGATTGATTAATTGATTGATTGCTTTTAATAGCATGTCAACTTGTCTAGGGTTATTTTATGCAGGATTATGGAATCTCGTTCATTGTATGTTCATATTCATAATTTTGGGTAGTTGTTTTTTAATAAGTTTTTTTTTGCTCACAGTCCAATCAAATACGAATGATTTTTAAACAGATATATCTGATGCATAGATTGGCTCCCTAACTGGTACAATCACTTCAGGTCAGAGTGGACCTGGGAGTAATGAAATGAAGGAGCAACATCACATTCTTCAGATCTCCAAAACAGGTGCCTCGTCATCAGATTCATTCTAGTGTCATACCCAGGCCACCACAATTTTTTGGAGTGGGTGGTCTTAACCCACTGCAGTGGATAGAGTTAGTGTATTCTAGGTTCCACCAACTGGGTTACTAAAAAGTGAGAGGTAAAAAAGACAAAGAAAATTAAGAAATGTCTTTAAAAGATGAATTAAAAGGACTAGCAAAATAAAAAGACATCCTCCGGGCGATGTAAAAATAATTTTTTGAAATATATTGCCTTAGGGGATGGGAGCTGAAAATTCAATGTCATAGAGTGTGTACCATAAGCATGTAAAATCGTCAAATTTATTAAAGGAGTAAAAAAAAAAAAAAGAAAGACAATTTGAAATGGAAACAGTTCCGATAACTTTAAATATTATATTAGAATAAAACAATCCATATATAAATATATAACGCCGGGCATCTATTTATTGAAACAATGAGGATTGTCTAACGTTGCATGCTCACATTTTGAGTATGTTTATTCTATTTTATGACGTTGGATTGTGTTGGGTAATGTGACGTAAGCAGTGACGTAATTTTTGTTATAGACAAAAACCGGAAGCAAATCTCCATTATTATTAAAAGTAAAAGAAGTGGACATGAATATTAAAAGATAATATGAAGTTTCAATCAAATCTATTAATAATGGAGATTCGCTTCTGGTTTTTGTCTGTAACAAAAATTACGTCACTGCTTACGTCACATTATCCAAAATCGTCATAACATAGAATAAATACACTCAAAATTTGTACATGCAACATTAGATAGTCCTCATTGTTTTTTAAAACAAGTTTTAATAAATACATGACTGGTATTATATATGTATATATAGTTTGTTTTATTTTAATACATATTTAAAGTTTACATTTCAAATTGTTTTATTTTCTAAATCCTTTAAGGAATTTGATGATTTTACTTACTTAGGGTACAAACCCGCTGACATTGAATTTTTTACTCCCACCCCTCAGGCAATATGTTTCAAAAATCTATTTTACATCGCCGGGGGATGTTTTTCATTTTGTACAAGTCAAAATAATGAAAATGCAAATAGAAATGAATATAAAAGTGGAGAGAGAGAGAGAGAGAGAGAGAGAGAGAGAGAGAGAGAGAGAGAGAGAGAGAGAGAGAGAGAGAGAGAGAAAGAGATTTTTTTGGTGAGAGAGAGCGAGTTGAATGTAAAGGATCAAAGAGAGGACAGAAAAAATGGTGAAAATACTGAAAGAAAGACAGAAGAGAGAACAGTGAGAGAAAGAGATTGAAACAAACAGAAGAAAAAAAGAAAAGAGAAAAAGAAGGAAACAGGTAAAGATTAAAGAGAGGAAATAGATTTGTGCCATTAATTCATTCATGAAAGTTTACAACAAATAGTTTAGATTTGTATTTAAAAAATGGCAAAGAAAAGAATCCTGAAATGTGGGTGGAGTTAACAATAATTTGGGTGGAGACACTGATGGCGTAATAGAAAGAGAATTTGGTAATCCGAGTTCAAATCTTGAACAAGGCTGTTTGCTTTTCACACAGGACTAATACACTTGGAAAAGATGAATTCAACTATTCTCCCTTCAGCTATGGGTAAATAGTGGAGCAGCCTGGGATTTTTAACCTTGGTATGGCAACCAGTCTAATAGAAGGAAAAATCGCAATTAAAAGTAGTTGTATACCTAAAGGGATGGATTCTGCTAGGCTATTTATGCCCAAGACACATTTACATGATGAGCACCCCCATGAATAAACCAGGTTACAGGATATATCTAATGTCTTTAGCAGCAAGGATGAAGAAGTCAAAGTAAAAAGGATTGAGGATGCTATTTCTGACAAGCAGTTACATATTTCCTAAATGCAGGTTATCTTACTTGACAACTCATTCTTTTATTTTTTCAATATTTTGCTTATATTTTAATTTTCATTCACATCTTTCTTCTTCTTTCCTTATTTCATTCTTTCTTTTTATTTTTTTATTTTTTCTTTTTCAGGGTGTTTGCAAAAATCATAATTAATGACTCCTCACTTACTTATGACAATTGTTATGGGAAATGGAATTGGCAACCCGATTAGTTTTATTTGGTTGTTTTCGTTTGGTCTATTTGATCAACGGCATATCAACTCCTTATGGGTTATTTAATATGAAAATTTGATTTATTTTCTAAATGTTTGTTTATAATCATAACTATATTTTTGATGTTTCATTGCATTTTTTTCTTTTACTATTGCACTTTTTATTTGTCTATAATCATTTCTTTTCACACAGTTATATGTATTTATGTTAGGTACACCTAAATAGACTGGAACAAAAATAGAGTTGCTCCCCTTTTTATTTTGTTTGTATTTGAACGCTGGAATGCTAAGCATTCTCAGAGTTACTGGTTAAAGTCGTCTACAAGTAGAAGCCTTTTTATTTTCTGTGTTTTAATAAATCCTTTGTTAATTTTCCAATAACCTTGCCTCGCATTTATCATTCCTCGTTTCATATAATTTAATTTGTACATTAAAAACATAACAATTTACCAACCTTTACACATGAGCAAGATGTGACACAAGGACACTTTCTTAAGTGGAGTTAACAGGTTTTGTATTCAGAATTTTCCTTCGCCTAACCAATGTTAAATCCTACTATTTACCCAGAGCTGGAGGGAGAATAGTTGGATGCATACCTTTTCTAATAAGAATGTTCTCTGGGGGGGGGGCACAGTTAAGTCCAACGCTTTTACTCTCCCAACAGACCAAGTGTTCAGTCTGAAACAATCTCTCCCAGCAATGCTGCACTCTTCTCACCAACACTATCAAAATATCTTTTCTCTCGTCCACTCGTCGCAACAGTCAAAATGCTACTGCAAGCTTTTCTAACAGGTTTGTGAGGGCTAGGAAATAAATACACAATTACAGTGTTCATCCGGGCTCCTTACTCTGACTAGCCCGTGCAGCACGTGCGACATTAATCAGCACGCGTCAATCCTTCACATCCGGGCCACTCTGGACAGTTTAGTAATTCACCTGCGTCAGGCCACGGCTCACGATCAGGAGGATGTGAGTTCAATCTCCCCACTCATTCTACATGCCAAACACAGTCGTGCACGCTTCGAACCACTACATTCGTGATTTCTCTCGCCACACCTTTCACAAGGATATTAGCACTTTATGAAATGCAAACAGCCTTGTCAAGGATTTTAACTCAGGTTGCCAAGTCCATCCCCAATGAGGATAACCATTACACCAGATGCTCGAAAATATAGTTATATTATACAAAGTATTCCTGTCTAATACAAATAATGTGTATGGTTTAAATTATTTCTATATAATACTAATACTTTATACACAACTATGTAATTTATGAGGAAGCGCGTCCCGGTCTCCTGCCTCAAAAATTGCTACCCGGTGACTATTAAAATAACTACCCAGCTTAGTCTATTCAAAACTATCCATCTTCATATCTATCTATCTATCTATCTATCTATCTATCTATCTATCTATCTCAATTTGTTCATATTTATCTATATTACTTTAAATACTAAGATTTTTTTTTATTCATGTTTGTTTAATGTCTTGTTTTTAGTTTAAATAAACAAGAATTACGACAAAAAAAAGAAGCGACCCCCCCCAAATACATTTACTTGTCGAAAATATCTATCTATCTCCATTTGTTCGTATCTATATTTATTTTGTTTGTTTTATCTATCTATCTGAGTCTATTCCAAACTATATATCCATCTTCATATCTAAACAAGAATTACGACAAATTACGATAAATAAACAAGAATTACGACAAGCTGGGGTCGTTATTTTGATAGCCACCGGGTAGCAATTTTTGAGGCCGGAAACCGGGACGCACTTCCTCATAAATTACCCACGACTATATAGTTTCAAGTAACTATTACTATCTAATAATAATCATTTGTTTGTATACAGTTATATGGTTTCAAGTAAAACTATTACTTTTTCATTATTTCATTCTTTTCTTTTAATTCTTAAAAAAAAAAAAAAATATGTCCAGCCTTTCATTTTCTTCTTTTATCATTTCTATTTTCTTCAATTTCTATGTCGATCTTTATTGTTACTTTCAATTCTTTTTTTCTAATTCAAACATGTTCATTAACATTAATCATTTTTCTAACTGCTTTCACTCAGGGTTGAACTCGGGTTCCACAGAGAACTGTCACTTAGAACTGTCTTAACCTAAATACCTTATCCACTCGGCCATGTGTCCAATTGGACAATTGAGTGTGAATTTTGGGAACTTATAAACCCAGGTTCAAAGTTCCGTGATGGCTCCCGATTACGTCAAGAAAGTTCCCAAGTTCGAAAAAGAAGGTTCCCCGAGTCCAACAAGAAATACCTGAAGAAGGCCGGAAGGCATATCGGCCGAAACGTTGTACAAGTAACAATGAAGATGGGGACAATAGTCCGAATAACGCAGATAATACTAATCTTCAAGCCTCATCTAAAATATTCAGAGAAATGTTCATTAACATTTGCCTTTCTTTATTATTTTCATCTGTTTCTCTTTCTCTTTTTTTTAATTCTTTTCTCAGTATTTTTCTTATTTCACTTCCTTCATTCTTTCATTTACTTTTCTCATTGAAAAATATTCACTAATATTTATCTTTCTTTTTTTTTTTTACTTCACTCTTTGTTCCTCTTTCTCTTTTTCTTTTTCTTTCTTTATTCTTCACTCATTCATTCTCAGTATTTTCTTCTTTCACGTCCTTCACTCTTTCATTTATTTTTTTCATTCAAAAATATTCATTAACATTTATCTTTCTTTTTTTTTTACTTCAGTCTTTGTTCTTCTTTCTCTTTTTCTTTTTCTTTCTTTATTCTTCACTCATTCTTTCTCAGTATTTTTCTTCTTACACTTCCTTCACTCTTTCATTCTTTCGCTCTTTCATTCTTTCATTGACTGTTGTTCCTTTTATCGCTTTTCCTTCATCTGCATAAATTATGGGATTATTACAGGTGCATCAACAGGGTATTTGTGAATGGGGTGTGGGGAGCAACCATTAAGTCCAGGAAGTACAAATGTGGGTATTGTAGGGGCTCCCCCAGGGGTAAAGAAATGGTCTATGTTGTAAGAATTATCTCACAAAAATCAGCTCACAGGAGGGGCCAGCCCAAGTCAAGAGGCCCGGATTATTTATGCATGAATCGGCACTTCTTCTTTGTTTATTATGTGTGTGGTGGATTGTTAGAGAGGTGAGAATACAGGTCAACTGAGATCCTTTGAAACCATTTTAGTGAAAAAAGAAAAGAGGAGAAAGTGAAAAAAGATAAGAGAAAGAAGAAAGAAAAAAAGAAAGGCAGAAAGAAAGAAAGAAAGAAAGAAAGAAAGAAAGAAAGCAAATGTGAGAGAAATAAAGTAATGTTGAGTAATGCCTGCTGTTACCATAATAATAATAAAGTTTCTCATTACACTGTAGTGAGATCAAGTTGTGTGGCCAGAACACACACATACACACACACACATATACAGACACATATATAACATGTACATGAGGCACGTGGTCTAATGGTTAGAGTCGTAGGAAATGGACTCGTCAACGCGAGTTCAATTCCTGGACGAAGCTGTTGGAATTTCACATAGCGCTAATACCCTTGGGAAAGGTATGAATCTAATTCTCCCTCCAGCTATGGGTAAATAGTAGGGCAGTTTGGGCTCTTTAACCATGGCTAGGTAACCAGTCTAGGAGAAGGAAAACTCTGAATTCAAAACTGTTGAACTCCGCTTAAGAAATTGACCTTGTGTCGCATCCTGCTCGTGCGGAGGGGTTGGTAAATATATATATACACATGTACACACACTCATATGCACACACGCGCATACATATACACACACATACACATACACACCAGTCATCCTCATTCTTTTTTCTTTCATATCTTTTTCCACTTTATCAGTCATATGGAAATCCAATCTCACAGACAAGTTAAAGAGACAGTTCTTCCAGGCCGTTGTCGTATCAGTGCTGCTGTATGGCTGCACCATCTGGACCCTAACTAAGCGACTAGAGAATAAACTAGATGGGAGCTGCACAAGAATGCTGCGGGTGATCATGAACAAGACGTGGAAACAACACCCTACGAGAAAACAGCTGTACGGCCACCTGCCACATATCACCCAAACCATCCGAGTAAGACGGACAAGACACGCGGGACACTGCTGGAGAAGCAATGACGAACTCATAAGCGACGTCCTCCTGTGGAAGCCAACACATGGGCACGCCAGTGTGGGCCGACCAGCAAAGACGTACATTGATCAGCTCTGTGCGGATACAGGATGCTGCATAGAGGACCTCCCGAGAATGATGAGCGATAGGGACGGATGGAGAGAGATTGTCATGGATATCCACGCTGACAGCGCGACATGATAATGATTTAAATTAAAAATGGCATCTTGATTCTTTTTCTCTGAATTTTTGAGATGAGGTTCGAGGATTATTATTATATGGATTATTCGGATTATTGTTATGAGAACGGGATACCCCTGTGGACTGAATAAAGGGTTAGGTTCAAAGTTCTGTGATGGCTCCCGATTATGTCAAGAAGGTTCCCGATTACAACAAAAAGGTTACCGAGTTCGAAAAGAAGGTTCCCGAGTCCAAGATGGTTCTCGAGTCCTACAAGAAATACGTGAAGAAGGCTGGAGGGCACATCGTCCAAAACGTTGTACAGATAACAATGAAGATGAGGACAATAGTCCGAATAATGCACATAATACTAATTGATTCTTTTTATTCAACTTTAGTAGAATTAGATATTTGGTCATTTGACAAAAGGGAATAAAAATGAAATAAAATTCCTTTATCTGAAAATTATCTGAATTTTGGTGTTTAGCATAGAATTTATTTAGCAGAGTGATAGCAAAATATCATTATTCAAAATATTAACAACATACCGACTCTCGCCAACTCAGCGTATGAGTAGCACAGGGATCTGTGCGGTAAAGTAAGGAGCTAATGGTAGGCGTGGCGCTCCACCTCAGATGCTAAATAATCTCCTTGGTCTAGCGCTATTGAAAAGGGGATAGACTCCCTCGCTGACTGGCTGATACCGACTTTAGGCCACCCCGACGACTTACTTTATTTATTTACAGTTGATACATACTTTTTGCTACTATATACGGTGTAAGAAAGTTACTGTTTACCTATTTAAGTACTGGATTGGCTCACTGCTGCTTAATTTTGTTTATCTTGTGGGAACTGGTGCTTGAAGTTGGACTTGGCTGTAAACCATAGAAAAATATAAGGTATATCATCATCATGTTGCGCAATTTGCACGGATATCCATGACAATCTCTCGCCAACCTTCTCTATCATTAATCGACTCTGAGAGCTTCTCCGCGCAGCAGCCAGTATCCCTACATAGTTGTTCAATGTAGGTCCTGGCTGGGCGGCCCACATTAGACAGAGAGAGAGAGAGAGAGAGAGAGAGAGAGAGAGAGAGAGAGAGACATTTTGTTCAATGTGACATAAAGTTGGTTGAAGAAAAAATGTCCCTGTCCCAGAGGAATATAATCTGGTCTCATTTTGTTACATAATCTATGCGGTTGCATAAGATTATTGTCAATACCCTGTATTTCTAAAGGGATGGCCTTTTCATATCACGGGTGGGACTTTCCATGGAATAGTACAGAAAGCCCGATAATACGTGAAGTCACGTGGGACCTGGTTTGGTCCTCAGTTTTCAGTTTAGACGTCGGGCAGAGAAGATGTGCTGCCTTAACTGGAACTCACTTCATACGCGCTATGTTAGTCAGATATTTAGTTACATGAAATGTTTAGTTAAGGAAATGAAAGTTTAAGAAAAATAACACGGTCTTGTGATTAATGGATGTCTTGGTAACAAGACTGATTAGAAGAAATGAGTTAAGTACGACCGATCACCAAGACGATAGAGGAGACGCTAGAAGATAACTAGAAGAACAGAAGAAGAACTTAAGGGATGCTAGAAGATCAGAAGAAGAATAGAAGTAAGAAGTAAGTAAAGAAGAAGGGTATACAACAATTTCAAAGCATGCTGCAAGTAAGAAAGAATGGGACTTTCATTTGCTCTTTTTATATACTACTTTGAGTATACCATCTAGTGGTCATTAGCAGAATTCTTTGGTAGACAAGGGAGGTAATCTCACAACCAACTTTTACATTTGTTGCTTTTCTAATAGCTTTCATTTTCTCTTTTATTCATTTATTTTTAGTATTGTTTCATTTATATTTCTCTGCTTTACACTTGTTTTTATTCATTTTTTGATTTTTCCCAGAGAAAAACATTCTCATCTAAAGTGTTCGCACTTTGTTTTAATATCAAGGGATCAGAAAAGAAAACAGTTTAATTGTTGGTTTGATCTTCTGATTGTTATTCATCCCAAACCATTTGACTTCCATCCATTTCCTTTGACTGTTGGTCACTCATGAATATTTTCCCCTTGATGTTTAACTTTCATTCATCCATTGAAAGAAGACGAGGAGGAAAAAGGATTTAATCGGATAAAAGAGAGTGAAATATGAATTACAATATCTGAATTGTTGCAGCTTATTCCCTTTATGTATATATATATATATGTATAATATATATATATATATATATATATATATATATATATATATATATATATATATATATATATATGTTAATATATATATCGAATATGTATATATGAATACCAATATATATAATATATATGTATTTATGTATATATATGTATATAATGTATATAAATGTATGTATATATATATATATATATATATATATATATATATATGTATACATATATATATGTATGTGTAGTATATTAAGAAAAATTGAAAAAAGATAGGTTTAAATGAGTTTATTGGCCGACGCTGCAGTGTTTCGATCTATTAATTAGATCATCTTCAGGGAATTTGTTGGTATATGGAAGGAAGGTGATAACAAATTTTTATCACAGAATAACGAGAAAAGCAAGTGATACTCCTTGTTTATCAATCTGTTTAAGATTTGAAGTCTGAAAAAAGAACGCTGAAAAAAGTGGACAGTTAGAAATATGACGTCAAATATTCTCTTTTACGGTGTGAGTATGAGAGTGTATAAACATGTAGAATTAAACAAAAGACACATCTTCTGTTTAACAATTTTATTTTTTATCTTTTCGAGTTTTCTGGCCAACTTTTTAATATTTGGGTGGAATTCGTGGATAAGTCCACCAAAGTTCAAGTCCCGAGTACTTTCGGCACTCATCAGGGGTGATGTGTTCCAGTTATTTTTAAATTATATTAATGTGGAGGTTGGAAGGAGAAGAATTGATGAGAAAGGTGTTATAGGCATTTTAAAATGTGTGTACTGCATTGGAAATTAATTTTGTTTAAGGATGGTTTGTATTGTTTTATGTTTAGAGCTTCTAGTATTTGGAGTTTTTGTTTATTTTTTTCTTTGTGCAGAATGTGTGCATTTTCCGTTAGAATGTTTCGGAATAAATATACACATATATTTATACTTATAGACATGGGTAGTGTAATGGTTAGTATCATAGGAAATGGACTTGTCGATGCAAGTTAGAATCCTAAACGAGACTGTTTGCATTTCATATAGTGCTAATACACGTGAGAAATGTATGGATCCAATTATTATATGGGTAAATAGTAGGGCAGACTGGGCTCTTTAGCCTTGGCTAGGTAACCTGACAAGAAGGAAAACTCTTAATTCAAACCTGTTAAACTCTGTTTAAGAAAGGGATCTTGTGTTGCATCCTGTCCATGTGGAGGGGTTTGGTAAATATATATAAATTTATATTTATATATAATTATTACTATGTAAGATAATGTGTGTGTGTGTGTGTGTGTGTGTGTGTGTGTGTGTGTGTGTGTGTGTGGAGAGAGAGAGAGAGAGAGAGAGAGAGAATATGTGTCTGTGTAAAAGAGTCTGCTTCAAAAGATGCATTAATTTTATTGGTTGTCAGCTGTCATTTGATCAGTGATATCACTTCTAACATTTGCTAATTATAGATCTTTAAATATATCCTTTGCTTATACCCTTTGTTCCTTAATGGATATATCAATTAAACTTTCATGTCTTATAGTGAACACTTCTTTTGTCTACAAAAACATTACTTATTTATCTTGTATAATGACCACTGTGTCTTTGTGTGTTTGGCATGTGTGTGTGTATTTAAGTGTATTAAAGATTTTCTAAATTTAAAGTTTGACAACAATAAGCAAAAGCAAAAAGCCATTATGAACTCTCGTTGTTGCTTCGCAAACATCTCTTGTTGCTGGCTTAAAATTTCTGTTAAGGCTTCTTGTGAAATCGCCATTTCTTATTTTTATATCCACGTGTGTAGAATCTTCAAAATTCAAAATGATCTTCCCTTTGCCTGGAAGAGTTATCTTCCCGCTGGGTTACCGATGTTCTCACCAGGGGCTATAGTATTTAAGCGCCTGATTCAAACGCTTCTTCCTCTCTGCTACCTCTTCTCGTAGGAACCACATGGGTTAGACCTTTTGTGACTACACCCCACCCTCGTGGGGCGTCTGGTCCTCACGTACGGACTAAGTCAGTAAGTGACTTCCATTATATGGACTATCTGTAACTCCTTTTTATATGTATATGTATGCAACACTTGACTGTGTCCTTATTGTATCTCATTTGTATTATCTTGTATTCCTATTTTATGTATCTTGTCATATTCTGTGCTGTTTACAATATAAAATGTTTTGTCCCACAAGCGTGTCGGAGTTGTATGTTCAATTATAACTTTGAATCTTACAACCCTTTACTTTTATCTTTCATTCATCCCCTCAATAAGTGGGTGGAGCTGGTTGAATTTCAGTCTGTATTTGCCCTATGAGAGGTGGCTGTTGAATTGAACATTTCTGTTTGGGTTATTGAAAGGAGTTTCAACAGATTATGACATTATGCTGGTGTTTATTGGCCAGAGTATATTTCTCGGGTAGATATAAGTAACAGATAGTAACAGAAAGTAACTTAAAACATATTTCTTAAATGATATCTTTTTTTTAAAAAAGGAGCAACTGTAAACAGTGCTTCATATTGCCAACACCTTTGATTCATGTAACCAAATTATGAAGCCAGAAAGTAAAAAAAGCTAAGAGCATAAATATAAAGTAGGCTAGTAGAACATTACTAATGAATTTGATTCTCGCCGTGTCTTCTAGTAGCAGTAACTTCACGCTCAGAGTCTTTCTTCGTGCTTTTATTGCTACCGCTCTGGCAAATAAATGAGCTCCTTTTATACTGTCGGCGTAATTTGCATGGGCGACGCCACGCTCACGCCACGAACGAGACAGAATGAGACCACACCTTACAAATCCGCTCGTCAACGGCGACCATGCTTCTTCAGCTTAATTCAGGCAGAACCTGACAAGCTAAGCAGATGCGTTTCGCTGGAGGTAAGTAAGCTTGTTCATTACACACACTGGGCGCCCCATACTTTTGACCATTAAGGCATGCTTGGTGTAACAGTTATCATTATAGGAAATGGAATCTCTGATTGGAATTCAAGTCCTGGATGAATTTGTTTGGGTTTCACTTCATGCCAATACCTTTGGGAAAGGTATGACTCCATCTGTTCTCCCTCCAGCTATGGGTAAATAGTAGAGCAGATTAGTTTCTTTAGCCTGTGTTGGGCCATCAGTTTAGGAGAAGAAAAACTGAATTCAAACCTTCTGTACTCTGCTTAAAAATCAACATCTTTTCTCATCCTGCTTATAGCAGAAGAGCTGGGTAAATAACTTTTGACCACCGAGCAAAACTTGAAAAATAATTAAAGGGAAGAATAAAGAAACATAAAAAGAAACCCCCCTCCCTAATTTCTGGTAAAATTCATTAAAGAAAATGAAACATAATGAAAAAAAAAAAAAACAGAAATAAGAAAGGAAATGAATTAAAAAATACGGTAATTTATGAGGAAGTCCGTCTCGGTCTCCTGCCTCAAAAATTGCTATCCGGTGACTATTAAAATAACGACCCAGCTCAGTCTATTCAAAACTATCCATCTATCTATCTATCTCAATTTGTTCATATTTATCTATATTACTTTAAGTACTAAGATTTTTTTTATTCATGTTTGTTTAATGTCTTGTTTTTAGTTTAAATAAACAAGAATTACGACAAAAAAAGAAGCGACCCCCCAATACATTTACTTGTCGAAAATATCTATCTATCTCCATTTGTTCATATCTATCTATATTATTTTGTTTGTTTATCTATCTATCTATCTATCTATCTATCTAACTATCTATCTCAGTCTATTCCAAACTATATATCCATCTTCATATCTAAACAAGAATTACGACAAATTACGATAAATAAACAAGAATTACGACGAGCTGGGGTCGTTATTTTGATAGTCACCGGGTAGCAATTTTTGAGGCCGGAGACCGGGACGCACTTCCTCATAAATAACCAAAAATACAATAGGGAAAATGGAAAAAAATTCAGATTAAAAAGCAAATTAGAAAGATGTTAGTTAATGAGGGATCATTTTTTTTAATACAATCCAGGGCTATACTAAGTAAAAGCCTAGAAGCCATACAACTGGAATCTTTGACTAGTGGCAGATATGGAGTGACCTAAATTGCTACTAACTAATAATTATTGATAATTCTTTTTAGCAATAGATTTGTGAGGGATATCCAATAATTAGCTAATTAGCAACTATAAGTATTACTGAAAATCAATTATTATTTCTTTTTGATTAGAAAACAGAAAGTATGAATCAATCAGAAATAGATTTGAACTTTTACAAAAATTCTCATTAATCAAGCATAAAAATAATTCAGGGAAAAAATAATGAATAAGGAGATTTAGTAAAACAATAATTTTGATAATATAAAAAAATGTTTTTTTTCTGTTTTTATGATATTTAGTTTTAATCTAAGACACTTGGCCTGAATATTTTTTTTCAGTAATTATAAGGTTAGTTGCCCAGCTCCAGTCAAAGACTACAGTTGCATGGATATCAAATCTTTGTAAAGGCTTGGTATAGTTTTGATACACACACACGTGTATGTGTGTGTGTGTGTGTGTGTGTGTGTGTGTGTGTGTAAGGTAATCCAAATGACTGGTTGTAAGGGATGATTCTATTTGGGATCTTCAAAATCTCACTGTATACCCATACTGTATGCTCTTGTAGGTGCAAACATATATATTCATACAAGGATTTTTATAAATCCCTAAAGAGAGCTCAATGTATAATAATCAATAAATTAGATTATATACAGATTAGCATTTAACTTTCAAAGAAAGAAATGCTTAATAAACCATCATTCCATAATAATTTATTTCGACCAGAAACTCAAAAGATTTTGAAAAATTAAAATTTTTTTTTTCAATTCTTAAGAGCCCAGCCTCATCAGACGGATGTATAGAACAAATAAATATGTATTAGTTTTTGTATATATACTCAATTACATAGATGTTCATCTGTGACTTTAGGTTTCATGTATGTCTTTACATGTCAATCCTCAGGCAGAAAAAAATGTATGCATGTATGTGTGTGTGTGTGTGTGTAAAGGGCCATAAAAATCAATCAATCAATCAATCAAGGATCAAAGTCTTTTTTTTGGGGGGGGGGCGGTAAGATTAAGCTGCAACTTATCTACCATCACATAATACAAAAAGATATTTGTCTAAATGTAACATCAAGCAAATTCGCAACAATTATCATTATGCTGGATAGATAAATAAATGAATAAATGAACTGATAAATAACAACTACAAGAAAAAAATCAAAAACTAAATAAAAGCAAGAGAAAAGTCGACATAGACAATTGCTTTCTACTGTCATTCTGATTTTCATTGCACACTGATTCAAGGGACGTAACTCCGTACTGAACTTATAAGTTTTTAAGTGAGCCTGAAAAATCTAATTTATTTTTTCTAATAAGAATGAAAGTAAACTTTGGAGGGGGGTGCACAGTCAAGTTCGACGCGTTTGCTCTCCCAACTGACCAAGTCTTCAGTCTGTAAAAATCTTCTCACCAACACTATCCAAATATATTTTCTCTTCCACTTGTCGCGACAGCCAAAATGCTACTGCTCTCTTTCTCCCCGGTCTGGGGGTGTAGGTCATTGAATACACAATTACTGTGTTCATCAAGGCTCCTTACTCTAAATTGCCCGTGCGGCACGTTCGACATTCATCAGCACGCGTGAATCCTCACGACGAGACTTCACATCCGGGTTACTCTGCACAGTCTCGTGATTCACATGCGTCAGGCCACGGCTCACGATCAGGAGGATGTGAGTTCAATCTCCCCACTCATTCTACATGCCAAACACAGTCGTGCACGCTTCGAACCACTACATGAGTGGTTTCTCTCTCGCCACATTTTTCTAACAAATGAATTTCAGAAACAACGAAACAAAATACCTACATATAAAGTTATTTAGAAAATACTGAACATTCTGCATCTACTGGGAGAGGGAGTAAGAAAAAATGAAATGTGTAACAGTTACAATCTTTAAAAAATGATTAGAAAATAGTTAGGAAATTAAGAAATAGTAAAACAACAACAAACAAAAACAACAAACAAAAACAACAAACTACAGACCTGTAAATTTAACTTAAAGATAGAAATAACATAAATTGTTGATCACATATAAAACAAAACAAAAATTTTTAAGAATAATTGTTAAGAGGAATTACAGGTTTAAAGGGGGAGCCTCTCAAATCTCCCAGCTATAGGCAAATTGTTCGGACAAAGAAGACAAACACACAATGGAAATTTAATACATGTATTGACAAATAATACAAGAACTTGTTGCAAATTTTATTGGCATTTGCTACGAGACTTATCTGTGAGATTAAATACTGTTCGTGGAGAAGTGGTGATAACAGGGGTATTCTGGTCGCTGGTTGGAATGTTGTTAAGACGCTTCGCCAGGGCGTCTCTCGTTCTTCAGCCATCTGTTAGTATGCTATTGTATCAGCCTTAGAAAGTATGCTGATACAACGCCTTAGAAAGTTTGCTGGTTATGGCGAGGTGGCTGGAGGCGCTTATTTTCACGTCCTTTCCTGCTAACTATTCTGTGATAAGTAAAGTTTTTGATTCTGGCGCCAACATCGTATGTTGGCGATTCGCCCCCTAGCGACAGGGGAAGTTATTTCCGATATTATTTTTCAGTCCTCAAAAAAGAAAGGAACAAAATCCTTGGTTTAACATTATAGAGAAAAAAGCAACCCAAAATAAACAAGAAATAAATTAAAGTAACTAATTATTATTAATATTCAACCTCATTCATCCCAACACACACACACACACACACACACACACACACACACACACACACAGAGGGGAACTAACTAAGGGACTCTAAGGTTAGAATTAATAGATTACAATTCTGAATAAACAATTCAAACAAAAATACAAAATCACAAATGAACTGACCAAGTAGAATTTAATTTTTGTTTAAACTTTAAAAAGTTCATCATCAATGTAAATTAAGGAACAGATATCCAATTAAAAAGACCGTAACAGTTGTTTTGAATTCAAATTATTTTCGTCTCCTCTCTCGATGAGTCCGGATTAAAAACAAGCTCTGATGATGATTTTTATAAATCGAAATATTGTTCAATATTAGCTGTGAATATGATATAAAATATTTTCATTTTAATAGCATTGTGTGTTTTCATACCCTTTTATCTATACTTATACTATCGGATTCATTTCCTTACTCTTAATATATATATATATATATATATATATATATATATATATATATATATATATATATCCCTATGAAAATTAAAAGTTCATAAATTCTAAAAAGATCTTTATCCCAAATTCTTTTTTCAGGTTACCGAGAGCAAATCAAGAGTGGGAATGCCTCAAAGTATAGCGATTGCAGTTCGGCCAAATGAGGGGGTGATCTTGGCATCTTTGGGCGTGGTCAGATGCAGAAACCTTTTGAAGATGCCTCGTTCGCTCGCGAGGTCGGAGAGTTGAGCGAAATTGTTTCCACAGATTCGGGAGTGCACATTATTTTGCGAATTGCCTGAGGCGCGGAAATTGGATATAACGCCCAAATATGACTAAATTTTAAATAGATCAACCAAAGATCACAGAACAAAATACAGAACCAAAAGTAAAGGCACACTCTGTTGTATTTATATTTTTGATTTAACTGTCTCATTCTGCAATTAGCATTGACAATTAATGATCAACTAATTGGTGTCATGTCCTGATTATCAGATGCTGGATTTTATTTTTATTTAGATATTGTTATATTATATCAGTACATGCAACAATTTGTTATTTCTAAGGCCATTTTGTATGAAGTACTCATCAGAATGTCCAGAACAAGTCCTAGAAATTTAAAAAAGAAATCCAGCCTTATTAAAAGAAGGGGTTAGGTCTGACGAAAATGACACCTGTATAATTAATAACTTATTTCACTTGATAAAATATTGAATTATTTAGGTCATTGAATCTTTTGTTTTAAAATATAGATATCTATTGACATTTGTCATATGTTTTTATATATATACAAAATTATTCCATATATATATATATATATATATATATATATATATATATATATATATATATATATATATTAGACATCTCTCTCATAATTTTCTACTAAAAGTAAAGACACTCTCAGTTGTGTTTAGATTTTTGTTGTAACTGCCTCATTCTGCTATTATGTCAGTAGAATTTGTGCATGCAAAAATTTCTTATTTTTAAGGTCATTTTGCATCAAGTACTCATCAGAATGTCCTAGAAATTAAAAAAGATATCCAGCCTTATTAAAAGAATGTGTTAGGTCTGATGAAATTGACACCTGTATAATTAATAACTTGATTCACTTCATAAAATATTGAATTATTTATGTCATTGAATCTTTTGTTTTAAAATATAGATATCTATTGACATTTGTCATATGTTTATACATCTATACAAAAATCATGTGCATATATTTTGGTTGTATATATATATATATATATATATATATATATATATATATATATATATAGAGAGAGAGAGAGAGAGATCAATATCAGTGATAGACCCTATAAAACTTGATAACTGTTAGTTTCTCAGTTAAGCAATCATAAGATTAAGTGTACTTTATTTGATAATTACAAAAAAATATTTCAATCATATATTCATGCATATGTATGCATATAGATATATATGCATGCATGTTTGCAGATATATATATATATATATATATATATATATATATATATGTGTGTGTGTGTGTGTGTGTGTGTGTGTGTGTGTGTGTGTGTGTGTGTGAATGCATTAAATCTGAAAAAACACAAGATGATTTTATCTATTATAGTTAGACACACACACACACATATATATATATATATATATATATATATATATATATATATATATATATATATACTCCTTTGTGTGCAGTCTGTCCTGTAGGTGTTCTTCTGGAGAAGAGGGTTTGTGTTTTGAAAACTGATAAGTGTCAATGTTATTTTAAACTGACTCACCCTTAGTCTCGTTCTCTTCTTAATTGTATTTTTTTAAATGTAAGTAGACACCATATTTTCAAGTAAAAAATTACTCCAAGTTATTTTAAAACCAAAAGAGAAGCTGGGAAAGATAGTTTTCAAATTGAAGAAATGTTTGAAAATTAATAATAAACTAGCAAGACCTGTGGTGATACCACAATATGATAATTTAATTATTACAACTTTTGATATGATTACTTAAGAGGGCGGACCTGAACTTTCAGACCCCCCCCCCATCTAAAAAAAATTTTCTTCATTCAATGGATTATTATCGATTGCACACCAATCTATCAGACTGTGAAAAAAAATTTCAAAAAATTTATTTATTTTTCGAGTTTTCAGGGTGCTCATTTCCCCGTATAAGTTTATCGATCCCCCTTATCGGAACCGCTAAAAAAAAATGTTATTTATTTATTTTTCCTTCAATGGATTATTATCGATTACACACCAATCTATCAGATTTTTTTTTAATTCTTGGAAGTTCTTTATTTTTTGAGTTTTCAGGGTTTTATTTCCCCGTATTTTTTGAGTTTTCATTTGTTGTGAGGTTTTAAGGGGTCAAATAAGAACAAAACGACGGGTAAAAAATGTAGAAAAATGTATTAACAGAAAGTAGACAAATACAATAGAGAGATGTGGAAATTACGTCCGACGAACAGAGTTATTGGCATACTCACATTGGCTTACTGCTAAGCCACAATTATCCCTGTTACTTATAGTAACCTGTCGGCGCATTCCATTAGTCTTATAGGGTGTGTCACCTATAACAATTTCCCCGTATTTTTTGAGTTTTCAGGGTTTTCATTTCCCCGTATAAGTTTATAGAAAATCGATCCCCCATATCGGAACCGTTCGAAAGAAAACTGGCGCAAAGGTGTCAAAGTTAGGGTGGCCCAGAAAAAACAGAACCAAATTATTTATTTATTTCCCCATTAAACTAACTTTAATATGATTACTTAAGAGCTATTGAAAAATAATTTAATATGTAAAAAGTATAGCAGTCCTGAACAAGTCGTGGAAGAGGCACCCTACAAAGAAGCAACTATATGGTCATCTGCCCCC
Source organism: Doryteuthis pealeii (assembly GCA_023376005.1). Lineage (NCBI taxonomy): Eukaryota > Metazoa > Mollusca > Cephalopoda > Myopsida > Loliginidae > Doryteuthis > Doryteuthis pealeii. The sequence goes on from CM042166.1 coordinate 82,603,322, forward strand.
ACATCTCACAAACCATACGCACTATGCATGCAGGACACTGCTGGAGAAGCGGGGACGAGCTCATAAGAGACGTTCTCCTGTGGAGGCCAACACATAGACATGCTAACGTAGGACGCCCAAAAGGACCTGCATTGACCAACTATGCGAGGATTCGGGATACTGCACGGAGGACTTCCCAGGGGCAATGAGTAATAGGGAAGGTTGGCGAAAGATAGTCACGGATAACCGTGCTGCTTGCGCGACATGATGATGATGATGATAATAATCTTGATTTAACTCTCTCTCCCTCTTTTTTGTCTTTCTTTCCTTATTTTCATTTGTCTTTTCTTTCGTTCTTCTATTTGTTTTCTTAGCATTGTTGTTTCTGCCCACACACACTCCCTCTCACGATCTTTCCCCTACTCTCTTTCTTTTTTAAAATATTTTTTGTGTAGTATTTCCTTTTTCTTCCTTTTCTTTTTCATAATAAAAATGAAATGGTTCCTTATTTAGCTGATTTGGCAACACTCATAAGAAATAGGAATTCGGTGGATGATTTAGACGGTCTCATTTTTAACCAGAGAGTATTGCAAGATGATAACGGTCGGAAGATTAAGGAACAAGCATGTTGATATATAGATACATTTGTAATTTGTAAAAAATGTGTTTTCCTTTCTTTTCTTTTTTTTGTGTAAAGGTAAAATTCTCCATTATCAAAGTATTTGATGAGTAGCAACGTCATGGTGTAATGATTAGCAAGCTAATCTCTTAAATCAATTACGACTGACTAGTGAGATTGATTTTCTCTGGATATCCCATTATTTAGTCACATCTACCTATGATAAACACGTTAAGTAAATACTTGTGAAGTCAAAATGAGAAATTTTTGTTATTAGTATCTTTTGGGAATCATGATTAATATTATTTGTAGATAAAGGTGTCTAACTATCCTCCTCACCAGACAACAATCTGTGGGGTTACCGGTTTAGTCAGAGATGATCTGACTATGAAACAGGTAGTACTGGGTTACATGGTACCAGTAGCACATTGAGCAACCTGACAAGAATTACTGCATCAACTTGGCTGAATCATTATAATATAAAGTATTCAATCATAATATATTTTATTCTTATCAAGAAATTATTTGTGAATGGATTAAAGAAGTTTGAGAAGTTCTTTATATTTGTTTACAATATCAACCAGTAAATTCATAGTTAGTAATAATGACCAGACTTGTAAATGGAAATGCATACTTTTTGTTGTAGATTGTTGTTTAAACTCAAGGAGAAGTCCTGATTTTGAATGGCAAAACTCGAGGTAAGCAAGTGAGAGGCCTTCACTGTATGGAAGATTGGAGCAAGATAATCTTTCTATCCCTATTTTCCTTATTCTTGCCTTGAGCCTTACACAACTAGGATTATCAGGTTTTTATGTAAGGCTAGGCTTATCAAATATCTATAGTTAGATGTATAGGTATGTATGTGTGTGTGTATATATATATATATATATATATATATATATATATATATATATTTCTCAACATATATTTCAAAAGTAAGAGACTACATTCATTCATTCATAAGAGAATATAAGAGAGGAAGGAGCAAGAGGAAACAAAATTAAAATTGAAATTGAATGAGCAACGTCTATTACCAATAATACCAAGACCTTCCGCGTGGCTTAAAAAAAGAACGTCACGAGACGCGTGTTTATAACATAAAGAAAAAAAAAGAGAGGAAGAGGAGAAAAAAGAAAGAAAAAAAATATAACGACACAAAAAAAAAAAAAAGAAACGCGTTAATTTCTGAAAACCGTCTCTGTAGATAAAGTTTACTTTGAAATCGATGACAAAAAACATCTTTTTGTTTTTATTTTATACGCATTGTAATTACCTTCCAATCATTATCATATAATATATATATATATATATTTATATATACATACATATAAGTTAGGGTAACAAAGACATGAAATCAACTGTATTTGGTAAAATAAGCTGGTTTGAATATCGCATATACAAGAAACTGTCAGTTACCAAGCACCGTTGGCTTCATGTCTTCAATTATACTGACACTCTAATAGATATAACAAACTATATTATCAATATTAAAATTATATATACATATACACACGCACACACATATATATATATATATATACATTATATTTAATTTTATATATATATATGCATATATGTATGTATGTATAGTTGTATCTTACCATGGTTAAAATTGCCTTTTAAATTGCTTCTAAAAACATATTTAAAACTGTCCAGTCAACAGAAACTTATTACATTATTGGCAGTTTCATGATTATATATCGATCATCGGACATGTATGTTGTTCGAGTTTTTTTTCCATTATTTTTAGAATCAATTTTAAAAATTGTTTGTAGCTATTATCTAAATATGTGTATATAGTCACTTTCTCCCAGATATTGACACTGACAGAAAAACAATCTAAGTTGTTTTAAAAATATATTTTGTATTTAATGAATATGTAAGTATCATCATCATCATCATCATGTCACACTGTTTGCACGGATATCCATGAGAGTCTATCTCCATCCGTCCCTATCGCTCATCATTCTCGGGAGGTCCTCTATGCAGCATCCTGTATCCTCGCAGAGCTGATCAATGTACATCTTTGCTGGTCGGCTCACACTGGCATGCCCATGTGCTGGCTTCCACAGGAGGACGTCGCTTATGAGTTCGTCCTTGCTTCTCCAGCAGTGTCCCGCGTGTTTGTCCGTCTTACTCGGATGGTTTGGGTGATATGTGGCAGGTGGCCGTACAGCTGCTTTCTCGCGGGGTGCTGTTTTCACGTCTTGTTCATGATCACCCGTAGCATTTTTGTGCAGCTCCCATCTAGTTTATTCTCTAGTCGCTTCGTTAGGGTCCAGGTGGTGCAGCCATACAGCAGTACTGACACGACAACGGCCTGGAAGAACTGTCTCTTTAACTTGTCTGTGAGATTGGATTTCCATATGACCGATAATTTATTTATAGCGGCCCATGCCTTTCCTATGCGTGCATTAACGTCATTTTCTGTGGAGGAGATGTTACTGCCTAAGTATCTAAATTGTTCTACCGAGTTTAGGAGTGTGCTATCGATGGTGGCGATGTCGCTTTTGATTTTGAAAGACATGAACTCAATTTTATCAGAGTTTACGTATAGGCCGACATTTCGTGCTGCCTTTTCTAGGCTGTGTAGCAAGGATTCGGCTTGTGCAGGTGTATTTGCGAGTAGTGCCAGGTCATCTGCATGGTCCGCATCCGTAATAGAATGTGCTGGATATCGCCTGTTTCTTGCTTTTTTTAGTGTGAGGCCTTTTTCTTTCATGGGGTCTAGTGATGTTTGGAGTATGTAGTCTAGGCATATTATGAATATATATGGCGCTAGTGTATCCCCTTGTAGGACTCCGGCGACAATGTCAAAGAAGTCTGTGTCGCCATCTGGTGATATATATATATATATATATATATATATATATATATATATATATATATATATATATAATGCTCGAATAGGAAAGTCATGGTTGGCCACCAACAAATTATCAGCCATATGGATATCCGATCTCCCCTACAAGCTAAAGAGACGATTCTTCCAGGCTGTGGTTGTGTCGGTACTGCTGTATGGCTGTACCACCTGGACCCTAACGAAGCGCCTCGAGAATAAGCTAGATGGGAAGCTGCACAAGAATGCAGCGAGTGGTTCTGAATAAGTCGTGGAAGCAGCACCCCACAAGAAGCAACTGTATGACTACCTGCCCCCTATCTCATAAACCATACGAGTAAGACGGGCTAGGCATGCAGGACACTGCTGGAGAAGCAGGGATGGGCTCGTAAGCGACGTACTACTGTGGAAGCCAGCACACGGGCACGCTAATGTGGACCGTCCAGCCAGAACCTACATTGACCAACTATGTAAGGATGCTGGCTGCTGCGTGGAGGAGCTCCCAGAGTCGATGAATGATAGGGAAGGTTGGCGAGAAATCGTCATGGATATCCGTGCAAATTGCGCGTCATGATATATATATATATATATATATATATATATATATATATATATATATAGTCATCCACAGACACGTGTTTCAAGTCTCTTCAGTGTGGATAGACATTTTCTGAGCTACCTACAGCCAGGATAGAACTCCGACCGATTCAGCAACAGTCGGCCATTGTCACAAAATGCAAAGGGGATTTTAACTGTTTTAATACACACATCTCCTCACACATCTAAGGCCGCCATAGAGTGCTCTATCCCTTTTATAGGAGAGCATTGCATTTTTTCTTTAGTTGGTGTGCATCAGTGATATATATATATATATATATATATATATATATATATATATACACTGAGTTTCAAATTATTAACGAGGTAACATTTTTTCATTTTTCACAAAAAATACCGATTAGAATTTAACGAAATTTTCACAGTATAATGAAAATAGGTGTATGCGCAGGCTGTATAAAAACTGTATTGTTCTGTGCAACAGGAAACAAACAATGGCTATTTGCAATATCAACATGATATAGAAGTGTCCCAGATATTAAACAAGTGCCATTATACTCGTGCAATTATGGGTCGCAAATGTGACTTGACCCCTTCAAAGTCAAGTCTACATTAGAAATATCCAAAATAATTAGAAGATATCACCAAACTGCGAAAAGATTTGTTGTAGCTCCTATGAAGGTACGTAAGAGGGTCGATAAGGGTTACTCGAGGATTGTTTCCCGACATTCTTTGTCACGAATGAAACGTGGAGCTGTCAATAACCCAGGCCTGGCGAGTGGAGCACTTTTCAGAAGCATTGAAGAAGCAAAGTGCCTAGAATTACTCACTGTCGTCTTTTGAAAAACGGTCGGGGTATCAGTGAGACCAGTGACAAAGCCTCGATTGACAAAAATACACATACAAATACGTATGAAATGGGTAAAGGAATACATGAAAGTCGATTTCTCAAAAGTACTGTTCACAGATGAAACGCGTGCAGCACTTAATGGCCCTGATGGCTGGAGCAAAATTTGGGTCGTAAATGACGAGATCCTCATCACCGGTTTAGACGCTAACAAGGAGGAGGAGGTATTAAGATTTGGGCTGGTATTATTGGAGGTATCATGGTTGGCCCATGGAGAGTGTCTGAAGGTACGAAAATAACCGCAGATGGTTACATAGCCTTCCTCAAAGAGCACCTGGAATCTTGGCTAAAAAGGCAGAGAATCACCTTCAGAAGATGTTTTTGCAAGAAAATGGTCCTTCGCTTTAAGCACATAAAACTACGGAGTACCTGCAAAAATTAGGCTTCAGTGGACCTCGGAAGATGAATTGGCCGACCAATTCTCTAGACAAACCCAATTGAAAACTTGTGGAGCATTCTGAAGCGACGTGTTTATGAGAATGGGCGCCAATTTAGAAGTAAAGATGACTTGTGGCAGGAAATAGTCAACGTATCACGTAAAATTACATCAGAGGAGATCCAGAAATTGACATGTTCGATGGACCAGCGCCTTTCCCAAGTCATTTTTAAAAAAGGATCACATATCTCATATTAATTAACTTCACTATCATTATTGAATTTAGAAAGTGCAACTTACCGGGTTACAGAGTAGAATAAAGCTAAAATAAGCGTATTTCCCTAACCCTGCTTTAGCAATCCATTACCACCAGTTTCATGCAATCGTTTTGAGGAAGTAAGAAAAATATTGCATTTTGCAGATACAAGCAACTCAAAGAAATTTCATGAAACTGTCAGTAATGGACAGCCAAGAGGGCTAAGTGAACTGCGTTTATTCTAAATGATATATATATATATATATATATATATATATATATATATATTATATATATATATATATAATAACCCACCTCATAGAGGTTCTTCACAGAACAAATGGACATGCTACTACTAACACACTCTTCTACCCGGATTTTAATAGCATGTCAAACCCTCAAAAACACTTTAATTTTTATAGTTCTTCTATAATGCTCCCTTTAAAAAATATATAAACGATTTCTTCAAATAAGAAATTTTCTCCTGACGATGACCTAAGGTCGAAACTAGTTGAGAATAAACAACATACAAGAAATATTCCTGATTGTCTTATTATTTTTTGTTCATACTATATATATATATATATATATATATATATATATATATATATAATTTTATGGAGATAATTTTTTTTATTTATATAATTCAGTTAATCATGACAAGCAAATTCGGCGAATACCATGAGGAACACTGTACAGCTGTTTCGACCTAATTTGGTCTCATCAGCAGTGTATACCTACGATCTCCCCCCGACAGAGATCGAACCGGAGAACCCATGATGCAGAGTCAGAAACTCTGCCCCTAGATTTGTCAATCATGAGTGCGTAATTACTATAACATGATGTGACGTTTTAGCAGCATCGTTTATATATATATATATATATATATATATATATATATATATATATATATATATATATATACTCTTACAATCAAACAAACAAATTGGAGTAACTACATATGCAGGTTGATTTCCATTTTCTACTTTGTGGATAGTCCAGATAGAAACTTACAATGACACTTATAAGAAATAACATATAAATTTGAATATCGCCCATGGACACTAGATTGATAATAACAAATAAAATAACAATTAAAGGTACAAGTACATAAAATCACAATATTTTACAGTACATAACCAATTTTCATAAGTAAACTAAAATGTGATTTAGTAGGAGATCATAAATAAAATGTCATTATAATTTTTTCTTTTAACTGTTTCTCCTTTCAAAATTGTAATCAGATGAGGTATAAGCACAGAGGAAAATTTGCTTCAGGTGATGAATATTATGGAAGAAAAATGTTTTAGAAGATAAAAAATGAATAACAAATGTTTATATGTTTTCTGTATTTGTATCATCTAAAAATGTTTGTCTTCATATTTCTTTTGTTTTCTTTTCCAAGTTTACATTTATTTTAGCATAAAATCTAAATTTATTCATATAGTTATTAAAAATAATTTAATACAAATAACAATAACAGAACCAACCTCATTTTTTTACAGTGAAATTTTCATAAAATAACTTTATACTGATTTATTCATGGACGAGTCACTATTTCATCTCATAAATATTCAACATTTGCCCAAGGACATTACTGTCGTTAATCAAGGGAAAAATTAGCAGATAAAAGAAATGTATATAAAAAAAAGAATTTTAGGGAAGTTCGATTAATGGACCTAGAATGTACTTTTCAGAAAATAGTCAGAAAAAAAGGAAAAAGAAATTAAGTATTAAACATATTTTGGGAATCGTTCTAAAAGTCAGGAACAGGTTTCTAAAAAAGAATTGTATTTCATGACTTTATAATCACAATTTTGACAAACTATTTTTTTAAAATGTATTTTATTTACTAATTTTTCCCAAAAGTGACATTATCTTTTGGACACCTACTCATGGACACACTGGAATGGATCGACCAGCAAAAACTTACATTGATCAGCTCTGTACGGATACTGGATGTCATGAGGAAGACTTCTCAGGAATGATGACTGATAGAAACGGTGAGTGGTGATCAGGATCATGAAGAACTAATTAAAATCAGAGAAATTTTGAGTCACAATGTCCAACAGCTGCATACATCAAATCACTGCTCAGCTAACTTAATTCGTCAGACTTGAACAGTGCTAATAAGAATTATGTTGAGGAAAGGACGAGTCCTAAAGGTAGTTAGGTAGTTGAAGGGTTTGACCGCAGGAAAGTTAATAAATTAAATGAAAGAAGAAGCTAATGATGTTACCAAGCCCGAGGCTGAATATTGACCTTAAAGGCTCAGACTTTTGGGTAATAGGATTCTGTTATAGATATCTATCAATATTCCGTTTTTATTGTTGCTCTTCTGGTAATCATCATCATCATCATCATCGACAAGGTGTGCCGACATCATGGAATCTCTGACTCTGTCTCACTGTTAGTCCCTATCGGCAATTACTCTTGTTAAGTCGTCTAGACGGCAATCAGTGTCCGCACAGAGTTGGTGAATGTAAGTTTTTGCTGGCCAGATAGCATTGATGTGTCCATGTGTAGGAATCCATAAGTATGGCAAATGCATTGATAAGATAATGATAAAGGCAACAGGTAAGGAAAAAAAGACACAAGGCTTAATTAATTAATTAGGGTCAAGTGTCAAATGACATAAGAGAAATTTGTTTAAATGACTACATTTGGAAACTAGTTCACTTCTTTGGTTCGTAAATTCACATTCGTATTTTGGTGAAGACACATTTTTCCTCGATCTTAGCCCACTGTTGTATTGGCCACGTTTGTAAGCTTGGACTTTTAAAAAAATTTCCTATTTTATTATAGGTGTTTTAATGTGTGTCTTTAATGTGCCATACGTGTTTGGAAAAGTTAGTACTGTTTGAATATCTACTGTTATTGAAGCTTAGATTGTGATTGTACCACCTATTTTTCCAATCTTGTTCAGTGGCACAAATGTATGTTTTTCATCTTTGTTATTTTTGCTTTCCTTGATGGTGCCCTTATAGCCAATGTTGCTAATTAAACAATTGCCGTTTAAGGGGCATTTTGTTCTATCTAAGCAGTTGCATCTATCATTCGGGTTCTTGCCATATTCATTTAAAGAATTAAAATTATGCTTGCCGATGATATTAGACAAAACAGTGTATTCAACAACAAGAACATCAACCTGCAATATACAAATATGTAACGTGTGGTATACAAAATGTGTGTGTGTGTGTGATATACAAATGTGTTATCAGCATGCAAAGTGGAGTTATACAAAGTGTAGAGTGTAGGTTGCAAAATAATGTGCTTGCGTAACTTATCTTGTCACTTGTATAGAAGAGGTGAGCGTTTCTTGCTTAGCTTGAGTTAAGTTTACTTTAACGTTGTCACCTGCACTTGTCGTAGCTACTTTCAAAACCCTATCCGATAGTAGGAATAAATCTTCGAAATTTTGCAGCCAATCTAAGCCTAATTATATGTGTTTTATGTGTTTTGATTAGTCGCCGACAATGGCCATTAACCAATCACACAAGATCTCTTATCAGGCAATGGTTATGGGGCGGTAACTGTGTAAGGTCATATTATTTCTTTTATAAGAGAATGTCACTTAGGTATTAATTTGTACTTTCCGGCTGTAACCAGTATGTGTTGCCCATCTTACATGGAAGGTTTGTGAGTTGGTGGTAAGTGTTTATTCACATCTTCATCACGATCACTATCACTACCATCAACATCATCATCATTTTTATTTGCATATTCATATCAAACGTCTGGTGGACATCACTAGAGATTGAGCGCCAAAAATAATGACCAAACCTTTATATTCACCATTTTTCTTAAGTCAAAGATTCATATAAAATGAGGACTATAAGGCACAATTTAATTGTCTAAATAAGACTCGACTTGATTTTGTAACTCTCAACCTGATAGAGAATTCTTTTAAAGTGAAAAGAAAAAAAGGAATTCTGGCTGAATTAGCACAAAGCCTACATTTACTCCATAAATAAGGGTGTTGTGCCAGTAAAATACATCTGCTTCTACTAAGAGTATTTACGGGGATTCGTTGGAGCCCTTATTCACCGTAGTTGGCTATTTCGGACGAAAGAAGGAAACAAATACGAATATAAAATGCAGACACTTATTATCAAAAGGTACAGAAATGTTGTTGCAAATTTTAATGGAATTTGCTATCAGATTTATCTGTGAGGTTAAATACTGTTCGTTGTAGAAGAGGTCATAACAGGGGTATTCTGGTCGCTGGTAGGAATGTTGTTAAATACGCTTCGTCAGGTCGTTTCTCGTTCTTCAGCCTTCTGTTAGTATGCTATTGTATCAGCCTTAGAACGTTTGCTGATACAATGCCTTAGAAAGTTTGCTGGTGGTAGAGTTCTGTAGAGACGCGTCCGTTTTGTCGGTTCTCGCCCGATAAGTAAAAGTAGGGGATGCTCTTTTAGAAGCTTCTCGCCTTGGTAACTGTTCTTTTAAATGACAGTGGATGGGGCCCTTTTCAAGTAGACTATTTAGGTCCTCAGCCTTCTGATAAGTATGCTGTCGAAACCGCCTTCAGAAAGTAAGCTGTTAAAAAACGCCTCCGTCCAGGTCGACGGGCTTGCAGACAAGTTTGGTGGTGGGAACGCTTATTTTGCGACTTCCCTCAGTGACTGCTCTGTGATAAGTAAAGTTTTTGATTCTTGTGCCAACATCGTATGTTGGCGATTCGCCCCCTAGCGGCAGGGGAAGATAATTCTCTGTTGAATTTCCGATACTACATATGGAGTTAATAGGAGATATTTTCTTTGATTTGACGTAGTAATCACGTCTCACGCCCAATAGTTTGGGTATTTATATTCAACATATAACATTGGACCATCCCCATGACAAGGTCGAAAACATTCATTCACGAGAGGAAACATTCAATAGAAGATAACAGATATCCTAACCCCTCTCCATTAGACTGGTAGGTCTCTTAAACTTGACTCTGTATATAGGAAGGACATCGATATTGTTAGATACTTTTTTTAAAAAAAATCTTTAGATAAACCTTTAAATAATCTATTTGTTGTTGTTAGCCTAAAAATAAATGCTAAACTTAGACAATAATGGTCTCGAATTGGATTCGACAGCAATGTAAGAGAGAGAAGCATCGAGAATTCTTCGTTCTCTGAAAATCAAGTCTCTCAAGAAAAAATCTTTGTTAATTTGACGCGTCGCAAACCAACTGATGTCTATTTTTTAGGGAATCCTTTTCTTAACAAAACAGGAAGACAAGCAAAATTCTCGCTACCTTTTATCTCCACTGTTCAAATAATTTTCAAAAGCCTCCTTCCCCGAAGATATTTTGGGATGAAGGACTTGTTGACAACAACAGAAAGAGAATTCAACTTTTTACTGAAGACAATTTCGGCGAGAAAAAAACGATATTTGCAGATAAAGAAAGTTTTCCAACTACTACCACTGAAGATATTTCTGGCAGCCTTCTAAGATACTAACTATTCAACTGATTAAGCCTTGAACGGAGAATATTTTCTGGACCATATAACCTTTAAGCACCCCTTTTGCGATCTCGTTTCATAAGGAAATTTTTTTCATTTACACCGTTAAAATCCGGTTGTTTGTTAGGGGTGGGTTAGGGGTTAGTTTTATAATTTAAAAAAACTAAAAAATCGTCTGTTAACAAACAACCGGATGTTGACGGTGTAAATGAAAATGTCCTTATAAAACAACATCACAAAAGGGGTCCCTAAAAGTCATATGGTCCTATTTTCTTCACATTTTCAAATCAAACTATATAAACCATAATTTCTTTCACAATCAAAACAACGGTGGTTCCATCGTTTTAGAATATGAAGAGAACTATTATCTCTTGAGAATATTTTTCTTTTTTCTTCTATGTTCTATTAAAATACAGAAGAGGGAGTTTTCTTTTTCAAATGTAGAAGTTGGATGAGCGCTTAGATAACGGTTATATCGTAGGAAATGACGTCGGTAACCTGAGTTCAAATCCTTGACCAGGCTGTTGGGAAAGACACAAATTCGTCTCTTAACCCTTCTATGCCCTGTCGACTGGGACGTTAGAATACACCGACTGCACCTCTGCAGAAGGGTTAAGACCCCCCCCCAAATGGGTCTCACCTGTTGGCTGTGATGCTTAAGGATGGAATCATGGTGGATAAACAGTCTATGACATGCAACACTCCACTTTGGCCCTTATTTAGCTAGATGAGAGGTTGGAGTGGCCCCCTCCGATCAATCGGCTGATCACATCAAAAACTTGTACCGATTATCCCAGCCCTATTGCCCTTGTGGTAAGCCCCAATCCCTTTTTATCATATGGGTGCTAGAAGGCGGTGGCTGAGGGTCTACATATCTTGGGTATGACGTTAAACTCTATCTGATGGTGATGTTCCAGTTCTGGAGGTGTGGAGAATGTGGAGCACCCCTTTATCCCCATTGCTCCCTGGTCCACTCTGACCCGGAGTGGTAGCGTCTGTTAGAGCCCCATCTATGGCTTAAATAGAAAATGTGTTTATAAAAAATTGAGCATCCATTAAGAATGAATTTATTTCAACTTAGTCGGCATTAAATGGCCCACTGAGGTTGATATACCGTAAAACAAAACAAACCAAACCGATCTTAACTCTTCTATGAGTAAATAATAGAGTAGACTGGACACTAGAATAAGTAGACCAACCGGTTTAAGAGAAGAGAAATTCTGAATTAAACCTGAAATATTCCGCTGAAAATTGTAAAAGATTAACTCGCTAATACTGTTTGTAATTTGAAGTACAAAATTGTATATCTTGATAATTCCTATAAGATATTCTAATGGAAATGCTTCTAAATATCGTTATGTAATATGGCAGACATATCTGATGGAGTAGATATTTACCCAACTCGTTCACCACGGGTAGGATGTGACACAAAGCCGCAAGTATAGGGTATGAGGTGGAGAATATTAAAAGAAAGGCACAAAATCGCTAATTCTTTATGTTAAAAGATTTTAGCTATAAAATAGTTGCTGCGTGTCAGACACAGGACAAGTGCGCTAGGGGGGGGGGTAATCGTTGACCAGCTCGTGGCAGGAAGAAACATTGACGCCTGCTTTAATCTAGACGGGAAGCAACACTGCGTGTATGTCTGTCTATCTATCTTCTAAGAAATTGTAGAACAACTTTTATGATTTTTCAAAGGGTGGGTAGAGATACGGGTAACTGGTTTTCAGGTTAGTTGTCTATCGTCCCGTTTTCTGATTTCATCCCTTCCGAACGATACGAGTCTTGTCCGTCTTCTCTCCTATCCTGCGTGTCATGTTATATATAATTACTTTAGATCCCTTAAAAGTTACCTCCCCTAGCAGCCCTTTTTAATTGTAGGACTATTCTTTAAATTGTCATCGGTACGGGGGACTTCCATTTTTTTTCTTTTCCATCATATATCTGAACAAGACAACATATAGATTTCACCTTGTCCAAATTAACTTTATAATACAGACCAAAATATTTTCACCGTCGCGTCCCGTCTAGACAATCCTATTTTCCTCGAAGCATCGGCATCGTCTTTATGGTGCTTATTTAAATACTTTTCTACAGTGAATAAACCTGTTGACAATAACAATTCGTCTTCAGAGTTTCTACTGCGGGAAAATGTTTAACTAAGTGCCATAAAGACGGTGCGATGCTTCGAGATAACTAGGATTGTCTAGACGGGAAGCAACACTGCGTGTATGTCTGTCTGTCTATCTGTCTCTCTGTCTTTTTCTAGCACGCGACCACTACATTTATACCTGCTTGGTTTCCAACACGACACAGTTTGTTTAACCTACGACTATTCAGCAAGTGTTTTTCAATGACACCTGCATTTGTTCAACTTACACCCGACAACATCAGGGTCATATCTAGGGCATTATAGTACACACCTGCTGATGTTTATGTTCAACCCTATATTATACATTGATTCGTTTGAGGCGACTCCAAACACAAGATTCTTGCTCTATATTTC
>CM042166.1:82621820-82654320 GCA_023376005.1 Doryteuthis pealeii
ATTGACCTTGTATCACATCATGCTAAGAGGGGTTGCGTAAATATATACATGATGACTCATCGGTTACTTGTTTTAGTGAGATAAAACACAATGCTTCTGTACTATTTGTATTTCAGAACATATCTTTCATCTATATTTAAAGACATGCGTGATAAAATATCAGTTATAATATTGACAACTTTAACCATATGGTGGATATCGCTTGAGTCTTTTTTAAAATGGCGTCTTTTCTTACGAATATTTGTCAGATTTGATTTTGAAAGCAACTGTCAACCATTCTTGATCAGTCAAGATGGCAAAACCTGTCCTTAAATAAAATAACTAAGTATTTAACGACAAGTTCAAAACTGAAATTCCTGTAATGCTGTTCTAATAAATGAAGATTTAGGGAGAAAAAGAAATAGGTAGAATGATATTTTTTACGGGCTGTTAAAGATCTGTATCTATGGTTTTATTGGTGTTGTCATTATTTGTTTCGATCTGCGCAGTTTTGCATACTAAACGACTCAATCCCACGTTGTGTAGATTAGGCGGTTACAGGTTTTGGTCGAAATCAAACAACCCACAAGTCATTTCCACAAGAAAAAAAAAAGAAGCAAAACAGAATTCCGAGAATACACACGTACACTCCATTTCAAATTATTTACTGTCGCAAATGTGCCTTGACCCCTTCTGAGAAAGATATTACAACATCTGAATTTTCCAATTGGAAATATCCAAAATAATTGGAAGATATCACCAAACTATTAAAATATTTGTTGCAACTCCTACACAGGAACATAAGAAGATCGATAAGTGTTATTTAAGGGTTGTTTCCCGGCGTTTATTGTGAAGAACGAAACTTGAAGCTGTAAATAACTCGGGCCTGACCAGTGAAGCATTTTTTCAGGAACATTGAAGAAGCAACAGTGTCCAGAAGTACTCGCTATTGTCTTCTGAAAAAGGTTTGAGCATCAGTGAGATCAGTGACAAAACCTCTATTGACAAAAATACTTATAGAAATGTGACGAAATTGAAACATATGAACAAGCGGATTCCCAGCCCCCACAACCAAAGCGCGTCAGGATATGTTTGGCCTGTGCGAGGGGGAAGACTGTGGCGAGTGGCTACGGTTATTCGAACTCGCTACCTCCTCGTAGCTGATGTGCTGTTAGTAGAGACCCAGTATGAAGTATATCGGAATTTGCATAAGCGCGGCCGAACGAGCAGAAATAAGACGGACTGTCGCTGACACAGTGAGTGAGGAAGAAAGTGTTTGGACGGCAAATGAAATCTGATGACAGCTATTTGAAGTGAGAGTGGCGTGTTCGGTTGGGAAAGGAATTGCATTTCGTTTGCTGGAGAGACTTGCAAAGGATTGATATTATCTTGAATTTTTGGACCTTTCAAAAGAAGAAATGCGTTTGAAATGGTCAGAGGAGAACGTGAAAATCGATTTCTCGAAAGTTCTGTTCACAAATAAAACATGTGTTGGCCCTGATGGTTTCAGATAATGTTGGGTTGTAAATGGATGAGATCGTCATCAAATCTTGAGGCGCTAACAAGGAAGTGGTTGTATTATGATTTAGGCTGTTATTTTTGGAGTTATGATGGTTGAACCGTGTAGATGCTTATTTAGCCTTCCTCAAAGAACACCTGTAATCTTGGCTAAAAAGGCAAAGTATACCCTTCAGAAGAACCATCATATTTATGCAAGATAATTCTCCTTCACATTAACCACATAAAACTACGGAGTACCTGTAAAAATTAGGCTTCTGTGGACCTCGGAAGATGAACTGGCCGACCAATTCTCCGTACATAAACTCAATCGAAAACTTGTGGAGTGTTCTGGTAGTGTTTATGATAATGGATTCCAATTTAGTAGCAAGAATGACTTGTGGCAGGAAATAGTAAACGTATGACGTGAAATTACATC
The DNA here is from genome assembly GCA_023376005.1 of Doryteuthis pealeii. NCBI lineage: Eukaryota > Metazoa > Mollusca > Cephalopoda > Myopsida > Loliginidae > Doryteuthis > Doryteuthis pealeii. The sequence continues at coordinate 82,623,736 of CM042166.1, forward strand.
AGAGTGTTACATAATCTATGCGGTTGCATAAGATTATTGTCAATCCCCTGTATTTCTAAAGGGATGGCCCTTTTATATCACGGGCGGACTTTCCATGGAATAGTACAGAAAGCCCGCGAAAATACGTGAAGTCACGTGGGACCTGGTTTGGTCCTCTGTTTTCAGTTGGACATCGGGCAGATAAGGTCTTTCTGCCTTAGCTGAAGCTCACTGCATACGCGCGCTATGCTAGTCAGATATTTAGTTACATGAAATGTTTAGTTAAGGAAATAAAAGTTTAAGAAAAATAACACGGTTTGTGATTAATGGGTGTCTTGGTAACAAGACTGATATAGAAGAAATGAGCCAAGTGCGACCGAGCACCAAGACGAAGCCCAAGATGTTAGAAGAAGAACCTAAGATGGAAAAGATGAACAGCAGAAGAATAGAAGAAGTAAGAAGTAAGAAGAAGGGTATGCAACAAGAGGAAATCCAGAAATTGACATGTTTGCAGGACCAGGGTCTTTTGTAAGTCATTAAAATAAAAGGATCCCATATCTTATATCAACCAACTCCATTGATTTTAAAACCCTGTTTACTTTATTATTTCAATTGAATTTCATCTTAGTTACTGTATGTATCGGTTGGGTCAGTAAAATGGTAATTCCAGGTGGACATGAGTCCAATAGGGTTATCTCCCCTTGCTGCAGATTTTCGCCAGCAGAAGCCTAGACTATTTAAATGGGAGCTCGGAAAAATTCTATTTCTTTCTCTGTGAGAGGCAAACACTTCACATGGTTTAGACGTGTGTACCCTTTACCCTTAAGTGGGGGCTTTGGCCCCAATCAGCTATCAGTAAGTGACATTCCTACACCTACTTTCTTTATGCATGTTTATATATTTGCCTTGAATGTATTTCTCCGTGTGTTCACGGAATAAAGCCTGTTATCATCTTATAACTATGTCTAAGTATTTCATGTACGCACATGTACCAACGTTGGAAGGTTACTCTAAGTTTTCCAACTTTATATAAGAACTTTACATCTTATATATCTATAAAATTCTGTAAATGGTGTAATTAAAGGATTATTTTTATTTTTATAGGCGTTTTATTACACCACGTTAATAATTTGACCCACTAATAATTGGAGTAAATTAGTTTAATGACTGCAACTTCTGTTTCTTTTGTGTGAACCTTACACTTTTATGGAGTAGGTGTATATACATATTGTTGTAATTCCTGATAATTTCGTCAAATTCCAATGGGTAGTTTTTGAATAGGATGGAAAAGTATCACTTAACTAATAATTTGAAACACAGTGTCTGGCTATTATTATTATTATTGGCATTTCAGTCTCGGAAGACTATAATATAGTTTTTGTGCCCCCTGAAGTTATAGCGCCAGTAAAGTCCAATGTTAGAAAAACATTCTCGACCACAGATGTCGGGATGTCCCTGAAGATACTGATGTGCCGGCACTTTGTTGCTAACAGTTTTTCGATGTCACACTGAACGGGAGTGATTTCCCAGTATCACGGATCAATGCGTTAGGCTGCAACTCATTTGTCCATCTTTTCATTGCTTCATTGAATATATGCAGTTTGGGATTCCAGAAAAGAAATCCCCACATCTCTCATTTGGACCTCCCAAAACTAAAGTACTTAAAAAAGAATAACCTTGTCGACTGACCCCTGACCGCACAGGCGCCAAAGACTTCTGTTTATTACGAACATTTAAAAAAAATCAACTCTGTCGAGAAATCCTTCTCTTTCTATCTTATCATCTGTTAAAATCTGCCAAACATGTTTTACTTATATTTTTATATTATTATACGCACATATACGCGACTTATACCCACACATCAATACAAATATGCTCGGCTCAACACGTCGGAGTTAGTTGCTGTGTCTAGCCACACTGATGAGACGTGAAAGGTCGAAACACGGTGTCTGTGGATGACTTATTATATGTTCCTGTAATCCGGTAGAGCTCTTTAGGAGCGACTTTAATAAACTTTTACCGCCAGCATAACGCAATGATCATCTGTTTACAGATTTGATCTATCTGGTGATCGTAAAGTATATACACAGATGTATGTATTTAACAGTACCAACTGATATTAATCGAAAACTCGATTAATTCAACGGATGTAACCCTGACGAATCAGACGATGAAACTCGAGTAAGTTACTTTTATCCATTATATATATATATATATATATATATGCGGCGCCTATACGTATATGTACTTATATAAACATCCTCACGCCTAGATGCATATGCATTATTGCATCTATGTGCATTCAGGAGAAGAAAAACTTATAGTGTTACGTCTGAAAAATCCGCAGAAATTATGATACGTGTAGAAAAGTTGTTGATAAAGAAAATCGTCTCAGTAAAATGTGCAATTGCTTGTTTTGCAGCAATACAATCTTTGACAGCATCCATTGATATAACGTAATGATTTTGTTACGGATTTTAAGTACATCTGTCAGTTGTGAGAGCAAAGTTCAACTCTTCCGAATGAAACGTCGATAATAATTTATGAGACTTTATGAATCGATATGTCCAAGAGAAGTTGACTGAGAAAAGCTAGGGTATTGCTTCCAATATTGACGGTAAACGCGTTATTCCGGTTCGATCAATACAATGTCCCAGATAATCTAAAGATAGGACACAGAAAAAGCATTTATTAGTGTTGATATGAAGACTATAATAATTGAAACGTTAGAAACGTTACAGTGTAATAAATATTTCTCTTGTGATTTCCTGGCCAAGAGAAAAAAGAAAGGAATATTGAACTATACAACACTAACCTCCTTTTATTCAAATATGTAAAATTTACTTTTATTATAAACTTTAAAAAAACAATTCAAAAGTCTCAAACTTTTGGTCAGTAGTGTGTGTTATGTGTATTTTTTTCTCTAATACTTTCTCATCTCTCATTTCATTTTGAAAATATTTCCATCTCTGTTTAGATGATACTTTATTCATCCTAATAATCTGATGAAGATTTTAAAAAACAAAATTTTAACATTGACTTCATCATATAAAATAAATTTATCTTTTTTGGAGTACTTTGTTTTTTTTCCTATTTCTATATACCTTCGGATTTATTTCCATATTTTACCATGCCTCTGTATATATATATATATATATATATATATATATATATATATATATATATATATATATATATATATATAAGAGTGAAGTAGTTTAAAAAAAAAAATGTATCAACTCAAAATGTTATATAATTTGAGATGTCCAGTGTATTTCAGAAAGATTGATATCTCATAATCTAATTAGACTAATTCTCATTCAAATGATCTCAAATTTAACAGCATATATAGAAACAACTGAAAAATCTGTTTGATTTTTTTAATGCATTTTTTCCAGTGACAGATATTTCGGTTAAATCCTACTTAACGGACATAAATTCCGCCATCGTATGTCACCCCCCCCAAAAAAAAAAAATCAATCAATAAAACCAAATTTAAATAAAAACAAGGTAATCTATGAGGAAGTGCGTCCCGGTCTCCTACCTCAGAAATTGCTACCCGGTGACTATTAAAATAACGTCCCCAGCTATGTCGTCTCAGATTTTCTTTTATTCATGTTTGTTTAATGTCTTGTTTTTAGTTTAAATAAACAAGAATTACGACAAAAAAAGCGACACCCCACAAATACATTTACTTGTAGAAAATATCTATCTATCTATCTCCATGTGTTCATATCTATCTATATTATTTTGTTTATCTATCTATCTCAGTCTATTCCAAACTATATATCCATCTTCATTTCTAAACAAGAATTACGACAAATTACGAAAAATAAACAAGAATTACGACAAATTTCTATAAATGAACAAGAATTACGACAAATTACGATAAATAAATACGAATTACGCCAAAAAAGAGAAGTCCCCCCTCTAAAATACATTTAACGTCCTAAGCTGGGGACGTTATTTTAATAGTCACCGGGTAGCAATTTCTGAGGCAGGAGACCGGGACGCACTTCCTCATAAATTACCAAAAATAACACTTATATTCTAAGATGGCCACTGTTACATACACAAATATAGATATCTCCCGATTCACTAACTCAGCAATTCAATTCGCGCACACACCGCAATAAAGTGATACACTCGCCAACAAAACAAAACATAAGTTGTTGACGCCAAGCGGAAGTTTACTCAATGGTAGCCTAAAAAGAAGTGACCAAATTAACACGATTCCACGCATAGGCTCCAGCTGAACTTCCGTCTGGAAAAGAATTCCTAAACAATGAAAAATAATATTATAAACTCACATTTTCGTCCAATCCAAAACTCTCCCGCAAAAAAATAAAAAAGGCTTGTGTGATCCGACCTACATCTTCACCTAACTCTACCCTAAATCTGACCGATCAGCAGTCAACAGATGAACAATTCCACATAATTCAACAACCAGAAAACGCCAACTTTCATACACGATACAAACCCGCTATCGATTTTAGAATATCAAACACAAAATTATGCCCACGTCACCACCCAACTACAACTGACTCGGCCACCGGACTTTACACTGACTTCATCACCATACATCGCAACAATCACCAAAATCAGACTTTCTCTCTTAAATTCACTTTCAGCTTTTCGTCGCCTTTCATGTTCCTTTTTTTAAATACAATTTAGAAAACATAAAATCTGTGTTTGTTTTTCCTCGTCACCATACGCTTCATACTAACCCTGTTTATAACACTATATATATATATATATATATATATATATATATATATATGCACTGTACATTTTAACGTATATAAAATCCTTTTATTAGCCTTATATTGCTTTCGTATTTCTGGAGGCGCGTGGTCTAATGGTTAGAGTGTTAGGAAATGGGCTCGTCGACCCGAGTTCAATTCCTGGACGAAACTGTTTGCATTTCACATGACGCTAATACCCTTGGGAAAGGTATGAATCCAACTCTCCCTCCAGTTATGGACAAATAGCAGGGCAGACTGGGCTCTTTAATCTTGGCTAGGTGACCACTCTAGGAGAAGGAAAATTCTGAATTCAAACCTGTTAAACTCCGCTTAAGAAATTGACTCTGTGTCGTATCCTGCTCGTGTGGAGGGGTTGGTAAATATATATATTGCTGTCGTATCCTTGTTCTTTGGACCTTACCGTCCATCTTTCTCTTTGCTCCATAATTACTCGTGAATTATCCCCCTATCTCTAGAAGGCCTCTTAATTAACTTACTTTAATTTTTATACAATAGATATCTAGAATATTTGACACCCTGCCAGCGAGACTTAGAATAGACTGTTAGTATTCCCCAGAAGATTTGTCTGGAGTACGACACTAAATTTCAACTAATGGTGAGGCTCCAATTCTCGAGATCAGGGGAGAGGGAGTACTTCTTCATTGCCATTACTCCCAGATCCACTCTGATCCTGTTAGGACACCATCTATAGGTCAAATAGATCTGTTTAAAATTATTCGAATTCGATAGGAAAAAACTCTTAAGAAACAACTAATGAATGTACAATGAATGCGATTCCCTAACCCCCGAGTCCTGAAATAATCCTTGACGAGTTGACATGTCGTTAAAATCAATCAATCTAGAATATTTGCATAACATTCCACAAAACAAACATAATTTGAATGAACTAACGGCATTGTCATAGCAAGTTTTTGGAAGTCTTTTTCCCCCTTACAGATATTTGATGGTTGATAAGAATTCTTGAGAAAATAGAATTATCTGACAGTGACATGAAAAAGTCTTGACTATGCTGACTAAGGCATTGTGGAATTGGTTTATACTCTGTAATTACCAGACGTTCTCTTGTCACCAGCTGTGTTTGAGGGGAAGAGGAAGGGCCACGGGCTGTGGAAATGACCATAGACTTTACATGCTTGTGCATCTGCCGAATGCTGTCATGTGTACATGCACGGGTTATCCTAAGAGTAGCAGTGTATATTTTTCTTGGGTCTACAACAACATTAAGACGTAAGAAAAAGTAAATAACAAAGTAGTACTTAGACTTAGAGGTGGCAGGTACCTACACTTTTTACTTTGGTTGACAGAAAACAAACAACATTGGACTAATGTTACATTTACAAGATAAACGATATGCGTACGCACACCAGCAACTGAATAAATGTCACGTTTAAGAGGAGCACAAAAAACACACACACACACATACGCGCGTGCACACACACCACACACACACACACACACACACACATATATATATATATATATATATATATAGTCATCCACATACAATACTGTTTCGCTGTATCACAGATCTTCAGTGCGGCTAGACTTTGCAGGCTGACTCAGAACGGGATCAAAACTTGACCAATTTTTCGTCAGTCAGAATCTCTACCAACCGGGCCATCAGCAGAACTGATTTTAAGGAGGGAAATCTTCTTATATATATATATACATACAAAAGAAAAAGACTAACACACGCTCAAACACACACACATGCACACACATGCACAAACACACACACACACACACACACACACACACACACACACACACATATATATATATATATATATATGTGTGTGTGTGTGTGTGTGTGTGTGTGTGTGTTTATGCGTGTGTTAGTCCTTTTTCGTTTTTATGCTTCCCACTCCTCGTAGGTTGAGCTTTCTGGGTGGAAAATAGTCAAAGAAAAAAAGACCAACATTCATATATATATATATATATATATATATATATATATATATATGAATGTTGATCTTTTTTGTTGTAATACCGTTCCGAAATAAATAAATAAAAGCAAAAACTTTTATTTGTTACTTCATTGAACTATATATATATATATATATATATATATATATATATATATATATATATGTATGTATGTATATATATATATAATCAATGGTAATATTATGGGTTTACACTCATAACTTGAAGTTTCATGGTAATCCAATCATCAGATGTGTCCAATGGTTGAGATCTTAAAAACCAGTCGTGAAATGTTTGAGATTTTAAAAACCGGTAATTTTTTAGCGTTTATATAAACGTAAAGCGTTTTCACGCGATGGGAAATATACAGCTAAAAATTGTTTTTTTTTAACTGTGGCTTGTTTGACGTTTATGTGACGTGGATCATGTTCACATACACACACACACACACACATACACACACACATATATATATATTATATATATATATATATATATATATATATATATATATGTATGCATGCTAGTCTTTTTTCTTTGACTATTTTTCGATTTTTCCTCTATTACCTTTAAGACTCCAACAGATTATTGTCCTGGCTGGTGACCATACTCTTGAATGAAGAGATGTGCGAATGACGTATTGGTTATTGTCGTATAAAATGGACTCGGTGAACCAAGTTCAAATTCTGAACGAGGCTATTTAGAAAAGTATCTCTTCTTCCAGATATGGGCCAATAGTCGGGTCAATTGGATTCTCTAGCTTTGTTAAGGGCAACCAATCTTCGAGAAGGTAGATTCTGAATTTAGTATTCCTCCCAGCGTGCCAGAGTATGTATTTACCCAACCATCCTTGAACTGGCAGGATGTGACAAGGCCAATTTTCCTTTTCCTAGCCTGGTTGCCTAATCAACGCTAAATTACCCAATCTGCCCAACTATTTACCCATAGATGGAGAGGGAAAGAAATGTGTTCAGGACTTTCCAAAGTATCTTACCAGGATTTTACCCAGAGCTGAAGGGGAGAATAAAAGGATTCATGGCCTTCCAAATCTTTCACAGGATTTGAACTCAGATCGCCGATTATATTTCCTACGACCGTAACCGTTACGCTAATCACGCATGGGTAACTCCGCAAAAAAAAAGAAAGTCCAACGTTGTGTCCAATCTTGTTTTAGCAATAATTGCGACGATGCCAAGTTGTATAGCACCCCCCCCCCACTGGACAAACATCGGTGTCGTGAAGAGGCGAGACCCACAGCATTGGCAAAATGCCAGCTATCCGTACAATCTTGCTCATGCCTGTGCCGAGATCCAGTTACGTTCCACATTCCTCACGAGACTGACTGATGCCAAAAAAGAACTCTTGGCCGACGTGACAGTATTGACAATAGCAAATTGATTTGTTACCGATATCTGCAGTTACCAATGTTTGTTGTCGACACGAAGTAAAAAAAAAAGAAGAAGATAAAAATGAGTGCGCACCAAATCTGTTGGTGCTAACAAAGATTCATCGTTCATAGTTTGTTATTGAATGCTGAGACGTCAAGGGCAAGTGAGATGAAGTGTGGTGAACCGCATTCAGATTAGCTTGTTCAGATGCGGACAATCATTTGCCGTCCTTTGACTCATTTCTGTTCAGGTAACTAAACTTTGAGTCGATTTGCCTGTTCTGCTCATACGGCTGAAATGTAAACAAGAGAAAAAAGTTAGAATTAACAAAATCTGATTGGTTGGAAAATATTTGAATATTTGAGGCGTTCAATTCAGTACTTTTAGAATCCTATCAAAATAAGTACATTTCTCTATTTCATAGACTTTCCTCGTACCCCCACACAAACACACAGATTTATATATATATATATATATATATATATATATATATATATATATATTATAATAGGGATTCCCATCTTTTCGTCTGCTTTTATTTTAAAAAGGAATTAAAATTAATTAAATCGATTATTTATTTATTAAAGTTTTGAAATAAAATAACTAATGCATTATGAAATTCACATGATAAATTAACACTGAAATTTAATTAAAATAGGATAATTCCCTGATTTGGGGGGGAAACGGGGGGGGGGTAAAAACACGGATTTTTATTGGGCCAACCAATCACACATTTTGGGTTCTTCTCTAAAGAAAAACATTTCTGTTTCACTTCTGATTACCAATTCTTGTAAAGAAAAAAATACTTCTGATTATTTTCTACATTTAGAAATTTAAAAAACTTATCCAATAATTGGATTTTTTCATAGTACACCATTAAAAGTTGATGAACCAAAGCACATACTGACTTCATTTAATATTATCTGCATTATTCGGACTATTGTCCTCATCTTCATTGTTATCTATACAACGTTTCGGCCGATACGCCCTCTGGCCTTCTTCAGGTATTTCTTGTCTGACTCAGGAACCTTCATGTCTTAATCGGGAACCTTCTTGTCGTAATCGGGAGCCATCACGGAACTTTGAACCTAGACCTTTATTCAGTCCATGGGGGTATACTGTTCTCATTCCGCTAACCATAGCTGGGGTACAGGTGTTAAGCTGTGTTAATTATTATTTTGCCCTTGATCAGGATTGAACCTGCAATCTAGAGATAACTGTCACTTTAGAACTGTCTTAACTTAACTACCTTATCCACTAGGCCATGTGTCAATTTGGACAATCCAGTGTGAATTTTGGGAACTTATAAACCTAATGTCTTGTTCTTGGCTAGAATATCTACCTATTCTCTTGTGTATGATTTTTTACCTAGACTCATATTTTTTAAAAATCTGATCTAGTCTTTTTAATTATGGGTTCCCATATTGTATTCATTTATATGCTCGGTCTACTTAAAAAGGCTACATCATATTTTTTTAAAAATTAGAGTCTAGGTAAAAAATCATACACAAGAGAATAGGTAGATATTCTAGCCAAAAACAAGACAGTTTTAGGTTAAGACAGTTCTAAGTGACAGTTATCTCTAGATTGCAGGTTCAATCCTGATCAAGGGCAGCAGTAACATAGAATAATGATTAACACAGCTTAACACCTCTACCCCAGATATGGTTAGCGGAATGAGAACAGTATACCCCCGTGGACTGAATAAAGGGTTAGGTTCAAAGTTCCGTGATGGCTCCCGATTACGACAAGAAGGTTCCCGAAAGAAGGTTCCCGAGTCCAAAAAGAAGGTTCCCGGTCCGACAAGAAATACCCGAAGAAAGCCGGAGGGCATATCGGCCGAAACGTTGTACAGATAACAATGAAGATGAGGACAATAGTCCGAATAACGTAGAAAATACTAATCCTCAAGTTTATCTCAAGCATTCAGAGAAATTGAATTCATTTAATTATTTTAACATCAGAAAATTTTACAATTATGAAACTAGAGCCATTTTATAAATTTACATAAATATTTTCTTTCTTATCTCTTATGTAATTTTTTTCTTTTCAGAAATGCGTAGAAATGCTCTCTTATAACAATGTTCAAATGTTAAAATCTAAAATCTTTGGATTTAAGAGATTTTACAATGGAACGTTTAATTTAATATAACATAAGTTTATCAATAGTACTTTGTTACTCATTAGTAATCTTAGAAAATATAAAACAAATAAAACATTTTAAAAATGTACCTACTGTAATAAAAGACGAAAGCTTTACGATTTGCCTAAAAATATCTAACTTCGGTCCAGTTAAGGTGGAGATTCTTTTAGTGTTTATAGTTGGCTGGTTCAGGGCGGGAAAAAACCTACCGCTTGCTGTATTGTGTGTAGATACACTACAGAGCATAATACAGGTTATTTTCTGACTTTTAAATGAAAAAACAAAGAAACAAAAGACTTAAATAAAGTAAAATAAGAACGGTTTTCTTTGCAATAAAATAATAGCCAACAGCTAATATAATCTAAATTATTTTGAAACACTTATTCAAAAAAGTCTTTATATTAGAAAGTGATAACTTAGCGACAAATAGCAAAAGTAGACATTGAGAATTAAAAGAATATTTATAAAACATTTAAGATTATATCCACAAAAAAGAGATAAAATATTGAAGTCAAACAAATAATTAAAGATTTCATTGAAAAAGGGAAAATGATTTTTCTAAAGAAAATACATTTAGAATAGCGCATTTGAAATTTCTTTGGATGGCTATCGTTTTAGATCTTCAAAAAGCAACAAAAATAATATTAAGTATTCTATTTAAGAAAATATTTTCTTTAAAAACCGGAAATAAAATGGACATTAAATATTGACCTGATCACATACGCACATGATATACATAACATCCCACGTTTTCTACATTATCTACACACACACACACTCACTCTCTCACACACACACAGACACACACACAACACACACACATATATATATATATATATATATATATATATATATATATATATATATATTTTATGAGCGCGTATATATATGTATGTAAAAACAATCTCATACAGAACATTCCTGTTTATTGATGTAGTTAATCGCCGATCTGTAGATATATCTGTATATATCTATGAGTAAATATAACTATATAAAAGTAAGTAAAGTCGTCGGGGCGGCCTAAAGTCGGTATCAGCCAATCACCGAGGGAGTCTATCCCCTTTTCACTAGCGCTAGACCAAGGAGATTGTTTGGCATCTGAGTTGGAGCGCCACACCTACCATCAGCTCCTTACTTTACCTCACAGATCCCTGTGCTACTCATACGCTGAGTTGGCGAGGACCGGAATCGAACTAGGAACCATGTGGTTTCTAGACGAACACTCTACCGACTGACACACGTATATATTATAGTATATTTATTCATATTTATACGTTTCGTAAACATTAAATATTTACTCACACACATAACTCTAATATTATATATATATATATATATATATATATATATATATATATATATAGTGCTTAATTGAAGTCGTACCTAATTTTGAAAGTTAATTAATTAATAATTAATTAGTTAGGCGGGCATACCTATTCAAATGTAAGGCTAAACAAATCGAGAAAAATCAATCTCTGTATGTATATTACGGCCTATTAGGCCCATCAGCAGAGCTATAGATAGGAAGACCGCCTTGTGCTGATGAGGCCTAATAGGCCGAAATGTACATACAGAGATTGATTTTTCTCGATTTGTTTAGCCTTACATTTGAATAGGTATGCCCACCTAATTAATTAATTATTTATTAATTAACTTTCAAAATTAGGTACGACTTCAATTAAGTACATATTCTCTCAAAAATTGTCGGTTAAAAAAGCCATATCAAAACACATCGTTTCTGTATTTACGTCTCATATATATATATATATATATATATATATATATATATATATATAATAAGATAAATATATAAAAGTTTTACATATCTATTTATTAGGTGACAAAGGAACATTCACAACCATATTGGTTTCATGCGATGCAATCATCAGGTGAAGATGTTTCAAATTTGAAACACCTTCACCTGATGATTGCATCACATGAAACCAATATGGTCGTGAATGTTCCTTTGTCACCTAATAAATAGATATGTAAAACTTTTATATATTTATCTTATTATATTATATAACAGCTCTATTTTATATTGAGCACTCTACCAATAATACTGCCTTTGGTACGCATTCCAGCAAAAGCTGAAACAGTGACCATCCCACACTATAGTATATATATATATATATATATATATAATATATATATATATATATATATATATATATATATTATCGGAATTTAAGCAGCAATATTTTGATTTAATATGTGTAGGTATTGTGTAAACATTTCGATTCATGTCCTTTAGGCCATGTTCTTAATTTAAAAAAATGTTCAATTCGGCATTGGAGCGTTATGTTGACTCTGAAGTGATTAATTTAAATTTATTCACTGAAATTTGATAGATTTAATTTTCTTGTTTGCTGTAGGGTCATTCAGTTTAGATAATGTCTATCTGATAGAATTAAGCTCAGTACAAAAATTTGCGAATGCCGCCGAGAATTTCTATCTGTTCTCCGACAATGACGTCTGGAATTCCAAACGAGGAAATCTACGTGCGGAAATATTACTTATTACTGCGATCTTTTTGCTAAAATCTCCTGATCACTCCATCTATGTAAACTCAGTAGAACTTACTCATAAAATCCCCAATGAGATTTGCTTTGAATGTATTGGTTAATTTCATCATAAACTTTTGCTACTAGTCGACATTCAAACATTTAGGTAAATAGTTTGTAATTTTATATTAAAAAGTGGGTAATTTATGAGGAAGTGCGTCCCGGTCTCCTGCCTCAAGAGTTGCTGCCCGGTGACTATTAAAATAACAACCCAGCTCAGTCTATTCAAAACTATCCATCTATCTATCTATCTCAATTTGTTCATATTCATCTATATTACTTTAAATACTAAGATTTTTTTATTCATGTTTGTTTAATGTCTTGTTTTTAGTTTTAATAAACAAGAATTACGACAAAAAAAAGAAACGACCCCCCCCCAATACATTTACTTGTCGAAATATATCTATCTCCATTTGTTCATATCTATCTATATTATTTTGTTTGTTTATCTATCTATCTATCTCAGTCTATTCAAAACTATATATCCATCTTCATATCAAACAAGAATTACGACAAATTACGATAAATAAACAAGAATTACGACGAGCTGGGGTTGTTTTTTGATAGTCACCGGGTAGCGGTTTTGAGGCGGGATACCGGGACACATTTCCTCATAAATTTCCGAAAAAAGTGTTAGAATTTTTTTTTGTTAAATGTCAATTAGTTTTTAAAAAAATATTATTTACTAAATACCCATGTATTATTTTTACGAAAACTAATATGAATTTTTAAAAAAACATCTAATTCTAAATACTTTTTCGGTAATTTATGAGGAAGTGTGTCCCGGTCTCCGCCTCAAAAAACCGATACCGCTACCCGGTGACTATCAAAAAAAAACAACCCCAGCTCGTCGTAATTCTTGTTTATTTATCGTAATTTGTCGTAATTCTTGTTTAGATATGAAGATGGATATATAGTTTGGAATAGACTGAGATAGATAGATAGATAGAAGATAGATAGATAAACAAACAAAATAATATAGATAGATATGAACAAATGGAGATAGATAGATATTTTCGACAAGTAAATGTATTTGGTCGCATCTTTTTTTGTCGTAATTCTTGTTTATTTAAACTAAAGACAAGACATTAAACAAACATGAATAAAAAAAATCTTAGTATTTAAAGTAATATAGATAAATATGAACAAATTGAGATAGATAGATAGATAGATAGTTTTGAATAGACTGAGCTGGGTCGTTATTTTAATAGTCACCGGGCAGCAACTCTTGAGCAGGAGACCGGGACGCACTTCCTCATAAATTACCCTTTTTCTTTTCTAAAATAATAGCCAATTAAATAATTATCGAAATGAGTAAAAACGAAAGCTCCAAAAATTATTAAAAATTTTTTAATTTTTTTTACATTTTATTTTCCGATTTTCGGTATTTATTTTCTCATAGAATATTCCCCTTAATTTTTTTCTATTAACAACTTCGGTCTTTTTATCTTTATATAAATAAAAATTTTATTTATACTGTAATCAATATCGAACACTGACCAACTTTTGCAAGAAATCACTTCTGTACAACGACTTGGTGAGAATAAGGCCACAGTGCATAGATAAGGTTTTCAGTGGTTAATATATTAACGTAGACTATGAATTGTAAATAAAAACGATTTATAATGATACAAAAAAGAATAAAGTGTAAGTAAAGCTAATGACAAAGGCATTTTCTAATTTGTGAGTGTGTGTGTGTGTGCGTGTGTGTGAGTGTGTGAGTGTGGGTGTCTATGTACTTATTTGTATTTGGTGTGTATATGTATATATATACATAAGAATTGAATTTGAAATAAAAATTAAATTAAAAATAATGTTGAGCCAAATGTAGGTATACAGTAAATGATATAATTTAATACAACCTACTATCCACCTACTTTAGGCTCACCATATATATATATATATATATATATATATATATATATATATGAGAGTAAGTAAATAAACAATGTGTTTATTTGATATGGCTTTTAGCCGACAATTTTGGAGGATATGTGCTTAATTGAAGTCATACCTAATTTTTGAAAATTAATTAGTTAATAATTAATGTTCAAATGTATTTGTTTAGCCTTACATTTGAACATAAGCCTAAATTCATTAATTATTAACTAATTAATTTTCAAAAATTAGGTATGACTTCAATTAAGCACATATCTTCCAAATATATAATATATATATATTATATATATATATATATATGTGTGTGTGTGTGTGTGTGTGTGTGTGTGTGTGTGTTCATGATCGATTAATGATGTATTATTTCAATGATGAGTCCTTTGTGTTGTATTTGAAAGTTGCATTTTTGATTTTACAGTAAAATGAGAATCACTGGTACTTAATAATAGACTGTCTAATATTTCTGACAGATTGTTTAGATCCCGCTCCATGGCAACACTATCATCCAGGTGGACTGCATTGCTAATTATGTTCGTTAGCATTGTGTCCAATATTATTGAACCATATCTCGAGTTGTTTACCCTAGAGAGTTAACGCTTCGATACATTCAAATAAATCCTTGTAAATACTAATTGTTGTCAACAGTTTTCTTGAATGTTCTGCTACATTTAAACAACTTACTTTCGCTCTGAATTTTTGAGATGAGGCTGGATGATTAGTCTTATCTGCGTTATTTGGACTATTGTCCTCATCTTTATTGTTATCTGTACAACGTTTCGGCCGATATGCCCAGAGGTTCCCGATTACGACAAGAAAGTTACCGAGTTCGAAAAGAAGGTTCCCAAGTCCGAAAAGAAGGTTCCCGAGTCCGACAAAAATATCTTAAGAAGGCCGGAGGGCATATCGACCGAAACGTTGTACAGATAACAATAAAGATGAGACAATAGTCCGAATAACGCAGATAATACTAACTTACTTTCGGTCGATTTTAGTAAAACGGCGCCCACATTGAGCAAGGTGATTAGATAATTGCGGATGGAAAACGAATATTGATGAATTTTCAGTGTTTCATTAAAGTTACTTGGGTAATTTATGAGGAAGTGCGTCCCGGTCTCCTGCCTCAGAAATTGCTACCCGGTGACTATTAAAATAATGTCCCCAGCTATGTCGTCTCCATTTGTTCATATCTATCTATATTATTTTGTTTGTTTATCTATCTATCTATCTCAGTCTATTCCAAACTATATATCCATATTCATATCTAAACAAGAATTACGACAAATTACGATAAATAAACAAGAATTACAACAAATTTCTATAAATGAACAAGAATTACGACAAATTACGATAAATAAATAATAATTACGACAAAAAAGAGAAGCCCCCCCCCCTCTAAAATACATTTAATGCCCTAAGTTGGTTGTTTTCTTTCAACTAACATCGCCGAGACGACATAGCTGGGGACGTTATTTTAATAGTCACCGGGTAGCAATTTCTGAGGCAGGAGACGGGACGCACTTCCTCATAAATTACCGTTACTTAGAGATGAAATAGGCAGCTCCAAATAATCACTTGCGAGATGTCATGAAGAGAAATAGGCATTATGGCATTTTAATTGAATATGAGAAACATCTATCCACTAAGGTAAAGTCTACCCAGAGACGAGCGTTTATGTCGGATTTCTTGGGAACCAAGATTCGTATCTCTCGTGTAGAGTAATTTAGCAGTTGAATAATGCCCGTCTCTTCCATGCAATCAATTTTCTGATCAACAACCAGCAATGCCTCGTAAGAGACGGGCCGTTTCCGATAAAATATTGCCTTTGAGTCTGTGCGCATTGCAAGTCACGTTTGTAGTTTTTGTTTTTGTTTTCCACATCAGCAAAAACAAAGGTGAAACGATTTCAGTTAATCGACTAAGTGGGATATATTTCTTTGGGAATGGTGGAAGATAGAGTACGCAGCCCCAGTGTTTTATTGCGAACAGAATTAATAGTTTTGTCAATTAAACGGAGATTGACCATCTAGTAGAGAGCAAGCAAGTTAAGATCGGTGGAACAAATCCTAAAGTGGTATCAAATAGGATGTTGCCTGTAGACTTAGTGGACACAAAATCGGAAGATTTGTTGCATTCAAGTTCGCCTTGAAAGAAGAGTAACATCGCCAGTGGTGTTCAATTGGAGGAAACTAAACTAAATCGTTGTAGTATTTACTAAAATTAATTTAATCTAATAAAAAACCCACAAGCATGGGTCACCAAGTGAGGCTAAAGTAAAGTCGACGGGGTGGCCTAAAGTCGGTATCAGCCAGTCAGCGATGGAGTCTATCCCCTTTTCAATAGCGCTAGACCAAGGAAATTGTTTTTTAGCATCTGAGGTGGAGCGCCGCACCTACCATCAGCTCCTTATTTTACCGCACAGATCCCTGTGCTACTCATACGCTGAGTTGGCGAGGACCGGTATCGAACTAGGAACCTCGTGGTTTCTAGCCGAACGCTCTACCGACTGAGCTAACCCGGCCCCTTACTAAATCTATAACAGTATGCATTTTCCGTGTTTCACTTGTTCTTATATGATAGAATAAAACTGTTGCATACCCTTTCTTCTTTACTTACTTCTTTCTTACTCTATTCTTCTGGCCGTCTTTGGAATCTTATAACATCTTGTCTTGGTCTGGAATCTTCTAAGGTCTGGACTTTCTTGGGGACTTCGGGTCTGGTCTTCTATTGGGAATTTCTCTTCATCAGAAGCCCTGTGTCATTGTTAGTTTTTAGAGGTAATAACACAAGACTCCGATTTGCTTTGATCTTACTTTATTTTTAAATCCCCAACCAGACATCTGCGCAGATTAAGACGGGAGCGCGTGTAACGCGACTTACCCTTCCGTCGAGCTCGGCTGCTAGTCTCTAACTGACTGAAACTTACTTACTATCTAAACCGGAAGAGAGGGTCCTCTCTACCGGTTCTCACGGTATCCACCGGAAGGAAGGATCAGGACAAGTCAAGCCTTGTCATTCAAATCCTTCAAGGCCATGGGCTGCAGCTTATAACGGCCATTTTGATTTCTACACTATTGCACATAAATATTAGGTATCTAATAATTATGTAACAAAACGTGTAGCCTAGGACGTGAATAGCTGCATCGAAAATATTTCAGATACGTTCTGATGAATTGAGACATGCAACAAAAGAGGATTATATTGTTTCTATAAGTTCTCTCCCCGTCTTTTCCTCCATCAACAATTTGATTTTTTTCTGTCATCCTTTTTTCTTTCGTATCTGAACGAATGAATAAGTGATTGGTTTTAATGGCATATCAACCCGTTTAAGGTTATTTTATGCCTAGAAGTTAGGGAATCGTATTCATTGTATGTTCATATCTATATTAGTATCGTTGTTTCTGGAGAGTTTTTTGAACACGGCCATACCGAAAAGGAATATTTTAAAACAAATCTATTTGACCCTTAAATGGAACATTAACAGGTATTGCCAGTCAAGGTCAGAGTGGACCTGGGAGTAATGGCACTAATGGGGAGCATCACACTCTCACCATCAGATGCCTGGTGGGTATTACGCTTCTGAAAGGTATAAAGCCGGCATATTATTCAATTGTGGTATACAAGACTAGTTTACTAAACGCTGTTCTACAACAAAGCAACGTACCTACTGGGACGATTTTTTTTTAATACACTGTAAGCAGGAACTTATGTCGTAACGGTTATCATCGTAGAAAGTAGACTCAACTAACTAAGTTTAACTCCTGGACAAGGCTGTTTGCATTTCACATTGCGCTGATACTACTGGGAAAGGTATGACTCCAACTATTCTCCTTCTATTTATGGGTAAATAGTAGGTCAGACTGGGCTATTTATCTTTGTTATAGCAATGAAGTCAAAGCTACTTGTAGGCCTGGAGAGGGATGGAATGCATCCGGCTGTTCTTACCCAAGACACACAACATGAATAGCACCCCCACGACCAAACCAAGTTAATGGAAAGAGATATTGTACTCTTCATGAGGAATTTTGGCTGAGGCATCCCGAACAGTTAGGCAAATATTGTTTAAGTTTTACTTTCTATCTGAAAACAGTAGATATAGCTTTGTACAAATACATGCATAAGTATCTAGAATAGGGCTGCTTGGATATCTGTTAAGACTATCCTAAAAGAATATGCAGAGTTGCTTCCCTTGATGACTAAGGAGGGGGTTTACCTCCCATTACAGTGCATTTTAGGAACAAGACAGGAGCTTGACGTAAAAGGGGTCGGCCTTGGTTTGAAATGCACTTTAACTTTCCCCACACAAGTTTGAACGTTAAGTGTCGGTTTTAATAGAAGCAATTAGCTTTGCCCAGTAAATAAAATCGTCGTTTGTTAAATATACGAATCCGTTTTTTATTCAGTATTTTCATTTTTTGTAAGTATCCCTGTAAGAAATCGCTCCTGTACAAGGATTTAGCGGAAATCAGGCCACAATACATAGATTATGTTTTTGGTGGTTAACATACTAACGAAGACAGTATGAAATGCCAGGAAAGACACCTTAATATGACATGCAAGAGACAGTATCAACAATACTGGTGGCTCGGGACTTGTTTTTGGGGGATTGACTGTGATTCCCCGCTAGATGTCGTTTGGTACTTCTTGAAAATTGTTGTAAACAACTTTATGTAATCTTTCCACGTCTCAATTGACTGCCGTTCTCTTAATAGTCAAAATTTATGTCATTGTATCAATTAGATTTTATTGCATCTTCACAAAACTCTTTCTGTTGTGATTACATTGATCGCTCAAGCTGTGTAAACAAATCTGTTATGCTGAGTAGTCATCTACTAAACTTAACTGAGTTTGGCACAAGGCCTAATGTTTGGGACAAGTGTGAATCAAATTCAGTAACAAGGATCTGACAGCCTAGCTTGCTAAACTATTACACTACGCTAAGTCGATAAAAGAAAAATACAAAGCATTGTCCTCTATGTAAGTTTATTAAATGTCTCATAGAATGAATTAGCTACACTTTGTTCACTAACATGAATTCATTATGGAACAGAAATGTGAGTGAAGCCTTTTTACTTGTGCCCTGCTCTAGGCGAAACATGGTAGAATCTGTTGGTTTATATAGTGAGTATTGTGACAGGAGAACTTTTGAGATATGTCTACACCTCCATGGTGTTGGATTAAAAAGCGAGTGTCTCTGAATTTTCACACATCCGTTCGTGAGTATGTGGAGTAAAAATAGCACTATTTACCATAAAAAAGGGAATAAGCCTTTCGCTCCAAAACAAAGGCACATGATTATATCGGTACAACATTATTGTTATGACAAAGAAAAATAGATTCATTTTCCGTGTTTCACTTGTTCGTATATGATAGAATAAAACGTGCAGCCTTGGACGTAAATAGCTGCATCGAAAATATTTCAGATACGTTCTGATGAATTGGGACATGCAAAGAAGATGATAATATTGTTTCTATTAGTTTTCTCTTAACAGAAATAAAAGCAGACAAGATAGTAACGATACTAATAAGTCTGTAGTTAATGCTGATATGAAGGAAGGGTACAAGACGAATATATGTGTATATTCGGGTTAATAGTTTATTGGGTGCAATGTAAAGAAAAGAACACTAGCGGCAGTACTCCAAGGTTTGTGTATGGAGTTAACCGCGAATGTGGCAGACAGGTTAAGAGTCAAAGAAGTAAAACGAACAACAAGAAATATGAATAAAAGACTTGTATTACATATAAAGAACTTGCAAACTTTAGTTTCGTTTGCACAAATAATATATTTGTCACTTAGCTGGTTTATCCTGGGTTAGGGTATTATCGAAGCCCTTGCTACGGCCTTCTGTTCCGTTCGGATATGATGGACTTCTGCTTTGCGTCCGACTCCGATTCTGGTGTCTGTTGAAGTATAGTAGGAGCGACCTTTTCTTCGGTCTGTCTCCGGTGAGAGTTGATTCAGAAGAGGCATGAGTTTGCTTATTTGGCTTTGCCGCCAAAGTATGCTGGCTCATGATTGGTTGGTTTGAAACAGAGGCTCGCAGACAAGGGACGATAACCCCATACCCCAGAATTCTTAATAGCAATGAGAAGTTGAGTTAAGTGTACAAAATGTATTTCAGGGAAAAGTGTTCAAGGTGTATGTGAGAGTTCGTAAATGGTTGCCAGAGACATTCACTTGGCGGGGATATATATTTGTTATACAAGTATTAGGTAACTTATCTCGTGTTGTATTTGCTGCTTCTGGTCTCTGTCTGTAGAATTTCTTGTGTACCTCTCACGGGTGCTTATCTGTTCTTTGTATTCGTCTGGTCTTATCCATTGGGTGCCAGGACTGTGTTTGCTAATCTTATTCGGCCGCTACTTAAAACCGCTTCTGCTCCTAGTGACTGCTGGATCTGTTCAGAAGATTTTTAGGGCTCTAGCCCCTGGCGTCTGATACTCAGGAACTAATAGGAGCAGATAACCCAAATTTCTGATACTCTCCATCTTTTACTCTATCAACAATTTGATTCTTTTTTCTGCCCTCCTTTTTTTTCTTTCGTATCTGAACGAATGAATAAGTGAATATTTTCTTTTGATTTTCCTTTCTTTTCTACTTTACAAATTCAACGCATAATATCACATACCTCAAAAATATTAATTCTTGTCGAGTGTCCGCAAAAAATCAAAGTTTGAAACAATTTAATAATATTTGTTGATTTAATTGCTTGAAAGGATTGTTAAGCCCAAAATGTTTTCCTCAAATGTTTTATTATGGTGTGAGAAACTAAGTAGGCATCAAAAGATTAGGCACAGTGTGTATAATCATATAATCACTAAAAAAGGATAAGTGTTTTAAAGTATCCCAGATAACATGGCCAAGCCCACAAAAATAAATCTCAGGAGGTTGATATAAACTATTCATATATATATATATATATATATATATATATATATATATATATATATATTGTATATAAGTTGAGCAAGAATTAATACTCAAAGAATGTGTGATACTAAAAGACATAAACAACTAAAACATAAATAAATCTAACCGATAAAACTATAAAAGAACTTTTTTTATTAGATTATCACTCTTCGTTGCATTATAACAACTTCGTCTGAGAAATAAATCCATTTTCATTCTCGTGACATTAGACAAAGAGTTAAATGTCTCAATCTAATTTTTCAAACTGTCTTCTTTTTACACACACACACACACCACACACACACACACACACACACACACATACATATATATATATATATATATATATATATATATATATATATAGGTTAAATTATTATTATTATTATTGGAGAAATGATTATCTGACGACGAATAACACCGAAAAAGTGTTATTCAGAAACCAATGGTAGGACCGACTTTTCATTTGTATTATTAATTATAATAATATATATATATATATATATATATATATATATATGCGTGTGTGTGTGTGTAGACATAGATATATATAATGCTCGTTGCGTAATGGTTATTCTCTTAAGAGATGGACTCAACGTTGCATTTGAACCAACCGAGGAGCCACTTTGCCCTTAAAGGGTAGTAACAGATCTAGGCACATATTAGTTATATTTGAAACAACTTACATGGATACATCTCTGCTAGACTACCCCGACCAACCTACAAAAGAAAACTTCTTACCAATTTGTCTCTGGGGATCTCGATAGATCTCCCGCCAAACTTCAGATATTAACGCGTGTATAAAGTGAGAGTTTATCACATGGGTGGTAGAAGGCGATGGTTTAGGGTTTTCGTGTCCTGTGTATGACGCTAAACTCTAACTGATGGTGAGGTTCCAGTTCTGGGGAGTCTGGTGAATGTGGAGCACCTCTTCATCACCATCAGTCTCAGGTCCTCCCTGACCCGGAGTGGCAGTACTTGTTACGGTATCATTATAGGTTATAACAAAAAAATTGAGTACCTATCACGAAAGAGTTTATTTCAAAACTTTGTCGGCATTAAATGAATCATCGAGGTTGATATGCCGTAAAACAAACAAACAAACAAAATTAGATGAATAAAGTGAGAGTAAACAACTTCTTTATTTGTGTATTTAGTTTATTTTCCAGAAACACATTTGTATCAGGATATACAATATATAAGTCACGCCTAGCGAGACTGTTATCGTCGTAGGATTTGGGATTGGCGACCCGAGTTCAAATACTGGATGATGCTTTTTGGATTTCGCTTGCAGCTCATGCCCTTAGGAAAGGCATAAATCTATATCTTCTTCCCTATGAGTTATTAGTAGAGCAGACTGTACACTTTAGTCTTGACAAGAAACTGTCTCGAAGGAAAATTCTGAATTCAAATCAGGTTTTCTTTTTAAAAATACGTTGAGTCGCATCCTGTCAGTGAGAGGAGGGGTTGGATAAATTTTTTTAGCTTTTGGATCCAATTGTGAAGAGAGCTATGTAAATAACAGATGTAAAAAGTTCAAAAAATAATATATCTTCTTTTTTTTTTAATTGTAAATTATTGAATTAAAATTCCTTACTATATTTTTTATGTTATGTCATTCTTTTTAGCCAGGCGAAAAAAAATCTGAATTTTCACCAGGTCTTTTATTTTATTTTTACGTGGGGATTTTTATGGGGCCTCCAGCGAGGATCAAACTCGCGATAAGTGATAATAGGTCTGTGAAACTTAAATTTTTTTTATCTCCCCTCTACCAAGGTGACGCCGGATAGCCGCTTCTAGTATATAGATATGTGTATATTTATAAAACTAATGGATTAAAAAAATATAATTGGATTAAAATAACTCTTTTAACCATTATAATAAAGAATTATCGGTTATTTCCTATAAGTCTAACATAAACAAAGAGGAACCACTCTTGACTGATAAATTATTTATTTATTTTCTCATTAAACTAACCCTAAACCCTAACCCTAACCCCTAACCCTAATCCCGTCTTCTTTTTCCTAGTAGATCAATAAATAAATAATCACTACCAGTTAGTGATCTGAAACACTATTCACAATATTAGTGAACTGGCTAATGCTTCGAACACTGGCTAATTTTTTTTCTGATTTTGTTAGTTAATGAATACAATCTACAAACACAATATTTTAATATATCCAAGTTTATTTAAAAGATAATTTTCTTGTGGGTTAATTTTCAGCGTAAAATAAACCGAATGTCAATATGGGATATTAGCAGTTATATCAATATTTATTCTATCGCATGTGGGTGCATATGTGAAAATATTTACTTTTTATTTTTGTTTAATTTTATTTTCATTTTTTTTTTACAAATCAAATGCTACTATTTTTCATACAGTATTCATGCACATTTAAACTTTTCATTTTTAGCTTTTGAGCCACGGTTTTAGCCAACAACTAACTACTTCACATTTCTTTGCATCGTTTAAAAAAACCAAAAAAACTCATTAATTTTATTTAATCACATTTTGATTGTGAACTTTTGCTGTCGCTATTTTTTTCTCTCTTATTTTATTTATATTTTCCTCATTTATTTTAATTTATTTTGTTTTAAAATTTGATTTTGTTGCTCAGTTCTTAACATAAACACTGGTTTTCTGTTTCACTTTTAAATATATGATACCCAACAGACTATCATGTTAATAAAACAAAGCCACTTACACTTTCAGTTATCAACAACTTATTGTACTGACTAGGATAGCTATTCATTTTATTGTATAGTTTTTGAATATTTCTTGATGCATCTTAATAGAAACCAAGCTGTTATTAAGATAAGGCAACAATTATTCTTCATTAGGTACAAATTAGCAGGTTTAAAGATAAAATCGTCAATGGTCTTTCTCATGATTAACACTTAGAAGTCATTAAATGTTCCCCATAATGCTAGTGGATTTAAGAGAGAACCTTTGTTTAAGCTAAAATGTATGGAGCTAACTGCAATAATGTTAAACTGCACAATGGGAACCTTTTGATGAACTATTAAAACTGTTAATGGGTCATTGGATATATTCTAAAAATCCGCTGGGATTTGGATCCTTTGAGTAAAAGAGCGCAATGAATTTTGTTTCCAGCCGTTGTTGAGAAAGAGGTTATTTTATTCGTTGCAAAATGTTTCCCATTAATGTGAAATGGTCGAGCTGATAACATCAACTACAAAACTGATTTATTAACAGTGACATACAAAACCCAAGACCCCCACCCCACCTAAAAAAAGAAACAACAAACAAAACAAAAACAAACAAACAAACAAAACAAAAAGAATTAAATTACGCAGAAGGAACAATAATGAAAAGAACTTTAATGGCCGCCATTTGTAAACGAGAGTCAGATGATTGGGACGCATCTGAAACAAGGTGGAAGAGATTAACTGATTTTTCAGACATCCCTTGCCGTAGGTGGGTTTCGACAATGATTCTGACTTTTTATTTTGGCTACCTCTGGGTACAAACCAATTGTGCTTCAAATAAATCCGCAAGATTTACAGCCATACAGACGTTGTTCTTGAACGAACGAAGAGAAATAAACAAACGAAGGGAGAAAACGGAGAAAGAGCCAAAGCAAATAAACAAACAAGATTTCTTCTTCTTTTTTGTAATTTTTATGTTGAGAATCTACACATGTAATGTTTTAGTAAAAAGTTGCCATATGTGATTCGAGCGGGAAACATATTTTGCTGCTGGGCTAAAACAGTCTCTTTTAGACGAAATCGATTCTGATGATTTCGAAGCCGTGCATAAAATTTTTCAGGCACCTATGGATTTGGTACAATTTACAGTATATGTCACTAGGGAGTTCTGAAAAAGTTCCTCCTTCCCTCACCCTTCACACTAAACTCATCATAAAGAACTTCGTAACAAAAATTGGTGCTATTCGCAGAATTCCGTCCCGGCCTCCTGCCTTAAAAAACGCTAGATGGTAATAGCTGAAAAAAAAAACTCCCTACGAATGAAAATGGTCAATGTATAAAAAGACAGACAGACATTCAGAAACTTTAAACACACACACACACACACACACACACACACACACACACACACATATATATATATATGTGTGTGTGTGTGGGTAAGGTAATCCAAATGACTGGTTGTAAGGGATGATTCTATTTGGGATCTTCAAAACCTCACAGTATCATACTGTATGCTCTTGTAGGTGCAAACATATATATTCATTCAAGGATTTTTATTAATCCCTAAAGAAGGCTCAATGTATAATAATCAATAAATTATATTATATACAGAGCAATATTTAACTTTCAAAGAAAGAAAAAGAAAAGAAAAAAAGAAAAGTTTTTATTTCTTTGAGAGTTATATATATATATATATATATATATATATATATATATATATATATATATATATGAGGTAAGGTAAAAGGAAAACCACCCCCTTTCCCAACAAGCACCATGCAACCTCCTCATGTCATCTTCCCTTACAAACTACTATCCTCTGAACTACCCCTTCCACTTTATATGATGTTATTCTCTGTTCAATCAAATCCTCTCTGAAAAAAACCCCTCCCTACGAATGAAGTCCCTAGTTGAAGCGGTGCCTGCTGAAGCGCTTAAGACATTTTTCCCGAAAAGTTAATGCGATATTTTACCCCCTCCAGTCTTTTTTCGACAAGTAAATGTAAATATTTTAACCTTCCCCCTCTAAAATATTCTAAGGGAGGGGGCTAAATATTTACATTTACTTGTTGCTTTGGCAATGCCATCTAGTGGTCATTAGAAAATATTCTTTGTCAAACAAGGGAGGTAATTGGATAAATAGAAGAGAAAAAGGAGATAAAAGAAAAGGGAGAAAAAAGAAGAAGAATGAGAAAAATAAAATAAAATGAATAATATTTCGGTCATATGGAAATCCAATCACAGAGACAAGTTAAAGAGACAGTTCTTCCAGGCCGTTGTCGTGTCAGTGCTGCTGTATGGCTGCACCACCTGAACCCTAACGAAGCGACTAGAGAATAAACTAGATGGGACCTGCCACAAGAATGCTACTGGTGATCCTGAACAAGACGTGGAAGCATCACCCTACGAGAAAGCAGCTGTACGGTAACCTGCCACATATCACCCAAACCATCCGAGTACGACGGACAAGACACGCGTGACACTGCTGGAGAAGCAAGGACGAACTCATAAGTGACCTCCTCCTGTGGAAGCCAGCACATGGGCACGCCAGTGTGGATTGACCAGCAAAGAAGTACATTGATCAGCTCTGTGTGGATACAGGATGCTGCATAGAGGACCTCCCGAGAATGATGAGCGATAGGGACGGATGGAGAGAGATTGTCATGGATATCAGTGCCAACAGCGCGACATGATGATGATAAGTGTAGAGGAGATGAAAACACAGGGAAATAAAACGTAAAAGAAAAAGAAAAAGAGAAGAGTGAAAAAATGGAAACGAACAGAAATAGAAAGAAAGAAAGAAAGAAAGAGGAAAATAAAAACCCAAGCAAAAAGAGTGTGAGTGAAAAATGATAAAAGAAGAGAGAGAGAGAGAGAGAGAGAGAGAGAGAGAGAGAGAAAGAGAGAGAGAGAGAGAGTACAAGTATAAATAGATAGATAGAGGGACCTACATAAGAAATAGAGCGAGACCAACAGGAGAACGAGAGATAGATAGATAGAGGGATCAACAGGAGAAATACACAGAGTAAGAGAGAGAGAGAGAGAGAGAGAGAGAGAGAGAGAGAGAGAGAGAAAGAGAGAGACGGGTAAAGGTAAGGGTACAAATATAATAACAGATAAAGAAATGCAGACATGCTAAAAGTGCAATAAAGCGAAGAGAGAAGAAATAGAGGAACATATCGAGAGAGAGAGAGAGAGAGAGAGAGAGAGAGAGAGAGAGAGAGAGAGAGTGTAGAGTAGAGTAGGGTAGGTTAGAAGCACACATACTCAGTGAGTGAGTGAGTGAGTGAGAGAGAGAAAGAGAGAGATAGAGAGAGAGAGAGGGGAATGAGGAGGGCAGTGAGAGAGAGTAGAAGTACACTTACCCAGAGAGTGAGAGAGTGAGAGAGAGAGAGAAAAAAAAAAAGAGAGAGAGGGAGAGCAGAGTAGGTAGGTTAGAAGCACACATACTCAGTGAGTGAGTGAGTGAGAGAGAGAGAGAGAGAGAAGGAGAGAGAATTAGAAGCAAACATACCCAGAGAGAGAGAGACAGAGAGGGGGGTGGAATGAGGAGGGCAGAAAGAGAGAGAGAGAGTAGAAGTACACATACCCAGTGAGAGAGAGAGAGAGGGATAAAGAGAAAGAGAAAGAAAGAAAGAAAGAGAGAGAGAGAGTGTAGAGTAGAGTAGGATAGGTTAGAAGCACACATACTCAGTGAGTGAGTGAGTGAGAGAGAGAAAGAGAGAGAGAGAGAGGTGAGGGAATGAGGAGAGCAGAGAGAGAGAGAGAGTAGAAGTACACATACCCAGTGAGTGAGAGATAAAGAGAGGGAGAGTGAGAGAGTGTGAGAGAAAGAGAAAGAGAAAGAGAGAAAGAGAGAGAGAGAGCAAAGTAGGGTAGGTTAGAAGCACACATATTCAGTGAGTGAGTGAGTGAGTGAGAGAGAGGGGGAAGGAGAGAGAATTAGAAGCAAACATACCCAGAGAGAGAAGTGAGAGAGAGAGAGAAAGAGAGAGAGAGAGAGAGAGAGAGAGAGAGAGAGTGGGGAGAACAGACAGAGAGAGATAGAGAAAGAAATAGAGGGAAGTAAGAGGGCAGAGAGAGTAGAGTAGAGTAGCACACATACCCAGTGAGAGAGAGAGAGTGAGAAAGAGAAAGAGAGAAGGAGACAGAGAGAGAGAGAGAGAGAAAGAGAGAGAGATAAGGAGAGAGAGTAGAGTAGGGTAGGGTAGGGTAGGTTAGACTCAGTGAGAGAGAGAGAGAGAGAGAGAGAGAGAGAGAGAGAGTGAAAGAGAGATTAGTGTAGGGTAGAGTAGAAGCAAACATACCTTATGAGAGAAAGAGAAAGAGAGAAAGAGAAAGAGAGAGAGAGAGAGAGAGAGAAAGAGAGAGAGAGAGAGAGAGAGTATAAGTACACAAGTGGGAAGATTGAATGAAAAACAAAGCAGAAAATAAACTGTCGAAATTGAAAACACTGATTTTGTTCCTTGTGATGCAAAAGGAAGTAGTGAAGGGCGATGAACATCCATTAGTATTACCCAAAAGTCCATGGTGTTTATATCTTTCAGGTTAACCTCTTCAGTAAACAACTACAAATTGCGCCTTCTATAATATTCTTGTAAGCACTGCATCATGGGATATAAACAGTCTGGCAAACACAAGAAGAAATCAAATAAACACATACTATAACATTGTCTTCATATGCACAGCGTACACACCCACACAAGCATACATACACACATGATACTGACACCTACATAATATATATATATATATATATTGAAGAAATGGATACAACAGAAACCTACTCGAGTTTCATCGCTAGAATCATCAGGGTTAAATCCACTGAATTAATCGAGTTACCGATTAATTGCAGCTGATCACACGTATGTTCATTGAATAAGAATTTTCGTTCGAAAATTCTTATTCAATGAACTGAGCGCCCCATAGTTCTGACCTTGTACCACATCTAAGCTAAGCTTAGTAAATAAGTATATCCCATTTGCATTGATACCTTGGGAAAATTCATTATGTTATTTCTCATCTGTACTCTGCCCTATCGGCCTTTATTGCATTAAATCGTCACAAGGTCTTATCACTGATATGCCACCATTGAAAACATAGGAAAGTTTGTATAAGAGATTAAGGAGCGACCCCCCTCTCATAATTACCTTTTTCTTGTTCAAATAGAGGCAACAGAATGCTTGCTATAACCATTGTCAGTTTTGTCAGCTGAATGTCAATCAATGATACATAAGTATGTATTTACCAACCCATCCGCATAATCACGATGTGACACAAGGTCAGACATTAAAGAAAGGTTAACAGGTTTGAATTCAGTGTTTTTCTTCTCCTAGACCGGTTGCCATACCAAGATTAAAGAGTCCAATCAGCCCTACTATTTACCCATAGCTAGAGGGAGAATATGTGAATGCATACCTTTCCCAAGGGTATTAAGGCTATGTGAAATGCAACCAGTCTTGTGTCGCATGGCCATAGATACGTCTATTGAGAATTTTGTGTTATATATATTTACCAACCCCTCCGCACGAGCAGGATGCAACACAAGGTCAATTTCTTAAGCGGAGTTCAACAAGTTTGAATTCAGAGTTTTCCTTCTCCTAGACCGGTTGCCTAACCAAGGTTAAAGAGCCTAGTCTGCCTACTATTTACCCATAGCTGGAGGGAGAGTAGAATTCATACCTTTCCCAAGGGTATTAGCGCTAAGTGAAATGCAATTAGCACGTCCAGGATTTGAACTCGGGGCGACGAATCCATTTCCCATGACTTTAACCATTACACCACGCGCGAATTTTGTGTCATAAGGCGTGTGTCAAATGGCTACTTCTACTTATAGACTCGCCGACGACCATGTGACCAACCTATTGGCCAACCACTGGCAGTACTCTGCTGCTGTTATAATATTTATACAGCTGTTCGGATCTTAACTATTCATAACTACTTGAACCTTCGTGGACGACGGAACATAGGATTATATCACTGACCCTTTGATACTACGTAGGATTCCATAACTCTGGACTTATTCACTTACCAACGGATTCCATAGCTCAGGACTTACTTACTTTAAGTCCTTTTCAACTGGCCAAGGATGGCGGTCAGAAACTTAACAGGTTATGGGCCCAGCACGCTTCCACTGCGAAACTTAACAACGCCAACAGGTTCGTAGTCAAACCATGAAATATAAAGCATCGATGTAATCGAACAAAATAAATTTTTTAACATAATCTCGTTCCTTGTGAATGAACGTAATTCAATGGTAAATTTTTATTACATAGATCGATAATGTTATATTTCAGACCAAATTTCAGATAACTGTGTAAAGTTATGGACTTAATGAACCAT
>CM042166.1:82656820-82769320 GCA_023376005.1 Doryteuthis pealeii
TCTTGTCTCAGTCTCTTGTGACTGAAGGAAGAGCTCGTTTCTACGAGGCTCACGCGTTGGTACCAAAACCGTAAAGAGGGTTCTTCCCCCAACCTGACAAGGGACGTTACCTTTTCTACTTCCTGTCCCCGAAGGCACAGGAGAGTTCTAGTCCCTACAATGGTATTCTGCCCACCCCAGTTAACATGAAGATTCCTTTCTACAACTGTCTCTCTATGAAGGTTCAACTTCATTTAAAAATTTTCGAACAATCAATATAGCCTTATTTGTTCTAACTACAGATAGATATTCTTCGAACTGCTGGAGAATGATGACCAGTGAAATTCAACATTGACCGACAGTTTTGAATCGCAAGTAGCCAAAAGTATTAGGATTTGTTTAGCTATTTTAAGATTATGTGATCTTTCAAGCTGTAGCCGTATCAGTGCTACTATATGGTTGCACCACTTATATGCTAGCAAAAGGCTTGGGGGGAAAGCTAGATGGGATCTACACAAGAAAGCCGCGTGCTGTTTTGAATAAATCTGAAAGTAACACCATACAAAACAGCAATTGTAGGGCTACTTACATCCCATCACACAAAAATACAATTAATACGAGTAAGATATGCTGCACTCTGCTGGAGAAGTAAGGAAAAGCTCATAAACGATGTTATTCTATGGACAGACGCATGCACCAGTATTGGCCGACCAGCAAAAAACTTACATTGATTAGCTCTGTGCAGACACTGGGTGACGTTTAGATGACTGATCAAGTGCGATGACCGATGATGGCGAGAGAGAGTCAAAGAAAGCCATGCTGTTAGCATGCCTTGATGATGATGATGATGATGATGATAATGAAGACGACGACGACGAAGACGACGACGATGATGATGATGATGATGATTTTCAACTTTGGCTCAAATATCGTGTTGACATCACTGAAAATTTCAATTATTAAGTTCACCAGAAATACCCTGGTATGGAAGCAGGTACACGAATGTCAACCCTAATACGGCCGTCAACGACATTGAGAAGAAACTTCATGATGGCAGAAAATCTTCAAAAATGTAACCTCCCTTGATTTAACCACACCGATGTCAACAATCTTCAAGAGACATTTTGAGAAACATCATAGAATGTTGACACATTAATAGCATATGTCAATTAGAATGAAACCAAACACATGGCAGATCGGATCGCAATTTATTCTGCTATTTTTGACAGGGTTTCGCAACAACTACATAGAATTACGTCCTTGATACTCTTGGTGCAACTGCAACGACATTATTAATCAATGTCTATCAACAGAAATTGCAGTTCCATTTATTTCATC
Source organism: Doryteuthis pealeii (assembly GCA_023376005.1). Taxonomy (NCBI): domain Eukaryota; kingdom Metazoa; phylum Mollusca; class Cephalopoda; order Myopsida; family Loliginidae; genus Doryteuthis; species Doryteuthis pealeii. The sequence continues at coordinate 82,658,138 of CM042166.1, forward strand.
AGCCATTGCTGTTACAGTCGTTCGTGCATTCCCGCTTCCCCTTGTAAGACCGTTCTTATTTCGTCACATTTTACTTCTTGCCTCTTTTATGCTGCATCCACAAAAGAAGGACTGAGCTGTTTCTCTCACAACTTCATAAATCACTCCATCGTTGTTGTTTGTTATTGGTTGTACTAACTCACAGGAGTTGTATTCAGAAACTTCTCTATTAAAAACTAATCTTATTCTCGTCTCGCTTATCTACGTTGTTTTTCCTGTTTATGTTTTTGCTTGGGGATTTTCTCATTTCGTCACTCTTTCTTCTTTTTTTATCGTAAACCCGAAAAAATAATCTAAGACATCATGGCTGCTAACTTGTGGAGCTATTCAAGTTTACTCATGTGATCACTTGATATCTCAGGTAGTTTGAGGGTTTGGTAATTTATAAGGAAGTGCGTCCCGTTCTCCTGCCTCAAGAGTTGCTGCCCGGTGACTATTAAAATAACGACCCAGCTCAGTCTATTCAAAACTATCCATCTTCATATCTATCTATCTATCTATCTATCTATCCATCTCAATTTGTTCATATTTATCTATATTTCTTTAAATACTAAGATTGTTTTTATTCATGTTTGTTTAATGTCTTGTTTTTTGTTTAAATAAACAAGAATTACGACAAAAAAGCGAACCCCCCCAAATACATCTACTTGTCGAAAATATCTATCTCCATTTGTTCGTATCTATCTATATTATTTTGTTTGTTTATCTATCTATCTATCTATCTATCTATCTCAGTCTATTCCAAACTATATATCCATCTTCATATCTAAACAAGAATTACGATAAATAAACAAGAATTACGACGAGTTGGGGTTGTTATTTTGATAGTCACCGGGTAGCGGTTTTTGAGGCAGGAGACCGGGACGCACTTCCTCATAGATTACCGAGGGTTTTTGCTGATGTGTGAGAATAGTCTCAACAGAAGGATGCATTCGCAACATCACTATATCTGTGTATGTATTTATTTATCCCCAACTATGGGTAAAATGATACGCCAGAATAGGCTTTCATTTAGACACCCCATATGCATTATGAACTTATTAATTATTATTATTATTATTATTATTATTATTATTATTGTGTTCTTCACACGAGCATTAGCTGATAGTATTTCACTGGAGTCTGAGTGATAGCAAGTCTTCGCAGGTCTCCAGGACTCTTCTGAGTATTCTGGCAGATTACAGCAATACAGTATTCTGGATGGTCTCAATTTTTCCTCTGATTTCCAGATTTTCCAGTCTTTTTTCCCAGCTTTTTGGGACCGTGCACCAACTACAATTGGTCCAGGTATTTGTCCATCTTTTTGTTTTCCTTCATCTTCACACTGTGATCTGTTGGAACTGAAAAATCCACCAGTTGACAAGTTCTTTCTTTTTTGTCAATCAACACTAGGTCTGGTCTTCTTGCTGGGATAATGTGATCCGTTTTTATTTCAAAGTCCCAGAGAATTTTATGCGTTACATTCTCAAGAACAGATTCTGGTTTATGCATATACCATTTTGTTGTATGGTCAAAATTTAATTTTTTGCATAATTCCCAGTGGATCACCTTCCCAAGCAAGTCATGCCTAGTTTTGTATTCCCGTTGTACTAGTTTGCTACATTAGCTTAGTAAATGGTTTACAGTCTCATCTCTGTCACCGCATAATCTACATTTATTATTTTGTTGGGTCTTTGCTTTAATGTGGTTTGTCCTTTTGGCATTAGTTTGTGCAGCAATTATTAATGATTCTATTCTCTTTTGAGGTTTCCTTTTCTTAATCATGTCTAAGTCTTTTCATGTGCAATCTCTCTGATTTGTCGTTTGAAGTGTCCATATAATTGTTTTTCTTCCCATTTTTGTTTTCTAGTTTTTGTTCTTTTACTATTATTCCATATATTACATCTGCTATTGTTGGTTGCCATAAGTAATCTATTTTTGCTCTTTTTGTGTAGTCTTCGAGTTGTTGGATTGTGGCCTCTACGCAGTCCTCTATGTTGGCAAGACCTCTCCCCCTTCTTGATACATATAATCAATCTCTATCGTCTCTAGGGTGTCGAAACTTGTGCATGGTCATTAATTTCCTCGTCCTTTGGTCAATCTGTCTGAGTTCTTCTTTTGTCAATTTTAAGAATGGCCCAGAGTATCTTATAATGGGGACAGTCCAGGTATTAATTCCTTTGATCAAATTTCTGCTGTTGAGTTTTATTTCTAGGAGTTTTCTTGTTCTCCTGAGCTATTCTTTTTTTTTTAAAACTTTTCCTTTCATTTCTGCTTGCTTGATATTGTCTGCTTCGAAAATTCCTAAGTATTTGTAACTTTCATTTTCCTCAAGTGATTTTATAGTGTCCTGATTTGGCAGTTGTATTCCGTCCATTAATTTTCTTTCACTCCCGTTTTATTAATAGCATAGCACATTTTTCAATTTCAAATTTCAGCCCTATATCTTGGCTAAATAGTCTAATAGTTTGTACTAGGTTTTCTAATTCTTTTTCATTTTTTGCAAAAATTTTGATGTCATCCATGTACATGAGGTGGTTTATATTTTCTTGTGAGTTAGTGAATGTATATCCCCTGTAGATTTTTAAGTATATGATTGGGTGGCATCATTGCTATAATAAATAATAGTTGTGATAACGAGTCTCCTTGGAAGATACCTCTTTGGATTTTTACTTCTTCCAGGGATTGCTTTCCGGCTTTTAATTGAACTCGCCAGTTTTCCATGGCTTTTTAAATTAAATTTATGATGTTGTTGGAAATTTTGTACATTTTTAGACTTTTGTACATTTTTAGACATTTTATACATTTTTAGACTATTTTAATTTTAGACTATATAATAGACATTATTATTTCACTCCATTCGAGTTTTTCACACCTGCAGAAGCTGGTGGTTCACTGGAGGCTGTGTGACAGCAAGTCTCCTCGGGTCTCCAGAAATCTTCTGAGTATTCCTGCGATCTCAATAATGCTGTAGTCTGGATGGTCTCGATTCTTCCTCCAATTTTTAATTCACCCAGACTCCTTTCCAACCCAAGGACCCCAATCACAATCGGCACGACCTTAACCCTCATGTTCCACAGTTTTCTTAGTTCTCTGACAAGGTCTAAGTATTTATCGATGTTTTCGTTTTCTTTCATTTTCACTCTGTGATCGGCCGGGACGGTAAAGTCCACGAGATGACAAGTCTTCCTTTTCTTGTCAATCAAAACAAGATCTGGTCTCCTGGCCGGGATTAGGTGATCCGTATGTACCTCAAAGTCCCAGAGAATTTTGTGTGTCTCATTCTACAGGACAGATTCAGGTTTGTGCATATACCATTTAGTTGAATGGTGAAAATTGAATTTCTTGCACAGTTCCGAGTGAATCACCTCTCCACCCAGTCGTGTCTAGTCTTGTACTCTCTTTGTGCGAGTTTACTGCATTCGCTTATTATGTGATTGACAGTTTCGTCTTTTTCCCCACACATTCTACATTTGCTGTTCTGTTGTGTCTTATCTATTTTTGCTTTTATGTAATTTGTCCATATGGCATTATCTTGTGCTGCAATTATCAGGGATTCAGTTTCTCTTTTGAGGTTTCCCCTTCTTAGCCATGCCCATGTCTTCTGGTGAGCGATCTCTCCTGTGTTTCGCTTGAAGTGTCTATATAGTTGTTTTTCTTCCCATTTTTGCTTCCTTGTTTTTGTTCTATTTGTTCTCGTCCACATATTGCCATTGTTTTTTCTGGCTGCTGCTATTAGTCTCTCTTTGCTCTTTTTTGTATATTACTCGAGTGCTTGAATTGTTGAATCTACACGGTCTTCAATGCTAGCGAGACCTCTTCCTCCTTCTTTTCTTGATACATATAGTCTATCAGTGTCGTCTCTCGGGTGTAATGCCTTGTGCATGGTCATAAGCTTCCTTGTCCTTTGGTCCATCTGTCATAGTTCCTCTCTTGTCCATTTTAAGAATTGGTCCAGTGTATCTTACTAGAGGGACAGCTCAGGTGTTTATACCCTTGATGAGATTTCTGCTGTTGAGTTTTGTTTCTAGGAGCTTTCTCGTTCTTCTAAAGTACTCTTTCCTTACTCTTTCTTTCATCTCACCTTGTTTGATGGTGTTCGCCTCCAGTACTCCCAAGTATTTATAATTTTCCTTTTCTCCCAGTGTCCTTATTTCTTCTTTGTTCGGTAATTCTATTCCTTCCGTGATTTCTTTCTCCCCCTCTTTTTATAACTATCATTGCACACTTGTCTATACCGAATTCCATCCCTATGTCCTGATTATATATTCTAATTGTTTGTACAAGTGTTTCTAGCACTTTTTCATTTTTTGCAAAATTTTTTATCTCATCCATTTACATAAGATGGTTTATTTTTTCCTCTGATTTGGTAAATTTGTAATCGCCTGTACATTTTCTGAGTGTGTGGTTATTATTATTATTATTATTATTATTATTATTATTATTATTATTGCTGTTGTTGTTGTTGCTGTTGTTGTTAATTCTTTCTTTTTTTTCCATGCCAGTTTTTTAAGTTCTGTATACCACTCAGCGTGTAAGTTCCAGGTTCTGTTGGGTTGTCCCAAGGCTTTGGTTGTGACTGGTATCATTGTCAACTTTATGTTTATAGGGATTGGCCCCTATATTTTTACGGCATGTGGAATTAACCAAATTAAAATAATTAAGTTTTCTTAAATAACTAGTTTTACTATTGTATGTCATGAGTTTAGAATTAGGTAAACAAAAGAGAATCGAATGAATATTAGTTTAGAAATATTTTAGCAGCAATAGAAACAATTGTTTAAATTCCATGGGAAAATATGTACGCCATCGGAATGTACCAAAATCATTCGATATTGCATCATTGCAAATCACCTGATATTTGATGAATATTTTAGCTTAATGATCACGTAGACAATTACAAAAGAGAATCATAAGAAGACCATTTTAGCTGAAAGACAGACAGTGGGGAGCTTACGCTCTTCCCGACTCGACAGAGTTGGAGCTGATGCTCCTAACTCGACAGTAGGAGCGAACGTTCTTCGCCAACATCGACACAATGGGGAGAAGTCGCTACCGAAGACACAACATGATCTATCGGGTTGGTCTCGTATTTTCGTTTCGAATTTTCTCTATCTCGTTCAACAACAACAAATTTCAATCACAAGTTTCAATCATAGACAAAACTGCTACAATATTGACACAACTGGTTCAACAGACTTTTCAGTTTTTTAGCAAGTTCTAGGTATGCTCTGTTGAAACGGCAAAGTCCACTAACAAGGCCTGGTCTCTTGGTCTGAGATTAGAGGATCGGTTTAGGGGATCGGTTAAGGGGATCTGTTTTTATCGCCAAATCCCAGAGAACTGTGTGTGATTTATTTTCCAGACAGAACATTTCCATCTTTCCTCTTCCTTCTTATACATTTTTATCCTGTCTATTTCTCTTCCTTATTCACCTCCTTCCCTCTCCCCTCTCTCTTTCACTGTCTGTCTGTCTGTCTGTCTGTCTCTCTCTCTCTCTCTTCAGACATCTCTATCTGTTTTGTCTTAATATCCAACAGAAGGACAATATAAGTTTTGGCTTGGGGTTGTAAAGCACTTAAACTGACAAATGGCAATAAAGGTCTGATGCATAGAGTTAGTAACTATCCACATCTGTAACTTTTAATATAACAGTATCAACTAAAGGTTAATATACAAAATAAGAGAAGTTATTTGATACACAAGTCAACAATTTTGTGTTCTTTTCATTGCTTTCTTTTTAAGACGTTAGTCTATTCCAGAAATCAACCTCTCCATATATATATATATATAATATATATGAATATATATATATACACACACACATAACCACATACACACACACACACACACACACACACACACATATAATATATATATATATATATATATATATATATATATATAGTGATTTCAGGTAATACTTCTTTTTCACTATTATGACTGCTAGTGAGCCAGCCGCAAGGGGGGAACTCTAGACATTTTATTCAGTAATTTTATGTTCTGGCGTCTAATCCCACCCACTATAGACACTTGGTGATTATTTTCATTTTTAAGTAGCTATTATTTAGCCTTGCTAAGTCTGGCACACAGACCTCAGGTTGCTTAAAGAACTTCTTGTTACAAGTCACACATCTAAAAAAAAAAAAAAGCTCCTCGCTTCTTAACTTGGGTCAACAGATAGGAATTAGTGTTTTCAGATTAATTTGACCGTAGGTAGTTATGTAAGTATTTAGGTAGGTAGGATGTGACACAAGTATGATATGACACAAGTATGGGTCATCCAACTCGCTATTCAGTAGTAATAGATCTGCGAGACTATTTTGCTAACCATTGCACCACGATAGGACACCCCTAGTTTTAACCAACCAGTTCACTACTTATAGGATGGGATACAAGCTTGCAAGTATGGGGCATCCAGCGAGGATTGAACTCACTATTCAGTAATAATGGATCTGCGAGACTAGTTTGCTAACCATTACACCACGATTGGGCACCCTTAAATTTAACCAACCCATACATTACGTGTAGGATCGGACACAAGCTTGCAAGTACGGGGCATCCAGCAAGGATTGAACTCACTATTTAGTAATAATGCACCTGCGAGACTAGTTTGCTAACGCACACACACCCACACATACACACACACGCACACACACACACACACACATATATATGTGTACTTAATTGAAGATGTACCTAATTTTGAAAGTTAATTAATTAATAATTAATTAATTAGGCGGTAATTATTAATTAATTAACATTCAAAATTAGGTACGACTTCAATTAAGCACATATTCTCCCCAAAATTGTCGGCTAAAAAAAAAGCCAGATCAAAAACACATCGTTTGTGTATTTACTTCTCATATATATATGAGTAAGAAAAGGTGGAATGAAAACATCACACAATGCTGTTAAAGAAGAAAACAATTTATAATATAATCATAGCTGATACTGATCAATATTTCGATTTTACAAAAATCATCATCAGAGCTCATTCACTCCCGTAGTTGTTTGGGTCGGAGAGGAAAGTCAAAATGAGTTTACAAAACAAAAAACCTTAATACTGCAAAAAACGAAAGACGTTAACATATACGTTAATATATACGTTAATATATACGTTAACATATACGTTAATATATACGTTATATATATATATATATATATATATATATATATATATATATAATTTTACCCGACAATTTTGGGGAGAATACGTGCAATATTAAACAAGACGGAGAAACAGCACCCCACGAGAAAACAGCTGTATGGCCACCTGTCCCATATCACACAAACCATCCGTGTGAGGCGAACAAGACACGGTGGAAAATCAAGGATGAACTCATAAGTGACGTTCTTCCGTGGAAGCCAACACATGGGCGTGCCAGAGTAGGTCGCCCAGCAAAGACGTACATAGATCAGCTCTGCACGGATACTGGATGCTGCGCAGAGGACTTCCCAGGGGAAATGAATGATAGGGAAGGATGGCGAGAGATTGTCATAGATATCCGTGCTGTCAGCGCGACAGGATGATGATGATGATGATGATTTGTTATAATGTTATGTCGGTCGAAATGCGAGAGCAAGTTCATCATGAGAATTGTTTGAAAATGGGATTTTGGAACCGATTGTTATCTCTTTGCCTACTTTAAACAACTCACAGTGGCTCTCACACTACTGTGATCCTACCGTAAGCCACTGGCAGCGGCTCCCGTAGGTTTCACTTGTTTACACTGACATTTAGCCGGAGGACTCAGATTAAAATAATACTCGATCTTTATTTGAATAAAATTATTTATATGGTGAATAGATAGTGAACTTTAAAATATCCCATCATACAGGTAAAAAAAAAAATACTAAGAAAATTCTGAACAGCCGTGGGAGAAATTTAGTAGGCAAAGAGTTAAGTATATATTCGCCTCAACACGAAAGCAGAATGTGGCACAAGGTTGGGTTTAAAGTAGAATTTTTCATGCATACGTAAGGGTAGCAACAATAATTACTCTTCTCCAAGTCGTTAAGTGTAACGGGGAGTTGCAATCCGGGGGGTGGGGGAAGCTGAGTGACGGAAACATAAGAGTAAAGATGAAAACAAGTTGAAAAAAATGGGAAAAGTCGGAAGTGATATATGACCGGAACGCAGAAGCAGCCAGAAAGAAACCGGAAGGACTCGTGATTGGGGGTGAGTGGAAATCAGTTGACAGATGGGATTACCATCATTTAGAGCTTGGAATCCGTGGGAGAAGAATGGTTGGTTGTAACTTGAGGTCCGTCAGAGGAAGTGTCTCGAGGTTCGTGCAAGGACAGAGTTGGGATGGCGCAGTGTGGGGAAAGGACAGTAGACTCCTAGGGTCAATGCTGGGATACGGTAAAGTACTGAGCCTTATTAGAGAAAATTGTAAAGATGGGGGTCATAAAAAGTAGCAGCGTATCCCTGAGGTTTAAGAAAAGTCGGCCTGCTTGCGAAGACAAAAGTACGAATGGGTTTTCTGTATGGAGAACCCCTGGGGTGAGCAGTCAGTTCCACGTGGCAACGAAATAAGCTGTCATCTTGTGGGTGTAAGGGGGATCTTGCGCTGAATAGCCATGTAAAGAAACATTGCACAGAATAAATCCCAAATGAAAGCTGAGCCATAGAGAGATTAATTAATTAATTTCAACGACATGCCAACTGGTCTAGTGTTATTTTATGCCTTGAGGTTAGGGAATCGCGTTCATTGTAATTTCATATTCACATTCTGTGTAGTTGTTAAAAGTTGTTTGTGTGTGTGTGTGTGCATGGTACTATCGGTACAAATGTAGAATAGCGCGCAAGAGATAATATCATTAGAATCACATTTTACGTATAAATTGTATTAGATTGCGGAAACTCCCGAAGTAGCCAAACCCAAACCCTAACACTAACACTGACCCTAACCCTAACCCTAAAACTAACCCTAACACTAAAACTAACCCTAACCCTTACCCTAACCCTAATCCTAGTGTCTCAATGGTTTCGCGTATTTCCGTGAAATGTAATGCTTTTTATACGAAATCTAATGATATTATCTCTTGCGCGTTATTCCGCATTAGTACCAATACTTTTTATACGTAATCTAATGATATTATCTCTTGCGCGTTATTCTGCATTAGTACCAATGCTTTTTATACGTAATCTAATGATATTATCTCTTGCGCGTTATTCTGCATTAGTACCAATGCTTTTTATACGTAATCTAATGATATTATCTCTTGCGCGTTATTCTGCATTAGTATTGTCCCGTCGTATATGAATAATTTTTAAACAGATCTATTTGGACCATAGATGGGACTCCAAACGCCTCAGATCTCTAGAACTGGAGCCTCACCATCAGATTCACCCTAGGGACATAACAAGACACCCATTTTGGTGGGGGTATTACTCCTCTCCAGGAGACACTGTATATTCTAAGCTCCACCGGCAAAGCCACCAGAGAGAGAGAGAGAGAGAGAGAGAGAGAGAGAGAGAGAGAGAGAGAGAGAGAGAGAGATTTTCTGTCATTAAACCTTTACCGGCTAAAAAGTGCAAACCAAGTGAAATTTACTGAAGAAAGTGAAATATGTGCATAGAAGCCTGTTTCTCCTCATGATTAAAAATCGGTTAATCATGGGCTTGCCACTACGAGACGGAGTCAAAAAGACAGTCCATAGAGTTAAAACACACAGACGCTCCGGTAAAAAAACGTTCCAGGTGCAGCAGTTTGTAAAGAATGACATGCTGACTGTCTTCTGGGTTGTGAAAGGACCAATTACACTGGTTTACTGAGGCAAGAATGTGAATAGGTGTTTTTCTTACTAATTTGGGTGTGCTGAATTCAAATTTATAAACAGTTTTGCTCTATCACCTCTAGTTTTCTGTCTTTTAAATAGTCTCATTTTAGTATATACAGAGTATATACGTGCTTATTTCAACAGTTGCAGCAGCTTATTATAGATGAAACAGGATAGATAAAGAACATTGACGGAATAAATATACTTGGATGACACAATATACACAATTCATAGTACCGCAGACAGTTAGAAATGTGTTTTCTTAGATGATCTGCTGACTGCCAGTGCACGACTGGCCAGTGCACTACTGGCTGTTGATTGAGACGTGTTGACTACGCTTAACTGCCAAAATCCGTCTTGATATAAAGCTATATATACATATATATAGTGTAATGCTATCACTTACATTTATTGCATAATAACTAAAAAAGAAGACATAAGTCACACAATATTAGAAATTAACCCTGAATGCATATACGCCTTTATGTACAGTATGTGTACAAAATGTACAGTATGCATATCTAAAAAAAAATAGAGGTGATGAGTAAAAAAATAAATTTCAAATCTGAATTCAGCTGCACCCACCAAATTAGGTTAAAACAGCTATTTTTGTACTTGCCTCAATTTCTTTGTAAACCAGTGTTATTATTGCGTTCTTGTAAATAACGCTTCCTATTGCCAACTCCTTAGGTAAAATTCACCTTATCTATTGAATAACCCTCGTATATATTTGCACAATGTCGAATTTAGACAATCAAACAAAGCACATTTTTCTTAACTCATACGCACACAAAGAAAATAAAGCCAATATAAAACCAATAAAATTGTTTTTTCTTCTCTTTGTTAATCTATTTGCTTTTCAAATTCAACACTCTTCTTGTGCTATTATGACTTCATTTCGCTTTGTAAGATTTAACTATGACGTCACAATAGATAAGATATTCAAATTCTGCAAGACGCTTCGTTTTTGTCGTCCATACTTTAGAATGTTGACTCTTTCGAAGATTTTTATTACAGCAGAGTTTGAAAAAATAAAGAAAGAACACAATAGAAACGATTGACACATCTTAAATAAAATCGTCGCCTTGGCGCATTATTCACTGGCACTCCTTTTCATTGACTTTCCAGTATTCGTGTTAACTTCAGTCAACCACAAACATTGCAAGAGACCACCACCACCTGAAGTTATACTTCACTGGTCCCGACAATATCAAATATCCTTAGAAGATAGTTTTTTTTTCTCGATAATATTTGCATTTCGGCAATAAGAAACTTTTTTTTCTTTTATTAGCCTCCCCCCTTTTTTTTTACTGATTAAACACTTGTTTTGTGTTGTTTCTTTATGTACTTGCTTTTATTTTTTTTTTCATTTTATTTTTTTGTAATTTTTATTTTCACGTTACCGATATTCTGATTTCTTTCCTGTGGTTCTTTTCATCCAACTTTCTCCTGAATAAACATTCTTTTGATACCGATTTTTCTTAACAAGGCAGCAACAAAATAAATAAATCAAAAATAAATCAAAAGCTTTGTATTTCAATTTCGCTTTTTACAAAGAGTGAGTAGAGATAAATTATTCGATACTCGTCTGGGTTGCATCGATGGTTATAAAATGAGTAAACCTATTAAAAATAGGCGCGTAATGTGTAACGGTTATCGGCAACCGGAGTTCAAATCCTGGATTCAGCTGTTTGTATTTCATTTCGCGCTAATACCCTTGGGAAAGGTAGTTATCCTTTGCTGTGGATAAATAGTAGTATAGACTGGGTTCTCTAACCTGGTAGGTAGGCAAACCGAACTAAAACCGGACTTTAAAATCCATACTAACGTCTTGACATGGTAGAGTAACTTGTCACGTTGAGTCTGGTCAGGAATTTGGGACTTTTTAAGATAGGTTGACAATCGTTCCTTGCTATTGGTACCATATAATCCAGTATAACCTGTCACCTTGTAGAGAAGAAGGAGCATCACTTAATAATCTTGCTATTGCTTTGACAGATACCATGAGAAGGTATTGGCAGCCCAAAAAGTCCTGAAAAAGTTCATGGAACTAGTATTATCTGCGTTATTCAGACTATTGTCCCCATCTTCATTGTTATTTGTACAACGTTTCGGTCGATATGCCCTCCTGCCTTCTTCGGCCTAGTGTATAAGGTAGTTCGGTTAAGATAGTTCTAAGTGACAGTTATCTCTGAGTTCAATCCTGAGTAGAGGCAGTTAGAAAAATAATTAACACAACTCCTACCCCAGCTATGGTTAGCTGAATGAGAACAGGATACACCCGTGGAATAAATAAAGGGTTAGGTTCAAAGTTCCGTGATGGCTCCCGAATTCGACAAGAAAGTTCCCGAGTTCGAAAAGAAGGTTCCCTGAGTCCGAGAAGGTTCCCGAGTCCGACAAGAAATACCTGAAGAAGGCCGGAGGGTATATCGGCCGAAACGTTGTACAAATAACAATGAAGATGGGGACAATAGTCCGAATAACGCAGATAATACTAATCATCAAGCCTCATCTCAAACATTCAGAGAAATTAATGGAACTAAAACAACAAATCTATAAGTATACCTTTTGATTTCAAGCCAGAACGACAATTAAAACGAACTTTTCCAATAAACTTGCAAGACTAAATCCCCTGTGAGGATTGACTAATGTCAGATTTAAAGGGCCGGGTTAGCTTAGTCGGTAGAGCGTTCGGCTAGAAACCACAAGGTTCTTGGTTCGATACCGGTCCTCGCCACCTCAGCGTATGAGTAGCACAGTGATCTGTGCGGTAAGGTGAGGAGCTGATGGTAGGTGTGGCGTCCATCTCAAATGCTAAAATAATCTCCTTCATCTAGCGCTAGTGAAAAGGGGATAGACTCCCTCGCTGATTGGCTGATACCGACTTTAGGTCACCCCAACGACTTACATTACCAGTGTTATTATATGAGATAGATTGAAGAAAACTATTCCTTTCACATAATTTTCCCGCACCTCTCTCAATATTTATGCTGTCAAGAGAAAAGAAGGTTCTCAAGTTAAAGGCAAAATCGGTTTATTCTAAATGTGTTAATACATGAATCTTGAATTTTGAATATGACGGACTGGTTAGTAAGCAATTGGAAGACATGAGAATCCAATGAAATATCCAGACCATCTAAGTGACAGCAGTACTCAACTATAATGATGAATGGAGTACTGGAGTAGTGACGTGATTTGCTGTCACTTGATCTCCAATGAAAGCCATTTGCCATAACTCGTTTAAAAGCAGAAATAAGCAGAAATAATAATAATAATAATAATAATAATAATAATGGACACTTCAAGCGAAACGCAGGAGAGATCGCTCACCAGAAGACATGTACATGGCTAAGAAGGGGAAACCTCAAAAGAGAAACTGAATCCCTGATAATAGAATAATAGAATAAAATAAACCCATATGATAAAAGGGAATTGGGGCTTGCCATAAAAGCAATAGGGTTGGGAAAATCATATAGGTGCTAGGGTTTGACGTGACCAGCCTATTGATCGGAGTTAAATTCTATCTGCATCTCATTGCTGCAACAGCTACACTACCTCTTTACCTATTTACGCCACAAATGCTTTGATGCTTATTTGATTACGCAAGAATTTTCTCATTGAGGTTTGTATGTTGCAATGAATTAAACAAACAACCACGGAACAATCTGTATGTGCTTATTTCTCATTGTCACCATGAGTGCTTCTTCCCCCCCCACCAAATCTTTAATAAACAATGAGCAGTTACTGTTAAGGGTTTAAATGCCATCCTTGGCCAGTTGAAAATGGCTTAAGTAAGTAAGTCCTGAGTTATGGAATCCTTTGGTAAGTGTATAAGTCCTAACCTGCGAAGAAGTCCTATCTTGATTCATCCCAACCCCTCCATCGCCCTCAAATCACTCGAAGCACAAAACCTAGTGCTTGATCATAATCATTCATTCGATAATGGGGAAATTAAGTAGAATCAAATCACAGAGCGAGAGAGGTATTTTGGTGTAAGTAGGCTGAGCAAGGAGAGGAATGCAAGAGTTTATTTTTGTATGGATCGGTCAGTGAATGAACCTAGCTAAATAGACTCGTGTAGTAGTAAGACCAGTTTTGTTACCCTTCCCCCCTCCCCCAAAAAACCTGCGGCTATATGCCGAGTTGTGACACACTTGCTGTAACTCTCTTTTAAAAATGAATAAAGTTTTTGGAGTGAGTGCACGAGTGTGCTCACTTTAAATATTCCTATCCTGCGTATTGCTAAAGGTCCAGTGATTTAATCCTATGTCCATCGTCCAGTGAGGGTTCGAAGCAGTCATGCATAGTATGACCAGAACAGCCAGTATAAATATTATATCAGCAGAAGAGTACTGCCAGTGATTGGGCAAGAGGTTGATCACATGGTTCTCGGCGAGTCTATAAATAAAAGTGAATATCTATCACACGGCTTATATATTTAAAAAAATCCCAACAGTTACTTCCCTTTCACTTTAATCCTCTTTCTGTGTCTTTTTACACAAAAAATATATATCATCTAGCTGAGTATATTTCTAAAAGTGTGGAAGGGTGAACCGCTGTCTCTGGCAATTCTCTTTATCAGAAAAGTTCAGAACAAGAGGGGGGGAGTATATAAATATGCATTTTGTTTTAACACATTACAAATTTCCTCAAAGGCTTGAAATTCCGGGCACAGGGGAATTGAACGAATGTTGTTTTTTTAAAACATAACATTTGATCAGAGGAGCGTTCATTTCGTCGAGACTATCATCTTTAAATTCTTTGAGTACAAGTGGTGTTAATATGTTTATCATTCGGTGGACGTTTTCTTAACTGTTCGTTAATGTGATTTGCAGATGCCACCTTTGTCGCCACACCTTTGTTTATTCTTTCAGTTAAAATGTTGCTATTAAGATAGACTTTTTACTCTTTCGAAAATATTTGATTGTGTCAGCAGCAAACAGACTGAGGAAACATAACAAAAACAAAAACTATTTCAGTCTGTCTTCGTCTTCAACACATGAGTTGATGCGTGCCGTTAATAAATATCAAGGATGTTACGCCATTTGTGTCATATTACTTAATAGCTGAAAACCCGTTCTACAGGCGGGATTTCTTTTTATTCCCGTGAAAGGCTTTTGATCCAAATAAGAGATTATGGATTTGAACTATCAATCTATTGAATCACAATTTATTTCATAATCGTCACTAACATAAACTCTTTAATAACATATAATCTAAATATTTGGTGTGTTTTTCTGTTCGGAGATTTTTTAGCTTGATGCTGTGGAGTACCCATTCATTACCATTTCTCTCATGTCTTCTTTGAGTCAGTACTAGTAGCGGTTAGGACCCCATCAATGGGATGTATAGAGTTGTTGAAATTTATTCATATTCAATAGGACTGTGTAAAACAATTTTTAAGTAACAATTGTGTATACAAAATGTAAATCCGCCCTGTCGGCTGCGGCTGTAGTATTCCCCGACTGCATCTCTGCATAAAGATAAGAACCCCCCCCCCCCCCAATGATGGTGAAGTTCCAGTTCTGGAGCTCAGAAAATGTGGAGTACCCTTCATCACCATTATTCCCAGGTCCACTCCGACCCGGAGTGGCAGTACCTGTTAGGCTCCCATCTCTGGGTTAAAAGGATGAGTTTTAAAATGTACTTATAAATTGAGTTTTAAAAAACTGAGTACCCATCAAGAATTGAATTAAAATTAATTAGAAATACAAATTTCAGGATAAGTTTTCAAAATTTATTATTATTTTTAGAATTTGAGTATTTACGCAATCCCTCTGCTATATGGGTGGATGTTTGAATTTAATGATTTCCTTCTCTAGACTGTTTGCCTAATCAAAGCTAAAGAACCCATTCTGCCCTTCATTAGAATTTGTGTCCGCATTTATGTCTGTATGTTAAATAAAGGAAAATTTTTACTCACTTTTATCCGTGCATGATAAATGAACCTTTTGTGTACCAGATTGTTGACTCACTTTCCTGTTTTGTGTCAAAGTTCAATCTAAGAGTTCCTAAAAATCTGTTTAGATTAAAAGTTATCAGTGTTATGAGTATAGAAATATTAAGTATGTTGTTTATAGATGAATTAAGCTTCTCTTTATGTGGTTATGTGAGTGCAAGCTGGGAGAGAGATACGGCCAGTTGGAACAGAATAGCTGTGGGTAGTGATAGTAGCAGCATTCCATCTGTATTTTATCGAGGGATGTTAAAATTAGATTCTTCATAATACATTTACAGAGGCGTTTGTGATGTAATGATTATCATCATAAAAATGGACATGGCGAACCAAGTTCAAATCCTAGATAAGGCTAAATGCATTTCACAGAGAGCTAATACTCTTGAGGCAGATATGAATCTAATTGTTCTCTTTCCAGCTATAGTAGGGCAGACTGGGATCTTTGACCTTGGTATGGCAACTTTAAGTTTTATCTTAACAATTGTTAATCTGTAACGTGATTATTAATGTCCACTGGAGTTTGATAGTGGAAGTAAAACTGTGAGTGGACTGCTATAGAAAGAGAGGAAGAAGAAATAAGAGAAAGTAAAGGTTAAAAAAGTAAGAGTGGACACACAACGGGTTGCCGGTAATTTGACCGAGGTATGACCCCCGGAAGAGGAATTGAAAGCCGACCGGAAGTTTCGGGTGTTGACCGGAACTGGAAGTGATGTGATGACGAAGAACGAGAAACAAGAAAATCGCTCTCTCTTGCTTTCCGGCGGCGTAGAGTTCGGACAGGGGCTGCTGGTCCCTAGTGTTGGGACAGCGGTATAGTTAGTACTATGTTCAAAGGTACAGGAATTTAACAGTGTCTCTCTCTCCTTCTCTCTGTCTTTCCTCCTCTCCGAAACAGAGCCCGAAAATAAATGCTAAGCCCTTGTGACCATATATCTCATGTGTTGTACCTTTTTTATCGACAATGACGACCCCATATAACAAATACCTTTTGGTACCGTGACCATATTATTATATTACAAATCCTAACAAGCAACTATGGGTAAATAGTAGGGCAGACTGGGCTCTTTAACCTTGGTTAGGCAACCCATCTAGGAGAGGGAAAACTCTCGATTCAAACCAATTAAACTCTGCTTAAAGATTGAACATGTGTTGCATACTGTTCATGGGGGAAGGGTTGGATAAATACATAATACATTTATAATTAGACATTATGTTCTATTCCAAGAGACAAACAAAAGACAGTTCTTATAATATAACAACTTTATTGATGTATAAACCAAACAGGAATGAAGATACAAAAAAGAAGATGTGTGTATGAGATGGTATGTTGTAGCAGAAATAAACATGATACATTAGACCTGTTCAAAAATCAACTTTTTCCTTTTTTTCATACCCTCCTGCACGGTTTCCCATGCTTTTTGACCTGAAAAGCCGAAAATCACAACCATTTTGAAGCAAAATGTCAGGAACCTTTGCCTCATTGGACCTCAAGATATTAAGCTCGCGATAGTAGAAAAGTGCCAAATTTTGCCTTCTGCCAGACAGTTTTTCACCTTAAACTTTTGTTACAATTGGGATAGAACAACAAACTGGGTATCAAATTGAAGCATTTGTAATACTCTTTCTGTAAAAACAATCCAAGTAAGCATTCAAGAAAAAAATGACGCATAATATTCTGAAAAATATCAAAATTTCATAAATATTACAATCTTGACATCAGAAAATGTGTGACAAAGATCCTAAAAATTATTTTCAAGTGACAGAAAAGTCTATTGTCCATGTCAGAAGGACACTTCACAGTTATATGTTCAGAGTTTGCTTCTTGAAGCTATCAAATCGCTCATGGTTGTATTCCACAGCTTAAAGAAGATACTCTCTTTGCTGAGAATCTGTGGTAATGATGTTTGCAAAATCACTCATCATCAGCGATGTCATTTACTACTTTTACATTGCTGACATATTCCAGGGCCTTGCCGTAGTCATCACTCCTTGGACATGTTGCTGCAGGTTGCAGAAGCCAGACAGACTCAATGCCAAGTATTATTGATACATTCAATAGCAGAGTTCCTCTTCTTATTGTAGTTATGCTGTGAGGTTTTAAGGGGTCAAATAAGAACAAAACGACGGGTAACAAATGTAGAAAAATGTATTAACAGAAAGTAGACAAATACAATAGAGAGATGTGGAAATTACGTCCGACGAACAGAGTTATTGGCACTCGCATTGGCTTACTGCTAAGCCACAATTATCCCTTTTATTTATAGTAACCTGTCGGCGCATTCCATTAATCTTATAGAGTGTATCACCTATAACAAGTTACTTAGTTTTTTTTTATCTTTTTGGTTTTATAAAAACTTCAGTAAGTTATAAAATCTTTCTTCAATGTATGTAACAGCGTCTTCCTCCTGAGGCATGCTGATTGAAAGAGAACCATCTTCACATTTTCTTCTTTGTTGCTATGACAACTATATATGTCACCTCTGAGCAACTGTTTCGAAAACTCATTCTGTAAGCAAGGACAGATAATCCTCACAAATCCTTTCAAATCCTTTTTCTCAGACATTGTGTCTTTCACCTCTTTATTGCAGATCTGCGCTTCAAACTAAAATACTTGACTGGTCATTGAGAATTGCAAAGCGTTGTTAAATACTTTCTTGACTATTGTCACTTGCATAATAATGAAGATCAGGATATCTTTTAGAAATCAATGAAAGTTATTTATATTTAACAATGGTAAAATGTATTCACCAATTAAACAAAAAGTACAGAAATCAATATTTCAAAGAAAAGCAGTGTATGTGTGTGTGTTTTTTGTATGTATGTATGTGTGTGTGTGTGTGTGTGTGTGTGTGTGTGTGTGTGTGTGTGTGCATTTAATGGGGCTTATTGAGTTCATATAGTTCATTTTTTGGCCCTTCTGCCTTGGTTGCTGTCTACATTTGTTGCATTTTGATAAACCGTTGTTTTTTGGGCGGTTAGTGTAGTTGGATTTTGAACTAAAAGTCATTGAAATTCAGAATCCATTCGGTTAGACGATAAATAAGTAATAACCTTTAGGTAACCTTCTTTCCAGTTTTAGGGCACCTCTGTTGTATATTGATAAACCGTTGTTTTTTGGACGGTTAGTGTAGTTGGATTTTGAACTAAAAGTCATTGAAATTCAGAATCCATTCGGTTAGACGATAAATAAGTAATAACCTTTAGGTAACCTTCTTTCCAGTTTTAGGGCACCTCTGTTGTATATTGATAAACCGTTGTTTTTTGGACGGTTAGTGTAGTTGGATTTTGAACTAAAAGTCATTGAAATTCAGAATCCGTTGGGTTAGATGATAGATAAGTAATAACCTTTAGGTAACCTTCTTTCCAGTTTTAGGACACCTCTGTTGTATATTGATAAACCGTTGTTTTTTGGACGGTTAGTGTAGTTGGATTTTGAACTAAAAGTCATTGAAATTCAGAATCCATTCGGTTAGATGATAGATAAGTAATAACCTTTAGGTAACCTTCTTTCCAGTTTTAGGGCACCTCTGTTGTATATTGATAAACCGTTGTTTTTTGGACGGTTAGTGTAGTTGGATTTTGAATTAAAAGTTGTTGAAATTTAGAATCCGTTGGGTTAGATGATTGATAGGTAATAACCTTTATATGGTCTTCTTTCCGATTGACTGAGAGAACAGAAGGTCCAGAGCTGAATCAGTTAGTTAAGTGACAGACTCCATGACATAAGCATCATGTCCACTCGACTCCACTGGGGTTGGGAAGTCTGGTTCAAAATAAAAAAATGTGATCACAAAAAATATAAGCCACGTGTTTCCATAATATTTATGCTAATGGCAACCTTTGCAAACCAGCTTCTACAGAACCAGATCAATTAGAAGAAAGGAAGAAGCCAGTGTAAAGAGGGTGCAAAGTTATACATACTTTTTGGATACAAATAACTCCGACGAAGGTTAATAGACAAACATTTAATAAACACAGCACATGGATAACAGTTGATACAACGTTCATAATAAAGAGTACACATAAAAAGAGGTACACAAATAAAGATAGACACATTCATGAATGATACAGATATACAATAAAAGGCATAGACATGAGACTAGGAATAGTCCATGCTGTGAGGACTTACAGTAATGTAAGGGGGCGGAGCCCCACGAGGGGGTTTAGATAGAATCTACCCCATGTGGCTCGTAGTTGCTGAAACTATAAAGAGAGCGAAAGTGTTTGAAACCGGCGCTTAAATACTGGTGCCCTAGCGGGCATCATCAAACTAAAAAAGGGGCAGACAACTCCACCAGGCGAATACAAACAAACGCTACACCAGAACTAACAAAGACAAATAAGAAGAAATAAAAGCAGACCAACCAGAATGTCCCAGCTACACAAGAAACAGAAATAAAGTACCAACCAAGCTACTCAAGTAAGTAAGATGAAGACTTAAATATGGAGGAGACATGTACGGATGCCTCTCATCTCTGATAACTCTCCTAAGAACTCTCTCGTCATTATATATATATATAATATATATATATATATATATATATATATATATTATAATAATATAATATATATATATATATTATTGTATATATATATATATATATATATATATATATATATTATTATTATTATTATTAGGTCAGGTCACTTAAAGTACTACAGGTACTATGTAATCCTGTACTACCTGTCTCTTAGTCAGGTCATCAGCGACTAAACCGGTACACCACCCAGCAGGATGAAAAACAAAACCTGTCAAATGGTGGAGGAAGCTTTTTGCTCAACGGCCATCTAGCATGTAGATGTGAACCACTGGGAAAGATGCACCCTCAATCTTCGTTAAGGCAGGCATCTAGGAGACAGAATATATATATATATATATATATATATATATAATATATATATATATTATTATTATTATTATTATTATATTATTATATATATATATATAACAGTAAGGGGTATATGATATATTCGGTTTCTCAATGGCCAGCAATTGCACCCTCAATCTTTGTTAAGACAGGCGTCTAAGCGACAGAATATATATATATATATATATATATATATATTATATATATATATATATATATATATATATACATAACAGTAAGGGGTATATGATATATTCGGTTTCTCAATGGCCAGCAATTGCAGTCAAGAAGATTGCTAATTATCTATCATGAGGTATCTTTCCAAAACATAAATTATGTCCCTTGCAAGTTTTTTTTTTAACTTACAAGCAATTAGAATCATTGCATGCAAAAAAGAAACCGATATATAATGACTTTTGGTAATATTTCAAAACTTATTAACATCTACTTTCAAACAAAAACTTAAAGTCTCGAATGTTTGAGTTAATTTTTTATTTAACTCAAACATTCGAGACTTTAAGTTTTTGTTTGAAAGTAGATGTTGATAAGTTTTCAAATATTACCAAAAGTCATTATATGTCAGTTTCTTTTTTGTTTTAGATATCAAAATGATTTTTAGACTATTTCTAACATCTTGTTACAGTTAATATGAATCTACCCAGTAAATAATTACATAGAAAACACTGATTGTTGCATACCCTCTTTACCGGCACTAAATATCTATATGTTATATACTTCTCTTACTTCTTACTCTGTCGTCTAGTCTTCTGGCCGGCTTTGCTTCTTCTACAGGTCTGGTCTTTCTTATATGGGGATTCCGGGTCTGGTTTCTGTTGGGGATCATTCCTTATGTCATTGTTAGTTTTTAGTAATTAACACAAGACTTAGATTTACGATGATGTTACTTTATTCGTAGACCCCCAGACCAGACAACTGCGCAGTGAGACTCACATCTTGCTAGCTTCGCTTCTAGGTTCTAACTCTAACTGCCTGAGTTGCTTACCCCTTAAACCGGAAGGGGCTTCTATCGGGGTTCCGTTTCTCACGGTCTATCCCGCAAGGCAAGGTCAGAGTGAGGTCAAGCATTGTCACTCACTCTCAAGGACATCAGCTGCACTAATATGATTTCTACACTATTGTCATAATCATTAGGTATCTAATGATTATGTAACATGATGAGGATTTGACTACTTTGTAAAAGGAATTGTCATTATAAATGTGTACTTTTCTGCATGTCACCATATTAGCTGCAGTACATTTTATTGTACCTCCCATACCATCCACTGATCCCTTTCCATGACTAGTAATAAAGAAGTTCCAATGAAATTTTATGGAAAATTTTTCTTCATTCAAAATATTTTCAAAGATGTGAGAATATGAACGTAAAACAATTCTTTACTGAAATAGGCAGCTTGATATTGTATTGTTAAATCAGGCATTGGTTTTTGAAAATTAATCATCTACCTTTTTTTTAAAGGAATTTCCATATAACCAAATGCAGACTATTTTTATTTTGTGGGTCACTGGTGATGGAACAACTTAACCAAAAGAACTACAGTAACAGAACATTAACACTATTGTTAATAACTCTTAATAGTATTATCACTCATCTTTCTAATTCTAGTTACTCTTTATCAAAATTTACTCAGGTCATTATTTCTATGATAGCAAGGGACAGCACACATTGAAAAAGACTAAAGAATAAGATCTTGGTAAGACATAAATTCATATCCCTTTCTAACTTAGAGAAGACTGGTTCTACATATTAGATCCTTTATCAGCTTGACGAGTGTCCTGGATATTTCTATACTTATTGTGTTAGTCTAGCAGTTGTTCTAAGACTAACAACAACAAATAAATAAATGAAAACTTAGTTTAATTCTAATTATAGTATAACAAGTCAAAGAATGAATAACAATATAAATGTCCTTCCTATATATAGAGTCAAGTTTGAGAGACCTATCAGTCTGATGGAGAGGGAAATAAGGATATCTGGTATCTTTTATTTGAGTCTGTCCACTCAAATATGAAATCTTTGGACTTTGTTGCAGAACTGGTTGATAGGTGTCTGTTGAATATGAATGCCAAAATTACTGGGCATGACACATGCTTTCTATAACCAATCAAATAAATTCTGTCCTTTCTCTTAACTCCATTTATAGAAGTAGACGTATTTTACTGACCTAACAGCCTGGTTGTTTTATTTCATTTTTTTGTTTTTTCAGAATTACTTTTACTCTGATCCTTTTTTAAAATAGCCAGATAAAAATGGCTTCCATTATACATTTCTACTTTCCCCTAATACCCATATTTCATACAATTTATATCATTCTGCTATTGACAGATTAATAGGAATCTGATATCCCTGATAAAATAAAATGAGAATTCTTTCTGGCAGTAGCTTTATCAGTTCTATTGTATTGTTGCATTATAACAAAATGATTGGAGAAAAAATCTAGATGAGAAATACACAAGGATGATGTGTGTTGTTTTTAACTAAATCCTACAAGCAGAACCTTACAAAACAGCTGTTGTACCTCTACTTACCTCCTATCTCATAAACCATCTGAATAAGATAAACAAGACCTGCTGGGCACTGCTAGTAATAATGATTAACTCATGGAGAAGTAATTATGAACTCATAGGTAGTATTCGCCTATGAACTACCACACATGGACATACCAGTATTGACTGACCAGTAAAAACTTACTTTCATCAGCTCTTGTGCGGACATTGGATGCCGTCTTGGATGGCTTGCCAAGATTGATGACCAGTAGGGACAGACTGTAAGAGATAGTCAAGGGAATATGTGCTATCAGCTCACCTTGGTGATGATGATGATGATGATGATGATGATGATGATGATTTCCATTTCTGTTTTGCTTTAAAATAAAATTGAATTGATTGATGACTGATAGGGATGGATGGCAAGAGAGACCCAAAGGGAAACCATGCTGTCAGCACATCTTGATGATGATGATGATGATGATGCTGATGATTTCCATTTCTGTTTTGATTTAAGATAAACTTGAATTGATTGATGACTAATTGGGATGGATGGCAAGAGAGACCAAAGGGAAACCATGCTGTGAGCATACTTTGATGATGATGGGTGATGATGATGATGATTTCCATTTCTGTTTAGCCTTAGAATTAACTTAAATTCAGTTTGTAGATGAGAACCTTGTCCAAGGTTTTTATTTCTTTTCTTTTTATCACTGATATTCTAATTAGAGAGCTTGATAAAGTTGTCATGAAAGTAAACATTCTTCCCTTAATAAATGGGTTAACCAGCAAAAACTACATTGATCAGTTCTGCGCAGATACTGGTTAATGCCAAGAGCAATGGTCAACAGGGATGGGTGTTGAAGAAGAGTCATGGAGATCCATATTGTCGGGATGATGATGATGATGATGATGATGTCATTCTTATTTTTATCTACATTTTCCTCTTTTTCCTTATTTTTGACAGAATAGTGGGAATTTATCCAAATTTGGTTCCTACTAAAAAATTATTTGACGAACATTACAAATACTTAGATGCATTGCTAAGTCAGATTTTTGTGTATATTTTTATTTATACATTGGAGAGACTCACTTTTCAGTTAAATCTCCAATATACTGCCCATTAAATGACTAAAAAAATATAAAAATGTCTATCATCTCCTGTTTGCTGGTTTTTATCAACTATTTGAGAGAATTTCACTGATATTTTTTTCACTGTGTCAATTTCTTCCCAACAGAAATTGCAAAATTATCCAAGATGGCTGTCCGCAATTTCTTTTTTTTTTCTTCACTATTTTTTCTGTGATTTCATTTTTCATGTATTTTCTTTTTCTTTCTGCGAGCCTTTCTCTTCAGACATCTAAGTAATCAAACTTACCTTATAAATAAAACATGGATATACTGTCTCGTGGATCAGTTGTTTTGACAGTCTACATTCTATAGACGTTCGAAGGGAAATAGGTTTGTTTACCACCATCAATTAAAAGTGCACTTGAAGTAAAAAAAAAAAAGCTCAGGATGTGCTTACAGGCTCAGTCTTTAATGCAAATAGTAACTGAATAACTTTTTTTTATGTTTTGAAGGTATTAATAACCTTGCTAATTGATCAGACAAATATTCTAAAGATATATGTAGTTTACAAGGACATAATTTACCTACTTGTGGGTCCTATGGCTCACTAGTTGAAGATCACCCTGGGTCTATACTATTCTATAATTATTATTAGTGTTATTCTCACTATTGTCCCCATCTTCATTGTTATTTGTACAACGTTTCGGCCGATATACCCTCCGGCCTTCTTCAGGTATTTCTTGTCGGACTCGGGAACCTTCTCGGACTCGGGAACCTTCTCAGACTCGGGAACCTTCTTTTCGAACTCGGGAACTTTCTTGTCGTATTTGGGAGCCATCACGGAACTTTGAACCTAACCCTTTATTTATTCCACGGGGTTATTCAAGCCTCATCTCAAACATTCAGAGAAATTTCTATAAATGAACAAGAATTACGACAAATTACGATAAATAAATAAGAATTACGCCAAAAAAGAGAAGCCCCCCCCTCTAAAATACATTTAACACCCTAAGTTGGTTGTTTTCTTTCAAGTAACACCGACATAGCATGGGACGTTATTTTAATAGTCACCGGGCAGCAATTTCTGAGGCAGGAGACCGGGATGCACTTCCTCATAAATTACCCAAAAATGGGACACACTAACTTATGGTTTTCTCACCCGAGAAGATTTGGACCTGGTTCCCGGCAATGCCATGTCTGTGCCAATACTCAGGGTGTAATCAGAAAATACTGTTTATACTCATTGTACAGGGTCAACCTTACACTGGGCTCTATACTCATTGTACCGGGGCCCTTATGGTTTTTGAATATATTATATAATGAAATATCTGTTGTACATTTGGAACAAGGTTATAATCTGGTACACTGCATGAAATATTAGTTTCAATGGGTCCACAGTGTTACAATTTCATGGGCCATCCTTTAGGTCTTCAAGCAAGAGTGTGTGTCCAGTGGAAATCCTTGGTAATCATTTGGTAAAATAATCATTAGTATTGTAAGTTCTTTCATCAATGATTGCAAATGGACTATGAAAGCATCAGTGTTTAAGTAGTCAATCTGGTCAGGTTTATGGCCGTTGATTGGTGGAGGAATAAACTACGTGACATCGCCCAGTCTATAAATTTAGGTGGGGAGTTGTAGCACACCTTATATACAAAAAATAATGGAGGTGTGTGGTCTAGTGGCTAGAGTCATAGGAAATGGATCCATTGACCTGAGTTCAATTCCTGGATGAAGCTGTTTGAATTTCACATAGCACTAATACCTTTGGGAAAGGTATGAATCCAATTCACCCTCCAGCTATAGGTAAATAGCAGGGCAGACTGGGCTCTTTAACCTTGTCTAGGAGAAGGAAAACTCTGAATTCAAACCTGTTAAACTCTGCCTAAGAAATTGGCCTGCTCATGCGGAGGGGTTGGTATATATATATATAATCGAATACCCAGATAATGACCTACTGGTATAGTAGGTCATTATTGGTAAATTTCGCCCTGCAGTTTACTTTTGAAATAAAAGACTAAGTTTGATTTTTTGCATTCTTTAAAAATGTATTAATTATTATCAATAGTGCACTCTGCAGAATGTTGTAAACTGTTAGAATTAGTGCTTGAGAATTTTGTCTCTTGTTACCAATCACAAACTATAACTTTATTAAAAAAAAAGAAGAGTTGTTGAATTCCAAAGTTTATGCAAAATATGTATCTACCCAACCCCAGGCTGGATGTGACACATGGTCAATTTTTAAGTAAAGTAAATCTGGTTGAATTAAAAGTTTTATATTTCTAAGACTAGTTGCATAACCAAGTTTTAAGAATCTAGTCTACTCTGCTATTGACTCAAAAGTGAAGAGAGAGAGGAGATAGACTCCTACATTTCCTAAGTAGTGTGAAATACAAACAGCCTTGTCCAGGAATATGTGTAGGCAATTTATAAGTAAAGTTGTCAGGGTAGCCTAAAGTCGGTATCAATCAGACAGTGATGAAGTCTATCCCCTTTTCACTAATACTAGACCAAGGAGATGGTTTTGGTGTATGAGGTTGAGCACCACACCTACCATCAGCTTCTCACTTTACTGTACATATCCCTGTGCTACTCATATGATGAGTTGGCGAGCACCTGTATTGAAATCAGAACCTTGTGTTTCCTAGTTGGATGCTCTACCGACTGAGCTAAGCCGGCCCTATACAAACTGATAATATTTTGTTTTGTACAATTTTGTTGATAGAATTTTGAAGAAACAATGTAAAAAAAAAAAAAAGAAACATATAACAATTGCATAAAATGCTGTTTGTCTGGAATCTTCTTGTTGCCAAAATAGCTAAGTTGATAATTACATTGCAATATTAATAGACAATAAAAATCAATTCTACTTTTTACTAGAAATTCTTTCTACTCTTAGTGAAAAGATTTGTTGGTGAAACATTTAATATGAGTTGAAATAATTCAAATAAACAAATATTTCAGCTAAATCCAATTTCATTCACAATATTGCAATTTCTCACATTTGGTTTAATAACTGAGAAAATGTATTTATCTTGCATATTGTTATAACAGAAATAGATATCTCTTATGATTCACGGCCGGGTTAGCTCAGTCGGTAGAGCGTTCAGCTAGAAACCACAAGGTTCCTAGTTCGATACCGGTCCTTGCCAACTCAGCGTATGAGTAGCACAGGTATCTGTGCGGTAAAGTAAGGAGCTGATGGTAGGTGTGGTGCTCCATCTCAGATGCTAAAATAATCTCCTTGGTCTAGCGCTATTGAAAAGGGGATAGACTCCCTCGCTGACTGGCTGATACCGACTTTAGGCCACCCCGTCGACTTTACTTTTTTTACTTCACAATACATACACTCGGCAACAAAACATAAGTTACAGCCAAGCAGAAGTTAACTCAATGGTACCCTAAAATGAAGTGACCAAATTAACACAGTTCTGCACATAGGCTCTGGCAGAGCTTCTGGCTCTGAAAAGGAATTCATAAAAAATAAAAAATAATATTATAGACGGAGTTCGGATTTTCGACCAAGAAAAAAACTTCCCCTCAAATTCATGGAAGGCCTTTTTGGAGCCTACCCCTTACTATATAAAGTCCGGCATTTGAGGACTACAGAAGTTGACCGAGGGCCTCCACGCAAAGAAAATCACCCGGCAGGCAGGATCAAAGAGCCGCCATACTATACCCACACCGCACCCGTGTCACGCCATACTATACCCCACACCCACACCTTGCGTCACACAGAGCCAGAACTGACTTTCAACCCCACACCTGCCCTCATTTCACCAAGCAGCGAAAAGGAATTACCATCACAACAATTCCAGCTTTTGTTTATTTTAAATAAACAATATTAATCCAAACCTTCTCATCTATTTTTTCTTTTGCAAACCATTTTGAGATATTTCATTATATATCAATATGATCAATATGTTATATATTATTATTATTATTATTATTATTATTATTATTCATAGCAGTGATATTTTTATTATTGTTGTCTATCATATATATTGTAAATATACATCCAACTTTATCTATTTTGATTTATCTAGTTGTCTTTAATCTGTTGATATCATCTGTGTCTGTCTGTTATCGATACTCGGTTAATATCTATTTTTCAATAATATCTATTTCTTTTTAACATTTTTTTTTTTAATTTTAAAATTTTTATTTTTATTTTATAAATTATTGTCTGTTATTATTTATCTGTATGTCTATCTATCCATCTGTCTCTCTATCTATCTTATCTGTCTGTCTATCTATCTTTGATCTATCTATACATCATAATGCCTAGTTTTTTTTTTGTTATTTATCTATTTATTTATTTATTTTTTATTTAAAAATTTAATTGTGTCTATCTTTCTATCTATTCATATTATTTATTTATTTTTTATATTTAAAAATCTAATAGAGTCTACCTTTCTATCTATTCATATATTATTGATCAATAGGATCAATATGATCCCTCCTCTAGACTGGGGCTGCCCATGGTGTAATGGTTATCATCATAAGGGTTATAATTTCTATTACTTTTAATTTGCTGTGACTTGTATAGTCAGTCTACTTTGCGATACAAAAATGGGTAGTTTATGAGGAAGTGCATCCCGGTCTCCTGCCTCAGAAATTGCTACCCGGTGACTATTAAAATGACGTCCCCAGCTATGTCATCTCAGATTTTCTTTTATTTATGTTTGTTTAATGTCTTGTTTTTAGTTTAAATAAACAAGAATTATGACAAAAAAGAAGCGACACCCCACAAATACATTTACTTGTAGAAAATATCTATCTATCTATCTCCATTTGTTCATATCTATCTATATTATTTTGTTTATCTATCTCAGTCTATTCCAAACTATATATCCGTTTTCATATCTAAACAAGAATTACAACAAATTTCTATAGATAAATAAGAATTACGCCAAAAAAGAGAAGCCCCCCCCCACCTCTAAAATACATTTAACGCCCTAAGTTGGTTGTTTTCTTTCAAGTAACACCATAGCTGGGGTCGTTATTTTAGTAATCACCGGGCAGCAATTTCTGAGGCAGGAGACCGGGACGCACTTCCTCATGAATTACCAAATTTTTTATCTAATAGAAGCAACACATCCCTGAATCCTCGAAGACAAAATATGAAATCTGCAAAACCCAACTCACCAGTAGACATTATGCTGATCAACATATAAGACATTAGTGTGTTCATAGGAGACTACTTGACTCGTGCACACACATCACTTTAGATTTGCACTAACCATTGAATTTCTACTAATACGCACAAAGATCTGCCTTAGATCTCTATGACTCTTCCTTATCTTCCATCTCTGTTGGTGATCACATTTGGCTGGTCCTCTGCACAGCACCCAGTATCTGTACAGAGCTGGTAAATATAGGTTTTACTGGCCAACTAAAACTGGTGTGTCTATAAGTAGGTGTCCATTGAGAAATGTCCATTCTGATCTTGTCTTTGTTTCTTCAGCCGTGTTCAGCATGTCTTGTTTATCTTACCTGGATTATTTATGTGATAAGAGATGAGTGGCTGTACATCTGCATTTTTATAGGTTCTGATTACAGGATTCATTCAAGACAGAACTTTGTCTCTCAGCATTTTGTTAGATTCCAAGCAGTGCAGCCATACAGTAGTACTAACATGGCTACTGCTTGAAAGAATTCTCCATTTATCTTATCAGTGGGTTCAGATTTCCATACAACCAATAGTCTGCCTATAGCAGCCCATGCCTTTCCTCTGCAGATTGACATCACCCTCTTTAGGTATGTGGAACTACTCTATCAATATGCTGGGACAAATAAGATATAATTTAAGAGATACTTTCACCTTCTGTCTTGTCCTCTAAGCAATCATATAGTAGTAGACATGAAATCATCACATATTTATTTATATCTGGGAGGGGCAACAAAAGAACCCCTGGCCCTCCAATGGAAACTAAATGACATTCCAAGACATTTATGAATGTAATACTAATACAGAAATTCACTAAAGAATCTCGTGCATATCTTTAGGGAGATCTAAGAAGTGCATATCTTTCGGGGTTAACGCAGGTCTTTTATGATGACTGAATGTAATATTAATACAAAAAATGTCTGTAAGGAATTTGTCGGGAGTTTGTTAATGTTATGTTGGTTGTAAGTCAAAGAAATCTAAATTTAGATATTCTGTTCGAGTCAGAAAGAAATCCCAAATGACTCTTATAACTTAACTTTTATTACTTTGAAAACCGAACAGGAATGAAGATACAAAAAAGGAAGATATTTGTACTTGAAAGTATGTTTCTCGTGGAAATGAAACATTATTCATTACATATTTAGTAAAATATTCTTTGATTATTTTTGGTTTTGTTAGGTTTTTGTCATCTGCTGACAATGTAAAGTGGTATTGTATTTGTGCCAACTGGTACAGACAAACATGCCTTTCAGCGAGAAAGACTCAAAAATAGAAGAAAACTGACATTTTTGTTCTAAGGCAAATTGAGTGCAAAATTCACTTTTTGTACCTTCTACCGAAATGTGTCTCTATGGTAACTAATTGTGTTACCTTCTAGTAGTCATTGAAAAGTCATGCTGAAATGAAGCTCAAGTATTGGAAATTTTTCATCTTTATAAATAAATAAAAAACATTTCTGGTATTATGCATGCCTTTTTTCCCTTTTGGTCTTTCTCTCTGTTTCGTTTTCGTTTTTTGCTGCAAAAGCGAAGGACGGGGGCTCCTGGAATTGGTGCTTGTCTGGACTTTCTTTGATCACGTGTGAGCCGAGATCGCTCTCTTTGGAAGTGGAAGCCGAAGTGAGTGGACGCAGCTAGCAGATTGTCCCATCTTGGGCACTGAGTGACGAACACATTAGATGCTTCAGAAGGATATTGGCCGGTTTAAAAAAGAACCTTGTCTGAGAAAAGGTGGCTAATTGCTGTTGCAACCCAGCGGAATTCCCAGAATGGCTGAAATGATTCTTCATATCCTTTGGCGAGAAAGGCCGCAGTTATTTCCAAGCCAGGAGCCTCAGTCCTTAACAAAAAGGAACGTGAACATTTTTGAGAGAACTGTGAGTTCTGTGGAACTTTTTGTCTCTCCTGCGCGAGAGAAATACATTTTTAAAGGGTCATTTTATTGTTTAAACCCTTTCTACAGTAAGTCTTTTCTTTGTTTTTTATACACTTTTGTGTGTAGTATTTTTTTATATTTGTGTTACCTGACCTCTAAATTGTTATTTAGTCATGCATAGGGAAATTTATGTAAGTTTGTTTGAATTGTTTGTATTTCATTTTGTCTCCTTTAGTAGAGAAATTTGTATAAATAAAGATTATATTTCTTTATCAAGCAAGACCATCTTTCTTTTCATTTTTCCCTACCCCTTTTCATATGACGCCACCATGAAAGTCATACTTAATTTGTTAATTAATTAATTATAATTAAATGAATTAGGCGTGCATATCGGTTTAAATGTAAAGCACAAACAAGTCGAGAAAAGAACAGTGCTTTGTGTGTGATTTGAACCCTACCTCTCAGGCTGACAGGCAGACACTCTAACCATTACACTAGCTGGCTTCCCCCGAATTTCTCGTTTATTTTTAAACTGATGTGTATATCGCACTTTTTGGGTGACTTATGGCACGACAGTATGAAGAGGTCAAATGATGTGTTTGAAATGGCGATAGCCGACAATTTAATTATAATTAATTAATTAACAAATTAGGTATGACTTTAATTAAGCACATAATCTCCCTAAAAATATATATATATATATAAACCATAAATTAAATAACAAGTTTTATCTAAAAAAAATGTTTAATTCTCCCCAAAGATTAAAAATTAAAATTCCATCTAACATTACTCAAAAAATATTCTCTAACTCTAAATAACAACAGCACTATTTTCTCTTGCTGTGGAGCATCTCTCAAATAATTTTTTTTTTAATTATTTTTTGGAACACTTTCAAATTCTCTGTATTTTGAAGGTTTTAACTTCAAATATCAAACATTTTACTCTGATGAAGGCCCTTATTCTTTGTATGCTTAAAACTTTTTATAATTTTCTATTATTATTATTATTATTTTATTCTATATTTAAAATAATAATAAATAGAATACATGTGTACATGAACAAACCCCTGACCGAAACACGTGTTAGTAAATCTATTTTATCCATTCAACATTTTCTTTCCTTTATTGATTTTTCCTTTAAATATATATATATATATATATATATATATATATATATATGTTATAATATATTAATGATTTGAAGGCAATTACAATGCATATAAAAAATAAAAACAAAAAGATGTTATTTTTGTCTTATCAATTTCAAAATAGAACTTTATCTTAGAACTTAGATAAAGAACTTTATCTAGAACTTAGATAAAGTTCTACTTTGAAATTGATAAGACAAAAATAACATTGTTTTGTTTTTATTTTTATACGCATTGTAATTGCCTTCAAATCATTAATATATTATAACATACTTAACAATGCTTCAAGCAAATTACCAATTACTTATATATATATACATATACATATATATATATAATATATATATATAATATATTATATATATATATATATATATATATATATATATATAGGGTGTCCCAAAATAATGTATACACTCTTTGAATCATTGTAACTTATAACTTATTCAATTTATGTATTTTGACTTGTAAATAAGACGATACAAGAGAAATAATACAAAAAAAAGAGTGTATACATTATTTTGGGACATCCTGTATATATCAACTCCAACACACAACTAGGATTTGTCCCATTGTCAATTTCTTAAGTGAAGTTTAACAGCTTTGAATTCAGAGTTTTATTTCTCCAAGACTGCTTTGCCCTACTATTTAATCATAGCTGGAGGAAGAATAGTTTGATTCATACCTTCCCCAAGCTGTGGGAAAAGCAAACTGCTTTATCCAACATTTAATCTTGATAATAATCCTATGATAATAAGCATCACACCCCACACATCCATATATGTATATACCTCCCTCTATATAAGAACTATATATATTTAGAAATAAACTCTGGTATTTTTGTGTGTCTAACAAGAAACCAATAGATTTACAGTAGTTTGTCTTACCATGTCGTCTTTATATTTTATAATTTCCTCACAAAAAGACTAACACTCCAGATTAGCGCAACATCTGCCTCATCAACCGATGCTGAAAGAATTAAAACTCTCATCTTTCTCTGTGCTCACACCTGTGACCCCAGAGCGAAGGGCCCTAATGGATTGAATAAAACTCCTCAACTGAACAATAAAAAACATTGAGCTTAGGGACTCCTTATGAAAAATGATGGTCCCCACTATGAAAACCTTTTAATTGGCCGAGATTTATCAAGATAGCATGAGTCAGTTTTTCTATTAGCATACAGAGCAATCAAGTTATCCTGATTTTAGTTTGTTTTTTGTTTTTGTTTTTTGTTTTGTTTTTTATTTAATTGTTTTTTCTGTTTTGGAAAGTTCTATTCCTTCAGTGGTTTCTCTTTTTCCTTTTTTTCTCTATAAGTATTAAACATTTTTCAATACAGAATTCTATTGCTATATCTTAGTTGTAGATTCTAATAGTTTGTTTAAGGATTCTTAATTGTTTATTATTATTATTATTATTATTATTATTATTATTATTTACTCCTTTTGAGTTTTCACATCAGCATTATCTGATGGTCTTTCACTGGAGTCTGAGTGACAGCAAGTCTCCTCAGGTCTCCAGGACTCTTCTAAGTATTCTGGCAGATTGCAGCAGTGCAGTGTTCTGAATGGTTTCAATCCTTCCTCTGATTCCCAAATTTTCCAAACCCTTTTCCAATCCTTTTGGGACTGTTCCAAGTGCAGCAACTACAATTGGTATAACTTTCACTTTCATATTCCATAACTTTTTCAGTTCTCTGGCAAAGTCCAGATATTTGTCCATTTTTTCATTTTCCTTCAGCTTCACCCTGTGATCTGCTGGCACTGCAAAATCCACCAGTTGACAAGTTCTTTCTTTTTTGTTTATCAACACTAGGTCTGGTCTTCATGCTGGGATAAGGTGATCCGTTTTTATTTCAAAGTCCCAGAGAATTTTATGCGTTTCGTTCTCAAGAACAGATTCTGGTTTATGCATATACCATTTTGTTGCATGGTGAAAATAAAATTTTTTGCATAATTCCCAGTGGATCACCTTCCCAACTCAGTCGTGTCTAGTTTTGTATTCTCGTTGTGCTAGTTTGCTACATTTGCAGAGTATATGGTTTACAGTCTCATCTCTATTCCCGCAAAGTCTACATATACTATTTTGTTGGGTCCTATCAATTTTCGCTTTGATGTAGTTTGTCCTTATGGCATTATTTTGTGCAGTAATTATAAGTGATTCTGTTTCTCTTTTGAAGTTTCCTTTTCTTAACCATGTCCAAGACTTTTCATGGGCAACCTCTTCAATTTGTCGTTTGAAGCGTCCATATAATTGTTTTTCTTCCCATTTTTGTTTTCTAGTCTTTGTTGTTTTTCTGATTGTCCATCTGTCGCCTCTACTATTGTTGGCCGCCATAAGTAGTTTGTCTTTGCTCTTTCTTGTATAATCTTCAAGTTGTTGGATTGTGGTTTCT
Organism: Doryteuthis pealeii; assembly: GCA_023376005.1. Taxonomy (NCBI): domain Eukaryota; kingdom Metazoa; phylum Mollusca; class Cephalopoda; order Myopsida; family Loliginidae; genus Doryteuthis; species Doryteuthis pealeii. The sequence goes on from CM042166.1 coordinate 82,692,932, forward strand.
ACACATTCCTCTATGTTGGCAAGACCTCTTCCCCCTTCCTTTCTTGACACATATAATCTATCTCTATCATCTCTAGGGTGGAGAGCCTTATTATTATCATTATTATTATTATTATTATTATTATTATCATTTATGAGTTTTTCACATCAGCATTAGCTGATAGTATTTCCATGGAGTTTGAGTGACAACAAGTCTCATCAGGTCTCCAGGACTCTTCTGAGTATTCTGGCAGATTGAAGCAATGCAGTAGTATGGATGGTCTCAATTCTTACTGTGATTTCCTGATTCTCCAGTCTTTTTTCAAGCTTTTGGTACCGTTCCAAGTGCACCAATTACAATTGGTATCACTTTGACCTTCATATTCCATAGCTTATTCAGTTCTCTGGCAAGGTCCAGGTATTTGTCCATCTTTTTGTTTTCCTTCATCTTCACCCTGTGATCTGCTGGAACTGCAAAATCCACCAGTTGACAAGTTCTTTCTTTTTTGTTAATCAACACTAGGTCTGCTCTCCTTGCTGGGCTCTTTTATGAAATGAAGTATTTCTTTCAGTATTCTATCCTTATACTTCCAGACAACTGCATTATCCTGTTTATGTTCACACACACACAACACACACATATATATATATATATATATATATATATATATATCTTATTATAATGGAAATTGTGGGTTTGTCTGCATGTAACCGAAACTATATTACTATACAAGTCACAATTCCCTTTGTTATTTACATCACATTCTCCATGATTTTTTTTTTTATTTAAACCTAAATTATTAGTAAAATTGTTTTACATCATTAAGACTGTTAACAATATCTACATTCTAATAACATGCAATTGTATTTATATATACAACAAAATAGCGGTTCACAGTGTGAATGGGAAGGCTAATTTGCATATTGATATTTAAAATTTTATTTTAATAAATATGTGCTTGGTATTATTGATTTCTAATTGTTTGGTTTTATCTTAAGAAATATAAACAAAAATCTTGTGGATAAATCTTAAAAGAAATTTATTTACAAGAAGAAATAACTGTAATATTATCCTTTACTTCCTATTTTAACTAAATAGTTAAATTAGGAAAATTTACCAATGAAAGAGGGGAGTAATGGAAAATGATGGAATAGTTAGTTTCAAAGTTGTTCTATTTTTCGATTATACCCCCTCTGTTGTAGATCTTTTTATCTGCATTCTTATTCAGTTTCATTAGCCTTTCTAATTTAATATGATATTTTATTATATCAAAACTTAAATACTTGCACCCGGAGGGTGCATATATTTGCTAGTATATATAATAAGGGAAGGGAAAAACTTTAAATTTGTTTCATTGTAATAATTTATTTCAACTGCATCAATGCATCAGCCTCAGACATGAACAATTTTTTTTCCTTCATTTATTCAATATATTGCTCTGTCTGCCCACTTACATTAGCTTGAAAAAAGAATTTCAACAATCCAAAATACATTTTACACCCAAGAAAATAAATAAGATAAAAAATTCAAACCACATTGCAGACCTTTTTTATTATAATATATATATATATATATATATCAAAATGTTCAGGAAAATGTTCCGGCTACAAAAGAAAGTTTAAAAATATAATAAGTCCAACAGTACAATTGATGAAGATGGAAAATTTCAGGAATCTGTAATGATGACAAATTTGTAGTGTCGGGATCCTTATCATATTCAAAATTTTAGCCCCCGGTGATATAATTTAACAATTCCAATTTTGTTTTTTCTGTAGACAGTATGAAAGGTAAAAATGGATATGAAGTTTATTTGTAGAAAAAACAAGATGATGATAGATTTGCTGACAAAAATCTGTTTCGGCCATATGAAGCGGTCTTTATCAAAGCAACTATGTGAAAAAAAGACAAAATAAATATATCATTAATCACGAGGCACAGAACGCTCTCGATCAGGGCCTGAATTAAAAAAATTTTTTTAAATGTGAATTCTATGTTAAAAATAAAATAAATTTTATTTTAAAAAATTAGAAGCATTTTTATCATTAAAAAGCTCAAAAGAGTTTGAAGTAAAAGTGTATATAAATATCAAAATGTTCAGGAAAATGTTCTGGTACAAAAGCAAGTTTAAAAATATATATATATATATATATATATATATTTCATGTCTGATTTTGTTGGAAGTTCTTATTTTCTTGCCAAAAAGATTTGAGATGATCCTAAATTTAGCTTCCTTCTGTGATTTTTTATTGGTTCTTCATGGTAGCTGAATGGGCATTCAAACTTTTGCTCCATATTACATCTATACCAAAATATACGCTCACTACAGAAATATTAAAAAGATTTAAAAAATCAAACTTATTTATATTGGAACACAGAAATCTACAATAAATGCAAAAAAGCTATACAAGCAGAAAACTGAAATTAACATTTGTGGTAATTTATGAGGAAGTGCGTCCCGGTCTCCTACTTGAAAAATTGCTGCCCGGTGACTACTAAATTAAAAACCCCAGCTATGGTGTTACTTGAAAGAAAACAACCAACTTAGGGCATTAAATGTATTTGGGGGTGGCTTCTCTTTTTTGTCGTAATTCTTATTTATCAAACAAAGTAAAAAAAATGAACAAATTGAGATAGATAGATAGATAGATAGATAGATAGATATCCATCTTCATATCTAAACAAGAATTATGACAAATTTCTATAAATAAATAAGAATTACGACAAATTACGATAAATGAATAAGAATTACGACAAAAAAGAGAAGCCCCCCCCCCCTAAAATACATTTAACGCCCTAAGTTGGTTGTTTTCTTTCAAGTAACACCATAGCTGGGGTCATTATTTTAGTAATCACCGGGCAGCAATTTCTGAGGCAGGAGACCGGGACGCACTTCCTCATAAATTACCAAATTTTTTATCTAATAGAAGCAACACATCCCTGAATCTTCCAAGACAAAATATGAAATCTGCAAAACCCAACTCACCAGTACACATTATGCTGATCAACATATAAGACATTAGTGTGTTCATAGGAGACTACTTGACTCGTGCACACACATCACTTTAGGTTTGCACTAACCATTGACTTTCTACTAATACGCACAAATATCTACTTTTCTACTTTCGGAAGTCAGACATTAATCTATTCATGGACTGTTGTCACATTCATCAATGAACATTTTGTATACTTCAAAAACTTTGCTTCTGGATGATTTCTAATCGACATATCCAGTAAGTTCACTTGATTACACATTTTCAAAGAAATGTATCCAGTCTACAAGCAGAAATATAACTATGAACTTTAAGACATTTTCATGTTGCATAGACCCTCGCAACAAACAACCTAAAATGCATTCACACTTTTCATTTTATTGAAATAACTTTGTCAATTAATCTTCTTCTTCTTCTTTGATATATCCGCGTTAAGGAATATATTCTGAAGTTCGTATTTGGTATATTATCGCAGTAGTAATTGGTACATCGGCTAGTAATCCGTCTCTGAGGTGTCGTGGTGTCGTCTAGCGAGTAAAGTTAGCTTGTAAGGCATACAGTACTTGGACCAACACAGTGTCGACTATTTATAAATGACACTGTCCAACCAGATTATAGTGAGGAGGTAGCAATGTATTTACATATTCATTATATCATTCTTCTTCTTCTTCTTCTTCTTCTTCTTCTTCTTCTTCTTCTTCGATACAGGGTGCAATAGAAATATTTCTCACATTTTAAACTGTTGCCTGCATGGTGCAAGTAAAATTAGGTAAGTGATAATGTTAGCTCCATCTTGCTAAAATCTTAACATTTTCTTTCAGAGGATAAAACTTTGTTACCATCTTGTGATTTTGTAATTTATAAGTTTGCTTGGAGCAGTGTGAGTATATATAGTTTTTGTAGATTGATTTTGAAGTGAAGAATATATTGTTTAATTATTTGTATTTTTATTTTCATCATTCTTTTATACTTCCTTAATAGTATTATCTATGTTATTCGGACTATTGTCCCCATCTTCATTGTTATTTGTACAACGTTTCGGCCGATATACCCTCCGGCCTTCTTCGGGTATTTCTTGTCGGACTCGGGAACCTTCTCAGACTCGGGAACCTTCTTTTCAAACTCGGGAACTTTCTTGTCGTATTCGGGAGCCATCACGGAACTTTGAACCTAACCCTTTATTTATTCCACAGGGGTATCCTGTTCTCATTCCACTAACCATAGCTGGGGTAGGAGTTGTGTTAATTAATTATTTTTCTAGCTGCTTTCACTCAGGATTGAACTCGGGTTCCAGAGATGACTGTCACTTAGAACTGTCTTAACCTAACTGCCTTATCCACTCGGCCATGTGTCCAATTGCAGATAATACTAATCTTCAAGTCTCATCTCAAACATTCAGAGAAATACTTCCTTAATATTTTGTGATTAAAATCCCATCTTCTGAAGACTTCTGATCCCATAAATGGATTTTTCAGCTTTTACGATCTTGGCTTGGACCTATATACACTGTGGATATAATCCTCGTACTCCACTTGTACTAGGTTAGGCACAAGGCCCTATTAATGTGGGACCACCTACAAGCTGAGACTCATTGGTGGTGGGTTTAAAAATTGCGTCTATCCGCTCGGCATTCCCCCTCAAATGGAGCGCCTCAGGCACTTGGCAATAAACCCAGCCCTGCTCCTTTAAATTGAGGGGGCAGGTGTTGCCTGGGGAGATGGCCCCCTGGGATCAACGCTCATGATTTTGATCTGGGACGGGCGTACACTGTGTTTCCAAAGAGGCATCTTCCAGGAAGACTCCCTATCACCATTTGTTATAGCAATGATGCCTCTTAACCATATACTTAGAAAATGTACAGGAGGCTACACATTTACTAAATCAGAAGAGAAAATAAATCCCCTTATGTACATGGATGGCATAAAAATATTTTGGCAAAAGTAAAAAAGAATTAGAAACACTTGTACAAACCATAAGAATATACAGTCAGGATATAGGAATGGACTTCGGTATCAACAAGAGTGGTATGATCGTTATAAAAGAGGGAAAAAGAAACAATGGAAGGAATAGAACTACCAAATCAAGAAGTAATAATGGCACTTGGAGAAAAGGAAAATTACAAATACTTGGGAGTATGGGAAGCGGACACCATCAAACAAGGAGATATGAAAGAAAGAGTAGAAAAAAAGAGCATCTCAGAAGAACAAAAAAAAAAAACTAAGCCCAACAGCAGATACCTCATTAGGTGCATAAACACTTAGGATCTCCACCTTGTAACCATTCTTAAAATGGACAGATGGACCAAAAGACAAGAAAACTAATGACAATGCACAAGGCATAACACCCTAGAGACGACATAGACATATGAAATGGTTTTAAAGACTGTTGAATCTGTAATTAATCCACAGAGAGCTTTTCATGCTCATTTATGTTATGTTTTCAGCCCATAGCAGTATCCATTTTTTTTATCTGGATTAAAGTGAAAAATGTTGCAATATTTTGTTATGTGCTAGTTTGCAGCATGTATATCATGTGACTAAAGCATTTCATGAAAGATACCACGGTAGTTGGTTGCATTGTTGATGTTGGTGCACTGACATATTATATATTACCTCACTCCATGTGTGATTTGAAAGTTGCACAGATGAACATGGAATGTAGTCTGATTTTGGAACTTATGCCTTAAAAGTTTTATCTGGGTTATAAAGCCACAAAAGCAGTCGAAAAAATATTTTGTTCGATAAGTGAATGTGCAGTTGATCACAGTACAGTTACCGGTGGGCTCAATGAATTTTACTTGAGTGCAAGAATCTCATCTATCAGGAAAGCTCAGGTAGTTCTGAAAGAGTGGATACTGAGCTTGCCTGATACTCTCCGAGTGCTACTCACCGGGTTTGCTTTTGAGGCTTAGAGAACTTGGAAGAGTAGATTCCAAGGCTGTGCGCTAAGTCTCAGAAGCGAATCCGGTGAGTAGCACTCGGAGAGTATCAGGCAAGCTCAGTATCTTAAAATCCAGTGTGGCTTGTCACCTTCATGATCTCAGCAAATCAAATAGAACAACTAAATTGTACCTTACATTACCAAAATGTTGCAAAACTTTTGACTCACCCTAGTATCTTGAAATCAATAAATATTACATATTAAATGACCAGATTATTGTTTATTATATTCTGAAAAATCAAAGTTTATAAAAAATTGTGTAATTCATGAGGAAGTGCATCCCGGTCTCCTGCCTCAAAACTTGCTACTGGTGATTGCTGAAAAACCAACCCAGCTACGATTGAAATCCGTAGCCGAAGCAGTGTCACTTGAAAGTAAACAACCAACTTGGGGCATTTTGTTTTTTGTTTTGTTCGACATTCACTTACATATAAAAAAATCCAAAACGTTCATTTTTTTCGGTATTTTCATTTTATTTTAATATATTTATTTCCAACAATCAATTACAATAAAAAAAAAATCAAAATATTTAGATATTCTTGTTTATTTAAACTAAAAACAAGACATTAAACAAACATGAATAAAAGAAAATCTGAGTATTTAGATATTCTTTTATATTTTAATAAAATAAAAAAATAAAATTTATCTATCTAGTCGTCTTCATATCTATCTATTGCTTCGGCTACGGACTTCAATTGTAGCTGGGGTTGGTTTTTTCACCACTCACCGTTAGCAAGTTTTGAGGCAGGAGACTGGGACAGTCTTCTTCATAAATTACCAAAAATTGATTTTAAAACACATACAAATTGGGTCTGGTTTGACTTGATGTTTTTTTTTTTAGTTTTATTTTGCCCCCCCCCCCTCTTGTCAAACCAATTCCTTATTGCTTATTTCATATCCATTCCTGTCGTAATTAATTTACAACTTGACTTTTAATCAATTTTGGGTGTAAAACTTGAAAAGCACCAGCGAAAGAGAGAGAGAGAGAGAAAAAGAGAGAGAGAGAGAGAGAGAGGGGAGAGAGAGAGATGGGGGTTAAGAGATAGAGTGAGTGATTAAGTGGGATAGATGAATTAATAGATAGATAGAGTGTGTGAGACAGACATGAAAGAGAGAGTGAATGAGAATCTGTGAGTGATAGATATATATATACAGTGTAAAAAAGAGAAAGAGAATGAGTGAGTGAGAGTGATATTGGAAGTGATAGAGAGAGGGAGAGAGAGAGTAAGAGATAGATAGGGAGAGTGCAGTAAAGAGAGAGAGAGAGAGAGAGGAAGAGGGTGATAGAGAGTGAGAGTCAGTGAATGAGAGTGAGATTCAGTGATAGATAGATAGATACAGTTTCTGAGAGAGAGAGAGAGAGAGAGAGAGAGAGAGAGAGAGTGAGAGAGACTCATAGATAGATAGATAGATAGAGAGAGAGAGTATCTGAGAGAGAGATAAGGGCCCTTGTTTTATCAATAAACAATTTTTTTTCTAATACTTTCATTCCTCCTTTTAGTCTTCTGTCCATTGTCATTGTGTTGATCACCATGACAACCCTAAACATATTATATAAATTTGCCTGTACCCAAAAATTATTTCAATACAAGTCATCTGAGTAAGATGAACAAGACATGCTAGACTCTCCTGGAGAAATAAGGAGAAACTGATAAGTGACATTCTCTTATGGACTCCTACACATGGACACACCAGTGTAGGTCAACCAGCAAAAACTGACATTGATCAACTCTGTGCAGATACTGGATGCCATGCAAAGGACCAGCCTGGTGCAATGACAAATACAAGTCATCTGAGTAAGATGAACAAGACATGCTGGACTCTCCTTGAGAAATAAGGAGAAACTGATAAGTGACATTCTCTTATGGACACCTACACATGGACACACCAGCAAAAACTGACATTGATCAACTCTATATGGATACTGGATGCTGTGCTAAAAACTTGCCAGGAGTGATAACTGATAGGGATGGATGGTGGGAGTGAGCCATGGGAATGTCTGCTACCAGAACAACTTGATGATGATGATGATGATGATGATGATGATGATGATGATGATGATGATTTTGAAAATCTACCAAAAATCAACAAATTACTTGATTTTGATAAAAGTTTTTGGTACTTATTCAATGATTCTACTATGTACATAAAGGAAATTGGACATTTCTGAATTTTCTTTCATTTCTTAGTTTCCCGCACTATTAGTTCAATTAAAACAAAATTGATCTACTAAAACAGGAGTGTCTATTTGGAATGTTTCCCTTTTTTGTGTTTTTATAGAATTTATTTTCTTTTGAGCAACAGAAAATTTATGAATTTATCTATAATTGAATTTATTATTTTTTCATTGAATCTCTTTAATGTGTAAATAACTTGGCTGCAATAATCATGTTTATCAGATCTTGAAATGAGAAAAATTGGTTTATCTTTTACATATATGTATCACGGGTAAATAGTAGGGAAGACTGGACTCTTTAGCAACAAGCAGCTTGAATATACAACTGGCTCTCTATATTTGTGAAGGGTAAGGGGGTACAGATCCTAATAAAAGAATAAAAAATCTCTAGCAATAAACAACAAACCCTTAATCTTATTACTATTGACTATAATTAAGTTTGGTTTGTTTTGTTTTACGGCATATCAACCTCAGTGGGTCATTTAATACCGATAAAGTTTTGAAATAAATCAATTCTTAATGGATAATACAATTTTGTTTATCAACTCATGTTTTTCTATTTAACCCATAGATGGGACCCTAACAGGTACTACCACTCCGGGTCAGAGTGGACCAGGGAGCAATGGAACCTCACCATCAGATAGAGTTTAACGTCATTCCCAGGACATGTAGACCCGCAGCCACCGTCTTCTAGCACCCATATGATAAAAAGGGGTTGGGGATTGCCATATGGGCAATAGTGTTGGGAAAATCATATAGGTGCTAGGGCTTGACATGACCAGCCGATTGATCGGAGGGGGCCTCTCCGATCGCCCGTCTAGCCCAAGATAGGGCCAAAGTGGAGTATTGACTATAATTAACATATAAAAGTAAAACAATACACTTTACTTCAATATGTTTTATAACTGTAAAATCATAATAGCAATAAAGGGGCTTAACACAGAGTGAAAGAAAGACAATACAGTATACATATAGAGATAGATATAGAGCGAGAGAGAGATTAACTAATTATATATATATATAAGTTTATTGATTTTGGGATGTATCAAAATTGCATCTTTTTTTTTAATCTGCAAAGCTTATTCTTTTTCTCTGAATGTTTGAGATGAGGCTTGATGATTAGTATTATCTGCGTTATTTGGACTATTGTCCTCATCTTTATTGTTATTTGTACAACGTTTCGGCGGATATACCCTCCGGCCTTCTTCAGGTATTTCTTGTTGAGGTGTGTTGTTCAAAGAATCTATGCCATACTTGTTGTCCATTCTTCTGTTCTCACCTCATCTAAAAAGTGTGGCTAATCTTGCATGTCTTTTTCACTATAAACGAAAGCACTCATGGTGTAATGGTTATTGTCATTGGAAATGATTATGGCGAACCGAGTTCAAATCCTGGACAAAGCTGTTTGCATTTTGCATAGTGCTAATACTCTCGGGAAAGGTATGCATCAAACTATTCTCCCTCAGGCTATAGGTAAATAGGGCTGGCTAGGCTCTTTAACATTGATGTGGAAACCGGTTTAGAAGGAAATCTCTGAATTCAAACCTGTTTAACTGCTGAAAAAATTGACCTTGTGTCACATCCTGCTCGTTTTGAAGGGTTGGTAAATACATATAAACAAAATTGCCTATATAGGCAAACTAGTCATTCATGTGTTTAACTAAACTGTGGGACTCTCATACATTCAAAATTCTTACAATCATTTTAAAATGCAAAAATAATGAATGCATTAGATATTAAATACACAGTAAATTTTGATAAAAAATTGAAACAAATAACACTGTTTTACAAAGAAATTGAGGCAAGCACAAAAATAGCTGTTTTAACCTAATTTGGGAGTGCAGCTGAATTCAGATTTGAAATCTGTTTTTACTCATCACCTCTAGTTTTTTAGATATGCATACTGTACATTTTGTATACATACTGTACATAAAGACGTATATGCATTCAGGGTTAATTTATCATATTGTGTGACTTGTGTCTTCTTTTTTAGTTATTATGCAATAAATGTAAGTGATAGCATTAAATTATATATATATAGATAAATATCAAGACGGATTTGGGCAGTTAAGCGTAGCCAACACGTCTCAATCAACAGCCAGTAGTGCACTGGCCAGTAGTGCACTGGCAGTCAACAGATCATCTAAGAAAACACATTTCTAACTGTCTGCGGTACTATGAATTGTGTACATTGTGTCATCCAAGTATATTTATTCCGTCAATATTCTTTATCTATCCAGTTTTATCTGTAATAAGCTGCTGCAATTGTTGAAATAAGCACGTATATACTCTGTATATACTAAAATGAGACTATTTAAAAGACAGAAAACTAGAGGTGATAGAGCAAAAATGTTTATAAATTTGAATTCAGCACACCCAAATTAGTAAAAAACAACTATTCACATTCTTGCCTCAGACAAAAAATATTTTTTGTAAACCAGTGTAATTAAAAGAATATTTATACGTTTATTGGAATAAATTTTAATAAGATCCCTTTAGAATTTAAAAACTACCTATATGATTCATTCATATAGATATATCTCTACTTACCATCCTTAGATTAGCTCAGTAAAGCATTCACTTAGAAACTATAAGATTCTGGGTTCAATATCAGCTCTCGACAACTAAGTGCATGAGTAGCACAACTTGGATCTTTGCGGTAAAGTGAGGAACTGATGGTAGGTGTGTCAATCCATCTCAGATGCAAAAACAATTTCCCTGGTCTATCACTAGTGTAAAGTGGATAGACTCCCTCACTGTCTGGCTGATGCCAGCTTTATTTTACTGATACCAAAAGATTAATTAAAAAAACAAAAACAAAAAAAACAATATGAGTCTAGGTAAAAAAATCATACATACGAAAAAGAATAGGTAGATATTCTAGCCAAAACAAGACATTAGATTTATAAGTTCCTAAAATTCCCCCTGGATTGTCCAATTGGACAGTTAGGTTAAGACAGTTCTAAGTGACAGTTATCTCTAAATTGCAGGTTCAATCCTGATCAAGGGCAGCAGTAACATAGAATAATAATTAAAATTAACACAGCTTAACACGCCTACCCCAGCTATGGTTAGCAGAATGAGAACAGGATACCCCCATTGACTGAATAAAGGGTTAAGTTCAAAGTTCTGTGATGGCTCCCGATTACGACTAGAAGGTTCCCGAGTCCGAGAAGGTTCCCGAGTCCGGCAAGAAATACCTGAAGAAGGCCGCAGGGCATATCGCCGAAACGTTGTACAGATAACAATGAAGATGAGGACAATAGTCCGAATAACACAGATAATGCTAATATTTCTTTCTTTGCAAAGCAGAAATATGTTTTACAAGAATATTAAAAAAAATCTTTCTTTTCAAATCTATATGTATTTACCAACCCCTTAGCATGAGCAGTATGTGACACAAGGCCATTTTTCAACAGTGTTTAACAGATTTGAATTCACAGGATTTCTTCTTTTAGACTGGTTGCCTTACCAAGGTAAAAGAATCTAGTCTGACACTATTTTACCCATTTTTGGTGGGAGAATATTTGGATGCATACCTTTCCAAAGGGTAGGTACTTATGCAACCCATAGGATGTGACACAAGGTTGCTAGCATGGGGGAATCTCACTGTTCAGTAATAATAGATCTGCAAGACTAGTTTGCTAACCATTACACTACAATGGATAGCTGCCTTTTCCAAGGGTATTAGCACTATGTAAAATGAAACCAACCTTGTCCAACTCATGTCACAGTCAAATTCTTATGATGATAACCATTATACTATGAGCACCTCTATTTTCAAATTTATGGTATATCACCAGCATAACTTATTTAACAAAATATGATTTCGAAAGTTTCTGATATTCTGGTTTATTATTTTAAAAAATCAATATTTCCTTTCTGACTCATTTATTCTTCCAACAAAATAAATCTGGTAAACAAATCGGCTTCTCTTCTTAAAATTCAGTGATTGATATTTCAAACAAAAATGTTTATTGGTTTTAACACTGATATTGATCCCAAGAGGTCAATCGACTTTCCTTAAATTTTACCTAAACAGCAATAAAAATAAGCCAACCTAAACGTAAGCAAAGACTCAGAGGAGAATTTTTAAGTGTCTCAAAAGTTATAATAGATTTATAAAGCATTAATGAGAACCTAAAATACATTACCCTGTACTTTGTTGATTGTTAAACCATCAAGAAGTCATATTTTTTAACTTAATGTATATGAATTAATCGAAAAGGAAAATCTTTGGCATTGTCTAGACTAGAAGTATTGAAGATATTAGCAATTATAGTTAATGGTTGGTATTAGGGAAGTTATTTAGTTGTGTCTCCATTTACCAAGATCCAATATTAGAATTAGTATATTCAATGATACACTAACACTAAACAAAATGGAAGGAAAGACAAGATAAATCCATATACACAGATAGGATATTTAATCCATATATATAAAAACATTTAAGATATATTACAAGAATATCATAAAAATACACAAACATGTCCCAAATAGATGAAATGTGGACATTGTTCCATGAACAAGCAGTATATAAAAAAGGCATACCAAAATGGTAAAAAGTATTACTTGTCTTCTTTGGTGGTTTTCATTTTAATAATGAAGTAAATGTGACCATTCACCAGGTGGTAAACCAAGTGTTTTCAATAAACAGAGATAAAGAGAAAGTCTTATTTGGTTGAAGTACAACGACAAAAAGACAACGAGAAAGGATTCTGAATTGTTTTATGACCAAATAGACACCAACAAATCTATTTATTATCTCCTGACAGCAAGAAGTGATTATATGGTAAAACTTGCTTTAGTTAAACAATGTTCAAATGATTGGAATATTGTCTAAAGTAAGATTTTTATCAAACCAACGCTATTCAGCTTTAATAAGGATATGGATTATGGAAAAAGATGGATCTCTGAAAAATTGTACTGTAATTAGTCATGTATAACCATTGTTCTCAGGTCCACTCTGAGTGGTAGTACCTGTTAGGGTTCCATCTATGGGTTAAATAGAAAAATGTGTTTATAAAAAAATTGAGTATCCATAAAGAATAAATTCATTTCAAAACTTTATCACCATTAAATGACCCACCAATGTTGATATGCCAAAAAACAAACAAATAATATTTCTTGTGTATAATACATATTGACTTTTTGTAATCTGTAGCAGATAAATTAAAACTTAATTTAATATTTGTTCAACTTTTTATCGTGGTTGTATGAATTAAAAATACAAATTTATATTAAATTTATTATACAATATTTTGAAACAAAATTTACTCAGAATTTAGGGCAAAGCCAAGGATATATTCATACTAAACTGTAACAAACTTTCAGTGATAATAAATTCACAATAAGTAAAGAAAGTAAAGTTGGTAGAGAGCCTATTGTTAGTATCAGCCAAACAGTGAGTGATTCTAACCAATTTTAAGTAATGCTAGACCAGAGAGATTGTTTTGGCATCTGAGATAGAGTGCCAAACCTACCATCAGCTCTGCACTTTACCACACAAATCCAAGCTGTACTACTCGTGCACTGAGTTGACAAGAGCCGGTATTGAACATGAAACCTTGTGGTTCTGAGGCAGATGCTCTACTGACTGAGCTGAATCGTCCCATCCAATGGATATTTCTCTGTAGCTTTATAAAACATAAGTGTTTGTTGTTACATTAGTTAGTCTGGACCATTTAATTTGATTTTCGTCATGCCATCAGAAATATGGTGACAATGTGGCCCAAAAACATTGTTAGCCCTTTGAGCTAGATACACAGATATACTTGTGGTACATTTATTTTTACCCAACAGTGTTGCATACTGGCGTTTTCACAGTACCAAATCTATATAATGTTATATACCTTTCTTACTTCTTACTTCTAGTCGTCTTTCTTCTGGCCGGCTTTGGTTCTGATCGTCTATCATCTATCTTGGTCTGGTATATCTTCTAAGGTCTGGTCTTCTATTGAGGACTTTGGGTCTGGTTTCTGTTGGGGATCACTTCTTATGTCATTGTTAGTTTTTAGGTAATAAACACAAGACTTTGATTTACGTTGATGTTACTTTATTTGTAAATCCCCAAACCAGACAATCTGAGCAGATGAGAATTACATGTTACTAGCTCGGCTTCTAACTTCTAACTGACTGAGTTACTTAGTATCCTTAAACCGGAAGAGGGCCTTCTATGGGGGTTCCGGTTCTCACGATTTATCCCTGGAAAGCAAGGTCAGAGTGAGATCAAGCGCTGTCACTCACTCTCAAGGCCATCAGCTGTACTAATCGCTATTATGATTTCTACAATACCTTATAAAAGCATTAGGGATCCAATAATTATGTAACAACAGCATTGCACCAGTTTATTCGGGAAGTGATCATGCTCAGACAATAGAGGGTAAATTCAGACTCTGGAGTTCAGGGATCAAAGAGATAATATGTAGTTCTTGTTTATAATATGCACTCATACTTTTTGGGGATGAAAAATTTGGAAAAATAGTACGTCTTATGCATGAATAATTATGGTAATTCCATTTCCAAATTTTAATTAGTTTAATTTTAGTTCTATCTTTAGAATTTGTATTCTGAAGGTGTAAAATGTTTCTGACTCTAATTCTAAACATGTGCTAAAATTTAGAATAGTGATTCCGAGGTGGGTGCTCTACTGGCTGAGCTAAACCAGCGACTTTTAAATTGAATTTAAAATTAGGTAAACATTCAAAGATGAGTTTCCAATTAAATTTCACAGTTCCGTTATGACATTTGCATCTCAAAAGAAAAAATTCAACAAAAAAAGTCGAAGAATCTCAACATTTGTTGAAACTTTTTATTTCGCATTTTTTACTGAAATTTTCATGAGTTAGTGTTTGAAAAAAATGTGAGCAGAATAAAATTATCTATAAGATTTTATTACAACAGGATTTATTTATTTTTATTTTGTTAAATGTGTTTTTATCACAACTGGATTCATTTATTCAAATTTGATTAAAATTGTATGTATTTTTATTTTATCAAAACTGGATTTTATTACAACTCTATTCATTATCTTTATTCATAACAACAGGATATATCTATTATATTTACTAGCAAATATATGCACACTCCGGGTGCAAGTATTTAAGTTTTAATGTAATAAAATATTGTATTAAATTAGAAAGGCTAATGAAACTAAATAAGAATACAGATAAAAAGATTTGAAACAGAGGGAGTATAATAAAAGATTTGAAACAGAGGGAGTATAATAAAAATGGAACAACTGAAACTTACTCTTCCATCACTCTCATCTTTCATTGTTATTTTTTCGAATTTAAGTATTTAGTTAAAAGAGGAAGTGAAGAATAAAATGACAGTTATTTTATCTTGTTAATGGATTTCATTTCAGATTCATTGAAGAGATTTTTGCTTATATTCATTAAAATAAAATCAAACAGTTAGAAATCAATAATACTAAGCACATATTTATTAAATTCGATTTTTAAATATTAATATGCAAATTATCCTTCCCGTTCACATTGTAAAGTGCTATTTTGTTGTATATATAAATATAATTGCATGTTGTTAGTATGTAGACATAGTTAACAGTATTAATAATGTAAGACAATTTTATTAATAATTGAGGTTTAGATAAAAATAAAATCATGGAGAACGTGATGTCAATAACTAAGAGAATTGTGACTTGAGTAGGAATATTGTTTCGGTTACAGACGGAAAAGCACACAATCTCCATTATAATAAAATTTTATTAAAAGTAAATTTTATAAAAACTATTTAAAAAAATTTTTTTATTAACAAAAGATATTTTACAACTGGATTTATTGTTATTTTATTAAAACTAAAATTTATTAAATCAGGTTATTAAAATTTATTAAATCAGATTTTAAGAAATAAAGTTATTTTAAAATCAAAACTGTCACTTTGTTAAATAAAAGTCAATTCAATTAAAGACACTTTTTGCTATTGAGTGTGCTCAATTCTTCATCCATATTGTACTCATTCCACTGATGCAAAATTTTGGTAAAATCCACAACAGATGAAAATACAAATTATAACTGATACAATTACAAATGTTTTTGTCAGTTGAATTCAAACATTGAACATTCTGCTAAAGTTCAATAGCAAAAAAATTAAAATGATATGGAGGGGGTGATTGACCTTATACTGAAAATTTCCCAAAGTGATCTTTTTTAATTAAAACTAAATGTTTCTAATCATCTCTAACAATAAAACTCGACATATTTTTTTGGCCAGACTTGTGTATTTACAGTTTAAACAAAGGATTATATAAAAGCCAAATAAAAAATAACCAATAAGTAGAGTGTAGCTGTAACTGTATAAAAACATTTCGAAATAAATCAATATTTTCTACAAAACAAACAACTGTTCTCAGAAGAGAAAATGAAACCATGAAATACAAAAATTAAAAATGACATCTTATGTTTGTTTATCAAATATTTGTTCATCATAGAAAGTTTGAACTTTCTCAAACTCATATATTTTTATTGTTTGATCTAAAAACAGACAAATCACAGGAGAGAGAGATTAGAGGACTTGGCACATCATAGAAATTCACTAAACATCAATTAAAAATCTTAACTTGTCTATTGTTTGCATTTTATTTTGTTTTTTTAAAAAGTGGCCTATTGTTGGTATCAGCCGGACAGCGAAGGAGTCTATCCCCTTTTCACTAGCATTTGACCAGGAAAATTGATTTTTACCGCTCAGATCAGATTACCCAATATGTGCTGCTCATGCACTGAGTTGGCATGACACTAAACTGCATCTGATGGTGAGGCTCCAGTTCTGGAGTTCTGGGGAATGTGAACATCTAGCAACCGGTATTTATAAGTATAGTTGTTTGTTAAGAAGGCGAAGACTAGTACACTATTTACCAAGATATAAATGAACATTTAATGGAATCTTAATATTCTATAGAATATCCCGTTTGGCATTTGACAAACTCATTCTCGTGAGTTTCCCACTGATTAAAGCACCTTTAAAATTCCTCTTTTGATATAGTAGGGTATTTGTTTTAATATCCTCAACATCCTCAATTTTCACTCTTGGGATGAATTTTCAGTTTAAGGATCAAGAAAAAATGATGGATCTGAGGGTTTGGTTAAGATGAAGATTGCACATGCACAATCCAGTGTTTCACCAAAAAAACTTTTTTTAAGAAAATACTGGGACTGCTTTTTACTGATTAAGAAAGAATAATAGAAACTGACTTATTTAGACTTTGTCTAGACATCTAAATGGCATTCTAAACTTCTAGATATCATATCTTTATTATACTTGGGTGATTCAAAAGTTTTGCAATATTTTGATAATGTGAGGCACAATCATTAACTCTGGCTGCTTTTGATGAGTTTGTAAATGTGCTAAACGATAATGAACTATGAGATGTAGAGCTGATACTCTTTAAGTCTTACTCACTAGATTTACCTCTATGATTTAGAGAACAGTCTTAGATCTACCTGACCTTGCCTGATTGTTGAGATTCTTGCAACTCGAGCAGAATTTCTACAACCATACTGTGATCAATTGCACCTTCACCTTTTACACAACAAATATTCTTGGTTGCTTCCACAGCATTATGCCCCGTTTAAACTTGTAAAGTGTAAGCTACCAAATTAGACTATGTTACATGTTCATCTGTGTGGCTTTCAAATAACATGTATAAATGCTATCATACCACCAACCACAGTAGGTATCTTCCATAGCTTCAAATGATTCAGTCATGTGATATATGTACTGCAAACTAGCATCTACTAAAATATTGCAAAACTTTTGACTCTAGTATAAGTTGATCAGTTGAGTACATGTTTTCATTTAAATCTTAAAAGATTTTAGGATTTAGTTTAAATACTTTTTTTATCCGACTTCATATATAGAAAAGATTCTTATATGTGTGGGAAGATATATATATATATATATAAGATTCTTATATGTATGGAAACGCGTAGTGTAATGGTTAAAGTCATGGGAAATGGACTTGTTGCCCCGAGTTCAAATCCTGGACATGGTAATTGCATTTCACTTAGCGCTAATACCCTTGGGAAAGGTATGAATCCTACTCTCCCTCCAGCTATGGATAAATAGTAGGGCAGACTGGACTCTTTAACCTTGGTTAGGCAAGCAGTCTAGGAGAAGGGCAACTCTGAATTCAAACCTGTTGAACTCCGCTTAAGAAATTGACCTTGTGTCACATCCTGCTCATGTGGAGGGGTTGGTAAATATATATATGTGTGGGAAGAATTTATCTGTATAAAAACATACATTCATGTTTATATACAGTGACAAAAAACTTCTTAGAAATCCAACATTATTTTAAGATTCTATTCACAGCAAAGATAATCTGACGTCTATGAAATGTATGCACATGTCGTCACTCTCTAGAATACATAAATGGAAAGATAAAGCCAGAAAAAATAAATCCGTGAAAGAAAAACCAATATTTTTCATTACAGACGAACAGCAAAGCTTACAAAGTCTCAGATGCAATTCGTGTACTTGCATAGATAAAAAGAGAACATTTCTAAACTGCTTCCAATGTTGTTGGTAGGTGTTTTTCAAATCATTTGTTTCAGAAAGTTGGAAGGCATTTGAAGGCTGGCTGTTGCCAAAAGACCACATGTCTATCATTTCTTTCTTTTTATGACTAGATTCCAAAGTTGGATATCATCATCCTTATACAGACTCCTCACTGGAGGAAATGTTGAAGGGCATATGTTTTGTCTAATGCTTAGGGACAATAACTGCAAAAAATTTATGCACTTTTTGAATAAAAGATATATTCATGGAAAATATTGTATTGATAAATAATATATATATATATATATATATATATATATATATATATATATATATATACCTTTGAAAGAAAGGAAAAACTCAATAAACGACATTCAGTAAAAAATTTATTTTGACCAAAACTTAAAAGGCTTTTAAAAATTTAAAGAAATAAATTTAAATTTCTAAAAGCCTTTTAAGTTTTGGTCTAAATAAATTTATTACAAAATGATGGTTTATTGAGTTTTTCCTTCCTTTCAAAGGTAAATGTTGCTCTGAATTTAATCTAAATTATAGATTATTATACATTGAGCACTCTTCGGGATTTATATAAAAATCCTTGTATTTGCGCCTAATAAAATATGCAATGATTATACAGTGAGATTTTGAAAATCCCATTCAGAATCATCCCTTACTACCAGTTTTGGATCATTTACACACACACACACACACATACACACACATACATATATATATATATATATATTATATTTATATATATATAAATTCTTACTTTTTCCTTTGTGGAGATATCAAATTTGTTTGGTTTGTTTTGTTTTACGGCATATCAACCTCAGTGGGTCATTTAATGCCAATAAAAGTTTTGAAATAAATCAATTCTTAATGGATAATACAATTTTAAAAAAATACATTTTTCTATTTAACCCATAGATGGGACCCTAACAGGTACTACCACTCTGGGTCAGAGTGGACCAGGGAGCAATGGTGATGAAGGGTGCTCCCACATTCCCCAAACCTCCAAAACTGAACCTCACCATCAGATAGAGTTTAACGTCATTCCCAGGACATGTAACGCGCAGCCACCGCCTTCTAGCACCCATATGATAAAAAGGGGTTGGAGCTTGCCATAAAGGCAATAGGGTTGGGAGAATCATATAGGTGCTAGGGCTTGACGTGGCCAGCCAATTGATCGGAGGGGGCCTCTCCGACCGACCGTCTAGCCCAAGATAGGGCCAAAGTGGAGTATTGCATGTCATGAACTGCTCATCCACCTGGGCTCTATCTTTAAGCATCACGGGTCGCCACCCACGGCCAACAGGTGGCACCATTGGGGGAGTCTTACCCCTCTGCAGAGGTGCAGTCGGTGCATTCTAACGCCTCAGCTGACAGGGCGGATCAAATTTGTATATTTAACTTTAAAATAAAGTTGTGAAAAATAACTGTACTTTTTTATTCATATTTGTTGTTGTCTTTTGTGATCTTTATAAATAAACAATAGATTTTGTTTATAGTTTTTATAATAAGATAAATTTATGTATTTTTTTATATAGCAAGAACGAAAAGCAGCTGGCAGAATCGATCTGCATAGCTTTTTAGAGATTAAGTTAATAAATAAGAAGTTAATATAAATACAATAGTATACATCATAGATGTTTTAATTTTAATGAATACACCTTTTATTTCCAATAGAATTTTTTTCCTTTAATTAAAAAAAAAAGATGACAAATTAAAAGAAAAAAAATATTTTAACTTAGAAAATCTTCCATATGTTAAACATAATTTTAAAAACCCAATAAAACAAAGGAAGAGAATATGAGTTAAGACAATTGGGGAAGGTTTAATTTCAATTGAGGAATAACTTTATCTAAGCACACAAAATCCATCCACACATACACAAAAAAAAGAGTCGAGTACAAAACATTGAAAACTTTTTATATGAGCTTGTCATCCATTCGCCTAAGTCAGATGAGTACAGATTTCAACGATTTTATGATTTTGCTGAGCAAAAATTGTGTTGGTAATCTAACCAATCTATAATTTGAAATATCCTGGGTACTTGGTGTATTTAGTACTGCTGTTATGGATTGGTCTCATCTATTAATAATGGAGATTCGCTTCCGGTTTTTGTCTGTAACAAAAATTACGTCACTGCTTACATCACATTACCCAAAATCGTCATAACATAAAATAAAATTTATTCGACAATTTTTGGCATGTTCAAATTTTGAGTGTATTTATTCAAAATTTGAACATGCAATATTAGACAGTCCTCATTGTTTTTTAAAACAAGTTTTAGTAAATACATGAATGGTATTATATATCTATATATAGTTTGTTTTATTTTAATACATATTTAAAGTTTACATTTCAAATTGTTTTATTTTTTAATCCTTTAATGAATTTGATGATTTTTACTTACAAACTCACTGACATTGAATTTTTTACTCCCACCCCTCAGGCAATATGTTAAAAAATCTATTTTTACATCGCCGGGGGGGGGGGCGTTTTTATTTTGTACTAGTTTGTATAATGACCATTTTCAATTGTCTTTTTTTCTTTTCTTTTCTTTTTTTACAAAAAAATTGAAAAAAGATGTTTTGCGATTTTCTCGAGTGATATAGCTGACAAGAGCTGAAAAATTGGTTTGTTTGGTTTGTTTTGTTTTACGGCATATCAACCTCAGTGGGTCATTTAATGCCGATAAAGTTTTGAAATCAATAAATTCTTAATGGATAATACAATTTTTAAAATACATTTTTCTATTTAACCCATTGATGGGACCCTAACAGGTACTACCACTCCGGGTCAGAGTGGACCAGGGAGCAATGGTGATGAAGGGGTGCTCCACATTCCCCAAACCTCCAAATCTGGAACCTCACCATCAGATAGAGTTTAATGTCATTCCCAGGACATGTAGACCTGCAGCCACCACCTTCTAGCACCCATATGATAAAAAGGGTTGCGGATTGCCATAAGGGCAATAAGGTCGATCGAAGGGGGCCTCTCCGATCGCCCGTCTTGCCCAAGATAGGGCCAAAGTGGAGTATTGCAAGTCATGAACTGCTCATCCACCTGGGCTCTATCCTTAAGCATCATGGGTCGCCACCCACGTCCAACAGGTGGCCCCATTGGGGAGTCTTACCCCTCTGCAGAGGTGCAGTTGGAGCATTCTAACGCCCCAGCCGACAGGGCGGAAAACATAAGTAATACTGTTGTAAATATTTATCCAACCTGTTTGCCAAATATGGAATTAGCACACTTAGAGCATTTTTTTATTTAGAGATTTTAGAGATTTAGATTTAGATATTTGTTTGTTATTTAGTAGAAAATAGTCTAATAAAAGATAAATGCAACAAATTTTTATTCAATAGCTGAAGATTCTGGCTTCATAAGGGATGAGACAAATGATTACAAATATGGGGCATCCAGTGAGGATTGAACTAACAATCATAATGGATCCACAAGACAAGGGAGTGTTTCAGGTCATGGACTGCTCATCCACCAGGATTCCGTCCTTAAGTATCATGGGTCACCACCCACGGCCAACAGGTAGCCCCATTGGGGGTGGGTCTTACCCCTCTGCAGAGGTGCAGTCGGTGTATTCTAAAGCCGCAGCCGACAGGGCTCAAAAGAGAAGGCAAGTATGTGTATTTAACCAACCTGTCTGCCACGGGCAGGATGCGACACAAGGTCAATTTTTAAGCGGAGTACAGAAGGTTTGAATATCTGATAATGAGAGATGTCAGTATTATTTTCATTTTTGCAAAATTTATATATGGGTGATAAAATATGGAAATAAATCCGTTGGCATGTAGAAATAAGACAAAGAAAATTTTCCAAAAAGGTTTGAATTCAGAGTTTTCCCTCCCCTATACTGGTTGCCATATCAGGGCTAAAGAAGCAAGTCTGCCCTACAATTTACCCATAGATGGGATGTTAAATCGATTCATCTAATTCTCGAGTGCATCTCTCTGTCTCTGTCTCACATACGTTAGTATATTCATATATTCATTGTATCTGCATTTGTTGCATCTCTTAAGGTTTTATTGACTTTCATATATTCAAATTTACTTTTTCAGATGCAAAGGGCATCGCATTGTGGTGCAATACTTAGCAAGCTGGACTTGCAGATCTATTACTACTGTATAGAGGGTTTGATGCTCACTAAATATCCCATAGTTGTGACCTTCTGTCACATCCTACCTGTGAAGAATTGGTTTGGTAAATACCAAAGACATCGTGTCATAATATAATAGCTAGCAAGGTATAAAAGGGCACCAGATGAATTAATTAAAAACAAATTGTTGGCAACCTTCCGTCTATTTTAGACAATGGCATAGTTTTTTAGTTTTTTTGTTTTTTCTCTTTCTCACTTACAAATACGTGAGTGGCTGAACAGACTGATCCTTGAATGGCAGTTCTGGTGCAGTGGCTGCAAACAAAAGGTGAAATAAATATGAAATTATTTAAAGATATTTATTTTATAAAGGCATTTAGAAATTCAGCATTAACCCCAGCTAAAACCTTAAAAATTATTCATTCTCAAAATTAATGGATTAAAAAAATACATAATGTGAAAACTATTATTAACTAATTAATTTTCAAAATTAGGTATGACTTCAATTAAGCACATATCCTCCAAAAATTGTCGGCACAAAGCCATATAAAAATAAACACATTTGTTTGTTTACTTAACCTCATACTGTCGTGTAAGAGTCAAAAAAAAAGTGGAATATAAATAAGTTTCAAAACGAACGAAGAATGTGGAATTGGCAGCTAGTGTAACGGTTAGAGACTTCGCCTGTCAGCTTGACAGTCGAGGTTTCTAGTCACACATGGAGCAGTCTCCCATGTCTATAACCTTGCTGATGAGACCTAATAGGTCGAAATGTACATACAGGGATTGACATTTTCTTGATTTGTTTAGCCTTACATTTGAACATATATGCCCGCCTAAATTCATTAATTATTAACTAATTAATTTTCAAAATTAGGTATGACTTCAATTAAGCACATATCCTCCAAAAATTGTCGGCTCAAAGCCATATAAAAATAAACACATTTGTTTGTTTACTTAACCTCATAATGTGAAAAGTTTCTGTAAAAAAAAAATTACTGTTAAAAGGTTTTCTGTGTATGGCTATCTGTAATGAGAAATATATAATCATATATATATAATATATATATATGCTTAAATGTATTCCTACCTATTACACCCTTTTGATCTTTCTGAAAAGATAAATTGAGAATTCTCCCAAACTGTAGCTGTGTCAGTACAACTGTATGGCTGCATCACAGAAGACAAATTCATAAGTGACATTCTCCTCTGAACACCTACACATGGACACACCAGTATATGCTGACCATTAAAAACTTACATCAATCAGCTGTGTATGGATACTGGATGCTGGTGAGGAAGAGTCATTGGAATTATACTGTCAGCATAACCTGGTAATGATGACATATACATGGAAATATGTGTGTGTGCATGTGTGTGCATGTGTGTGTGTTTGTGTGTGTGTGCATGTGTTTGTGTGTGCATGTGTGTGTGTGCATGTGTGTGTATGCATGTGTAACTCATTAATAATACATATAGTGGGTGTCACAGCAATACCTAAATATATCCTCAGAATATTCTTACAATCATATTTTTCTGGAGACATGTGATGTAATGGTTAGAGTAATAGGAAATGAACTCGTTGACCCAAGTTCACCTCCTGGCAAGGCTGTTTGCATTTCACATAGCGCTAATGCACTTGGGAAATATATGAATCCAACTATTCTCCTTCCAGCTATGGGAAAATAGTAGGGCAGACTGGGCTCTTTAACCATAGCTAGGTAATCATTCAAAGACAATTAAAACTTTGAATTCAAACCTGTTTTAAACTCCACCTAAAAATTGACCTTGTGTCACATCCTGCTCGTGTGGAGGGGTTGGTAAATAAATACAATCATATTTTGTTGGTATTCTCACACAGTGTGAAATGTCAGTTCAGTTCAGTCATTTATAAAAACCTTGACATCCCAGTTTGATAGGAAAGTGCCAGTTCTTCTGGGAGATTTTTTTTCTTTTTGCTTTTATATTTATAAATCCAATGTTAAAAGCACAATGTAAACCTTTTTTTTTTGAATTTAGCAAGTTGAATAATAAAAATAGGTTATTGACTTATTGGTGTAATTTCAGCTGGAAATGACAGATGACATTTAGAATCTATTGACTGGGGCAATTTCAGTCCACATTAAACAATGATTTGTCCTTTTTCTTCTGAAAATAAATCACAACTTCTTTTTTACTATTTCATGAAATTTATTTTGACTGGTATGATTTAGTGGAGGTGTGGTAGTGTAATGGTTATCATCATAGAATAGGGATCTAGGAAACCCAAGTTCAAATCTTGGATGGGGCTGTTTGTATTTCTCATAGTGCTAATACCTTTGGCAAATGCATGAATCAAACTATTCTCTCTCCAGCTATGGGTAAATAGTAGGGTGGTCTGGGCTATTGATTAGGCAAGTCCTGTAGATGGCATTCAGAGCTGATGAGTCTAGAAGAAGTAAAACTGAATTTAAATCTATTAAAATCCACTTAAGTAATTGACCATCAGATTTTTTCTCTTCAGATATAGAAATGGCAGTTATTTCCTAATTGAGTTACATGATATTACAGGACGACCCAGAAAAAACAGAACCCAATTTATTTATTTATTTTCCCATTAAACTAACCCTAAACCCCAACCCCCCAACCCTAACCCTAACCCTAACCCTAACCCCTAACCCTAACGCTAATCCTAACCCTACTCCCCTCTAGTTGAGTAACATAGTATTACAGGCTGACCCAGAAAAAACAGAACTCACCAATTTTGTAATAAAACTGTTAATTTTAATTTTTTTAAATGTTTAAGTCCAACAAGGGATAGGGTTAGGGTTGGGATTTAGGGTTAGTTTAATGGGGAAATAAATACATAATTTGGGTTCTGTTTTTTCTGGGTCACCCTGTAGTATTATGTTACTCAACTAGAGGGGTTAGGGTTAGGGCTAGGGTTTAAGGTTAGGGTTAGGGTTAGGGTTAAAGTTGGGGTTTAGGGTTAGTTTAATGGGGAAATAAATAAATAATTTGGGTTCTGTTTTTTCTGGGTCACTCTGTAATATCATGTTACTCAACTAGAGGGGTTAGGGTTAGGGTTAGGTTTAGGTTAGGGTTAGGGTTAGGGTTAAAGTTGGGGTTTAGGGTTAGTTTAATGGGGAAATAATATAATAATTTGGGTTCTGTTTTTTCTGGGTCACTCTGTAATATCATGTTACTCAACTAGGAAATAACTGAAATAGCATTCAAGAAAAGATTAAAAATAGAATTTGAAATGGTTTCTACTTATATTGTTAAAATTTGAGATCATTTGACTGAGAATTAGACAAGTTCTTATAAAATGATATGAATTTTTCTGAAACACCCTGTACATCTCAAATGATAAAATTTTTTTTGAAATAATCAACTGTTCCACCATGAGCAAGATATGACATGAGGTTGATTTTAAGTAGAGTACACCAAGGGACGGTTTAGCTCAGTCAGAAGAGAATTTGATGAGGAACCACAAGGTTCCAGGTTTGATACTGGCCCTTGCCAACTCAGCGTATGAGTAGCACAGGAATCTGTGTGGTAAAGTAAGGAGCTGATGGTAGCTGTGGCGCTAAACCTCAGATGCTAAAATAATCTCCTTTGACTAGCGCTAGTGAAAAGGGGATAGACTCCATTGCTCTCTACTACCCCAACGACTTTACTTTACTTACAGCTAGTTTAAATTCAGTTTTCCTTCTCCTAGATTGGTGGACTGCCAAGGCTAAAGAACCCAATCTGACCTAATATTTACATAGTTAGAAAGATATGAAGTTATCAAAAAAAAAAAAAAAAAGTAAAAAGATAAACCATCCATTTTAATTTGATTTCCCTTTATCTCAAATTTAAAAAATAGATGATGCCTTATTCATTGAAACAGGTACCTGTTGTCTTCCTCATTGGGGATTTTTGTAAAATCTCTAATATCCAATCATTTCACTTTCTGACTTTGCTTCACTAGATTTTGGCACAAGAATCAAAGTTAATTAATTTAATATTATTATCGGGTTTGAATATATTGAATTATTATTAAATATATTAAAATGATTTAAAATATTATATATATTTATATTCATATATTTATATATTTATATTATTTATATTATATTATATTATATAATATATATAGATTTAAATATATTTAAATATATATTATTAAATATATTATTAAATATATATTAATATTGCTAAATATATTATTAAATATATTATTAAATATATTATTAGATATATTATTAAATATATATTAAATATTGTTAATATATATTATTTAAATATATTAAAATGATTTAAATATTAATATTTTAATTTATATATTTATATCATCTATATTTATATATATATAATATATATAGATTTAATATATATAGATTTAATATATATATTATTATTAAATACAATATATCATAGATACAATATATATTTATATATTTATATTATTTATATTATATTTAATATATATAGAATATATATAGATTTAACCAAGGGCCGGGTTAGCTCAGTCGGTAGAGTGTTCGGCTAGAAACCACAAGGTTCATAGTTCGATACCGGTCCTCGCCAACTCAACGTATGAGTAGCACAGGGATCTGTGTGGTAAATTAAGGAGCTGATGGTATGTGTGGCGCTCCACCTCAGATGCTAAAACGATCTCCTTGGTCTAGCGCTATTGAAAAGGGGATAGACTGACTGGCTGATACCGACTTTAGGCCGCCCCGTCGACTTTACTTTACTTTTATTATTATTAAATATATTATTAGAATTATTAAAGTTATTATGATGGGGTTTGAATATATTGAATATATATATGGGGTTTGAATATCAATTTTGGCACAAGAATCAAAGTTAATTACTTGTTACCCTCCCACTGTGAATATCACATGCCCAAACCTTAATTCTCTATGAGTTGTTTTTGCCCTTCCTATGAGAGTTTAACATAGGAAGAATTACTGACACATATCGTTGTTAGATTTTCACTAATATCTCATGTCAAAGAAAATATTGGCGTAAGAAGCAGATTAGCGATGCACACTTCCCTGCTGCCAAATTAATTTGCAGCGGTCGCAGAGAATGTAAGGGAAAAGCAATTTAATACAAGTCACTTTCTTCTTAAACATTTAAAAAAAAATATTATTAAAAGATTCTGTTCTGGTCGATATGATGTCAGTTTGTGGCTGGCAATCTTGGATTAAATGTTGTATAACCATATCATATGAATAGAATTACTTCCTGTTATTCTTTGAAGAATTACAGAAAGAATCTTTTGAAATGATTTTTGTTTCACTTCCAAAATTATTATGAATTAGAAAATTTTTAAAAAATACGTTTAAACAGAGTTTTATGTGTGTTTGATAAAAGATTTAATTTACTATAAAGAATAAGAAAAATAAATTAAATGAATTTCCAGTTGCCTTTTTGAAATTCAAAACATCAAGTTAAAAAAGAACTGAAATGAATTCTATTCAGTAATACCTTGACTTATTTGTTCTAGTCATAACTCAATTTCATCATAAATCAAATCAGTTTTTCCCAATGAAATAAACTGAGATGCTATTGATCCGTTCCAGCTCCACCACTAATAACAAAAAAACCCTAATTTTTTTGTTATGTACTTTTAAATAAGAAAAATAATATTGCACAAAAACATAATTAAATCGAATGTTGTAGCAAATTGGGTGTTATACATATTTTATATGTAGGTTGAACCCAACTCACTAACTTTAAACAAAACTCAACACAATGGAAAAATAACGGAGTCATATTAAAATAAACAATCTGTATTAAATAGAGTTACAGAAATGTAGAACAGCATACCGGGCAAAGTCCTTTCTTTTATATTGAGGTATTAATAGTTCATATTTTATCTTCTTTCATTTTCTGATCATGGAGCTGACTTGTTGCGTGATGACTCTTCTTTCTTCTTCTTTCTTGGCGCTCGATTTTTTGAAATATGTGGTGTAACATGTTTTAATGTGTTTTTTTATAAATGATTTTTTTTTGTGTATTAAATTTAGAAACTTAAATGTTTTTATTAAACTTATTAATATAAACTCAATCTGAAGCTCACTTGTACCTCAAATTTTAGTTCACAACACAAAGCAAAACATCAACTCTGTGATACGGTGGGCCACTCACCTTGTTTTCTCTGTCACATAAAAGGTACATAAATGTTTTTGCAAATTTTATTGGCATTTGCTACGAGACTTATCTGCGAGTCTAAGTTCTGTTCATGGTAGAAGTTGGAATGTTGATAGAATGCTTCTTCGGTCGTTTCTCGTTATTTTGTCAGTATGCTATTGTATCCGCCTTATAACGTTTGCTGATACAATGCCTTAGAAGTGAGCTGGTTGTAGAGTTCTGTAGAGATGCTTGTTTTTCACGTCCTTCCCTGGTAACCGGTTCTGTGATAAGTAATACCTACACATGACACACCAGTATTATCGCTGACAATTAAAAATGATACATAACATGGAAATATGTGTGTGTGCTGTGTGTGCATGTGTGTGTGGTGTGTTTGTGTGTTGTGTGTGTCTGTGTGTGTGCATGCATGTGTTGTGGTGCTGTGTTGTTCATTAATAATATACATATAGTGGGTTCACAGCAATACCAAATATATCCTCAGAATATTCTTACAATCATATTTTTCTGGAGACATGTGATGTAATCGTTAGAGTATAGGAAATGAACTCAATTGACCAAGTTTGGACACTGTTTCATATCGCTAATGCACTTGGGAAATATATGAATCCAACTATTCTCCTTCCAGCTATGGAGAAAATAGTAGGGCAGACTGGGCTCTTTAACCATAGCTAGGGTAATCATTCAAAGACAATTAAAACTTTGAATTCAAACCTGTTTTAACTCCACCTAAAAATTGACCTTGTGTCGCATCCTGCTCGTGTGAGGGGTTGGTAAATAAATACAATCATATTTGTTGTATTCTCACACAGTGTGAAAATGTCAGTTCAGTTCAGTCATTTATAAAACCTTGACATCCCAGTTGATAGGAAAGTGGCCAGTTCTTCTGGAGATTTTTTCTTTTTGCTTTTATATTATAAATCCAATGTTTAAAAGCACAATGTAAACCTTTTTTTTTTTTGAATTTAGCAAGTTGAATAATAAAAATAGGTTATTGACTTATTGGTGTAATTTCAGCTGGAAATGACAGATGACATTTAGAATCTATTGACTGGGCAATTTCAGTCCACAATTAAACAATGATTTGTCCTTTTTTCTTCTGAAAATAAATACAACTCTTTTTTACTATTTCATGAAATTTATTTTGACTGGTATGATTTAGTGGAGGTGTGGTAGTGTAATGGTTATCATCATAGAATAGGGACCTAGGAAACCCAAGTTCAAATCTTGGATGGGCTGTTTGTATTTCTCATAGTGCTAATACCTTTGGGCAAATGCATGAATCAAACTATCTCTCATCCAGCTATGGGTAAATAGTAGGTGGTCTGGGCTTTGATTAGGCAAGTCCTGTAGATGGCATTCAGAGCTGATGAGTCTTAGAAGTAAAACTGAATTTAAATCTATTAACCACTTAAGTAATTGACATCAGATTTTTTCTCTTCAGATATAGAAATGGCAGTTATTTCCTAATTGAGTTACATGATATTACAGGGACGACCCAGAAAAAAACAACCAAATTATTTATTTATTTTCCCATTAAACTAACCCAAACCCAACCCCAACCCTAAACCCTAACCCTAACCCTAACCCTAACGCTAATTCCTAACCCTACTCCCCTCTAGTTGAGTAACATAGTATTAACAGGCTGACCCAGAAAAACACAGAACTCACCAATTTTGTAATAAAACTGTAATTTTAATTTTTTAAATGTTTAAGTCCAAACAAGGGATAGGGTTAGGGTTGGATTTAGGGTTAGTTAATGGGGAAATAAATACATAATTTGGGTTCTGTTTTTTTCTGGGTCACCCTGTAGTATATATGTTACTCAACTAGAGGGGTTAGGTTAGGGTTAGGTTAGGTTTAAGGTTAGGGTTAGGGTTAAGGTTAAAGTTGGGGTTTAGGGTTAGTTTAATTGGGAAATAAATAAATAATTTGGGTTCTGTTTTTTCTGGGTCACTCTGTAATATCATGTTACTTCAACTAGAATTAAGGAAAGTTAGAGGTTCAGAAAAGATTTAAAATATGAAGTTTAAATGGTTTCTACTATATATTGTTAAATTTGAGATCATTTGACTGAGAATTAGACAAGTTCTTATAAAAGATATGAATTTTTCTGAAAACACCCTGTACATCTCAAATGATAAAATTTTTTTTGAAATATCAACTGTTCCACCATGAGCAAGAATGACATGAGGTTGATTTTAAGTAGAGTACACAAGGGAGGTTAGCTCAGTCAGAAGAGATTTGATGAGGAACCACAAGGTTCCAGGTTGATACTGGCCCTTGCCAACTCAGCAGTATGAGTAGCACAGGAATCTGTGTGGTAAAGTAAGAGCTGATGGTAGTGTGGGCTAAACCTCAGATGCTAAAATATCTCCTTTGACTAGGCTAGTGAAAAGGGATAGACTCCATTGCTGTCTCTGATCACTACTACCCGAGACTTTACTTTACTTACAGCTAGTTTAAATTCAGTTTTCCTTCTCCTAGATTGGTGGACTGCCAAGGCTAAAGAACCCAATCTGACCTAATATTTACATAGTTAGAAGATATGAAGTTTCAAAAAAAAAAAAAAAAGTAAAAAGATAAACCATCCATTTTAATTTGATTCCCTTTCTAAATTTTAAAAAAAGATGATGCCTTATTCATGAAACAGGTACCTGTTGTTTCCTCATTGGGATTTTTGTAAAATCTCTAATATCCAATCATTTCACTTCTGACCTTTGCTTCACTAGATTTTGCACAAGAATCAAAGTTAATTACTTTAATATTATTATGGGTTTGAATATATTGAATTATTATTAATATATTAAAATGATTAAATATTATATATATTATATTTATATATTTATATATATTTTTATTATATTATTATATATAAATATATATAGATTAAATATATTTAAAATATTATTATTTAAATATATTATTAAATATATAATAAATATGCTAAATATATTATTAAATATATTATCAAATATATTATTAAGATATATTATTAAATATATTATTAAATATTTTAAATATATTATTATTAAATATATTAAAAATGATTTAAAATATTATATATAATTTATATTATATATATTATATTATTATATTAATAATATATATAGATTTAATATATATAGATTTAAATATATTAATTATTAAATACAATATTATAGATACAATATATATTTATATATTTATTATATTAATTATATTTAATATATATTAGATTTAATATATATAGATTTAACCAAGGGCCGGGTTAGCTCAGTCGGTAGAGTGTTCGGCTAGAAACCACAAGGTTTAGTTCGATACCGGCCTCGCCAACTCAACGTATGAGTAGCACAGGGATCGTGTGGTAAATTAAGGAGCTGATGGTAGTGTGGCGCTGCCCACCTCAGATGCTAAAACGATCCCCTTGGTCTAGCGCTATTGAAAGGGGATGACTGACTGGCTGATACCGGACTTTAGGCCGCCCCGTCGACTTTACTTTACTTTTATTATTATTAAATATATTATTAGAATTATTAAAGTTATTATGATGGGGTTTGAATATATTGAATATATATATGGGGTTTGAATTATCAATTTTGGCACAAGAATCAAAGTTAATTACTTGTTACCCTCCCACTGTGAATATCACATGCCCAAACCTTAATTCTCTATGAGTTGTTTTTGCCCTTCCTATGAGAGTTTAACATAGGAAGAATTACTGACACATATCGTTGTTAGATTTCACTAATATCTCATGTCAAAGAAAAATATTGGCGTAAGAAGCAGATTAGCGATGCACACTTCCCTGCTGCCAAATTAATTTGCAGCGGTCGCAGAGAATGTAAGGGAAAAGCAATTTAATACAGTCACTTTCTTCTTAAACATTTAAAAAAAAATATTATTAAAAAGATTCTGTTCTGGTCGATATGATGTCAGTTTGGCTGGCAATCTTGGATTAAATGTTGTATAACCATATCATATGAATAGAATTAACTTCCTGTTATTCTTTGAAGAATTACAGAAAGAATCTTTGAAATGATTTTTGTTTCACTTCCAAAATTATTATGAATTAGAAATTTTTAAAAAATACGTTTAAACAGAGTTTTATGTGTGTTTGATAAAAGATTTAAATTTACTAAAAAGAATAAGAAAAATAAATTAAATGAATTTCCAGTTGCCTTTTTTGAAATTCAAAACATCAAGTTAAAAAAGAACTGAAATGAATTCTATTCAGGAATACCTTGACTTATTTGTTCTAGTGATAACTCAATTCATCATAAATCAATCAGTTTTCCCAATGAAATAAACTGAGATTCTATTGATCCCGTTCCAGCTCCACCACTAATAACAAAAAAAACCCTAATTTTTTTGTTATGTACTTTTAAAAAGAAAAATAATATTGCACAAAACATAATTAAATGAATGTTGTAGCATTAGGTGTTATACATATTTTATATGTAGGTTGAACCCAACTACATAACTTTAAACAAAATCAACACAATAGGAAAATAACGGAGTCAATTTAAATAAACAATCTGTATTAAATAGATTACAAGAAAATGATGAACAGCATACCGGGAAAGTCCTTTCTTTGTATATTAGGTATTAATAGTTCATATTCTTATCTTCTTTCATTTCTGATCATGGAGCTGACTTGTTGCGTGATGACTCTTCTTCTTCTTCTTTCTTGGCGCTCGATTTTTTAATATGTTGTGTAACATGTTTTAATGTTTTTTTTTTTATAATGATTTTTTTTTTGTGATTTAAATTTAGAAACTTAAATGTTTTTATTAAACTTATTAATATAAACACAATCTGAAGCTCACTTGTACCTCAAATTTAGTTCACAACCACAAGCAAAACATCAACTCTGCTTTTTTCATCCTATAGATGAGCAAATCCAAATTTGCTTGAACCATTTAGCCTGATTACTATGTTAAATATGGAATTATTTCTAGCTTATTTCAGTACAGTTCATTTTATCTTATAATGATAAAATCCACTAAATGGGAAATTATTTCTAGCTGTAATTGTTCAGTACTATTGTATGATTGCACCATTGACTAATAAAGTATTTACGGAATTCGTTGAGCTCTTATCCTTCGTAGATGGCTATTTCGGACAAGAAGGAAACAAATACGAAAGTAAAATGTAGACACTTGTAATTAACAAAATAGTATGAAAAGAAAAGAAAATTAGAGGGGGAAAAATAAATTCACTTGTGAAGAGGGGGGGGAACAACATGTCGTCG
Source organism: Doryteuthis pealeii (assembly GCA_023376005.1). NCBI lineage: Eukaryota > Metazoa > Mollusca > Cephalopoda > Myopsida > Loliginidae > Doryteuthis > Doryteuthis pealeii. Next base: position 82,727,011 of record CM042166.1, read on the forward strand.
CCTCACAAAATCTAAGCACAAAAAACCGTCGTTGTCGTAAAATCACAACTCAAATATCATCAGCAGCTAAAAATCGAACTGCTTGCTGTTGTCACCCCAACTTCTTACTTATACAATTTTTCCTTCTAACATTCGGGTGTCGGCACCCACGCACGAATTCCGAGCACATCCGGCTGCCGGAATCCTTGTACCATCATCTGGCACCTGGCGCTACTATCCGGACAGTAGTATCTGAATTCGTTGCCAATGTGTCGCCGTTCCCATTCCAAAGGATGCGGTCGATTCCACATTGCCCAGGCAAAGCCTAGCCCGCTTCCTTCGAGAATATGGCGGGCCACTCACCTCGTGTGTCTCTGTCACACAAAAGGTAACATATAATGTTTTTGCAAATTTTATTGGCATTTGCCAACAAGACTATTCTGTGAGTCTAAGTTCTGTTCATGGTAGAAGTTGGAATGTTGATAGAACGCTTTCTTCGGTCGCTTTCTTGTTCTTTTTGCAGTATATGCTATTGTATCTGCCTATAACATTTGCTGATACAATGCCTTAGATATGGAGCTGCGTTGATAGATGTTCTGTAGAGACGCTTGTTTTCTCACGTCCTTCCCTGGTAACCGTGACGTGATAAGTAATGGTGGGGTTGCTATTTTAGAAGCTTCTCTCCCGGGTAACTGTTCCTTTAAATGACGGTGGATTGGGACCCTTCTCAAGTAGACTATTTGGGTCCTCAGCTTCTGGTAAGTTCGCTGTCGAAACAACCTTCGAAAGTATGCGTGTGAAAAAAACGCCTCCGGTCACGTCAACGGTCGTTGATGAGTGGGCCCTGTTTTTTGGGCTAGGTGATGAGAGAGCATTTATTTTTTACGTCTCTTCTTTGGTAACTGCTCCCTGATAAGTGAAGAAATTTGGTTTTGCGCCAACAACTCGGCGAAAAAATGAGATGGAACTCACAAGATGGCTGTGTATATTTTGAAGAAAATACTGGAATATGTAAGCCTTCAAAACAGCAATTCTACGCCATTTATTTCTCATCTTGCAAATCATTCAAATAAGACAGGCTGAGCACTGTGGAGAAGCAAAGAGAATTTACAAGTGATGTTCTTCCTCTTTTGGAGGTGTGGCTGGTGTAATGATTATCATCATGGTAAATGGGACTTTGCGACCTGAGTTTCAAATTCTGGTAAAAGTTGTTTGTATTTCACATAGAATAATACCCTGGAAAAGGTATGTATCTAACTATTCTCCCTCCAGCTATGGTAAAAGATTGGGCAAACTGTGCTCTTTAAACTTTAGTATNAGGTTGGGGGATGCTATTTTAGAAGCATAGGTAACTGTTCCTTTAAATGACGGTGGATGGGCACCTTTTCAAGTAGACTATTTGGGTCCTCAGCTTCTTTGGTAAGTTTGCTGTTGAAACAGCTTCAGAAAGTATGCTGTGAAAAAATGCCTCCGTCCAGGTCAACGGTCTGTAGATAAGCGTGCCCTGTTTTGGGGCTAGGTGATGAGAGATATTTATTTTTACGTCTCTCTTGGTAACTGCTCCTGATAAGTGAAGAAATTTGGTTTTGGCGCAACACCTGGCGAAAAAATGAGATGGCAACTACACAAGATGGCTGTGTATATTTTTGAAGAAATACTGGAATATGTACCTTCAAAACAGCAACTTCTATGGCCATTTATTTCTCATCTTGCAAATCATCCAAATAAGACAGGCTGAGCACTGTTGGAGAAGCAAAGATGAATTTACAAGTGATGTTCTCCTCTTTTGGGGGTGCTGTTAATGATTATATCATGGTAAATGGACTTTGCGACGGAGTTCAAATTCTGGTAAAGTTGTTTGTATTTCACATAGAATATACCCTTGGAAAAGGTATGTATCAACTATTCTCCCTCCAGCTATGGGTAAATAGTTGGGCAAACTGTGCTTTTAACTTTGTTAGACAACTAGTCTAGGAGAATGAAAACTCTGAATTTAAACCTGTTAAACTTTTCTTAAAATTGACCTTTGGCCACATCCTACTTGTATGGAGGATTTGGCAAACATATAGCTATGTTCTTCTAAGAGCTCCTACTTGTGAACTCTTGAGTTAGCCAACCAGCAAGAACTTCCATTCATCAACTCTGAATGCCATCTACAAGACTTGCCAAGAATTATGGCCAATAAAGAGATTGGCAAGAGAGAGGCACAATAAATCTGTATATTGTGTTACATAATTATTAGACACCTAATATTTATGTGCAATAGTGTAGAAATAAAATGGCCGTTATAGCTGCAGCCCATGGCCTTGAAGGATTTGAATGACAAGCCTTGACCTGTCCTGATCTCTTTCCGGTAGATACCGTGAGAATAGGTAGAGAAGACTCTCTCTTCCGGTTAGATTAGAAGTAAGTTTCAGTTAGAAGGTAGCACGAGCTTGAAGGGGTAAGTCGCGTATACGCGCTCCTCTCATCTGCGCGTTGTCTGGTTGGGATTTAGAAATAAAGTAAATTGGAGTCTTGTGTTATTATCTAAAAACTACCAATGACACAGGGCTTCTGATAAAGAGAAATCCCAATGGAAGACCAGACACGAAGTCCCCAGAGAAGTCCAGATGCTAGAAGAACTTATGATGTCAGAAATAGAAAAGAATAGAAGTAAATAAGTAAAGTAATAGAAGGGTATAAACAGTTTGTATGACTTGATAAGTGATGCTAACCTTCATAATTATCATTCTTACAGAAGGCATTTGGATTATTGCCTTGATTATATCCTTTCACCACCAGAGGTTTTAAAGATAGAAAACCTTTTCCTCCATTAAAGATAGAAAACTTGTTTCATCTAACAATCTAAATTAACTGCAGCATAATGAAATAGATTACCAAATGTAAACGTTTTTTTTCTCCATTTAGTGAAAAGCAACGATGTAGCAAGTTGAACAAAAGATTTGTGGATTTCCAGAATAATTAAAAGATAATGATCTCACTCTTTCTGTAGATCAGCCACCTTGAAAATGCAAAGACAGATGTTGAATTTGAAGTTAAACAACTAACTGTCAATCACACATGTTTAACATTACAAACATTTACAGACAACTAGTCTAGGAGAATGAAAACTCTGAATTCAAACCAGTTAAACTTTTCTTAAAAATTGACCTTGTGCCACATCCTACTTGTATGGAGGATTTGGCAAACATATAAGCTATGTTCTTCTAAGAGCTCCTACTTGTGAACACTTGAGTTAGCCAACCAGCAAGAACTTCCATTCATCAGCTCTGAATGCCATCTACAAGACTTGCCAAGAATTATGGCCAATAAAGAGGATTGGCAAGAGAGAGGCAAAGAAATCTGTATATTTGTGTTACATAATTATTAGATACCTAATATTTATGTGCAATAGTGTAGAAATTAAAATGGCCGTTATAAGCTGCAGCCCATGGCCTTGAAGGATTTGAATGACAAGGTTTGACCTGTCCTGATCCTTCCTTCCGGTGGATACAGTGAGAATCGGTAGAGAAGACCCTCTCTTCCGGTTTAGATTAGAAGTAAGTTTCAGTTAGAAGGTAGCAGCGAGCTCGAAGGGGTAAGTCGTGTTATAATGCGCGTCCTCTCATCTGCGCAAATTGTCTGGTTGGGGATTTAGAAATAAAGTAAATCAGAGTCTTGTGTTATTATCTAAAAACTACCAATGACACAGGGCTTCTGATAAAGAGAAATCCCCAATGGAAGACCAGACACGAAGTCCCCAAGAGAAGTCCAGATGCTAGAAGAACTTATGATGTCAGAAGAACAGAAGAAGAATAGAAGTAAGAAGTAAAGTAATGAGAAGGGTATAAAACAGTTGGTATGACTTGATAAGGATGCTGAACCTTCATAATTATCATTCTTACAGAAGGCATTTGGATTATCTGCCCTTGATTATATCCTTTCACCACCAGAGGTTTTAAAGATAGAAAACCTTTTTCCTCATTAAAGATAGAAAACTTGTTTCATCTAACAATCTAAATTAACTGCAGCATAAATGAAAATGATTACCAAATGTAAACGTTTTTTTTTCTCCATTTAGTGAAAAGCAACGATGTAGCAAGTTGAACAAAAGATTTGTGGATTTCCAGAATAATTAAAAGATAATGATCTCACTCTTTTCTGTAGATCAGCCCACCTTGAAAATGCAAAGACAGATGTTGAATTTGAAGTTAAACAAACTAACTGTCAATCACACATGTTTAACATTACAAACATTTACAAGAAAAGCTTCATATTGACAGACATGAGAGAAATATATTCATGAGTGAATAACTATTTTCATATGCATTCACTTCTGTCTGTCTTTGCCTTTAAAAGACATATGTTAGTATATAAATACCAACACATTTAACACATACATGTTCTTTTTACTTCTTTTAATTGGACTATGTCCTTCATCTATATTCTCTGCTCTGCCAGCTGGGTCTTAGAATATGCTAACTGTATAGGGATAAGACCCACCCCACTAAACAGGGGTGGGGGCAATATATGATTCTACACTGCATCTGATAGTGAGGTTCCAGTTCTGTTAGGGTTCCCTCTATGGGTCAAATAGATCTGTTTAAAAATTATTCATATTTCTTTCTTTCTTCCTTTCGTTTTTTTCTTTCTTTCTTTCTTTCTTTCTTTCTTTCTTTCTTTCATTCATTCATTCATTCGTTTGTTCATATTTGTTTGTTTGTTTCTTTCATTCATATTTCTTTCTGTACCCCCAATTTTGACGCCATAGACGTATTTTACAAAATCAATTTATCCCTCCCCCCCCCCGATTGAAAAAAATTACCAAAAATCAGGGAATTGTCCGATTTTAATTAAATTTTCAGTGTTGATTCATTTATGAATGTATCTTATAATTCATTTTTTTTTTTATTTAAAAACTTTCTGATTTTTTCCGGTCAATAAATTTTGATCCCCCCCTTAATTTTTTGATCACAAAATATTGGCAGGGTTATATAAAATAGAAATAATTGTACAAAATAAAATCTACTCAGATCCAACTACAAAAATCTACATAAAAATATACAATGATAGCAAGTCCTTAACCTCTATGCAAAAATAACCCTGGACAGGTTCCCATGCCATTAAATCAATCATCTATAATCTTTTTATTTAGAATGTTTCAGCCATGAACCCTCCAACTTTGGTGTTGGATTGATTCAGTAAATGGAAATAGATGTCTAATGTTCATTAGAATTCAGATACTTATACAATTTTTCTTATAGACCACCGCCCTGTCAGCTGGGGCGTTAGAATGCACCGACTGCACCTCTGCACAGGGGTAAGACTCCCCCAATGGGGCCACCTGTTAGCCATAGGTGGCAACCCGTGATGCTTAAGGATAGAGCCCAGGTGGATGAGCAGTTTGAGACATGCAATACTCCACTTTGGCCCTATCTTGGGCTAGACGGGCGGTCGGAGAGGCCCCCTCCGATCAATCGGCTGGTCACGTCAAGCCCTAGCACCTATATGATTTTCCCAACCTTATTGCCCTTAGGGCAAGCCCCAAACCCTTTTTATCCTATGGGTGCTAGAAGGCGGTGGCTGCGGGTCTACATGTCCTGGGAATGACGTTAAACTCTATCTGATGGTGAGGTTCCAGTTTTGGAGGTTTGGGAAATGTGGAGCACCCCTTCATCACCATTGCTCCCTGGTCCACTCTGACCCAGAGTGGTAGTACCTGTTAGAGTCCCATCTATGGGTTAAATAGAAAAACATGAGTTTATAAACAAAATTGTATTATCCATTAAGAATTGATTTATTTCAAAACTTTATCGGCATTAAATGACCCACTGAGGTTTATATGCCGTAAAACAAAACAAACAAACAAATCTTATAGACCAAAAACTGTCTTTCTAGTCTTCATGAGAACAACCAATATATATTTACCAAACCCTCCACACGAGCAGGATGTGACACAAGGTCAATTTCTTAAGCGGAGTTCAACAGGTTTGAATTCAGAGTTTTCCTTCTCCTAGACCGGTTGCCTAACCAATGTTAAAGAGCCAGGTCTGCCCTACTATTTGCCCATAGCTGGAGGGAGAGTAGGATTCATACCTTTCCCAAGGGTATTAGCGCTATGTGAAAATGCAGTTACCATGTCCAGGATTTGAACTCCGTTGTGACGAGTCCATTTCCCATGACTTTAACCATTACACTACGCGCTTCTGAGAACAACCAATATAAATTCAAATATTCATGGATAAGATTTATATTTATTGATGTCTTCAAGACTAGATAGCATTCAGTTGAATAATTTTTGAACAATATAATCTATGCACAGATTATATAGTGTATATGCTTTGGTATATGCTCACAGTACCCAAACGTATATTCATAACGTGGCGGCGGTGATATATTCACGGTACTAAAAATGTCTTCAGCACATGGCGGTCATCTTGTTGATAAAAATTACAATGCGAGAAATATGTAGTCACAACTGCTAGCCTTTATTATCGTGCTCGTCTCGTGGGTTCGTATCAGAGAGGAGGAAAAGCAGAGAGAAAGAGAGAGAGGACACTGCTAAATTACTGTGACCCCATACTAGGCACCAGAGGTCCAATCCGTACCCTACGACGGTGGAAAGCAAAAAGAGGCCGGTACCTTTCTTCGTTGTTCCACGTCACCATGTGACTTCCAGTTCCGGTCAACACCAAAAACTTCCGGTTGACACTCAATTCTCCATTCGAGGGTCATGCTCCGGTCAAATTGTTTTGTGTTCATTACTCTTTTTAAAACCTTTTTCTCTCTCACTTATTTCTTTCTTCCTCCCCCTTCCATTAGTAGTCCTTGCCAAATGCAATCTTGCTACAATAGTTCAAAACCTTTTCAACTATTTTTCAGGGGCCAGTTTAGCTCAGTTGGTAAAGAATTCAACTAAGAATCACAAGTTTCCACATTTGATACCAGTGCTTGATTTGATACTACTGCATCACTAGCACAGCTTGAGTAATCTGATCTATGCAGTAAAACATCTGGAAGCTGATGGTAGGTGTGGTGCCCAACCTCAGCAAAACAATCTCCCTGGTCTAGTGCAAACAAAAAGGGGACAGACTCACTCTCTGTTTGTCTGATACTGACAATAGGCGACTACATGGACATTACTTTTTACTACTATACATTAATAACTATTTTTTAAGTGACTAATAAGTTAATAATTTCTTTTACAATTTCAGCTGAATATATATATAAACCTGACTGATATCATGACTATCAATAGGAAAGTTCAAAGTTTATAATAAATACTTCCAATCATGGACAGAATACCAGACCTAACAAGAAGAAAAGAACTAGTGGATTTTGCTGTTCCAGTGGACCATAGTGTGAAAAATAAAAATAAAGCCAAACAATACACAAATAAGTAGATCTTGCTAGAGAGCTGAAAAAGCTGTGCAAGATGTAAGTGATACCAAATGTACTTGGTTTGCTTTGAAAGGTTGCCAAAGACTTTCAAAGGAGATTTGAAGAATTGGAAATTGGAGTAGGAATCAAGACCATTCAGACCACAGCAATGTTAAAATCAGCTAGAATACTTAGAAGAGTCATGTATAGCCAAGGAGACTTGCTGTCACTCAGACTCCCATGAAAGACAACCAGTTTGAGCTGGTATGAAAAGTTTGTAAGGTGTGAAAAGATATGATATTGGATCTTGCCAAAGAGCTGAAAAAGCTGTGGAACATGAAGGTGATGATGATACCCATTGTTGACCTTCTAAGGTCACCAAAGGCTTGAAAAAGAGATTAGAGGAATTGGAAATCAGAGGATTATTATTGGGACCATACAGACTACAGCATTGTTAAAATCAGCTAGAATACTTAGAAAAGTCCTGGAGACTTGAGGGAAACTTGCTGTCACTCAGATTCCAGTAGTAGACCAATAGCTAAAAATGTTGTGAAAAACTTTCAAGGAGTAAAATAATAATAATTAATGAAAAAAAAAGAAATAATTTCAACTTGATGAATAGTGTTTTATTTGTTATGTCTCTTTGTGTAAAAATGCTGTCAAGAAATAAAGTGTTACAAAAAGCCAATTTCCATGTTAAAACTTTTTTTTTTTTTAGATTAGAATTAATTTTATTTTTTTCTGTTACAGGTGTTTAAACAAAATCTGGAATATTTTCCCTCGCTGAACAAAGCTTAAAGATTGTTCAATTCTTATTTGATTACTGGAGCCAGTTCTATGATGGAACGCTGGAGCCAGTTCTATGATGGAACATTGCCAAGAAAAGGGCAACAGTCTGGGAAGCTAAAAGGGAAGACATATTTCACAAGTAATTCAAATTATAAAAAAAAAATCAAATTATCTAATTTTAATAAAAATTGTGTTGACTTAACGTTTTGTTTTTTTAAATACTAAATCGTTTCACTAAAACTGATTCAATGGAAATAAATTGAAATTCTTTAAAATAAATAAAGCATCTCGAACAATGATTTATATACCTAATTAATAGATAAAATTAATTTAAAATATGAAATGCCTAATTTTAAGTTTCAAATTTCATATTTTTAGATTCTAAAAAACAAATATTGATCTAATAACTAGTCTACTTTATTTTTGTTATCAACTCAATTAAAAAGTTAGGCCCCCTTTTAAACAGAACAAATATCGATATATAATTTTTTTCAATTATATACTTAAACAGAGTAAAAAAAAAATTTTTTAAGTCTCCAAATTTTTTAAATTTTTTTCTTTACATTTAATTTTTCAATTTTAGCTACATAAATGAGAGTAACCTGCCTTGTTTGTTTTACTTTGAGGAAGCCGTATGTTTTGGTCGGCCATTTTCAAAGTCAAAGATAAAAATATCTAAAGAGAAAATTTATTTGCCTTTTTGTTAAAAGAAAGTTAAGGAAGTTTTAAAATGGAAAGTTGATTTTGCAGAACCCTATATAACAATTTTGTGAATATTTTTTTCTTTATTCTCCCAATCCCAGGAATATAAACAAAGATGCAAATATTAACCTTTAATTTGCATTTTAATCACAGAATAAACAAAATAATTACATGGCAAAAACAGTTAGGAAGATTTACAACGATATATGATTTCTCTTAGTTTTTCTTCTTCATCAGTCATACTAAGCATCTTAATAATGTTTAATTACCCAAAACAAAAATACAGAACGAGGGAAATAGAAATAAAAGACAGACAAATAGACAGACAATGATGTATATTAATCTTTGAATAACTTTTGTGGGAGTGTCTGGCTCAGCTTGGAGTATCTATTAACAACTGAGTTAATTTCAGACATTCGTTTTGATGTGACAGCTTTAACTTTGAGTTTAGCCTTTTTGGTAATCTTCAGCACCCAAAAGGTTTCATAGCATCATGAAAATCAATTTGAAAAACAAAGAAAAGAAAAAAGAAAAGAAAGACAATACTAAAAGTTAATTCTTGACATTTGATGGAAATTACAGTGTAAGGAGTTTCCCAGTGTTGGCCTAAAAAAATCATTGCTAGCTTTTCTTTAAAAAACACTAAAAAACTTGCTAGAGAAATATGAGAGGAGATCTTGCCTCTAGCCAACTGATATAGTATATTTACATGACAGAGATCAAATCAAACTTGTTGCAATTCTTTCTTTTTACTCTTATTCTTGTAACAATATTTGGTTCCTTTAGGATTTAATCTTTTACAACATACAGGGTGGGCCACAAAATCCTGAAATATTTTTAAAAATTCACAACTTATTTATTTTTAATTTAATGTTTATATCATTTTTCAGATATTATGAATAACAAAAGCAAATTGAAAATATCATGTATCAATGTGAAAAAAACAAACAAATTAAAATAATAGAATTTTATTATTCAACTGAGAGGTGAATAATTTCAACAAAAATAAATTTTGGTGGCTGATTAATTTAAAAAGAATCAGAATTTAAATAACCTTGCCAATTGCCTACATTGTCTGCCTGACTTATTTTTGTGGGATTATTTAAAGGAGTGTGTATATTTAAATAAGATTAAGATATTGCTATAGCTCAAAAATAATATTCTTGCAGAGACAAGAAGATTGAACCCAGAAACCTTGAGCAAAGTCATACAAAGTGTCTGAATTAAGGTGCAACTTTGTATCTGTGAAAATGGAGGCAATCTGCAAGATATTATTTTTCACAAATATCTAAAAATATATCTAATATAAGGCAAGAGTTCTTTTGAGCTGTAGCCGTATCAGTGTTACTGTATGGCCGCACCACTCGGACTTTAACAAAGTGATTGGGAAAAAAGCAAGATGGGACTGCACAACAATACAGCAAGCTGTCCTGAACAAATCTTGGAAGCAGCTATACGGCCACTTATCTCCTATCACACAGACTGTCCAAATAAGATGATTAAGGAAAACTCAGAATTGTCATTCTCCTGTTGAAACCTACACATGCACTCATCAGAGTGGACCAACCAACTAAAACGTATATTGGTTAGCTCTGTGCAGATACTGGATGTAGTGAGAAGGATCTACCAGGAGTGATAACTAATAGGGATAAATGGTGACAGCGAGAGAGAGAGAGAGAGAGAGAGAGAGAGAGAGAGAGAGAGAGAGAGAGAGAGAGAGTCATGGAATTCCATGCTGTCAATATGATTTGATGATAATAACGAAATATAAAATTTTGGTATCTTTGATTCAAAAGAAACTTAACATTTTTCAAAATTTGTCAGAGATGTAATTAATGGTGACACTGCATATATGTATAGCTTCCTGAAAAAAATTTGTTTCTAAGCCAAGGGATTTTCATGAATACTAGGTGTTCAAAATGAAAGATAAACTATTTCCCATCAAATAATTAAGTAAATTTGCTGAAGTGGCCTATTGTCATTATCAGCCAAACATTGAGGAACTCTCCTTTAACGTGTGCTAGACCAGGGAGTTTTTTGCTGAGATGGAACGCCACATCTACCATCAGTTCCCACTTTTACCACACAGATCAGATTACCCAGTTTGTGCTACTCATGTGCTGTTGGCAGGGACTGGTATTGAACCAGGAACCTTGCAATTCCTAGGCAGGTACTCTACTAACTGTGTTGCATACTGGCATTAGATTCACGCTGTTAAATAATGTACGTTAGTACTGGTTTCAAATTCACGACCCTACTTCGTGTATTGAATACATAGTGGGTATCGTCATTAACCCTAGACGATATATGTAGCTTAATGAAATTACAACACATGGCATTAGTAGGAGTTTTGACTTCATTTCTTCTTCTCGGCTGTACGTTAGTGGGTAGCGAGCGTTGACAATGGGAACTGCCCAAGGGTTGACAATGACTACTACTTCTGCTGCTGGGATGGTGAGGTAAAGGGGTGCTGAACCTCACTGCCCGCTGGCAGCGATGGTCCGTGTCGACGGTCACTCCTTATGCTCTGTTCGCCGTCTCCTGTCTGTCCAACTGTTTAATTTAACCGGAAATTCATATTTCACATGTTTGACTGTTCTGTTGAATTTTAGGGTCTGGCCCCCACCCTTCTAGGCCTTATTTCCGGTCCCGATTAAGGGGCAGATAACCCAAATTTTCCAAAAAATGTGATCCCCTAAGTTCTAGGCATAAAATAACCCATAACATACCATTAAAATCAATCAATTATTAATCAATTAGATAAACTATTTCCATTTCAAGTTAAAACTTAATTTCTTGAGAAAAACAGATTTTAGAAATGGAACATGACAAGTATTCTACAATGACACTATCTGCATTTGAATGTTCACTGTATTTCCTGAAATCTAATTTAGACATCTTGGAGAAGAAAGACTCTTGCATATGCTACATTCATTCACATGGAGTTAATATCAAATTTGGAGTAGAAAGATCTTATAATTATTTTTAACCGGATCACTTGTTCATTTATGATTTTATTTTATCTGATTCATTTTTGCAATATCATCTTTGTCATTTCTATCTATCCAGTCATCTGGCTCCAACTTCAACAGCCAGAAAAGCAGTAGCCATGGTAACGACTATTATGCACAGTCTTGTTTTCTCCCTCCTCATTCTCTCTCTCTCTCTCTCTCTCTCTCTCTCTCTCTTTAACTCTCTCTCCCTCTCTCTCACTTTCTTTATTTTTCTCTTTTACATTATCTTTTCACTTACCATTGTTGCACAATCATCTTGTGTTTGATATCTCTCTTAATTCTGGGGTCACTTCTTTCTGCCTCTCTAATCTTTTTTTCCAATTTAACAACAGCTATGCATAGTCTTGTCTTTCTCACTCTTCTCTCTCTCTCTCTCTCTCTCTCTCTCTCTCTCTCTCTCTCTCTCTCTCTCTCTTTTTCTGTCTCTCTAAATCTCTTTTTTCCAATGTTTCCCTCATTTACATCTTTCTTTTTCTCTTCTTCTTTTTTAATCGAATGACTTAATCTATTTTCTCTTTTCTATTTTTTTTTACCTTTAAAGCATTTTTCACAGTTTCCATATTTCCTTTATTTTTTCCCCAATTTTAGTCTTTAGATTTGTTAATGTTATCATATTTCCTTTTCTTTTGTTCTGTTTTGTGTTTTTTCAGATTGAATGATTCTATTTCATATTGTTGTATACTCTCTTTACTTCTATTATTCTTCTGCTCATCTTTGGTATCTTATGTTCTTCTTCTAGCGTCTGGACTTCGTCTTGGGGACTTCGTGTCTGGTCTTCCATTGGGGATTTCTCTTTATCAGAAGCCCTGTGTCATTGGTAGTTTTTACATAATAACCCAAGACTTCGATTTGCTTTAGTTCATATTTTATTCTGAAATCCTTAAATGTCAATTTCACTCTCATTCTCTGGATGAAGAGCCAGCATGTAAATGTATTAACAAAAGCTGTTTTAATTTAGTAAGAGTAAAACAAAACAATACTTATAAAATACAAAGCAAGAAAATTCATATCAAATTTCTGACCAAAATAAAAACTTATGAGAAAATAAAATAGTTATTTATTTAGTATTATCTGCATTATTCGGACTATTGTCCCCATCTTCATTGTTATTTGTACAACGTTTCGGCCGATATGCCCCCCGGCCTTCTTCAGGTATTTCTTGTCGGACTCGTGAACCTTCTCGGACTCGGGAACCTTCTTTTCGAACTCGGGAACTTTCTTGTCGTAATCGGGAGCCATCACGGAACTTTGAACCTAACCCTTTATTTATTCCACGGGGGTATCCTGTTCTCATTCCGCTAACCATAGCTGGGGTAGGAGTTGTGTTAATTATTTTTCTAACTGCCTCTACTCAGGATTGAACTTCGGTATCCAGAGATAACTGTCAGTTAGAACTGTCTTAACCTAACTACCTTATCCACTAGGCCATGTGTCCAATTGGACTAATTAATCATCAAACCTCATCTCAAACATTCAGAGAAATAGTTATTTATTTGTGTGCATAAACTTTCTTTATGCCTATAAAAGATCATTAAAATATTATAGGATAAAATCCTATATTTTATATCCAAATAAGGATAAACAAAAACCATACAAGCACAATCCTTTTTTCAAACTTAAGGAAAAGTGATTAAAAAATATTTATATATTAGTCAGAGTTTGATTGGACAAATCATGGTGTGTTTTCAGCCAATCCGTTTGTAAGCACCAAAAATAGATGATCATCTGAGCCTTTTTGTAATTATAATATTAACAAAGTTAGATTCCACTCTGCTTCAAGAGAGTAAACGACGCTCCGTGGCCGATGACTACAACAAGTTCTTCTCAATTTAAGAAACAGATGTCCGAGTAAACGATTTGACTTGCTGATACCAAAAACAAACGTCAACCTTCTGAGTCACCATTTACTACTATCATCATTGGCCACTGCAATTAACATCACAACTCCATTTCTCAGGTCCACGTCCGATCGAACTTTGATGATTCTACATACAAACTTTTGCTTTCATTTTACATTGTGAACATTACACATTTCTTAGCGAACTTTTCTAAATTCTACATACACATTTTTGCATTCATATTAATGTTTTGAACATTCAAATATTTTATTATTTATACAAATTTATTCTCCGAATAAATATATTTGTTATTTATAAATACATGCATTGTCTTTGTCATTTCTCCGTATTTTCCGCCTAAACTGTATCTTGTTATTTTATCGTCATTTCCTATATCATTGAACACTTCTCATAACCCTCTACAATATTGTTTGAATTCCTCCTTGAAAGGTGCATCTCTGTATTATTAATCTTCATTCTCTAAACATTTTTTTCTTTGAGTGGAAACTGGTTTCACCTCCCAAACAATATCTGGTTGCTCTAACCCTTTAACTTTGACCTTATATCTTCATATATATATATATATATATATATATATATATATATATATATATATATATATATATGATGACCTTCTATAACCTGTCCCCATCCTCCGAGGCGTGTTTTTATTTGCAACAACATCCTACCATCTATCAATCCATGCCCCAAATGACCTTGGAGATGTCCAATACAATGATGAACCCAATGACCTTACATTATACAATTATATTTTGGAATTGTGTTCATATTGCTCTATGTTATAAAAAAACATTGCAATAATAACTAATCAAACACAACTTGCGTTACACACGTCTGATATCACTGAAATAGTATATCATTGGTTGATACAAGAAGTTATCTGGACCAGCATGTGGTCGGATATTGACCGTGACTGTCCAGAGTTTGAGCAGGTAACTGCTGGACTGTGTGATTTCTAATGGTGGGTTAAACTTTGGTCATCTGATATACCAAACCACTGGTGTCAGTGTTGTTGTTAGGAGGATCAAAGAACCTGTGTTTATGTCACCAATGCATGTGTTTTGTATGTATGAGGGTTAGCTGAAAAGTTCATAGGCTGACCAAGATACTCTCATGGAATATGACCAAATGAGGTTTATATGAGGGTCAACTGAAAAGTTCATAGGCTGACCAAGATACTCTCATGGAATGTGACCAAATGAGGTTTATATGAGGGTCGGCTGAAAAATTCATAGACTGACCAAGATACTCTCATGGAATGTAACCAAATGAGGTTTATATCAGGCTCAGCTGAAAAGTTCATAGGCTGACCAAGATACTCTCATGGAATGTGACCAAATGAGCTTTATACAAGAGTTGGCTGAAAAGTTTTTAGGCTGACCAAGATACTCTCATGGAATGTGCCAAATGAGGTTTATACAAGAGTTGGCTGAAAAGTTCCTAGGCTGACCAAGATACTCTCATAGAATGTGACCAAATGAGGTTTATATGAGGGTTGGCTGAAAAGTTTATAGGCTGACCAAGATACTCTCATAGAATGTGACCAAATGAGGTTTATACAAGAGTTGGCTCAAAAGTTCATAGGCTGACCAAGATACTCTCATAGAATGTGACCAAATGAGGTTTATTTGAGGGTTGGCTGAAAAGTTTTTAGGCTGACCAAGATACTCTCATGGAATGTGACCAAATGAGGTTTATACAAGAGTTGGCTGAAAAGTTTATAGGCTGACCAAGATACTCTCATAGAATGTGACCAAATGAGGTTTATATGAGGGTTGGCTGAAAAGTTCATAGGCTGACCAAGATACTCTCATGGAATGTGACCAAATGAGGTTTATATGAGGGTTGGCTGAAAAGTTCATAGGCTGACCAAGATACTCTCATGGAATGTGACCAAATGAGGTTTATATGAGGGTTGGCTGAAAAGTTCTTAGGCTGACCAAGATACTCTCATGGAATGTGACCAAATGAGGTTTATATACAAGAGTTGGCTGAAAAGTTCCTAGGCTGACCAAGATACTCTCATAGAATGTGACCAAATGAGGTTTATACAAGAGTTGGCTGAAAAGTTCTTAGGCTGACCAAGATACTCTCATGGAATGTGATCAAATGAGGTTTATTTGAGGGTTGGCTGAAAAGTTCATAGGCTGACCAAGATACTCTCATGGAATGTGACCAAATGAGGTTTATATGAGGGTTGGCTGAAAAGTTTATAGGCTGACCAAGATACTCTCATGGAATGTGACCAAATGAGGTTTATATGAGGGTTGGCTGAAAAGTTTATAGGCTGACCAAGATACTCTCATAGAATGTGACCAAATGAGGTTTATACAAGAGTTGGCTGAAAAGTTCATAGGCTGACCAAGATACTCTCATAGAATGTGACAAAATGAGGTTTATTGAGGGTTGGCTGAAAAGTTCATAGGCTGACCAAGATACTCTCATGGAATGTGACCAAATGAGGTTTATTTGAGGGTCGACTGAAAAGTCATTAGGCTGACCAAAACTAAAAACTACCAGTGCCACCGGGCTTCTGATAAAGAGAAATCCCCAATGAAAGACCAGACACGAAGTCCCCAAGAGAAGTCCATGCGAAGAAGAGATGTTAGAAGAGACCTAGAAGAATTTAAGATGGAAAAGACGCCAGAAGAAGAATAGAAGAATAGAAGTAAAGTAAAGTAAAGAAGGGTATACAACACATATAAGGATATATTTGTATGTACAAAATAATCTCACATTAGGAGAAACAAAATCATAAACACACATTCCTGTAGATGTTTATATCTAACAGCATAAAATATTAGTGTTACATAATTATTAGTCACCTAATATTTATGTGCAATAGTGTAGAAATCAAAATGGCCGTTATAAGCTGCAGCCCACGGCCTTGAAAGATTTGAATGACAAGGCTTGACCTGTCCTGACCCTTCCTTCCGGTGGATACCGTGAGAATCGGTGGAGAAGACCCTCATCCGGTTTAGATTAGAAATAGATTTTAGTCAGTCGGCGAGAAACCACGCTCCGACTCGATCTGCGCAGGTAGTCTGGTGGGGGATTTCGAGAATAAAATATGATCAAAGTAAATCGAAGTCTTGTGTTATCATCTAAAAACTACCAATGACACAGGGCTTCTAATAAAGAGAAATCCCCAATGAAAGACCAGACACGAAGTCCCCAAGAGAATTACAGACGAAGAAGAGATGTTAGAAGAGACTTAGAAGAATTCAAGATGGAAAAGACGTCAGAAGAAGAACAGAGAATAGAAGAATAGAAGAAGTAAAGTAGAAGGGTATGCAACAAAGGAAAATTATGAATTCAGCCCACCTAAGAAATTATAAATTTACCTTGTGTCACATCCTACCTGTGGAGAAGGGGTTGAGTAAATGTATACAAGTTTGATCTTATTTAGTATTTATAAATTCCTTTACACAGAAGTTGAAAACTATCTGCTTAGATAAGAACCAATGGAAAAATTCATTGCTCTTTTTTTATGTATTGTATTTAAAAAAAATATTAGATTCAGTAAAGTTTAACAATTTTCCAACTCTTCTCATGTTTCTTTCCAAAAGCTTCATTCAATTTCATTAAAGTAGAAATAACTAAATTATTTTGTTTTGCAAAACCACTTAAAACCACAACTAAATGCATTTACAATCTTGTCAACTGTACATTTTTCCTCTTGGTATTTTTCTTTCTGTCTACATTTATAGTTGGTAACAATGTTTACAAATTTTCTAAAGATTATTTTGTTAAAGTAAGCATTACAGCGATGAAAAAATACTTACATATATATGTAATATGGTGGCTTAATATTGTTGAACGTGTGTGTTATGATAGATAGCAAATATATGATGTGATGACCTGAAAATGACCCTGTGTCATTTGATGCAGAGTAAGATTCAGGTGTCATTGAAAGAAACCTGCAGAGAAGTTGTAGATTAAACAAAATGTTCCATGCTGGAAACTGAATGTAGATAACTACTGGCCTTAATAAAAATTGGGAGCAAAAGGACCAGCAAATTCTCTGTTGAGGGGGTCCACAATCAAATCCACCACAAACTGGTTAAGTTCGTCACTGTTCTTTTGTCTTTTCTCACTAGTTTCAACTAAAGTCTTACGTCGTTTAGTCTCTGTCGGTGCGCGCGCCGCTCTGATTCTTTCGTTCTCCTTAGATTCCAGCTACTTATGGAAGTAGCCTCCCAACATCCGGGCACCTGAACCGAACCACGCGTCCGTGCAACGCCCAAGTCTCACTTTGTTGCATTCGAGCGGACGCAGGTAGGCCCCCAACATCCGGGCACCTGAGTCAAACCTCGCATCCTTGCAACGACTAAGTCTCACTTTCTTGCATTCGAGAGGACGCGGGTTCAACTCCGGCTGGCAAGAAAATGTCTTGCTCTTTTCCTTAATGCATACGACAGTTCTTGTTCTCCATCACACAGGTGTCATTGAAAAAACCTGCAGAGAAATTGTAGATTAAACAAAATGTTCCATGCTGGAAACAGAATGGAGATAACTACTGGTCTTTATACAAATTGGGAGCAAAAGGACCAGCTATGTGCTGTCATTGGGAAAGAATGGTATAAAAATATATTTTACATGGGGTTAGAATTAGGCGGGAGAGTCATAAGTTTACAATATCTAATTATGTCGATTCTGTTATTATAAACAATCTTTCTATCTCTCTTTGTGTTAACGACTACTACAGACAATTGATAACCATAATAAAGATTGTTGACAAGAGTTGTGGTCGAATTTGTTTTTAATCAGCACAGGTTACCATGGATCTTAATTTAAGGGTCATTTTCACACACAAAAAAACAAGTCCATTTATAAGAATAAAGAGCCACTATGTTACATTAGCAGTTAATAGCAATTTCTTCTTGTTCAGACAGTTGGCCTAAAAACCTCTGAAAATAATAAAAGCTCTACAGTTGTTGAGAAGATTTTGTATGTGTTTCCGTCCCACCACAAACCAGTCAATGATCTCTATCCAGTTACTGTCATCGATATCTCCCACACAGTCAGACATAATTACATAGATCAAAGTAAAAGTAAAGTATAAATGAATATACATACACATATATACATGAAATATAAATCAGTACACACACACAGGCACACATGCATTAAATATACACATATATGATGAACTTTCCCGAGTGTTCATGCAAGGAACATCCACACAGTGATTTGTTTATAGTGGTGAAGGCTTGTGTTGGACCATCCACACTTTTTGGTACAGTCGATAGGAAAGAATTGGTGCACCAAGGGTTGCCACAAACCCAATCAACGACCGACCTCAGGAATTTTGAATTCAGAGTTATCCCTCTCCTAGTCTGGTTACCTACCCAAGGCTAAAGGGCCTAGTCTGCCTTACTATTTAACCCATAGCTGGAGGGAGCATATTATATATATATATATATATATATATATATATATAGGTAAGTAAAAAGAAAAGTCGACGGGGCTGCCTAAAGTAGGTATCAGCCAGTTAGCGAGGGAGTCTATCCCCTTTTCAATAGCGCTAGACCAAGGAGAATGTTTTTAGCATCTGAGGTGGAGCGCCACACCTACCATCAGCTCCTTACTTTACCGCACAGATCCCTGTGCTACTCATACGCTGAGTTGACGAGGACCGGTATCGAACTAGGAACCTTGTGGTTTCTAGCCAAACGCTCTACCGACTGAGCTAACCCAGCCCTATATATGTAAAAAATAGAAAAATACTAAAACCGAAATGTTATGTCAATTTCACCATCAAGAATAAATTCATCTTTTTGGAATACACCCTGTTTTTCTATTTTCTACATACTTTTGCTTTTATTTCCCAATGTACTCCCATATCTATATATATGTATGTATACACCCCCCACATATATATATATATATATATGAGGTAAGGTAAAAGGAAAAGTGGACAAAACACACACACACACACACACACACACATATATATATATATATATATATATATATATATATATATATATATATATATATATATAGTCAACCTGAACATCATCATTGAAAATACTGGCCTATTCTAGTACTCAAACATTATTCACTCAGAGACACAGAGTCACACACACACACACACGCACACACAAACACACACACACACACACACACACACAGACACACACACACACCTATAATGCAATGAAAAACTTTTACAAAATGTTAACAATATTTTATTTGAGAATTCAAGTGAATACAATGATTTCTCATTATAAAAGACAAATGGAAAATTACTTTGAAAATCAATTGTTTTTCATATTGTCTTAAAAATTGTAAAATAATCAGACTGCTTAATAATCTTTTCTGTGCTGATCCTGGGGGTTTCTTGATGAATAGAGCTGCTTATAATCAAATTAAAAAAATGTTTTTCCATCATTTGCCCTGAATTTCTGAGATAAGAAATTGTCATTATAATTCACAGATGCACTCAAGCTCATGTCCTCATCTTCATTGTTATAGTCACAATGTTTCAATCGTTGTAGCCTCCAGTTTTCTTCAGATATTTAGGAGCTGTCTATAAAGATCAATTGAAAAAGCAGACAAGAAACATTAAGTTTAACGCTCCTAGTTATCACCGGCAGATTTTTTTATGGAACAGTGGATTAATTGATAAATGCATTTATTAAAGTACATCTAATTACGGAGTGTTTGTGAGTTCAATCCATGGGTTGGGTAGTGCAATATACTCTGGTTCAACAGAAGAGACAGAAATCATAAGGATAAATTTAACTGTGATGAATTAATTGATATGAAATATCCTCTAAGCATGGAAGGTAGAAGGAGAACAATCTACTCCTGAGAAATAAATAATGAGGCACATTGTGTAACGGTTATTATCATAAGAAATGGACATGATGATTCAAGTTTAAATCCTGGATGAGGCTATTTGCATTTCCCATAACACTAATACCATTGGGAAAGGTATGAATCTTACTATTCTCCCTTCAGCTATGTGTAAAAGGTAGGACAGACAAGGCACTTTAACCCTGGTATGGCGGCCAATCTAAGGGAAGGAAAACTCTGAATTCAAACCTGTTTAACACTGCTTAAGAAATTGACCTTGTGTCTCATCCTGCTCGTGTGGAGGGGTTAATAAATATGTAAATAAAGAATTTAGTTTTAAATTTCCTGGTTTCTGATCCTGACAGACACTCAGTTTGGAAGATACGATTACTGAAAAATTGTAACTATAATAATGATTGATTAATGTTAATGGCATGGGAATCCATCAGAGTTATCGGTTTTGAAATGTCATTTTAACATAGAATTTGTTGTTTATTTCAGGTGAATTTTTGCATATATAATAATTAATGTGTGCCCAAATATGGAATTTAATTTATTTTTAGATAGAAAGTATTTTTGAAAAATAGGGTCCTTCAAAGATGAACATGCCTAAACATGACCTTCGCCTTCTTATGTTGCACGAGTTCAAGCTTGGGCACAATGCCTCCGAAACTGCTGCCAATATCAACAAAGCATGGGGAGATGAATCCACAAGTGATCGGACTGTACGAAGGTGGTTCCAGAAATTCCGCAGTGGAGATGAGAGTCTTGAAAATGAAGAAGGTAGAGGACGGACATGCAGTCTTGACAATGAACAATTGCAGGCAGTTGTTGAGCAAAATCCATGACAAAGTGTTAGCCGACAAAACAATCTTCTTGGTCTAGTGCTTGTGAAAAGTGTATAAACTCCCTCACTGATTGGATGATACCGCCTTTAGCCCCCCCCCCCTCAAACGATTTTACTAACTTACTTTACTTATAAGTTAGAAAAAGAAAAAAGTAATACAATTTTATGAGAGAAAGAAAAGAGGGAAAAAGTGAGAAAAGGAGAATGAGTAATAAAGAAAAGAAGACAGACAGACAGACAAACGGACAGAGAGATAGTTAAGCTAAAAGAAGGGAGGAGAAGTGATTAGGAAAAAGAAAGAGAGAAAAAACAATGAGA
Organism: Doryteuthis pealeii; assembly: GCA_023376005.1. Lineage (NCBI taxonomy): Eukaryota > Metazoa > Mollusca > Cephalopoda > Myopsida > Loliginidae > Doryteuthis > Doryteuthis pealeii. The sequence continues at coordinate 82,748,685 of CM042166.1, forward strand.
GAGAGAGAGGGAGAGAGAGATGATTGTTACAGTAATAGAGGGGAGAAGTAATCAGAAAAAGAAGAGAGAAAGAAAGATAGTGAGAGAGAGAGGTGGATAAAGAGAAACAGGGATAAAGAGAGAGAGAGAGAGAGAGAGAGAGAGAGAGAGAGAGATTGTAGTTAAGCTACTAGAGGGTAAGAGAAGTAATTAGGAAAAGAGAGTGAGAGATAGAGAGATAGAGAGATAGAAAAGATAGATAGAGAGAGAGAGAGAGAGATGCCAGTTAAGCTAATTGAGGAAAAGAGAAGTTATTAGGAAAAGGAGAGAGTGAGGGTTAGATAGATAGATAGATAGAGATAGAGAGAGAGAGAGAGAGAGAGAGAGAGAGAGAGAGAGAGAGAGAGAGAGAGAGAGAGAGAGATTTATTAGATGAGGGTTAGATAGATAGATAGATAGAGATAGATAGATAGATAGATAGAGAGAGAGAGAGAGAGAGGAGAGAGAGAGAGAGAGAGAGAGAGATGCCAGTTAAGCTAATTGAGGAAAAGAGAAGAAATTAGGGAAAGGAGAGAGTGAGGGTTAGATAGATAGATAGATAGATAGAGAGAGAGAGAGAGAGAGGGGGGAGAGAAAGAGAGAGTAGTTAGGCTAAGCTGAAGAGAAGAGGAGAAGGGAAAGAGAAAATATGTGAATACTAAGGAAATGAAAGAAGAAATGGACGAGTGAATGAAGAAAATGAAATAAAAGTAATAATTACTTTTATGTTTTCCAGTGCTAGCAGCAACAGCAGCAACAGAAACAGAATCACCAGCAGCAGCATCAGCAGCAGCAGAAGCAGCAGCAACAGCAGCTGAGGCAGCAGCCGCTGTGGCAACAGAGAAAGATGAGGTTAGTTGATAGAAAAGGTAAAGAGAATAGAATAAAATGAAATGAAATGAAATGAAAACAGGTAGAAGACAATAATAGATAAGTAGGTAATATCTTTAGAAAAATGGTCGGAAAATGATGAGTTTAAAAGTATTAGTAGGAAAAAGAAGAAAGACAAAAGTGATGAGGAAAGGATTCATCAGGGGGTAAGTATAGAGGGGAGGGGGGCAGGGGAAAAGTGAGAGGTGATGAATAGAGAAAGTGGGAGGTTTGATGAATCACTTATCAGCAATGCACTGATCTTGATTGCTTTTGTCATTGTTGTTGTTGTTGTTGTTGCTATTGTAGAAAATGATGGTGGTGGTGTGGTGGAAAGGGGAGGGTGGGATGTTGACAATAGTATAGGGCTAGGGGTAGGGGTAGGGGTAGGGGTAGAACAAATTGTTGAAAGATGAAAATTGAAGAAATAGATTTTCTTGTTGCTCTTTTCTCTGTGTTACTTCTTTCTGTTTGTTTTTGCAATTGTCACTTCAATTTTTAGATTTTTTGCAACTGGCTGTTTCTATCCTACTTTTCTTTCTTTTTTTTTCTTTCTTTTTCTTTCTTTTCTTTTTCTTTCTTCTTCTTTCTCTTTCTTTCTTTCTTTCTTTCTTTTCTCTTTCTTTCTTCTCTTTCTTTCCTTTCTTTTTTCTTTTCTTTCTTTCTTTCTTCCTTTTTTCCTTTCTTTCTTTCTTTCTTCTTTTTCTTTTCTTTTCTTTTTTCTTTTTTCTTTCTTTTCCTTTCTCTTTCTTTCTTTCTTTCTTTTTCTTTTCTTTCTTTTCTTTCTTTTCTTTCCTTTCCTTTTTTCTTTTTTTCCTTTCTTTCTTTCTTTTCTTTCTTTCTTCTTTTTCTTTCTTTTTCTTTCTTTCTTTCTTTCTTTCTTTCTTTCTTTCTTTCTCTTTCTTTCTTTCTTTTTCTTTTCTTTTCTTTCTTTCTTTTTCTTTTTCTTTTCTTTTCTTTTCTTTCTTTTTCTTTCTTTCTTTCCTTTCTTTTCTTTTTCTTGTAAATAGGTAGATATTCTAGCCAAATCAAGACATTAGGTTTATAAGTTCCCAAAATTCACACTCAATTGTCCAATTGGACACATGGCCGAGTGGATAAGTTCTACATGACAGTTATCTCTGGAACCTGAGTTCAATCCTTAGTGAAGGCAGTTCGAAATTAATTAATACAACTCCTACCCCGGCTATGGTTAGCGGAATGAGAAAAGGATACCCAGTGGACTGGATAAAGGGTTAGGTTCAAAGTTCCGTGGGCTCCCGATTACGACAAGAATGTTCCCGGTTCGAAAAGAAGGTTCCCGAGTTCGAGAAGGTTCCCGAGTCCGACAAGAAAGACCTGAAGAATCCCGGAGGGCATATCGACCGAAACGTTGTACAAATAACAATGAAGATGGGGACAATAGTCCGAATAACACAGATAATACTAATCATAATCTTTCTTAAAATAATTCATATTAGTTGGTATAATATGACAATATGATACATAGACATGTAACTCTATTGTTAAAACGATTTCTAATACATCTGTTTACATAAATTGTATATTCATGTCCTTTTGGATTACCAGAAATGAAATATTACTGTTGACTAATACAAAAAACTTATATCATTTTAAATATTGTCATTGTCACCATAGACTTACTTACTTTCTAATGTTGTTAAACCTTTATTCTTTCAATCTTTTCTCATAACTCTTTGTCTGTAAATAATAAACTTTTACATATTTTGAAACAACTGAGTTGAAAATTAACTTAATTGTTTCCAAAATTAAGTAAAGAAATCAAGATTAGATTTTCACTTATTAATGAGGAAGTATATTGTTGTTACATAATCTATGCGGTTGCATAAGATTATTGCCAATCCCCTGTATTTTTAAAGGGATGGCCCTTTTCATATCACGGGCGGGACTTTCCATGGAATAATACAGAAAACCCGCGAAATACGTGAAGTCACGTGGGACCTGGTTTGGTCCTCAGTTTTCAGTTGGACGTCGGGCAGATAAGGTATTTCTGCCTTAACTGGAACTCACTGCATACGCGCGCTATGTTAGTCAGATGTTAGTTACATGAAATGTTTAGTTAAGGAAATAAAAGCTTAAGAAAAATAACACGGTCTTGTTATTAATGGGTGTCTTGGTAACAAGACTGATTTAAGAGAAGAAATGAGTTAAGTGCGACCGACCACCAAAACGCTAGAAGAGATGTTAGAAAAGACCTAGAAGAAGACGTAAGATGTCAGAAGAACAGAAGAAGAATAGAAGTAAGAAGTAAGTAATGAAGAAGGGTATGCAACATTGTAATTCAAAAGTGAAAGAAATCACGAAAGAAGTACAAGATGATTGATATTTACTTAAAAAAGGAAAGAATTGTGAGGATTTTGTTGAAAGGTCTTAAGTATAACTGAAGTAAACAGTGCAACAATTCTATGAAAGAGTTTTAAAAAGATTTCTAAACTGAATAAAATAAAGAATAATAGAAACAAGGGTAATTTATGAGGAAGTGCGTCCCGGTCTCCTGCCTCATAAATTGCTACCCGGTGACTATTAAAATAACGACCCCAGGTACGGTGTTACTTGAAAGAAAACAACCAACTTATAGTGTTTTTTTTTGGGGGGGGCTTCTCTTTTTTGTCTTAATTCTTATTTATTTATTGTAATTTGTCGTAACTCTTATTTATTTATAGAAATTTGTCGTAATTCTTGTCTATTTATCGTAACTCGTGTTTAGATATGTAGATGGATATAGTTTGGAATAGAAAGGGATATATAGATAGATAGATAAACATAAAAAAATAATATAGATAAAAATAATATAGATAAATAAACAAGAATTACGACAAATTTCTATAAATAAATAAGAATTACGACAAAAAAGAGAAGCCCCCCCCCTAAAATATTTAACGCCCTAAGTTGGTTGTTTTCTTTCACGTAACACCGTAGCTGGGGTTGTTATTTTGATAGTCACCGGGTAGCAATTTCTGAGGCAGGAGACCGGGACGCACTTCCCCATAAATTACCGAAACAAGCATAAGATAAAAATGAGAAAAAACTCATAACTGACAATTGCAAATAGACTTGAAATTTTATTAAATAAAGATATAATCCAACAGAATGGATCTCCATGCCACTTTCTCACCAACTGTCCCTATTGACCATTGCTTCTGGAAAGTCCACTTCATAGCATCCAGTATCCATGCAGAACTGATCAATGTAGATTTTTACTACTTTGCCATATAGAGCAAAAGGGTCAAGACAATCATATAGGTGCTAAGGCTTGATGTGACCAGCCGATTTGTCAGAGGGGAGCTCTCTCTAACTGCCTGTCTAGCCTAAGTAAGGGCCAAAGTGGAGTGTTACTTGTCATGGACTGCACATATACCAGGATTCCATCCTTAAGCATTATGGGTCCCACCCACGGCAAACAGGTGGACCCATTGGTATGGCGGTCTTACCACTCTATTGAGGTGGAGTTGGTGTATTCTACAACACCAGCCGACAGGGTGGGGTTAATTCTGTTAGAATGTAATTTCTGACTCTTATTCATCAGGTTAATTCTGAAAAAAAGAAATTTCTGCCAAATTTCTATTTTTCAACCAGAAGCCCAGGGGGGGGGGGGCAGAGCCAATAGGTGTTAAAAGACTCAGGGTTCTAAGGGTTAAACTATTTGCGTACAACAGGTAAATATATAGTAAGCAAAAGTCTGACAAAGTGCCAAAATCGTTACCATTCGGAACAAAATGTTGATCATTCTCTTTGTTCACAAAATTGATTAGAATCTTTTTAAATTCATCTTTTAAATAATAAATGCAGCTCTTCTCTTATTTAACAACAACATTGAACTCTTGGACTGTTGAAGTGAAAAGAAAGAAATGCTTTGTTCTTTCAGAGATTACTGTAACCATTTTAAAAAAGATGATTTATGTCATTAAATCTTTCTAAAGGTATTTTTGCTATAGGACAGATTTTGAATATTGGACATTATATATCGAATTTTCTTTGTCGTGAAATCAGTGGATTACAAAAACTTGAGTTAAGAAGATTTTTGCAAAATACTTTTTACAAGAAAACAATAAGAAATCAATGAAATGTTGTCTATGTCAAAGACGGAATTTTATCTATTGTTTTTTTTTTCCATTTAGAAAAAGAAGAATCACTTTTTATCAAATGATCTCTTAGTAAAGTTCTTATAAGTTTTCTACTAATTTCTAATTCTCAGTTTACTAGTGACTATAGAATGACAATTTGAATAGTTGTGATAAAAAGCAACTAAAATCAGGATGAAAGAAATTTAAATAAAATAAAAATACTAATACTTTATTCGACTTAAATTCACCTGAAAAAAAAAAGAAGCAAAGTAGACTTCTACAATTAAGACTATCTTACAAGATTTTAAACATTTTTTCAACCATACTATAATGTGGAGACGCTCTTGGTGTAAGGATTATCACATAGTAAGAGTATTTATGGGGATTCGTTGGAGCCCTTATTCTCCGTAGTTGGCTATTTCGGACGAAAGAAAGAAACAAATACAAATATAAAATGCAGACCCTTGTATTATCAAAATGTACAGAAATGTTGTTGCAAATTTTAATGGTATTTGCTATCAGACTTATCTGTGAGGTTAAATACTGTTCATTGGAGAAGTGGTGATAACAGGGGTATTCTGGTCGCTGTTTGAAATGTTGTTAAGACGCTTCGTCGGGTCGTTTCTCGTTCTTCAGCCCTCTGTTAGTATGTTATTGTATCAGCCTTAGAACGTTTGCTGATACAATTCCTAGAAAGTTTGCTGGTGGTAGAGTTCTGTAGAGACGCTTATTTTCACATCCTTCCCTGGTTACTGTTCTGTGATAAGTAAGGTCTAGGGATCGCTTATTTTTGCAACTTCCCCCGGTGACTGTTCTGTGATAAGTAAAGTAGGGGATGCTATTTTAGAAGCTTCTCACCCGGATAACTGCTCCTTTAAATGACGGTGAATGGGACCCTCTTCAAGTAGACTATTTGGGTCCTCAGCCTTCTGATAAGTATGCTGTCGAAACAGCCTTCAGAAAGTATGCTGTTAAAAAACGCCTCCGTCCAAGTCGACGGCCTGAAGACAAGTGCCGGGGTTTGATTCTGGCGCCAACATCCTGTTGGCGATTCACCCTCTAGCAGCAGGGGGAGATAATTCAATATCATATTTCTGATAATAGAAAATGGACATGGAGACTTGAGTTCAAATCCTGGTTGAAACTGTTTGCTTTTCACAAAGCACTAATACTCCTAGAAAATATATAAAAAATAGCCTTCTGTTAGTATGCTATTGTGTCAGCCATAGAACGTTTGCTGATACAATGCCTAGAAAGTTTGCTGGTTATGGGCGAGATGGCTGGAGACGCTAATTTTCACGTCCTTCCCTGGTAACCGTTCTGTGATAAGTAAAGTCTAGGGATCGCTTATTTTTGCGACTTCCCTCGTTGACTGCTCCCTGATAAGTGACGGTGGAAGGGTTCCTTTTCAAGTAGACTATTTAGGTCCTCAGCCTTCTGATAAGTGAGCTATTGAAACGGCCTTCAGAAAGTATGCTGTTAAAAAACGCCTCCGTCCAGGTCGACTACCTACAGACAAGTGCCGGGGTTTGATTTTGCGCCAGCCTCCTGTTGGCGATTCGCCCTCTAGCGGCAGGGCGAGATAATTCACTATCAGATTTCAGATAGTCCAAAAGAATCTTATTAATGGGATACGGTTAATATGACCCCTTATTGTTAGCGATGAAAGGGTTGGTAAACCCTTGTGTAAAATGTGACCTAAGAATTTAAAATTTCAATGCAAGTACTTTCCATTGCACAACACACTTTAATCGTACGTATTTACCCAACCCCTCTGGCCTGTATATGACACAAGATTAATTCTTGAGTGGAGTAAAGCTGGGACAAGCTCATAAGCGACGTTCTCCTGTGGAAGCCAACGCGTGGACATGCTAACGTAGGACACCCACTAAGGACGTACATTGACCAACTATGCGAGGATTCGGGATGCTGCGCAGAGGACCCCAGGGGCAATAAGTGATAGGGAAGGTTGGCGAGAGATTGTTATGGATATCCGTGCTGCATGCGCGACATGATGATGATGAAAGTTGGTTTGAAATAAGAGATTTCCTTCTCCAAGATTGGTTGTCCACAGAAGGCTAAAGAACCAGTTGTGCCTTACTATTTACCTATATCTGGGATGGAGAACATTAGCACATACTAGATTATTGCAAAACGTTTGACTCACCTTAGTATGATGGATTGTTCCGGTTTTTTTTTCTTTCTTAAATACCTGATTAATTCAGTGGATCAATTTGGCTGACACATTTCGTAACTGCTGACATGAAATCAATTTTTCTGATATTGGAAATGATTTAATGCAAGTGAAACTGACTGTTGCTAAAATCATGAGTTACTCTTTAAATCATCAACCTCTCCTTCCGAAGAAAATTCAATTCTTTTAAACATTTTTCTAACTACTTTTTAACAGAACAAAGAATTTTTAACACTGCATTGCTAAACATACTTGTAATTTGAATGTTCTCTGGGGGGCACAGTTAAGTCCGACGATTTTACTCTCCCGGGAATGCTGCACTCTTCTCACCAATAATATCACAAGGTCTTGTCTCTCGTCCACTCGTCACCACAGCCAAAATGCTACTGCAAGCTTTCCTCCCGGTTTCTCAGAGCTGGTCAAATAAATACACAATTACAGTGTTCATCCGGGCTCCTTCCTCTGACCAGCACGTGTGACACTAATCAGCACGCGTCCATCCTTCACATCCTGGCCACTCTGGATAGTTTTAGTCATTCCCATGCGTCGGGCCATGACTCACGATCGGGCGAATGCGAGTTCAATCTCCCCACTCGCCTCTGGTCTTCGTTCTGCATGCCAAACACAGTCGTGCACGCTTCGAACTCCTACGTTCGTGGTTTCTCTCGCCACAATACTTTTTTTTAGAAAGAGTATATTTTTATTTATTTGCCTGCAATAATAGAATCATTTCAAACAAATCAAAACCTACTTGGGCCAAAGATAATAGAACAACTGCCAAAAATCTTGTGAGTGACGTTGCCAAGTTTGGAATTAAAGTCTCAGATGATAAATCAAATAATAAGTCAGTAGAGCACTGCAAAGGAATGGACTGACACCCAATGGAATTTTGTCATTTGGTCAGAGAGATATTACCTTTGTTTGGCAAAAGAAGAGTTGTATAATCCAAAGAACACTACCCCAGTAGTGAAACATGGTGGGAAGAGTATAAAGGTGAGGAAATGCCTCAGTGCATTAAACTTTTGCAGGTGGAATGAATCGAGTAGAAAGAAGAATATGAGAAGCTTTAAAAGAGAACTAAAACAGTCAGCAATAAAACTTGGTTTTGGTTTTGTCTTTCAGCATGACAATAAGCATATGTTATTTCTGGTGAAGAATTACCTCTACAAGACCAAAATGAATGTTATTGACTGGCTTAAAAAAAACTCTCACTTAAATGCTATTGATTATCTCTGGGTTAAACTGAAGAACAAGTTCCATACCAAAAAAACAAAAACAAAAAATCCATAAAATCTGGGAGAATTTTAAGGATCTACATAAAAAGAATGGGTTGAGATTCCTCAGAAGACGTGCCTAGAACTTGTAGAAAACTACATCAAATAGTTTCAGATTGTTATTCAGTTAAAAGGATACACAATTGACTATTAGCATTGGGGGGGGGGGTTGATGTTGGTATATTTGAGTTTTGTGAATTAGTTTTGTTTCTGTGTAAACATTATAATGATATAAGTTTTATAAATAAAACTTGCATATTTAAAATGCAGTTTAAAATTCTGTGCTTTATTAAACAGTGTATAAAGAATTACATTTTCATGGAGGTTAGTGTGGGGAAGGGGGTTAATAATTATTTCTCTACTGTATACACAAAGACACACAGACACAGAGACACAGACAGACAGACAGACAGACAGACTGTGTAATTGACTCTGCATCTATGCTATTCAAACTTATATACATATATAAATATTAACAAATGACATGTGAATACAGTTAATCAAACACACACATGTGGCTATAATATATCATTTGCATCATTTTCAAAACATTTTCGTTGCCTGATGACTGCTACACAGCAAGAAACCAATGGTAGCAAACTTGTTCCAATGTAAACAAATATATACTAAAATATTTATTTATTTATTTATTTATCTATTAATGTTCTATCACAGATATTGAGCACTCTTCTAACAACACTGTATGTTGGATTACTACCACTTCAAGCTTAATAGTGCCAACCATACACATTAATATATATATATATATATATATATATATGTGTGTGTGTGTGTGTGTGTGTGTGTGTGTGTGTGCGTGCGCGTGTGTGTATGTATACCAAAGAAAAGGCTTAGATACCTGGCATGTAAACAGTTATAAATTCATTTCCACCAATATGTATATATAGGCTTCTTTGGACAGCGAATCTTAAGGACATTGTTTTATCTATCTATCTATCTATTTAACGCTCTATCACAGATATTGAGCACTCTTCTAACAACACTGTATGTTGGATTACTACCACTTCTTCAAGTATAACAGTGCCAACCATACACATAAATAATAATATATATATATATATATATATATATATATAATATATATATATATTAAAAGAAAGGAAATGAATCCAACAATATGAGTAAGAAAAGGTGGAATGAAAACATCACACAATGCTGTTAAAGAAGAATATATTATAAATTGTTTTCTTCTTTAACAGCATTGTGTGATGTCTTCATTCCACCTTTTCTTACTCATATATATATATATATATATATATAATATATATATATGCGCGTGTGTGTGTGTGCATGTATATGTGTGTGTGTTTATCTCCGTGTGTGTGTGTGTGTGTGTGTGTGTATGTGTGTTATACTCCAAGACAAATCTTATTATGATTCATAAACTCTTCATGTGTCCAAAATATGGAATGACCTGTTTGACCTTTGATGTCATTTATTAGCACATTGACATAGTAAGGATCAATCAGAAGAAATAAGATTAAGCCGTTTTTTAGCCAATTGAAAGGCACTGCAGACTTAAGCTGTGATCCTGTTAACAGCATATAACTGCAACCCTGCATTACATAAAGGGCAGTTCTTATTATAACATCTCCCATGCAACTCCGACAAACCACAGCTTCTTCATTTGCCTCTGCCACCAGAAATAGACAAAACCCTTGGAACAAAGTTACATTACCTCATATGCACACAAGTATAATTGTTGCATATTGTGCGGGCTGAAGTAGGATTTTCCGTTTAAACCGAAACAAAGAAAAGACGACAAAAATAACAAAGGACTTTTTCCGGTTAACGCGAACAATGAAATCGGAAGTAGATTTTTCCGCTGATAAGGATAACAAAAGAAAATGCGTGGGCGGTTTATATACATAAAAGAAAGTCTGAGATCCCAGCAGTTAGTCAGCCAGAAGACTCGGAACAGAGAACAAGTGAGACGACAGTGGCTCACGGCCCTTTCACGGCCGATGGGCTGTGTGACCAACGTAGCCACCCCTTCCACCTCACTAACCCAATTCAGCAGTCATTGTCAACCCTCGCCACTCATGCACAGCCGAGGGAGAAGAAATAAAGTCAACCGTTTCTACTATACACATGTGTTGTGATTTCATTAAGCGACTACTACATATATTGCTTTTGGTACTGTGACCATATCGCTACGTTACATACACGATTTAGTGCCGTGAAAAAACCACTTTGTAACATAATCTAAAAAAATTCATCCATAAAAATAGATAAAATTCAAATGGGAAAAGTTGAATTTATATATATATATATATATATATATATATATATATATATATATATATATATATATATATGATTATGATTACTGCTTGAATATATATATATTTATGTATCTATTGCAAATGAAGGGGCACTCTCTGCTAATGTTCTCAGCATGTCATCATGAATTTCTGAGGCAGTCGTGCCTTTCAAATGCAGGTAATGAATGATTGTACGAATTTCTGTTTTCTCCATTTTTCACTGAATCCTTTACCTTAGCTTATTCAAAATCTACAAAAATATAAATAAACATATTAGAATCTCAAAATTCGCAGGAAATCTTACAAAAGGTTGTACTTTGAAAAAATCATAGATTTTGACCATGCATCAATGCTTAAAACCTTTCATACACCCCTCGTATATGTGATTATGAAAAGTTGAATTTATATATATTTATATATATATATATATATATATATATATATATGGGTTATTTACTAGTTGAGTAACATGATATTACAGGGCGACCCAGATAAAAACAGAACCCATTTATTTATTTTCCCATTAAACTAACCCTAAACCCCAACCCTCACACTAAGCTTAACCCTAACCCTAACCCTAAACCCTAACCCTAACCGTAACCCCCTAGTTAAAATTAACAGTTTTATTATAAAATTTGTGGGTTCTGTTTTTTCTGGGTCACTCTGTAATATCACGTTACTCAATTAGGGGGTATTATGGTTAGGGTTTAGAGTTAGGGTTAGGGTTAGGGTTTAGGGTTAGGAGTTAGGGTTATGGTTAGGGTTGGGGTTTAAGGTTAGTTTAATGGGAAAATAAATAATTTGGGTTCTGTTTTCTCTGGGTCACTCTGTAATATCACGTTACTCAACTAGGGGGTGTTAGGGGTAGGGTTAGGGTTTAGTGTTAGTGTTAGGGTTACGGTTTAGGGTTAGGAGTTAGGGCTAGGGTTAGGGTTATGGGATTATGATTACTGTTTCTTGACAAAATTTGACCATTTCACCAATTAACATTTCCATATTTCAAAACCATGTACATAGAAATGACTCAATAGGTGAACGACTGCCAATTCATTGACAGATGTGACATTTGAACAGTCTATTGTGAGAGACCATATGTGGTAAATTCTGATGCCTTTTCAGTCTGTTCATATATATATCTATTTATCTATCTTTCTATCTATCTCAGTCTTTTCGTATCTATCTATCTATCTATCTATCTATCTATCTCAGTCTTTTCATATCTATCTATCCATCTATCTATCTGACAAACCACTTGATGACTTGCACACTATGCTGCATAGAGAGCAGACATTCTTTTCAGCTCCAGGTGGGTAGAATGTTCCATTCAGTTTGTGTATGTCTATGTTTGAGGACTCATATATCAGATTAACAAAATCAACATTTTGATTGAAACACATGATTACAAATGTTACAGGTCATGTCGAGTTGTTGATCAATAGGTGACACCTCATAATCCGGTTTTCAAAGGGCAGGTTTAACTTTACAGTTCTTTTCAAAATGATTTGCTTTCTACATTGGTGTCTTTACACCAATCTGAATGATCACTTGTTTGGAACTTGTTGACTCTCTAAACCTTCACGTTATTCCTGTTGGCATGTTTGAAATGCTTTCTCAGACGATGCCGGAGATGTTTGCTTGATGTTAGTGCACTATAAACATTAAATAGACTTCTTCAAAGACACATGTATATATATATATATATATATATATATATATATAGAGAGAGAGAGAGAGAGAGAGACAGAGACAGAGACAGAGGGAGATACATAGATAGATACACACACTACCAATCAAAAGTTTGGCACAACACAGATTTTTTTTCTTTTAAACTTTTCTGAATTGCTCTAAAGTTCAGAAAATTCTCAGTTTGCAACAAAATTTCCCCAAAGTTTGCAAATAGATTTAAAATGTTTGTAGACAAATTTGTTATAAACTCATATAAGAGTTTGTATGTACAAAATAGTTGAATTCATTTATCCAAATATGAAAAATCATCTTTTCTCTAACTAAGAGAAACAATTCAGGGTCATTCCAAAATTTGATCAGAAGTATATATATACATGTAAGGGGCCGGGTTAGATCAGTTGGTAGATCGTTCGGCTAGAAATGTTGGATATTGTACAAGCGGAAATAGGAATTTCCGGTTAGATTAAACAAAGCAAAATGATGAACAATAGATAAAGGAGTCAAATAAGAACCGGAACTAGAAGGTTCCGCTAAAGAACAATGAATATGTGGGCGTTTGGCGGGAAAGCCAGACAAGGACGGGGAGAGCAATAGATAAGGTTGCGCTTACTTAAGCAGTCAGCTGTCAGTAGTGAACAGTCAGATAGGAGACGGCGAACAGAGCACAAGGAGTCTGACCGTCGACACGGTCGAGCGCTGCCAGCGGGCAGTGAGGTTCACCCACCCCTCTTTGCCTCTGATCCAGGCAGTGGTAGTAGTCATTTCATTGTCAACGCTCACCGCCCACCACGTACAGCCGAGAAGAAATAAAGTCAATCTCCTACTACATACATCATGCCTTGTGATTTCATTAAGCGACCACTACATATATCGTAATAGGGTTAGGACGATACCCGCTACGATATGTACGCCGATTTAGCAACGTGAGTTTGAAGAAGTGCTATATAACATATATAGAATTTGATACCAGTATATGACATATACGATTAGTGCCAGCGAAGAGGCGCTATGCAACATATATTGAAATGGTACCGTGACAATCCCACTATGCAACAGAAACCACAAGGTTCCTAGTTTGATACCAGCCCTCGCCAACTCAGCATATGAGTAACACAGGGATCTGTGTGGTAAAGTAGGGAGCTGATGGTAGGTGTGGCGCTCCACCACAAACGTGAAAACAATCTCCTTGGTCTATCGCTAGTCAAAAGGAGATAAACACCGTCGCTGATTGGCTGATACCGACTTTAGGCCACCCCAATGACTTTACTTTACTTTATATACATGTATATAATTGTAAACACTAGAAGTCTGTTACGTGAAGTTTTTTGTGGTGTACATAATAAAATAAAATAATAAAACAAAAATGTGAGAAATAAGTGGCTAAATAGTGTCAATAAATGTAGTTGGTAGGGCACTTTTCTCACATTTCAATCTGATGATTGTGCACAGCAAACAAAACTTCAAGAAATAGACTCCTAGTGTCAAAGATTATAATATCTTGAAGGTTTTAAAACTTCTCTGCCCTCATAGCATCAAGCACTTATTTATGCAACACTTTTCTTATTTATATTTCTTTTTTTTATATAATTTTTATTATATCATAATATATATATATATATATATATATATATATATATATATATATATATTATAAAAAAGAAGGTCCGCAAAATGTATTATATTTTCAGAAGAAAAAAAATTTTTTAAAAATTTTTTTCTAAATTCTTTTTATTTTACATATGCAACACGTGTTTCAGATCTTCTGGTATCTTCTTCAGGCTTTGATTGATATGATAATATTATCAATCAAAGCCTGAAGAAGATACCAGAAGATCTGAAAAACACGTGTTGCATATGTAAGATAAAAAGAATAAAAAGAAAAAAAAATTTTCTGAGAACATAATACATTTTGCGGACCTTCTTTTTTATAAAATATTGAATTTTCTCCCGTTGGAACCAGAACAACATTTTATATATATATCTTATTATAATGGAGATTGTGTGTTTTTCTGTCTGTAACCGAAACTATATTACTACTCAAGTCACAATTTCCTTAGTTATTTACGGCACATTCTCCATGATTCTATTTCTATTTAAACCTCAATTAATAATAAAACTGTTTGACATTATTAATACTGTTGGCCTTACCTAAATACTAATAACATGCAATTGTATTTATATATACAACAAAATACCAGTTTTCAGAGTAAACGTAAAGCTAATTTGCATATTGATATTTAAAAAACTGATTTTAATAAAAATGTGCTTGGTATTATTGATTTCTAATTGTTTGGTTTTATCTTAATGAATATGAGTAAAAATCTCTTCAATAAATCCTAAAAGAAATTCATTAACAAGAAGAAATAACAGTAATTTTATTCTTTACTTCCTATTTTAACTAAATAGTTAAATTAGGAAAATTTAGCATTGAAAAACAGAAGTGATGAATGAGTAAGTTTCAGTTGTTCTATTTTCCGATTATACCCCCTCTGTTTCGAATCTTTTTATTTGAATTCTTAATTAGTTTCATTAGCCTTTCTGATTTAATCTAATATTTTATTACATTTAAACTTAAATACTTGCACCCGGAGGGTGCATATATTTGCTAATATATATATATATATATATATATATATATATATATATATTTCGTCATCTACAGACACCATGTTTTGACGTATCACATCACATCAGTGTGGTTAGACATTTGCAACCAGGATGGAATCCCAATCAATCTACCATCAGTCAGGCTGCTTAACCACTCGGGCATTGTCACCAACAGAATGGAAGGAGGATTTTTACAGATAAATATGCACATCTTTATATATGTTAAGGCTGGCAGAGAGTGCTCCATCCTTTTTATAGGAAAGCTTTATCTTTACCAATATAATTGGTAAAGAAAAAGGCTTTAAAATCAGCCATTTTGCAGTTATATATTTATTTCTGTCCACGGGTATCTGTTTACCGCTGAAATTTGAACAATATGTCTTGTTATAATGTGAAACTGCAGCAGGCTAACATTACCCAAAGGAGAGTTAACAATTTGTTTCTCTCTTTAGTTTCACGGATGTTAAAGGAATTAAGAAGAATTTGTATTATTCTTTACAACTGTGTAATTGTGCCATCAAAAATAACAAGAACATTTTGATAATTTTGCAGTTGCTTTTAAACATGCAGAATAGCTAGAACTTTACACACACACACACACACACACACACACACACATATATATATATATTATATATATATATATATATATATATATATATATATATATATATATATATATCAAAGAAAGAAAAACTTAACAAACCATTATTCCGTAATAATTTATTTCGACCAAAAACCCAAAAGACTTTTTTTAATTAATTTTTTTAATTCTTAAGAGCCTATCTTCATCATGCGTATTTTACAAAAAATGATCATTTTTTTTTGGTAAAATCCGTCTGATGAGGCTAGGCTCTTAAGAATTAAAAAAAAATTTTTTTTAAGCGTTTTGAGTTTCTGATCGAAATAAATTATTACGGAATGACGGTTTGTTAAGTTTTCCTTTCTTTGAAAGTTAAATGCTGATCTGTATATAATCTAATTTATTGATTATTATACATTGAGCTCTTATTGGGGAGCTTATAAAAATCTTTGTATGAATATATGTTTGACCTACAAGAGAATACAATATGGTTGTACAGTGAGATTTTGAGGATCCCAAATAGAATCATCCCTTACTACCAGTCATTTGTGTACCCTACACACACACACACACACACACACACACACATATATATATATATATATTCATTTTTTTCGTTTATTCCACTCATTTCATTCATTTTTATTTCATTCATCCATTCATTTTGCCATTAATTCTTAACAATTTCTCATAAAAAGACATGTTATTATCTTCTATTCATTTATTTGAGAACTAAATAAAATGGAATAAATAAATTGTCATGTTTTATTTTTCAAATTTGAAATAATAGAAAATGCTTCTAATACACCACTGAAAAATTGTACATTGTTCAAGCAGAAATACCTCTTACATTTTAGACTGTCACTGATGTGGTGCATGTGAACGAAGGCAAGTAGCAATGGTAGCTCAAGTTTGCTAATGTCTTACCATCTATTCCATATATGATCAGTTAGGTACAAGAGATTGTTAGACTTGAGACTTGGAGATTTTACAAACAAGAGTTGGTTAGTTACTGGGAGAGCAACAAATCACAACCTACATTTCAGAACGAAGCAAAACCACATTCTTCATTATGGTGGGCTATGATTTGTTAAAGAATAGATCTTTCCTTGATTGACTTGAAAATAAAACTTCCCATCTTTCTGTTTTTTATATCTAGAGGAAAGTTGGTAATTGAGTGAGATTTTTTTGTGACCACCTTTCTGACTTTTCATTTCTTGATATATACAACGTCACCTAATGATCATTATCTCTTCATCTCATCTTTGTCTCTTTGTCTTCAACTTTCTTTGAGATCTCTCTAACATTACAAAACAAGAAAGGGTGTTAAGACAGAAAATTCATAGGAATTAGGATTTGTCTCTTGTGGATTTTATTAGTCCACATTGTTGCATAATCTATGCGGTTGCATAAGATTATTGTCAATCCCCTTTATTTCTGAAGGGATGTCCCTTTTCATGTCACGGGCGGTACTTTCCATGGAATATTACAGAAAGCTCGTGAAATACGTGAAGTCACGTGGGACCTGGTTGGGTCGCAGTTCCAGCTTGGACGTCAGGCAGAGAAGGCATATCTGCCTTGACTGGGGCTCACTTGCACACACGCGCTGTGTTTAGTTAGAGGAAGATGTTTAGTTAAGTAAATAAAAGTTTAAATAAATAATATGGTTTTGTGGTTGATGAATGTCTTAGCAACAAGACTGACCTAGAAGAAGAAATGAATCAAGGACGACCAACCAGCAAGAACAGAGAAATAGAAGTCACAGAGAAAGAATAGAAACGACTAGAGATCACCAATGGCCAAAGAAGTAAGTTATGCATATCTCTGTCTACCTGTGTCTATCTCTCCCCTCTCTCCAGTAAAAGAACACTTGTGTATGTACCCAATATGGGTATATGTGTATGAGTATGTAACAACATGTCATTAACCCTTTACTAATGCAGCTTTATTTTTTACATATTTTGCCAATTCCTTAGTTCTGAAATTCCTTTTTTCTATTTCTGATACGAAATATCATTCTTAATAAATCTCAGAAAATAATTCTTTCACTAATCACCTCTCATATTTTACAAGTATTCAAAACCAACTGCCCTGTCGGCTGGAACATTAGAATGCACCGACTGCACCTCTGCAGAGGGGTAAGACTCCCCCAAATGGGGCCACCTGTTTGGTGGCAACCCATGATGCTTAAGGACTGAGTCTTGGTGGATGAGTAGTCCATGACCTGCAACACTCCACTTAGACCTTACTTAGGCTAAACGGTCGGTCAGAGAGGCCCCCTCCGATCAATCGGCTGGTCATGTCAAACCCTAGCACCTATATGATTGCCCCAACCCTATTGCCCTTATGGCAAGCCCCAACTTTTTTATCCTATGGGTGCTAGAAGACAGTGGCTGAGGGTCTACATGACCTGGGAATGATGTTAAACTCTATCTAATGGTGAGGTTCCAGTTTTGGAGGTTTGGTGAATGTGGAGCACCCCTTCATCACCATTTCTCCCTGTCCACTCTAACCTGGAGTGGTAATACCTGTTAGGGTCCCATTATGGGTTAGCTAGAAAAATGTATTTATTAACAAAAATTGAGTTTCCATTAAAAATTGAATTTCTTTCAAAACTTTATCGGCATTAAATGACCCACTGAGGTTGATATGCCATAAAACAAAACAAAACCAAACCAAAACCAAAACTAGTTTTCTTTACTTCATTGAATTTGTAATAACCTCAAAGTTATCTCCCTTTAATCCTCTTCTGAAAATGAACAACTGAAAATTAGAGATTTCATAAATAATAAAACAAGTGATGTGCATTGCAAAAAAAAAAAAAAAAGATTTGTTTCCAATAACTGATGTTCAAATGAATTTTGCTGGCCAGGCACTAAACTGCGTCAACAGTTTTGTAAAATATCACTCTCTTCTCTGAGATTAAATTTTAACAATGGTTGTTATTGGCTTTTATAATCTCGAAAACAGCTTTGCTTTACTTTAATCATTAAGAGAAGAAGTAAAAAAAAATCTTTTTTTTCAAAAAACAAGTTAAATTGAATGCAGATAACATTGCAAATCAAACAGCAGATCTTATGGCTTCTGGAAAAATCACAGTTCTTACCCATTGGCTAGTCAATCACTACGCTCATTCTTATTGGATTTTGGTAATGAAACAAAGACGGAATTAGTGGAATGATCCGCCTGCACAATTATAGAATAGAAAATTACTAACTTGCTGGTGAATACAGCATGTGACCAATCATGGGAATGTTCTTTTTTACCATTTTGGAAATATATAAAAATATAAAAATATAATGAACTTCTATGAAGCAATTTAATCTGTCCTTTGCTATGAGTCATCACTAGCTGACTAACAAAAAAACTTACTAATCAGGGTTGAGGTTATAGCTCTATGATTAGTGAATCAAACTTGAGGCCATTATATATCTACAGTTCAACCTTTAATTGGTGAATGTTCTTGATCATAATGAAAAGGAAAAAAGAATTATGTCTGAAAAATAATATATATAAATGATTATATATGTAAATGCATATATACATCTGCACAGACATCTATGTATAATTTCTAAATATATCCATATCTATATATACCAATGAGAGTTAATTTCTGTTGCATGTGACTGATGGAAAAGTTCAAATATAGCATACTATGGGAACTATATATCATCCAGAAAGATAGATAGATAGATAGATAGATAGATAGACTGTGATATAGATAGATAGATAGATAGATAGATAGATAGATAGATAGTGATATAGATAGATAGATAAATAGATACTGTGATATAGATAGATAGATAGATAGATAGATACTGTGATATAGATAAAATAGATAGATTGATACTGTGATATAGATATAGATAGATAGATATACTGTGATATAGATAATAGATAGATAGATGATACTGTGATATAGATAGATAGATAGATAGATAGATATAGATACTGTGAGATAGATAGATAGATAGATACTGTGATATAGATAGATACTGTGATATAGATAGATAGATAGATAGATACTGTGATATAGATAGATACTGTGATATAGATAGATAGAAAGATAGATAGATACTGTGATATAGATAGACAGATACTGTGAGATAGATAGATAGATAGATAGATACTGTGATATAGACAGATAGATAGATATTTGGTGGTAGTTCAGTTTTGATATGGAGGTGTTAAGCTGTGTTAATTATTATTCTATGTTACTGCTGTCCCTGGCCAGGATTGAACCTGCAGTCCAGAGATAACTGTCACTTAGAAATGTCTTAAACCTAACTCCTTTATCCACTAGGCCATGTGTCCAATTGGATAACAATTAAGATGAGGACAATAGTCTGAATAACACAGATAACACTAATCATCAAGCCTCATCTCAAACATTCAGAGAAATGTTTATTTTGAGTTCAAGTCTGCAATCACATGCTAACATATTTCTGTCCTGGTCCTAAGAACTGGAATTGTTAATCTCATTGAATAAAACCTGATTGTATCCTTCACTTACAAAATAGATTCCTCTCTGATTAAATATACAATTCAGCTGGTCAGAGTGCCTTAACTAGTGTAATGGTTGCAAGCTAGCAGACCATTTTTACTGAGTCTATTTCTATGTCTCATGAGCTTCTTCAGGTATTTCTTGTCAGACTCAGGAACCTTCTCAAACTCAGGAAACATCTCAAACTTAGGAACCTTCTTGTCATAATTGGGAATGTTCTTGTCATAATCAGGAGCCAGCACAGAACTTTGAACCTAACCCTTTATTCAGTCCATGGGAGTATCATGCTCTCATTCCGCTAACCATAGCTGGGGTAGTAGCATTTAATCTGTGTTATTTATTATTCTAGAGAAATTGTGCTATTTAATCCATAACTGGAGGAGGAGAGTCTTCATACCTTTCTTAATGGTATTAGAAAGTGAACATAATAGTTAAACCAGAGTTCTAACTTGATTATTACGATGTATCTTACTATGAAGTGAAGAGGACCTCTTCTATGATATTGGAATACAACATCAATGGTCAATAGT
>CM042166.1:82774320-82849320 GCA_023376005.1 Doryteuthis pealeii
CTAGGAGAATAAAACTCTGAATTTAAACTTGTTAAACTGCACTTAAGAAAAATGACCTTGTGTCAAATCCTTCGTGTAGTGGGGTTGATAAATATATACAAGGATAGATTGAAATGCTTATAGACTGAAAAATGCTTTTGATTACTTTTGACCAATGGAATCCAAGCACCGAAACACTGATGGAAGAAATGTGTGTAATCCAAGGGAGATTATGTATGAAAAATTAACCTCCGTTAGTCACTCTCCATATGAATATTTTGGTCAACTTATGAACTTTTTAGTCAAACTCTGTTCTTTGCAATGTGAAATAGATTTTAATAGAAGGAAAAAAAATAGAGGGGGGGGGGAAATAAATATTTGTTTGTTCTGCTTATGATCAGTCTTTCGATCTCCAGTCTGTTTAAGATTGGTTTGGTTTCTTTGCACAATTATGGGGTTTCAAGTAAATGTTCTTTGTTGAGGGGGGCAAAAAGAAGCGAGTCAAACGCCTTATTCACAGGCTTCAACAGTGTCGTCGTAATCATCATCTACAAGCAGCTGAAGTTGCAACACTGTTACTGCCGTCACCCCACTTCTACTTATACTGCCGTTTCCCCTTATCATCCGGGCACATCAGTCGAACCTCGCGCCCGTGCACAATTCTTGTGCATTCGGATGGACGCGTGAAAGGCCGCAACATCTGGACACCTGAATTGCACCTGTGTCCATCCAGCACCTAAATCTCATTTCTTTGCATTCTGGAGGGCGCAGGTTCGCTCTCCAGGCAAGACACTCTCACTCTTTTTCCAAATGAGTACGGTGGTATTCGTTCTCCGTTACAGGAATATCAAAGCTTATGAAAAATTTCTGATAATTCTGTTCTTTTCCTTTGACAACTTTATGAGCAGAAATCTTTCTTTGATTCTTTATAGAAAAGTCACTTGAGCAATCTTTTATACAGAAGTCACTTCATTTAATTTTGTTTGAGAGATGTTGATATTCCAGCAGAACACAGAGTGAAATTGAAAGAAAGAGAAAAGGTATCAAAATGATTGAACCTTGTGAGAAAATTGTGGAACATGAAGGTGATTATGACATCATTATTGGCACAATTGGAACAGTCTTGGAGAGCTTTGCAAAAAGTCTAAATAAACATTTTGTCAAATGTCTTTCAGTGAAAGCAACCCAGAATCTTTTTCCAACACACTGTTGACGAGGTTTAGAATACTCAGCAGGGGGTAAGAGCTCCTCTGACAGGGGTGTCATGGATATGACACTAAATTAAATCTGGTGGTGAGGCTCCATATCTGGAGCTCTGGAGAGTGTGGAGTTCCCTTTCATTGCCCACACTTCCAGGTCTACTCTGATCCAAGAAGGTAGTACCTATTGGGGTTCCATCTATGGGTTACATAGATATCATTGAAAATTATTTGTATCAGATAGGAATGCTTGAAGCTATATAACTGTATGCAAACAAATTATTATTATTAATTATTATTATTATTATTATATAGAGCCGGTCGGCACGGCGTCTTGCTAGGAACCACAACGTTCCTGGTTCGATACCTGCCCTCGTCAACTCAGCGTATGAGTAGCACAGGGATCTGTGCAGTAAAGTAAAGAGCTGATGGTAGGTGTGGCACTCCACCTCAGATGCAAACACAATCTCTTTGGTCTAGCACTAGTGAAAAGTGGATAGACTCCCTTTCTGTCTGGCTGATACTGACTTTAGGCCACCCTGATGACTTATTATTATTATTATGTTATTATTATTATTATTATTATTATTATTATTATTATTATTATTTGCTCCTTCTGAGTTTTCACATCAGCATTAGCTGATGGTCTTTCACTGGAGTCTGAGGGATAGCAAGTCTCCTCAGGTCTCCAGGACTCTTCTGAGTATTCTGGCAGATTGCAGCAGTGCAGTGTTCTGAATGGTTTCAATCCTTCCTCTGATCTAAACCCTTTTCTAATCCTTTTGGGATCGTTCCAAGTGCACCAACTACAATTGGTATCACTTTCACTTTCATGTTCCATAACTTTTTCAGTTCTCTGGCAAGATCCAGATATTTGTCCATTTTTTCATTTTCCTTTAGCTTCACCCTGTGATTTGCTGGCACTGCAAAATCCACCAGTTGACAAGTTCTTTCTTTTTTGTTTATCAACACTAGGTCTGGTCTTCTTGCTGGGATAAGGTGATCCGTTTTTATTTCAAAAGACAAACATATAACTAAAAAAAAAAGATTTTATGGAAGGTTGAAAATATAAATAGTTATGATTATAATCAAAGATTTACAAACTTAATAAACTTTCAGCTTTAAATACACCGTAAAGGGTTGATATGCAGTTAAAAACTCAAAATTAAACCAAATTACAATGATGATAGCAGTTCAAATACACAGTTAAGTAATAAACGGCTGCAGTATCATTTCACCTGTTTTACATAACATTTGTGTCGTAAGGAATTATGGCGGAAGAATGCTAAGCAAGACACACTACTCTGTCCACAATATAATCTTTTTTGAGGATGAATATTAACATTCATACCCTACTTACTGTGCTCTCAGCTATTTCAATCTTATTTAGCTTTTTGATTAACTGCATATTAGCTGCCATATCAGTGCCAACTACCTTCATATGATTGCAACTAAATACTCAACGTTCTATTTTCATAGACAATGACAATGCCAGAAAACTCAAAGTCAGTCTTGTAGTTCTTGTATATGACTGTTTTCATTTTAATTCAGTTTTCAAGAAATGGTCAGTTTAAGAATAAAAACAAGTTTCTCTTACCATTTTAACAAGTTCACAATGAGATAACTATGAAATGCTAATTAGAATCCTTCAATTCTTCTTCTTCATAAATAGAAGTATCAATATCATCATGGACTGCAGTAACAAAGAGAACTGAGGATTTTTATAGTAAAGTATCAAATAATATAAGATTTATACTTATTCTATATAAGATATTATTCATATATAGTTTTACATTATATTATATAAATTTAGATTATTTTATATATACTAGCAAATAAAAAACACCCTCCTGGCGATGTAGAAATGAATTTTTGAAAGATATTGCCTGAGGGTGTGGATTTTAAAAATTCATTGTCAGAGAGTTTGTACCCTAAGTAAGTAAGATCATCAAATTCATTAAAGGAGTAAAAAATAAAACAATTTGAAATGGAAACTTTGTTCTAATAACTTAAATATATATTAAAATAAAACAAACTATATATGAATATATAATACCGGCCATTTATCTATTAAAACTTGTTAAAAAAACCCAATGAGGATCATCTAATGTTGCATGCTCAAATTTTGAGTGTATTTATTCTATGTTATGATGATTTTGGATCATGTGACTTAAGCAGTGGCATAGTTTTTGTTACAGACAAATAAAGAGCGGATCTCCATTATTAATAAATTTATTTTTTATATTTTATACACATATAGATCTTATATATCTATATGATATTTGTCAAAGATTGTTTGTTGTGAAACAATGTCACCATTTCTCAATGGAACTTTACCAAATTTGATATGAAGGTAGAGATATCCTAGAATAAAGAAAACCAGTGACAACAGAGAACACTTAAAACTGTTTATTTTGAGTTCAAGTCTGCAATCACATGCTAACATATTTCTGTCCTGGTCCGAAGAACTGGAATTGTTAATCTCATTGAATAAAACCTGATTGTATCCTTCACTTACAAAATAGATTCCTACCCAATTAAACATACAATTCAGCAGGTCAGAGTGCCTTAACTGGTGTAATGGTTGCAAGCTAGCAGACCATTGTTACTGCGTCTATTTCCATAGTTCTGATCTTGTGCTAAAATAAGCAAAAATTAGTAAATGAATAGTTTGCATTGTCACTTCCCTACTGGAATGTAGATGCAGAAAACGTTATTTTTATTTTCTCACACGTAACAAGCTAGGATATGTACGTACCCGACAAGCCCACATATTTAGATCAATATGTGCACAGGTTTCAAAATAAAATGTGTATCAACAGTATCTAGACCTTCATGTTAATACATCATATATCCTCTTTGATGTTTTAACATAAATCTGTACTCTCAAATGTAGATACAGATAATGAGTTTTATTAAATCATAAGATTTTGAGGGGCCGGGTTAGCTCAGTCGGTAGAGCGTTTGGCTAGAAACCACAAGGTTCCTAGTTCGATACCGGTCCCCGCCAACTCAACGTATGAGTAGCACAGGGATCAGTGCGGTAAAGTTTATATTATATTATATTATATAATATATATAGATTTAATATATATAGATTTAATATATATATTATTATTAAATACAATATATATTTATATTATTTATATTATATTTAATATATATATATTTAATATATATAGATTTAACCAAGGGCCGGGTTAGCTCAGTCGGTAGAGTGTTTGGCTAGAAACCACAAGGTTCCTAGTTCGATACTGGTCCTCACCAACTCAGCGTATGAGTAGCATAGGGATCAGTGCAGTAAAGTAAGGAGCTGATGGTAGGTGTGGTGCTCCACCTCACATGCTAAAACAATCTCCTTGGTCTAGCGCTATTGAAAAGGGGATAGACTGACTGGCTGATACCGACTTTAGGCCGCCCCGTCGACTTTACTTTTTCTTTATATAATACCCACAAACACGCACGTACTGTACTCAGGTCAAAATTAGTATTGTCTTTTGCAATGATTTTTGCAGAGTGTTGCAATTTTAATTTCCTTCAGTTTATTATTATTATTATTATTATTATTATTATTATCATTTACTCCTTTTGAGTTTTCACACCACTGTTAGCTGATGGTTGTTCACTGGAGTCTGAGTGACAACAAATCTCTTCAGGTCTCCAGGATTCTCCTGATTATTCCAGTTGATTTCAACAATACAATTGTCTGGATGGTCTCAATTCTTCCTCTGATTTCCAGATTCCTCTAATCTTTTTTTAAATTTTTTGAGGACCGTTCCAAGTGCCCCAACTACTATTGGTATCACTTTCACCCTCATATTCCACATAGCAAGGTCTAGGTATTTGTCTATCTTTTCAATTTCCTTTATTTTCACCCTGTGATCTGCTGGAACTGCAAACTATACTAATTGACAAATTCTCTTTCTTTTGTTAATCAATACAAGATCTGATCTTCTGGCTGGAATAAGGTAATTTGTCTTTATCTCAAAGTCCCAGAGAATTTTATGTATTTCATTCTCAAGAACAGATTCTGGTTTATGCATATACCATTTTGTTGCATGGTCAAAATTTAGTTTTTTGCATGATTCCCAGTGGATCACCTTTCCAACCCAGTCATGCCCAGTTTTGTATTCTTATTGTGCTAGTTTGCTGCATTCGCTTAATACATGGTTTATGATCCGATTGCTGTCACTACACACTCAACATTAGCTGTTTGTTGAGTCTTATTAATTTTGGCTTAATCAGTTCTTATGGTATTGTTTTGAGCAGCAATTATGAGTGATTTGCTTTCTCTCTTGGGATATCCTCTTTTTAACCATGTCCAGGTCATTTCATGTGCAACCTTCTGAATTTGATGTTTGAAATATCCATATATTTGTTTTTCTTCCCATTTCTGTTTCCTGGTTTTAGTTATTTTTCTGCTTGTCCATATGTTGCAGCCGCTGTTATTGGCTGAAATTATTATTATCATTTACTCCTTTTGAGTTTTCACATCAGCATTAGCTGATGGTCTTTCACTGGAGTCTGAGTGACAGCAAGTCTCCTCAGGTCCCCAGGACTCTTCTGAGTATTCTGGCAGATTGCAACAGTGCAGTGTTCTGAATGGTTTCAATCCTTCCTTTGATATCCAAACTTTCCAAACCCTTTTCTAATCCTTTTGGGACTGTTCCAAGTGCACCAACTACAATTGGTATCCCCTTCACTTTCATGTTCCATAACTTTTTCAGTTCTCTGGCAAGGTCCAGATATTTGTCCATTTTTTCATTTTCCTTCAGCTTCACCTGTGAACACAACTAATAACTTTCCCTTCTCTTACTATTCAAATCCTAATTTTTAAATATCTTTCCAGACATAAATCAAATCTTCATTATTTTTGCACAAAAGGCAAACTCTGGTGATAGTGAATGAGTATATATATATATATAATATATAAATATATATATATATATATATATATATATATTTACTTTGTCATTAATTGTATTATTTTATTTTCATAGTTTCCTCCAGACATACATACATACATACATACATACCCTTTATATATATATATATATATATATATATATATATATATATATATAAAGGGTATGTATGTATATATATATATATATATATATATATATATATATATATATATAGGAATTATAGTTAGAAAGGCATGAATAAACCTTTTAAAATGGAGTTTTACACTCCGGCCAGCATAAAAGTAAAACTTACAGTCTGAATATATATATATATATATATATAGAGAGAGAGAGATAGATAGATAGATAGATAGATAGATAGATTCAATAATAGTATAAATGAAGAATTATACTGGTGAACTGGCAAATACATATAAATGATATTGAGGTGCTGGAGAGATGTCAATGCAAAAATATTGAGGCCACAATCCTGAAGCATAGGCTAAGATGGAGTGGACATCTAGTTAGAATGGATAATGGAAAACTTCCAAGACTGATTTTTTTTTATCTGGAAATAATAAATGGAAAGCAATGTCCCCATAAACCAAAAATGATGCTCTAAGATTGTCTCCTTTAAAGCTCCGAATATCTCAGCTGACGACTGGGATGGTTAGGGTTAGCTGATGACTGGGAGGTTCACACATATTTGGGCAATGTAGGGAACTGATTTATCTTGGGAAAATTGCTTCGGAATAATCCTGAATTGAAAATGAAAAGCTTAAAGGAAATGCCCAGAAAGACGTTGAGCTTTGAGCTTTGTGCTTCATCTCCTGAAAGATGAACACTGAGAACTAACTTTGTCTGTGGAAGAATCAACCTAAGCAGGGCTAAAATGAAAAGCCATTCCCATATTCATGAGAGGAGTTCACAAGTAGATTATCAAATAGTTACCAATTGCAATAACATATGTTACACCAATGGAAAAGAATGCAAATCAGCTGAGGACTTAAAATGTACATCAAAATTTATAGAAATTTTGTATTAAAATGTTTACGATTCGATTAAATTCTTGTGCTTAAATTTAATTCAAGTGCCAAATTTGTGCCAGAGACTTTAAAAAACTTGCTAGCTAAAAATCCATATCTATTCATGTCATGGTTAATTATTCATTTGCTAAATGACATCATGATGGCATTACTTGAATGTAAGGTGGCAACCATTATATATATATATATATATATATGTAAACACGGTTTGTTTGAAATGGCTTTTTGCCGACAATTTTACGAGAATAAGTGCTTAATTGGAGTCATACCTAATTTTGAAAATTAATTAATTAATAATGAATTAGGCGGGAATGCCTATTTAAATGTGTGGCTAAACAAATCGAGAAAAATCAATCTCTGTATGTACATTTCGGCCTATTAGGCCTCATCAGCAGAGCTATAGATCGGCAAAAAGCCATTCCAAACAAACCGTGTTTACAACTTATCATATCGTCGTGTAATAAAAGTCACTAGAAGAGGAATATTAACCTACTCTAAACAAATCGTAAAATCTAAGAAGTCCGTTTGGTGTAGGGGTTATGGTATCGGCCTGTCAGCTTGGCAGTCCGGTTTCAAATCACGCACAGGGCGGTCTTCCGATCTATAGCTCTGCTGATGAGGCCTAATAGGCCGAAATGTACATACAGAGATTGATTTTTCTCGATTTGTTTAGCCACACATTTAAATAGGTATTCCCGCCTAATTCATTATTAATTAATTAATTTTCAAAATTAGGTACGACTCCAATTAAATATATGTATATATATATATATATATATATATATATATGTTGTAGATTTTACGTCTCTGTATGCTTCTAGTGCGTATATATATATGAGATGTATTTTTGTATCTGTATCCGTTGTTGGAAATACATATACCAGCTTTGGGCCTAGGTGTGAAGCATTAACGTACTATATTATGCTAATGTTGTTACCATAAAATGTTAGTCAAGGAATAAATATCAGAAAACTCTGTAGTTTTTTTTTAGTTTCTTTTATTTAAACATAGTGGTAAATTTTCAGGACAGTGACATCCCTTCTTCCTGACCGTGAATCGTAGTAGTGATCTTCTGGCTGCTTGTCCGGTAACTTGGAATGGTGCGGTGGTGCTTGATGCTGATTGGTCCGTTGGTGATTAATGAGTTTGTACTTTGTGTGTGGTCATCTGATAGGGGTCATGCGGTTGGTGGTATGGGTGTGTTTTGGAAATATGAGTACCCCTTTAAAGTGCCAGTGTCTGTATTAAGTTTTATGGTAGATTTGTGGTTGTTGAGGTGTAGTCTGAAGGTAGTGGATGTTACTTAACTTAAATCTCCACACAGTAAAATCGCTCATCCCCAGGACATGTAGACCCTCAGCCACCACCTTCTAGCACCCATATGATAAAAAGAGGTTGGAGATTGCCATAAGGGCAATAGGGTTGGGAAAATCATATAGGTGCTAGGGCTTGACATGACCAGCCGATTGATCGGAGGAGGCCTCTCCGACCGCTCGTCTAGCCCAAGATGGGGCCAAAGTGGAGTATTGCATGTCATGAACTGCTCATCCACCTGGGCTCTATCCTTAAGCATCACGGCTCGCCACCCACGGCCAACAGGTGGCCCCATTGGGGAGTCTTACCTCTCTGCAGAGGTGCAGTCGGTGCATTCTAACGCCCCAGCTGACAGGGTGGTGTGTGTGTGTGTGTGTGTTCAGATAACACCATACCATCGTTTCCTTCCTGATGATGGCAAACTGTATTGCCGAAAGCGCTCGTTTTGAAACCTTTGGTGGACTGTTACACCAGTTCCACCCCAATACCAAAAAGATGGCCCGGAAATTAGAAAGGATCAACCAAAAACTTGTCCGACAAGAATTGTCTGTACAGTTCAACAAAACTTGTATATATATATATATATATATATATATATATAATGAGTAAAATGTTTCGATAAAAAATACTGGCACGTTATTGATTAGAAAATTTTGGAATAAAGACTGAAAGCAAATAATATTGACATTTATGACATCTTGGTTTTTATTGATATTTTGTTTTCCAATATCATATAGATCTTTTTTCTAAAGACAAAGTGGTTTTGAAATAAGTCATATTTGTTTACTACTTTAGTAAGCAAGAAATGAAAATCTGACAATAATTCAAAAAATATCTGTCTGTCTATCTGTCTGTCTATCTGTCTACATGGCATGATATAACTCAAAGATGGGTTAAGCTATGAACTCTGGATTTTTTTTGTTTATTAATGGGAATTCAGATTAAGGATTTAAGGTATTATGTGAAAATCCCAAAACTTCCAAAGTTTTTAATGAAGGGTTCAATTTGTAATGTATAAACTGAATACTTATTTTGTGTCTGTCAGCTTTGCTAAAACAAATATTTAGCCTTTTGTTTAGCTATATAAAGTAAACATCAAGCTGAAAATTCCTTAGCTAGAAACCAAAATTAGTGTCTTTTTTCTGTGAATTTTCCTGTCATTAAAAAATCAAATCAAGCATGCCTTTAACATTAACCACTCAATGATGTTTATAAACTCATAAGTCTTCACTAAAATATAGTTTAGTGCCATGCCTGTGTTTATCTCTTTTCTTGAATATAAAATGATAGTTTCAGAAAGCAATTTTACAAAAGATTGCAAATATTGATTTTAAGATTTGTATAATTTAAATAAAAAATATGATATACCATTTGGTTTGCACATAATTGGAAAAAATTACCTTTCAACAGGACATTGATCCAAAATACTTTTCAAAATTACGTGAAAATTACAAAATTGTCAAAAAGAACAACATTTTGAAAATTATGACTTGGCCTCATAAATCTGCTGATTTCTCACCAATTGAATTAGTGTAGAATTAATGGGATAAGAGAGTTCAATGAGAATACCCAAAGAGTGAGAGTGAGACTTTTTCAGTGCTAGAAAAATGCTTGGGAAGATCTGTCATCTTCTCTCTATTCAAAAATTGTTGAAAAGAAAGCCTAGAATTTGTAAAGCAGTAATTAAGGCAAGTGATTTTTTTTTTTAACAAAAACAAAATATGATTCTGTTCTATGATTATTTTTTATAATTAATTTTGTCTGTTAAATGTCTATGACAACTTGCAGTGGTGTGGGTTAGTTGACTCATAGTGTAAGTAAAATGAGAACCCAAGACGTCTTTTAACCGAGGTACAATAAACACGTGCTTACACGTTGGTTTACTTCATGGAAAAGGAATGATAGAAGGAACAAACACAAAGGAAAAAACAAAATGTGCACTAATTCTTATGGTGCCAGTGGTCGTCACGTAGTAATGCTACCATGTACTTCTGTTAACATAACATAGGCAGTAGCCTTATATGTTGAAGGAATTATTTTAGTAGTTTGAAACTCAACATTGTCAAAATAAAAAAGCAAATATTCTGTAATTATTGAAATGTTGTCTTTTACTTTAAAGAAATACAAAAAATATCTCATTTAAGGCATTTTTTAAAGAAATTTTGGTGACTCCAAATTTTTTATCGGTAGTGTATATGATGCAAAATAGCTGTGACGGAGAACGAGTACCACTGTACTCATTTGGAAAAAGAATGAGAGTGTCTTGCCTGAGGCTGTCAAACCCGCGCCCTTTGAAATGCAAAGAAATGAGATTTAGGCGCTGGATGGACGCGAGGTGCAATTTAGGTGTCTGGATGTTGGGGCCTACACGTGTCCATCCAAATGCATGAGAATTGTGCACAGGCATGAGGTTCGACTGGTGTGCTCAGATGATAAGGGGAAACAGCAGTATAAGTAGAAGTGGGGTGACGGCAGTAACAGTGTTGCGACTTCAGCTGCTGGTAGACAAAGATAGTGTTGTAGCCTGCGAATAAGGCGTTTGACTCACTTCATTTACTTGAAACCCCATAATTGTGCAAAGAAACCAAACCAATTTTAAACAGACTGAAGATCGAAAGACTGATCATAAGCAGAACAAACAAATATTTATTTCCCCACTATATTTTTTTCCTTCCATAATAGCATATACCAAAATATTGCAAAATTCTTTTACTAACACTCGATTAACAAATGGTGATAAATATACTAGAATATTTTTGCCTCTATGGTCATGTACTGATAAAGGCAAAATTTCAGAAATTGTGATTGTAGTGAGATAGCCAATGGCGTGTTATCTCATTTACATATGTGTATTACTACAGGACATATATAGAGACAGTTTAGGGGACTAGGGGAATTAGCTACGAGAAGCTGAGCCCAGTGCTAAGATTTAGCACGAATAAATACTGTTGTAACAAGGAACACAAAACCATACCTCACAACAGTGATAATACAACAAAGTATTATTCAAAATATTAGTGGCATTAGAAGTGAGAATAGACCTAACTACTCGGTACATCTAAAAAATTGAAAATTTATAGTCTTGAAATGGTAGTGAAAGATATATGATTTTTGCATGTTTTCAAAATGTTTGGTGGAAAAGTGCCAAATTCAACTTTTTTAATAAAAAAATAATGAATAAGACTTATAATGCAAGTACGTTAAAAAACAAGGACAGTCTGATACGTAACAGTTTGTTCAAAAAGTATCTACTACCTCAAGGAAGCTAACTTTTTAATATCTTACCAAAAGAGATAATAGTTTTAGGCCCAAACCTAATGAAATTCTAGAGTTACTCCCTTTGATCATAAGGGAATAATTGCCTTACTTGAAAGTTGCATTGTGGCAGGCTAGGACCAGAAATGGGTTTCCACCATGACACTCTTGAATTAGGATATGAGTTAGCTGGTCACACACATGTTTACCTCTTAAGTCAATTCTGTGTTAGAAGCATTTCTCTATCCTGTATTAAATAAAACCTTGTTAATTTCCAACAACCTGACGTTGTATTTTCATTCAGTGCTCTGAATAATATTTGTATGTAAAGATATAACGAATAATGGAAGGGATAGAATTGATAGTATTAAAACTGAATTAGACAATTTCTTAAAAACATTACCAGGTTGTTCAAGTCAGTGTAAAGAGGCTGAAACAAACTCAATTCTAGATCAAATTAAACATAGAATGACCCATTGATTCAAAAGTTTATTTAAAGTTAGCAGATTCACTTGTTCCTTGTCTCTAATGAACTAAAAGGTTATTTCTTAAGTAACACAATCTTTAATAAACGGTTCTTATATGATACAATACAATTTTACTGATAGTTAACTCTTTGCCTACCAAATTTCCCCCACGTCTGTACCAAATTTTCTTGGTATTCTTACCTGTATGATGTGATATTTCAAAGCTCACTATGTATTCAACTCAGATCTCATCCAATTAAAATACACACCTATTATTATTATTATAGTCCTTCTGCTCAATTATAATGAAGTAACCATCAGTTTTAGTAATTTGTGCAGTGAGTAGTAGGCAAAGAGTTAATAATTAAGGATAGAGTAGATGAGACTTGTGTTCATTTAGTTCATTACTTTTCAGTGTTAAATTTATTTAGTTTAGATTCCAATTTCAGGCCGCCCTGTCGGCTGGGGTGTTAGAATGCACCGACTGCACCTCTGCAGAAGGGTAAGACTCCTCCAATGAGGCCACCTGTTGGCCGTGGGTGGCGACCCATGATGCTTAAGGATAGAACCTGGGTGGATGAGCAGTTAATGACATGCAATACTCCATTTTGGCCCTATCTTGGGCTATACGGGCGGTCAGAGAGGCCCCCTCTGATCAATCGGCTGGTCACATCAAGCCCTAGCACCTATATGATTTTCCCAACCCCATTGCCCTTATGGCAAGCTCCAACCCCTTTTTATCATATGGGTGCTAGAAGGTGGTGGCTGCGGGTCTACATGTCCTGGGAATGACGTTAAACTCTATCTGATGGTGAGGTTCCAGTTTTGGAGGTTTGGGGAATGTGGAGCACCCTTTCATCACCATTGCTCCCTGGTCCACTCTGACCCGGAGTGGTAGTACCTGTTAGGGTCCCATCTATGGGTTAAATAGAAAAATGTATTTATAAAAAAAAATTTTTATTCATTAAGAATTGATTTATTTCAAAACTTTTTCGGCATTAAATGACCCACTGAGGTTGATATGCCATAAAACAAAACAAACCAAATCAAACCAATTTCAGGATTCCAATTTACTTAAGAGCTTCAGCAAGTGGTAATGGTAGCTCCACCTAGCTAATATTTTTTTTACAGATAGATCAGTTATGATCATGGCTTATATTGATGTGCAACATTTATTCACTGTTGAAATGTTTTTTTTAAGATTAGCGAATCTGAAATTTCTATATAGAAAGCTGTTTCTGCTCATTTCATGTTACATCAGAATTATACTCTTCTGGATTGAAAATCAGTACTGCTATGGGTTAGAAATTTCAGAACCGAAACTGAATAAAAACTAGCTCTAGAGAGAAATCATTTTTTAATATCAGTTACTTTGGCAGTTTTTTTTTTTTTTTCAACCTTTAAAACCCGTAATTGTAAGTGATCATATCTGAAAAAAATACATTTGCGAGATATAGCTGTGATTTCCACTTGCCAAAATTCACTTGCACCATAGAGATGACAGTTTAAAATATAAAAGGTATTTCTGCTGCACCCAGTATTTTGGTTACTTTACCTTCTTTTTTGTCATAGACAGTAACCTTCAGAGAATTTGGGACTGAACCCTTAATTTTATCCATCAGTATAGACTGTCCTCATTCAACTGTCCATGACTTAGGAGATCTCATATCAGTCACTCCACCCCCTTAGTTATTTTGCCCTTGTAATGTTGCTTTTCTTTCAACTCAAGCTGAACCCAAGGATTGAACTTCTGACTTCCAGGTAACCACAATCTAGAAGCTCTTAACCAATGCTTTTATCTTCTTGGCCATTGTCCCATCGGAGAAATCAATGACAATTTATAATGCCCTTACATCTGATACTTTAGCCAAAGAATTTATATCTATCTATCTATCTATATCTATTTCTCCCTCTTTCAATATATATAAATATATATATATATGTGTGTGTGTGTGTGTTGAAAAGATGAATAAAGGAAAGAAAGTATAGAATGGATAATATAGGATATTTTAAATCAATTTTACTTACACGTGTTTCGGTCAGGAGTTTATCCATGTGTACATTATTCAAACTATTATTATTTTTAAATAACCAAATGAAATGAAATAATAATAATAGAAAAAATGTAGAAATGTTCTGCACACAAAGAAAATTCGACCTTCATCAGAGTAAATCCTTATTTGAAAAAAAAAAATATATATATATATATATATAGAGAGAGATGGAGAGACATACATACATACATACATACATATATATATATATATATGTAAACATGGTTTGTTTGGAATGGCTTTTTGCCGACAATTTTTGGGAGAACAAGTGCTTAATTGGAGTCGTACCTAATTTTGAAAATTAATTAATTAATAATGAATTAGGCGGGAATACCTATTTAAATGTATGGCTAAACAAATCTAGAAAAATCAATCTCTGTATGTACATTTCGCCCTATTAGGCCTCATCAGCAGAGCTATAGGTCGGAAGACCGCCCTGTGCGTGATTTGTTTAGCCATACATTTAAATAGGTATTCCCGCCTAATTCATTATTAATTAATTAATTTTCAAAATTAGGTATGACTCCAATTAAGCATATATATATATATATATATATATATATATATATATATATATATATCAATATTATATAATATATATATATATATAAATTATATTGATTATTTAAAAAATTTATTGTTTATTTAAAAAAGGTCAATTCAGCGGAGTGCTTAATGTCGGTAACAGCCATATAGCAAGGGAGTTTATCTCCTTTTCACTATTGCTAGACCAAGGAAATTATTTTTAGCATCTGAGGTGGAGCACCACACCTCCTCACTTTACCACACAGATCCCTGTGCTACTTATACACTGAGTTGGTGAAGGCCAGTATTGAACTAGGAACCTTGTGAATCTTAGTCAGTCGCTCTACCAACTGAACTAAACAGTTTGTTATATTTATATATAAAGAATGCTCAGTGTCATTGATAGGGCATCTATATGTAAGCTAGGGTAGTGAAGACATGAAGTCAATGATGCTTGGTAACTGACAGTTTCTTGCTTATGGGATATAGTTTGAAAATTGTCACTTACCAAGCACAGCTGACATCTTGTCTTTGCTACCCTCAGATATTTTTACACACACATATGCATAATTGGTAAAGAAAAAGCTTAAAAATTGGTCATTTTATAGATCTATTTCTACCCACAGGTATCAGTGTCCTGTGGATAGAAATAGACCTATAACCGCAAGATGACTGATTTTTTAGCTTTTTCTTTACCAATTATAATATTCTGCTGTTGGAAGAAAGGTCCAACTTAGAATCAAGACTTGACAACCCAACTACAGATATATATATATATATATATATATATATATATATATATATATATATATATATATATAGCTATAAATAGTAGGGCAGACTGGGCCCTTCAGCCTTGGTAGGTAACCAGTCTAGGAGAGGGATAGCTCTGAATCCAAAATTCCCTCCAGCTATGGGTTCAGACTGGGCCCTTCAGCCTTGGGTAGGTAACCAGTCTAGGGGAGGGATAACTCTGAATCTAAAATTCCCTCCAGCTATGGGTTAAATAGTAGGGCAGACTGGGCCCTTCAGCCTTGGGTAGGTAACCAGTCTAGGAGAGGGATAACTATGAATCCAAAATTCCCTCCAGCTATGGGTTAAATAGTAGGGCAGACTGGGCCCTTCAACCTTGGGTAGGTAACCAGTTTAGGAGAGGGATAACTCTGAATTCAAAATTCCTGAGGTCGGTCGTTGATTGGGTTTGTGGCAACCTTTGATGCACCAATTCTTTCCTATCGACTGTGCCAAAAAGTGTGGAATGGTCCAACACAAGCCTTCACCACTATAAACAAATCACTGTGTGGATGTTCATTGTATGAACCCTCATGCCATAATATATATATATATATATATGTATATATATATGTGTGTAAAGATGAAACTGGAAGTGAATCCGACGGTATGTTGAAAGAATGAATAAAGGACAGAAAGTATAGAAAGGATAATAAAGGATAATTTTAATCATAATCACTTACACGTGTTTTGGTCAGGAGTATATATATATATATATATATATATATATATTGTTTTCTTGTAAATATCAAAAATTCTTTATCTCAGATATTTAGACAGTTAAAGTAATAACCTATAGAAAGTTTATTCACCCGAAATCATTTACTTTTTATTTATTATATTATTTTGAAAATAAAAATCAATCCATTTTATTACAATAAGTATTTTTATGTCTTATTTCTTTCTTTTCTTTCTGATTTTAAAATGGAGGATTTCTGTCTCTGAAATATTTATTTAGTTAAAATTTATATTATTTATATTTACAATTCAATGGAGTCTTTATGTGTTTTATATAATACAACTGATAAGAATCTAAACACAAAAGATTATAAATCTTGCAATATAATGAGAATACTGTGTTAACAAAACAAGAAGGAAAAAAAAAATTGGATGAGTAAATAAGTTTTATTTCTATTTATTATCAGCTGCTACAATCATGTATTGGATATATCAATTTTTATACATTGTATCATTAAAGCTGCTTAGTGATAGAAACATGCACACACACACACTCACACACACACACATATATATATATATATATTAGTGGTTCATGTACATACAGAGATGACTTTTTCTCGATTTGTTTACGCTTTATATTTAAACCGATATGCACGCCTAATTCATTTAATTATAATTAATTAATTAACAAATTAGGTATGACTTTAATTAAGCACATAATCTCCCTAAAAATTGTCGGCCTTCGCCATTTCAAACACATCGTTTGACCACTTCATACTGTCGTGCCATAAGTGACCCAAAAAGTGCGATATACATATCAGTTTAAAATAAACAAGAGATTCTGGGGAAGCCAGCTAGTGTAATGGTTCGAGTGTCCGCCTGTCAGCCTGACAGGTAGGGTTCGAATTACGCACAGAGCACTGCCCTGTCTATTGCTCTGCTGATGAGGCCTAATGGGCTGAAATGTACATACAGAGATCGACTTTTTTTTTATTTGCTTACACTTTACATTTAAACCGATATGCACGCCTAATTCATTTAATTATAATTAATTAATTAACAAATTAGGTATGACCTTAATTAAGCATATAGTCTCCCTAAATATATATATATATATATATATATATAGATAGATAGATAGATAGATAGATAGATATATAGATATATGTGTGTGTGTGTGTGTGTGTGTGTGTGTGTGTGAGTGTGTATGAGCAAATAACAAAATAAATGGTTGTCTGAAAGTATATCATGTATACAGCAGATGAGAAAATCTGTTGTAATTTTAGGCTGCTGACCAAAGAAAAATTATGCAGAATATTATCCTGAAGAAAATATTTAGACACTTCTTGAAACTTCATTAGTGTTGAGCTTGATTTCTTTAATCAATAAGAAAAGATATATATATATATATATATATATATATATATATATATATATATATGCCCCCACTCTAACTACCGAAATATTCTAACGGAAAATTCATACATTCTGCACAAAGAAAAAAATAAACAAAAACTCCAAATACTAGAAGCTTTATACATAAAACAATACAAACCATCCTTAAACAAAATTAATTTCCAATGCAGTACACACATTTTAAAATGCCTATTACATCTTTCTCATCAATTCTTCTCCTTCCAGCCTCCACATTAATATAATTTTTTAAAAACTGGAACACATCACCTCTGATGGTGGCACTTCGAAGTGCCGAAAGTACTCGGGAACTGAACTTTGGTGGACTTATCCACTAATTCCACCCAAACTTTAAAAAGTTGTCCAGAAAGCTCAAAAAGATTGTTAATAAAATTGTTAATCAGGAGACGTGTCTTTTGTTTTATTCTACATGTATAAATAAAAGAATGCTACCCAAATACATACACACACACACACACACACATATATATATATATATATATATATATATATATATATATATATAGCTCTATCACTTATATTGGACACTCTCCTAATGATACTAAAAAACTTGGTCTGCAACTAAACAACCAAGTGAGCTAATGATAACAATATACTATCATCATATATACATACATACATATATATTGATCTATATGGTAAGTTATATGTTTTGTCAAAAGGGAAAAGATGTTGGCATGATGCTGAATATCGCAATAAGCACTCAATATCTAGTGATAGATCTACTACATAAGTAAAATTGGTAATTTTATAATGAATTTATAAATTGCATGACATTAATAGCCTCACATGTTAGTAAAAGAATGAAAGCATATTCAAATAGTTATTGGCACTATGCTTTCTTTATATGTAATAGAAATTTTGTCCAATCACAGTAAGTTAGGCTGGTGGTAAATGGCACAGGAGAAACTTGGTTTCATGTCTACACTTGAAAACACTATCCAATTTCTTATCAATTGTTTACCTTTTTATGAATTAATTTTTGAAAAGATTTAATTGTTGCTTGATGTTAATTGAGAACATGTGCATATCATCATCATCATCATCATCATCATCATCATCATCATTAAGGTATGCCAACAGCACAGACTCTCTCTCTCTCACTATTCATTCCTTTTGGTCATTTCTCTTGGTAAATCATCTCAATGGCACCAAGTATCCACACAATTCTGACAGGCCTGAATTTAATTCCTAGCTACAGGGTCTGTTCACTATTTATGATTCTCATTAATTGTAACGTACCATCTCACCTTTATTTTTAAATTCATCACTAGTTATTTCTAATGCATTTTTTATAGTAAAAATTTCCAATGCATTTTTATATAAAAATCATTTCCAATGCATTTTCATGGTAAAAATCATTGTCATAGCAAAAATCATTCCATTTTATAGTAAAAATCATTTGCATTTTCATGGTAAAAATCATTGTCCAATACATTTATAGTAAAAATCATTTCCAATGCATTTTCATAGCAAAAATCATTTCCAATGCATTTTTATAGTAAAAATCATTCCAATGCATTTTATCGTAAAAATCATTTCCAATGCATTTTCATGGTAAAAATCATTGTCCAATACATTTCATAGTAAAAATCATTTCCAATGCATTTTCATAGCAAAAATCATTTCCAATGCATTTTTATAGTAAAAATCATTTCCAATGCATTTTCATGGTAAAAATCATTGATAGGGCATCTATATGTAAGCTAGGGTGGCCAAGTTTAAATCCACAGAAGTGTTAAACCAGTTTGTCTTTCCCGTAAATTCAAAGAGGTTAGCACGGTGCATATAAAAGACCATACAGACCACACCGTATTTCTAATAGTTCTTTATTTTTCATACTGCGTATGCTGTGAAAACTGCAAAATTAAATGAAAAGAATTCATGTAAGTCACAAAAATCACACAAAATACAATAAATTTACAGAACAATAAAACAAACAAATTTCACACAAAAAATTTACAGCAAAAATTACAGGAAGGGTTTACGCCTCATAGTTTACTAAAAATTCTAAATATAAAAACATTTAGGCATATCTATGAATTACATACAAAAGAGGATTTGGGGTATTTGACATAATTGCCTCAACAGGCACAAACAGAGAGTTAACCAGGGTAAGGGAATATTTACCAATAAAGAGAAATTACAAATTTAACAAGAAAAATAACACATGAATATTTAAATGCAGTTTCAAAGAAGGGAATGGAAAATTAGTTTACCTTTGTTACACATAGGGACTTGGACTTGAAGGACCAAATATCTTGGTAGTTCCGTACTAAGAGTGCGGTGTCTAAATTACCGCCCAAAAAACTCTACATCTGAGAGCTCAAAGAATTTCTGCCAAATGGTAAAGAAAGATTTTGGCTGGTACTCTCCTAGCCTGACTATTTACCAAATCACTACACCAAATCCAAAACTTTCACTTTTTACTAAAAACTTTATGCAATTACCACCTAAGGCAGTGTTCTCTTTTACACAATTACACAAAGGCAAACAAGTATTCCAACAATCTCAAAAAAGGCATTTACACATATTTAGGAGTTTTTAAAACCAAGGAACTATTTTCTCTCAGGGAACATTCATACAGGTTGGATGACCAGGTCACAGGGTGCTCTTTTACAGTGGAGTGACCAGGTCACAGGGTACTTTTCAGGAGAAGGCGGAAGTGGAAGGGGATGGCGTAAATCAGGCCTGATGATCATGACAAGACAAATATTACTACTACTGCAAGCTGCCTACAGTGGCAACCACAAGAATAGTGAAGACATGAAGTCAATGATACTTGGTAACTGACAGTTTCTTGCCTATGTGATTTAGTTTGAAAATTGTCACTTACCATGCACAGTTGGTATCTTGTCTTTGCTACCCTTAGATATTTTTACATACACATATGCATTTACATATATATATATATATATATATATATATATATATACTAGTGAAAGCAGATAAGACGAGAAACTTCTACAAACTAGACTTCCAGGAATACAACAATTTAATAACAAAAAACATTACAAGGACGTACAAAAAACTAAACATGAATGATAGCAACTTAGAAGAGGTAGCAAAAAGATAGCAAAGAAACTAAACATAAGTGACAGGATCCCGGCACTACAGACTAAGAATGCATATATATTACTAAAGGATCACAAACCGGAGTTCAGCTGGAAACCAGAAACCTGACCAGATCGGAAATTGGTAGGGTGAGCAAGGTCATCCTGGAAAGAGTCAACATAGAAATTAAAAATAAAATCGATCTAAACCAATGGATTAATACGGACGATGCAATCAAGTGGAAGAATTAAAGTAATATCAGTCTAGCTATATAAAGTAACCGAAAATATCCACTCAATCCCCCTGATGAAGGTGTTAGAGTAACACCGAAACCGCAGTCGGGAAATAACTTCTTCTACGACTATTAATGCTGTATATTCACAATATATTGAGCCCTATTGGATTAACTACTTACGCTATGTTCACATAGTAGTACCCATCAATGAATATATATATATATATATATATAATTGGTAAAGAAAAAGCTTAAAAATTGGTCATTTTATAGATCTATTTCTACCCACAGGTATCAGTGTCCTGTGGGTAGAAATAGATCTATAACCGCAAAATGACTGATTTTTTAGCCTTTTCTTTACCAATTATAATATTCTGCTGTTGGAAGAAAGGTCCAACTTAGAATCATCCTAATACCAACAGACTTGGCAACTCAACTACAGATACATACACACACACACACACACACACACATATATATATATATATATATATATATATATTATATATATATATGTTATGTGTTGGTTTTGAAGGCTGTCACAATGCAAGTGTAAAGAAAAAAGAAGGTAACTATGATATTGTTTGTTAACCTGTCACTTTATTCTTAATAATTCAGGATGAAAAATCCTATCATCAGAAGAATACTCGAACTGAAGTGGTCCTAGCAGTTGCTCAATTTGTTCTGTCTGGGTCTTCCAAATTCTCTGTGACATAGTTACCTTCTTTTTTCTTTCCACTTGCATTGTGACAGCCTTCAAAACCAACCAACAAACCAATGTAAACACAATGCTCCAAGCAAATTACAAAACCCTTTTATATATATATATATATATAATATATATATATATATATATAAAAGGGTTTTGTAATTTCCTTGGAGCATTTTTTGTTTTGTAAACTCATTTTGACTTTCCTCTCCGACCCAAACAACTACGGGAGTGAATGAGCCCTGATGATGATTTTTGTAAAATCGAAATATTGATCAGTATCAGCTATGATTATATTATAAATTGTTTTCTTCTTTAGCAGCGTTGTGTGGTGTTTTCATTCCACCTTTTCTTACTCATATATATATATATATATATATATATATATATATATATATACTGAATGTGACATTTTGAATTTAACATTCAAACTGTAACATTTTGAATGTAACATTCTGAATGTAACATTTTGAAGTTTGGTGTGGGAACTAAAAGATATTTGATTGAAGTTTTGTACTTGAAATCAGCCATAAAAACAAACATCATTACAAAGTTGTTTGTGACACGAAATGCACTTTTGTGTGAGAAAAAAGAAAATTCAAATGGATTTGTTTGTACTATTAAGAGGAGATATCAATAACAGACATTTTGAAGTGTTATAAAACGGATTACTTTTCAACAGGCTCATATCATGCACATGTGGAAATGAATTAAACTAAGTGAATATGTGCAGTTTATATATAAGAGTGCAGATGTCCAAACATAACTTGTTTCATCTTGTTGAAGAAGAAACTTGGCAAGTGAAAAACAGGGTGGATTGGCTGACAAATAGATTCATCTTTATTAAGGATATAAAATGATGAGGGATTTACTGCTGGTTGGCAGATGAGTAGGTGAAAATAGGAAATTAAATTATGACTATTTTCACCTTTTTATTCAAAGTTAAACAGCGCAAATGGAAATAGTGATCTTTAAGGGAAAGAATGTTTGGTATATATATATATATATATATCTGTAAGAAATATAGAGTGAGTAATTCTCACAATTTCATGAAAAGGATTTCTCCCTCTCTCTTCCCCTTTCTCTGTGTGTCTCTGTCTATCTGCCTCTCTCTCTCTCTCTCTCTTTCTCTCTCTCTCTCTCTGTGTACATATACATATATATATGAGAGTAAGTAAACAAACAAATGTGTTTATTTGATATGGCTTTTTTTAGCCGACAATTTTTGGGGGATATGTGCTTAATTGAAGTCATACCTAATTTTGAAAATTAATTAGTTAATAATTAATGAATTTAATTAATGAATTTTGTTCAAATGTAAGGCTAAATAAATCAGGAAAATGTCAATCCCTGAATAGGTCTAAATGTACATTCAGGGATTGACATTTTCTTGAGTAAATAGTAGGACAGATTAGGCTCTTTAACCTTGGTATGGCAATTGATCTAGGAGAAGGAAAACTCTGAATTCAAACCAATAAACTCCAATTAAAAATAGATCTTGTGTCACATCTTGTTCATGTGGAGGGGTTGGGTAAATACATACTTTCTTTTCTCGCTATTTTATTTTTATTTCTTTCAAGATTTCCATTTTTTCTTATATATTTTCTAAAAGACCTTCCTCCTCACTTTTATTTAAATGATCTGATTTTCTTTTTCAACTTTCTCAGATTCCATCCATTTATTTCTTTGTGTGTGTTTTACACTTATTTCAACGTTCTCATTTTCTTCTTTGTTCGTATTTTGTTGCTTCTTTATTTTTTATCATTTCTTCTTTACATCCTAATTTTCTTTGTGGCAGCAGATGTGAAGAATTTAGAACTGTTTAAGAGTCTAAAAAACAGATATTTTGGAGACAGAAAGTCTAAGAGATTGTCCAAGAGTTTCACTCAATTTGGAATCGAGGAATCCAGGGAAGCAATTTATACATTTCTTAACTGATCAGATAAAAAAGAATCAGTGTATTTTAAAACCCAACATTTCCTGGATATTTACTAAGCAAAATTTACAACAGAACAAGGCCAAATTGAACACACTTCTACATTTTACTCATCTTACTAGTTCCATTATCTATCTATCTATCTATCTATCTATCTATTTGTCTATCTATCAATCTATCTACCTCTTCCTATGTCTGGCACTTTTTATATCTATCTATCAATCTAGTTTTTATCTATTATTGTTTATCTATCTATCTATCTATCTATCTATCTATCTAGCTATCTATTTCTTTATTATCTATCTATCTATTAGTGTGTGATACTTTTCCTATCTATCTATCTATCTATCTATCTATCTATCTAACTATCTATCTTTCTATCAGTCTGTCTATCTGTCTATCTATCTGTATATCTGTCTCTCTGTCTGTCTCTCAGTCTATCTGAATTTGTTGATATCTTTCTATCAATTTATCTGTTGGTCTGTCTATCTATTTGTCTATCTGAATCTATTCATATCTATCTATCTTTTTATCTGTCTGTCTGTTTATCTATCTATCTATCTTTTTATCTGTCTGTCTGTTTATCTATCTGTCTATTTGAATGTGTTCATATGTATGTATGTATGTATCTATCTATCTAGCTATCTATCTATCTATCTATCTGTCTGTGATTATCTCTATCTGAAACTGCTCATATCTATCTATCTATCTATCTATCTATCTATCTATCTGTCTGTCTGTCTGT
The DNA here is from genome assembly GCA_023376005.1 of Doryteuthis pealeii. Lineage (NCBI taxonomy): Eukaryota > Metazoa > Mollusca > Cephalopoda > Myopsida > Loliginidae > Doryteuthis > Doryteuthis pealeii. Next base: position 82,798,653 of record CM042166.1, read on the forward strand.
CTGTCTGTTTGTTTGTCTACCCGTCTATCTGAATCTGTTCATATCTATCTATCTATCTATCTATATGAATCTTCATATCTATCTATCTATCTATCTATCTATCTATCAGTCTGTCTATAAATCTCTATATATATATGTCTGTCTGTCTGTCTGTCTATCTGCCTGTCTGTCTATTTATCTGTCTATTTGAATATGATTATATCTATTTCTCTATATGAATCTTCATATCTATCTATCTATCTATCTATCTATCTGTCTGTCTGTTTCCATCTGAATCTGTTCATAACTATCTATATCAATGTGTCCTTAACAATTTGTTCATATCTATCTATCTGTATGTCTGTCTGTCTATCTCTATCTGAATCTGTTTATATCTATCTATCTATCTATCTATCATTTCTATTATTATATATGTTAAATGAAGTGAAAGGTATACAAGGCAAAACATGTTAACATCAACAAATCCGCCATACTTTTTAGGAAACTTAAAACTAGTAAAAGTTGCATGAAATTAAAAAGAGAGAGAGAGTGGGAGATTGCGAGGAGTGGGTAGAGAGATGACGAGGGAAGAGGGGAAAAGGAGAGAGAGGGGAAGAAGTGTGTGTGTGTCTGTGAGAGAGAGAGAGAGAGAGAGAGAGAGAGAGAGAGAGAGAGAGAGAGAGAGAGAGAGAGAGAGAGCTCTGGAAGGAGAGAAAGAGGTAGAGGCTTTATTTACTTTGTATTTTGTTTCATTTGAACAAATGCCTTCATCTTGTTTTTGTATTAAAACGTTTCAGCTGATGTACCCTCCAACCTTCGTTGAGTGTCTATTGTGTTTTCGAATGTCAAACCTTCTTCTGAGTGGTCATGTGCTTCCCCTTCAATACACATCACATCTGGTGTTCTGAGGCGTGGGGGCATGCACTTCCTCTCCCATACACATCCTATATCGTGTTCTCAGGGGTGGCAGCATGTGCTTCCACTCTCATACACCAAACATCTTCTTTTTTTTTCAGGGCTGGAGGCATGCATTTCTCCTCCTGGTGTCTGTTCCAGTAAGTTCCTGCAACTGTCTTTCCCGGATTTACACACTGAACCAGTAACTCTTTCTTTTTATGTTTGGTGATTTTTTATCAGCACTCTTATTTTTTGAGTCATGTTTTTTTGAACCCCAAATTTAACTTTGGCTACTTTTTTCTTATTACTGGTTCCATATATTATTAATGTTTACACTTAGTCTGCTGATCAAATAATTTGAGTACAATATTTATGTTGTTTTCTTCCAGTCATATTCTCCAGTGATATTCTTTGTTTATTATTTTGACTTTATTTTCCAATATAGGTTGGTAAACCCATTCTTCATCTACTCGTCATCAACCATTCTTGGTTTTAAGGGTCTCCCCACGGATTACAGATTTCTACAAGTCTGAGATGATTGCTTGTCTTATCCTTGTACTTAATACTACAACTACATGAAATGTTATGAGGAAAAATATGAGTAAAGAAAAGAAATGTAGATGGATAATAATGAATTTAATCGATATCACTTATACATGTGTTTCGGTCAGTTTATCAAAATGTATACGGATTACGCTATTATTATTATTAAAATAATCAGATGAAGTTGAAATAATGATAATAATAATAATTGGAAAAATGTAAAAATATTCCGTACGCAGAGAGATTTATTACGCCCTTCATCAAAGTGAATTTTTTTTTTTCAAAAAAAAAAAAAATTCGCTCTGATGAAATCTCTCTGTATTAGTCAATTATTGTGATTATTGTCCATCCCCTATATTTCTAAAGGGATGGCCCTTTTCATATCACGGGCGGGACTTTCCATGGAATAGTACAGAAAGCCCGCGAAATACGTGAAGTCATGTGGGACCTGGTTGGGTCCTCAGTTTTCAGTTGGACGTCGAGCAGAGAGGATGTCGTGCCTTAAACTGGAACTCACACTGCATACGCACGCTATGTTAGTCAGATATTTAGTTACATGAAATGTTTAGTTAAGGAAATAAAAGTTTAAGAAAATTAACACGGTCTTGTGATTAATGGGTGTCTTGGTAACAGGACTGATTGGAAGAAGAAATGAGTTGAGTGCGACTGACAACCAAGACGATAGAAGAGACGTCAGAAGAAGAATAGAAGAATAGAAGTAAGTAAAGAGGTATGCAACATTAGCTACAAACAGACAAGTGCACTACGTATAATGTTTATCAACAAAAGAAATGGAATCAGTGACCTGAATTCAAAACCTGGACGAGGCCGTTTGTGTTTCACTTTGTGCCAATATCCTTGCAAAAGGCATGAGATCAATCTGTTCTCCTCCTAGTTTTGGGTAAATAGTAGGGCAGACTGTTTTCTCTTTAGCCTTGGTAAGACAACCAGTCTAGGAATAGAAAAACTGAATTAAAATAAGTTTTACTCCAATCAAAATTGATCTTGTGTCACATCCTGCTCAAGGGTTGAATAAATACATATCTTTGTTACAAATTTGACTCCGAACTCCCCAGATCTTAACCCCATGAATTATTATGTATGGGGCACTGTTGAGAAAGACACCAATTGCCGTGCCAGTACTACAAAATCCCAGTTAATCAACAGAATTAAAGTAGTGTTGAGACCCTTCCCAGGGAAACTGTAACATCAGCTTGCTTCAGGTCCCGGAGCAGGATTGAGGCTTTGATCAAATGGTAGTTATTTTGAGTGGAACTTGTTGACAATTAGCAGAAAAATACCATTAGAACAATTACGAAACCCTAAAAAACATAACAACAAACAACACCTAGCATATGTTTTAAAATATAACAAAAACAAGCCGGAAATTTTCACAAATGTACTACACCATTTCGAAAACAATGACAAAATCAAAAACATATTAAACACAACAAAACTAATTAAGAGCCAAAGACAAAAAATCTTAAACAAATATTAACTTCATCCAAATTTGGGCAACACACTACACAGGGTGTCTCAAAATGCAGAAACAGAAGATGTGGGGTATGTAACATAATCATAGAAATAACATCCTATACATTCAAAAACCCTCTTTGGTAATAATAAAACAGGTTCACATTTCTTTCTCGTGCTCTTATTCAATTATTTCTTGAATTAACGCAGAGAAAACTATAAAAAAATATCTTTCAAGCATAAAGCTTAAATAATAATAAAACAACAAATGATTTTGGGCCTAAACTAAAAAAAAGACAAGCAAATATACCAAAACTTTATATCTTATAACTATTACTCATGTAGACACAATGGATGCTGCATGCTGTCCTGAACAAATCCTGGGAGCAGCACTCCACAAAAAAGCAGCTGTATGGCAACTTACCTCCCATCACACATATCATCCAAGTAATATGAACAAGTCATACTGAACACTGCTGGAGATGTAAGGACAAAGTCATAAGTGATGTTCTTCTGTGGACACCTACACATGGACACACCAGAGTAGGCTGAGCAGCAAAGACGTTCATTCAACAAATACTGGATGATATGAGGACTTACCAGGAGCAATGATCAGTAGGGATAAGAGGCATGAAAGAGTCATGGGAATCTGTGTTGTCAGTTTGATATGATGATGATGATATCTTATAAAACCAAAAATTGCAGTTGTAATAAAATAACAATCGTTACTGTATTCAGACTAGTTGTTAAAATCATGACAACATAAAATGTTTCCTGTTATGTTTACTGTCTTACTCAGATTTCATTTTGTACTAATGCTCTAGGGAAAGAGTATTAGCATTATGTGAAATGCAAACAGCCTCATTTGAACTTGATTAACCGAGTCCTTTTACTAAGATGGTAACCGTTATGCAGCAAGCACATCCAGCGTGAGATACATCATACTCTATCTAACTCACTGATCCCGTAACCTGGTAAGATCGTAGGGGTGCTACTCATATAGAATGTCTTGAAAGTAATAGTCGTGGTTACACCTTTCTCCAGGTTTACAGCGTGTCTGGGAAACTAGTAGTCTGGGGTTACATCTTTCCCCAGGTTTACAGCGTGTCTGGGAAACTAGTAGTCTGGGGGTTACATCTTTCTCCAGGTTTACAGCGTGTCTGGGAAACTAGTACATCTTTCCCCAGGTTTACAGCGTGTCTGGGAAACTAGTAGTCTGGGGGTTACATCTTTCTCCAGGTTTACAGCGTGTCTGGGAAACTAGTAGTCTGGGGGTTACAGCTTTCTCCAGGTTTACAGCGTGTCTGGGAAACTAGTAGTCTGGGGTTACAGCTTTCTCCAGGTTACAGCGTGTCTGGGAAACCTTCTTTTCTCTTTACAAGGTTTACAGCGTGTCTGGGAAACTAGTAGTCTGGGGGTTACAGCTTTCTCCAGGTTTACAGCGTCTGGGAAACTAGTAGTCTGGGGGTTACAGCTTTCTCCAGGTTTACAGCGTGTCTGGGAAACTAGTAGTCTGGGGGTTAGGTTTACAGCTGGTAGTCTGGGGGTTACATCTTTCTCCAGGTTTACAGCGTGTCTGGGAAACTAGTAGTCTGGGGGTTACAGCTTTCTCAGGTTTACAGCGTCTGGGAAACTAGTAGTCTGGGGTTACAGCTTTCTCCAGGTTTACAGCGTGTCTGGGAAACTAGTAGTCTGGGGGTTACAGCTTTCTCCAGTTTACAGCGTGTCTGGGAAACTAGTAGTCTGGGGTTACATCTTTCTCCAGGTTTGTCTCTTTCTCCAGGTTTACAGCGTGTCTGGGAAACTAGTAGTCTGGGGGTTACATCTTTCTCCAGGTTTACAGCGTGTCTGGGAAACTAGTAGTCTGGGGGTTACATCTTTCTCCAGGTTTACAGCGTGTCTGGGAAACTAGTAGTCTGGGGGTTACAGCTTTCTCCAGGTTTACAGCGTGTCTGGGAAACTAGTAGTCTGGGGTTACAGCTTTCTCCAGGTTTACAGCGTGTCTGGGAAACTAGTAGTCTGGGGGTTACAGCTTCTCCAGGTTTACAGCGTGTCTGGGAAACTAGTAGTCTGGGGTTACAGCTTTCTCCAGGTTTACAGCGTGTCTGGGAAACTAGTAGTCTGGGGGTTACAGCTTTCTCCAGGTTTACAGCGTGTCTGGGAAACTAGTAGTCTGGGGGTTACAGCTTTCTCCAGGTTTACAGCGTGTCTGGGAAACTAGTAGTCTGGGGGTTACATCTTTCTCCAGGTTACAGCGTGTCTGGGAAACTAGTAGTCTGGGGTTACATCTTTCTCCAGGTTTACAGCGTGTCTGGGAAACTAGTAGTCTGGGGGTTACAGCTTTCTCCAGGTTTACAGCGTGTCTGGGAAACTAGTAGTCTGGGGGTTACAGCTTTCTCCAGGTTTACAGCGTGTCTGGGAAACTAGTAGTCTGGGGGTTACAGCTTTCTCCAGGTTTACAGCGTGTCTGGGAAACTAGTAGTCTGGGGGTTACAGCTTTCTCCAGGTTTACAGCGTGTCTGGGAAACTAGTAGTCTGGGGGTTACATCTTTCTCCAGGTTTACAGCGTGTCTGGGAAACTAGTAGTCTGGGGGTTACAGCTTTCTCCAGGTTTACAGCGTGTCTGGAAAACTAGTAGTCTGGGGGTTACAGCTTTCTCCAGGTTTACAGCGTGTCTGGGAAACTAGTAGTCTGGGGGTTACATCTTTCTCCAGGTTTACAGCGTGTCTGGGAAACTAGTAGTCTGGGGTTACATCTTTCTCCAGGTTTACAGCGTGTCTGGGAAACTAGTAGTCTGGGGGTTACAGCTTTCTCCAGGTTTACAGCGTGTCTGGGAAACTAGTAGTCTGGGGGTTACAGCTTTCTCCAGGTTTACAGCGTGTCTGGGAAAACTAGTAGTCTGGGGGTTACAGCTTTCTCCAGGTTTACAGCGTGTCTGGGAAACTAGTAGTCTGGGGGTTACAGCTTTCTCCAGGTTTACAGCGTGTCTGGGAAACTAGTAGTCTGGGGTTACAGCTTTCTCCAGGTTTACAGCGTGTCTGGGAAACTAGTAGTCTGGGGGTTACAGCTTTCTCCAGGTTTACAGCGTGTCTGGGAAACTAGTAGTCTGGGGGTTACATCTTTCTCCAGGTTTACAGCGTGTCTGGGAAACTAGTAGTCTGGGGGTTACATCTTTCTCCAGGTTTACAGCGTGTCTGGGAAACTAGTAGTCTGGGGTTACAGCTTTCTCCAGTTTACAGCGTGTCTGGGAAACTAGTAGTCTGGGGGTTACAGCTTTCTCCAGGTTTACAGCGTGTCTGGGAAACTAGTAGTCTGGGGGTTACAGCTTTCTCCAGGTTTACAGCGTGTCTGGGAAACTAGTAGTCTGGGGGTTACATCTTTCTCCAGGTTTACAGCGTGTCTGGGAAACTAGTAGTCTGGGGGTTACATCTTTCTCCAGGTTTACAGCGTGTCTGGAAACTAGTAGTCTGGGGGTTACATCTTTCTCCAGGTTTACAGCGTGTCTGGGAAACTAGTAGTCTGGGGTTACACTTTCTCCAGGTTTACAGCGTGTCTGGAAACTAGTAGTCTGGGGGTTACAGCTTTCTCCAGGTTTACAGCGTGTCTGGGAAACTAGTAGTCTGGGGGTTACAGCTTTCTCCAGGTTTACAGCGTGTCTGGGAAACTAGTAGTCTGGGGTTACAGCTTTCTCCAGGTTTACAGCGTGTCTGGGAAACTAGTAGTCTGGGGGTTACAGCTTTCTCCAGGTTTACAGCGTGTCTGGGAAACTAGTAGTCTGGGGGTTACATCTTTCTCCAGGTTTACAGCGTGTCTGGGAAACTAGTAGTCTGGGGGTTACATCTTTCTCCAGGTTTACAGCGTGTCTGGGAAACTAGTAGTCTGGGGGTTACATCTTTCTCCAGGTTTACAGCGTGTCTGGGAAACTAGTAGTCTGGGGGTTACATCTTTCTCCAGGTTTACAGCGTGTCTGGGAACTAGTAGTCTGGGGTTACAGCTTTCTCCAGGTTTACAGCGTGTCTGGGAAACTAGTAGTCTGGGGGTTACAGCTTTCTCCAGGTTTACAGCGTGTCTGGGAAACTAGTAGTCTGGGGTTACAGCTTTCTCCAGTTTACAGCGTGTCTGGGAACTAGTAGTCTGGGGTTACAGGTTCAGCGTGTCTGGGAAACTAGTAGTCTGTTACCTTTCTCCAGGTTTACAGCGTGTCTGGGGGGGGTTACATCTTTCTCCAGGTTTACAGCGTGTCTGGGAAACTAGTAGTCTGGGGTTACATCTTTCTCCAGGTTTACAGCGTGTCTGGGAAACTAGTAGTCTGGGGTTACAGCTTTCTCCAGTTTAAGCTATGGATAACTAGTAGGTCAGACTGGGTTCTTTAGTCTTAGTATGACAACCAAACTCTGAATTCAAATCAGCTTTACTCCACTTAAAAATTAACCTTTTATCACATTCTGCCTGTATGCAGAGGTTGAATAAATACATATTCTTATTTCAATACTACTTCTAGGTTATGGAGGTGTGTGGTGTAATGGATAGAGTCGTAGGAAATGGACTTATCGACCTGAGTTCAAATCCTAGATGAGGCTGTCTACATTTTACATAGCGCTAATACCCTTGGGAAAGGTATGCATCCACCTAGCAGGGCAGACTGGGCTCTTTAACCTTGGATAGGCAACCAGTCTAGGAGAAGGAAAACTTCCCATTCAAACCTGTTAAACTCTGCTTAAGAAATTGACCTTGTTTCACATCCTGTTCATGCGGAGAGGTTTAAAAAGTTTAACTAACAATGGAAATAAAATTTCAGTAAATATTATACATTAAAACTATAAGAAATAATTAGTTAATAATAATAAATAGATATGTGATTAAAATTACTTATCAACTTGTGTTGCCATGACAATGTATATATTGAGCCTCTCAGTGTCCATTACAGTTTGACCTCAATTTTACAGATATTTTCTTAAACTACTTCATGTTTATGTTTACTATTAGCAGCGACAATACAATCCCATAATCATATATTATTTCTATAATGGACTTGTAGGTTTATACGTAGGAGACAATTGATCTATTGCATATAAACATACAGTGTCATCATTCATCACACGGAAAAGAGAGACAAAATGGCTGAGTCTTTCATTGAATGGTGGGAAGGTGAATAATGTTCAATGAAGAAACCTTCTGTTTATTGGATTCATTTACAAAACACACAATTTTACTTTAACTGATTTCTTACTTATATCTCACGTAGGAAGCGCGTGGTGTAATGGTTAAAGTCATAGGAAATGGGAATCCATGCTGATAATAAAGTTTTTGAAAATAACCTTATTTCTCACTGGGGATTCCTCATGTTAGAAAATAACAAGAACTTAAATATCATGAAGAATATATTAAAAATAAAGAAATTCAAGCAACGAATTTAACTCAAATAAAGCTAAAAAAAATTTATTGCATTCAGATATTGACAATTCTATAGAAACTTGTCCTTTTTCTGCAGAGTTTTTATAGATAAAATTACAATATCAATATTAAGACACACATGTGAATGAATGTTTTTCTTATTAGATTGAAAACTAGACTTCAAAGTTTTTAAATGTCATCCTTGGCCAGTTGAAAAGGGCTTAAAGTAAGTAAGTCCTGAGTTATGGAATCCTTTGGTAAGCGAATAAGTCCTATCCTGCGTATTGTTAAAGGTCCAGTGATTTAATCCTATGTCCGTCGTCCACGAAAGTTCAAGTAGTTATGAGCAAGGTTAAAGAGCCCGGTCTGCCCTACTATTTACCCATAGCTGGAGGGAGAGTAGGCTTCATACCTTTCCCAAGGGCATTAGCGCTAAGTGAAATGCAATTACCATGTCCAGAATTTGAACTCGGGGCGACGAGTCCATTTCCCATGACCTTAACCATTACACCATGCGCTTCTGACTTTTTTCTATATAAGGTGTGTGTTGAAAGCCCACTCATACTTATAGACTCGGCGAGAACCATGTGATCTCTCTTGGCCAATCACTGGCTGTACTCTGCTGCTGATACAATATTTAACCAGGCAGTATTGCTCATAACTACTTGAACTTTCGTGGACGATGGACATGGGATTAAATCACTGGACCTTTAACACTATGCAGGATAGGACTTATTCACAGGATGGGACTTATTCACTTACCAAAGGATTCTATAACTCAGGACTTACTTACTTTAAGCCCTTTTCAACTGGCCAAGGATGACATTTAAAAACTTTGAAGTCTGGTTTTCAATCTAATAAGAAAAACATTCATTCACATGTGTGTCTTAATATTGATATTGTAATTTTATCTATAAAAAACTACTCTGCAGAAAAAGGACAAGTTTCTATAGAATTGTCAATATCTGAATGCAAGAAAATTTTTTTAGCTTTATCAAAAGTATTTATTTTATTTCCCCTTAGTCTTTGGCATATTGTCGGACAAAGAAGAACAAACACAAAAGTAAAATGCAGACACTTGTATTACAAAATTTACAAGGTTTACAAAAGTACAAGGATTTACAAAAGGGTTTAACAACAAAAAGGGTTTGCAAATTAAATGGAATTGGCGACAAGACTTATCTGTTCTAAGAGTTCTTGGTGTCGTGGTGATAGAGGTGTTCTGTCGTTGATAGGAAAATGGCTCTAAGAAGCTTCTCGGGTCGTTTCTCGTTCTTCAGTCAGTATGCTATTAAAACAGCCAGTTACAGTATGCTGAAGTAATGCCTTAGAAAGTTTGTGGAAGTTTTTAGGGAACGGTGATACCGCGACTACCCTAAGTGCATGCTCTGTGATAAGTGATGTAGGGTTCCCATTGGCGATTTGTCCCCCTAGTGGCAGGGGAAGATAATTCACATGGAATTTCTGACATTATTTGAGTTAAATTCATTGCTTGAATTTCTTTATTTTGAACATATTCTTCATGATATTTAAGTTCTTGTTATTTTCTAACATGAGGAATCCCCAATGAGAAATAAGGTTATTTTCAAAAACATTATTATCAGCATGGATTCCCATGACTCTCTCTTGACACTCATCCCTATTGTCATTGCTCCTACAAAGTCCTACTCACAACATCCAGTATCCACACATAGATGATCAATGTAAGTTTTTGTTGGTTGGTCCACTCTGGTGTGTCCATGTGTAGGTGTTCACAGAACATCACTTACGAGTTCATTCTTATATCTCCAGCAGTGTCTGGCATGTCTTGTTTGTTTCACTTGGATGTTTGTATGATAGGAGGTAAGTGGCCAGACAGCTGCTATGTTCAGGATTTGTTCATGGCAGCACAGAACATTGTATAGTTCCTATCACTAAAAGATTATCATGACTATTTTTAAAATGAATCATTTAAAATGAATCATATATGATTTTTTTAAAATTAATTCTTTAAATTTTGCTTAATTGAGTGCTAGAATAATATTAAAAACAATAATAATTAAACAGCTCATTTTTCCCCTTTTATTTATTCATATTTTGGTTTACTGAACATAAAAACAAATTCTTCAGTCAAAGACTTATACCATAGAATTACAACTTTACTCATAAATAATTCAGTAATTAATGCTAAAAAATGTTGCCAGAAATAATAATTTCCTCATTAAATTCAAAATTTATGATAAAAGTTTAAAAACTTGTTAAAGCTTAAAATTTTTTGATAAAAGTTTAAAACGTCATGAGAAAAATCTTTGAATTTATAAAAGCTTTCAAATTTATGATGAAAACTTAAAAATTTATGACTGAAAAATAAATTAAAACCTTACAATAAGCATTTTTTCTGAAAGCTTTTTAAACATTCCTTATTAGGAACAATAATGAATAGTATTGAATTGATTTTCCTATAAAATTGAATTCCTATAAAAGACTAAATAACTTTTTTTTAAGTATAACATAAATTATCCTCTTTAGAATGAAATAAATTTAATTTTAATATGGAATTAATTTTTATTTTCAATAGGATGTAAGAATCTCAAATTGCCTCAATAAATTCAGGCCAACCTCATTTGTCAAGAAGTCAGATGACTTGATACTCTTTTACACTCTTTAAGTGTGAGATTATGTAAGGAAGTTCAGTTTCCAATTATAATCAAAAAAGAAAAAAGATAAAAAGATAAAACAAAACCGAAAATTTGGTAAAGTCATAGACAAAAAGTTCATTTATCTTCAGTGATAAATGGCAGCCAAGTTATAAAATAAAAGTTTGGGGTTAGAAAGAAGGAGGAAATGAAAAGAGAGGAAGTGGGAAGATCAAATGAAAACATCAAACACACAATGAAAAAGGAAGCAGTAAAAAAAAAAACACGAAATCCCCCCAGAGTTAGACCGTATGCTTCTTTAGTGTCTTGTAAGACAAATTTCTTCTAACAAAATCATTTTTTTTTTGTTGTTGCCTATTTTTTTTTACAAAGATTTAAAATAAAATGGAAAAGCCGCATAACACAGTATAACGAATGTTTTCAATGTTGGCAAAATTGTAAATTAAATTATGTCCAGGTTGAACATCCCAAGGACAAAACATCCAGGCGCTAAGATCTGAGCTGGATACTTCCAGGCTAAAACATCGGATTATCTATATAGTAATATTCATGTTCCTATAAAATACGTCCATTATCATCTTGAAACACCCTCTGCTTAAAAATGAGACCATCCAAATATTCCCAGATGGAATACAAAAATATAAATCCTAATTATCTGGTGTTGCTTATCCATCGAATTCTTATTTCTTATGAGTGTGGTCATCTCAGCTGAATAATGGACCATTCTGTTTTTTATCATAAAGAAAGAAAGGGAAGAAAAAGGACATGCTACACAGAAAAAATATAATATAAGAAAGAAAAAAGAAAGAGGGTAGGAGAAAGATATAGAGAGGGGATGAGGGTGCAGAAGTGATATTGCTAATCTGTTTCAATTGAACATAATGAAAAGATGAAAAGAAGGAGAGAAAGAAAGAAAAAAAGAGTGAGAGAGAGTTAAATGAAGATTATTATACTTTTTACATATTGAATTATTTAGCAATCGCTTTTAAGTAAGCATATCAAATGTTGTAATAATTAAATTATCATATATATATTTCAGGAGAAAATTTCTTATTTGAAGAAATTGTTTTTAGATTTTTTGAAAGGGAGCATTATAGAAGAACTATAAAAATTAAAGTGTTTTTGAGGGTTTGACATGCTATTAAAATCCGAGTAGACGAGTGTGTTAGTAGTAGCAAGTCCATCTGTTCCGTGTAAAACCTCTTTGAGATGGGTTATTTTTTAATGCTCTTATATATGTGAGGGAGAGTTCTTGGGAGTTGTGTATATGCCCAATATATATATATATATATATATATATATATATATATATATATATTCAGGGTGTCCATAAAGTCCTGCAACAGTTTTAAAATTGAAAACTTAATAACTCACGTTGTACAAATGATAGAATCATTGAGTAAAATCCAAATGAAAATTCAACTCTTGTAGTTTTATTTTTTATGTATGTTTTGATTATTGCATTTCAACAAAATTGCCATTTAAATCTGCTGCATTACTTTATGGACACCCTATATATATATATATATATATATATATAGAGAGAGAGAGAGAGAGAGAGAGAGATAGCAACTGATTACACAGGCGATTTGTTTATAATAATTGAGACTTGTGTAGGATCAGCCCCACAATTTTTGGGGGGCGGGGACAGGGGTAACCAATGATAGAAAAGAATACAACTATTTCATGGATTGTACTTAGAAGAACACTTCATAACACCAGTTACTGTAAGTAATATTGGAAATTCCATAACCAATTATCTCCCCCTGCCGCTCGGAGGCGGGTCGCCAACATCGTATGTTGGCGCCAAAAATCAAAAACTTCACTTATCGCATAGCAGTATTGGAGGAGAACACCAAGCTCTCATTACCAAGCCCAAACCAGGGCCCACTTATCCCAGAACTCTACAACCAGCTCCCTTCTAAGGCATTGTATCTGCATACGTTAAAAGGCAGGTACAATAGCACACTTACTGAAGGATGAGAAACTATCGAGACGAAGCATCTTATCAACATTTTCTACCGATGAAAAGAATACCCTGTTATCACCATTATTCCAAGAAAATTACTTACTCAGATAAGTCTGTAGCAAATACCATTAAAATTTGCAACAATTTTATGTCATTTTGTCAATACAAGTGTCTGCATTTACTTTTGTGTTTGTTCCTTCTTTGTCCGACAATTTGCCTACAACTACGGAGAAATAAGAGCTCCTTCGAAAACCTTAAATACTCTTAGGAAAGGTTATCAAATAAGTTAACCAATTATTGTGGTATAAAGATCAGCAAGTCTGAAATACAATTGTATATATTTACCCAACCCCTCAACAACTGGCAGGATTTTACACCATCTCAATTTTCAAGTAGAGTACAGGTGGTCTAAATTCAGAGTTTACCTTCTTCTTGTCTGCACTTCTAGTTACCCATAACTGGATAAAGAAGAGAGATGAGTGCAAAATGAAACACAAACAGCCTCATACAGGATTTGAACTTGGATCACTGAGTCCATTTTCTATGACAATAAATTCCTGTTGTTAGTGACTTTGATTCTAACTGTGTGCTCCATACTTCTTGCCTTGTGCTAAATCAAACAAAGTTTAGTAAATGTAGCATCTCATTTAGTGTAATGCTTAACAAATTAGATTAACAGACCATTGTTAGTGAGTTTGATTCTCACTGGGTGCCCCATACTTCTGGTCTTGTGCTTTTTAGATATTAACATCCTCCAAAAAATTCAATGTTATTACTACAAGCATTTTCTTATTTGTATTTTTAGAATAAATTTTTCTGACTCATTGGAAAGAATTTTTAAAAAGCATGACAATATTTGTTATATCATTTTTGACAAGTTTATTCTGATAAGGCAACATTGCCATTGAAGGTCAAAGAAACATAAACCAGGATCTTTATGGCACCAGCGTCATAACACTGGCACTCTTCAAAAATATCATTCTCTTTGCTGTCCAAAAATATGGCAAGAGTAAACAAGAACAAAAGAATCTTTTGTTTTATTTGTCGAGGAGATTTAAAGAGAGAAAGTCTGTTTGGAAGGAGAGCAATTTCTAAGTCATTTTCATAATTCAGGTTTTATCAAGTGATATTTTTATAACTTTTTTTCCTTTCAGTGCACAAAGCAACATTCACTTACCCACCCAACAGGGGATAACAAAATTCTCTGCCCAAAGTGTGGGTGATACTGTGCATCAGAATTCAGGCTGCAATTCTGACTGCAGAGTTCTGAATCGTGGACTCATAAGTAATAAACCAGATCTTTTTGAAGGAATGGGTTGTGTATGTTTTGAAATAAATTAATTCTTAATGGATACACGATTTTTTTTAATAAATACATTTTTCTATTTAACCCTTAGATGAGACCCTAACAGGTACTACCATTCCGGGTCAGAGTGGACCAGGGAGCAATGGTGGTAAAGGGGTGCTTCATATTCCCCAAACCTCCAAAACTGGAACCTCACCATCAGATAGAGTTTAATGTCATTCCCAGGACATGAAGACCCTCAGGCACCGCCTTCTAGTACCCATATGATAAAAAGAGTTGGGGCTTGCCATAAGGGCAATAGGGTTGGGCCAATCATATAGGTGCTAGGGCTTGATGTGACCAGCCAATTGATCGGAGGGGGTATTTCCAACCGACTGACCGTCTATCCCAAATGGAGTTTTGCAAGTCATGGACTGCTCAGCCACCAAGACTCCATCCTTAAGCATCATGGGTCGCCAGCCACGGCTAACAGGTGGCCCCATTTCGGGGAGTATGTATGTATGCATAGATAGTAATGAATATTGGCAACAGATGTTGCAATGGAACACTTTCTTTGACTAGAAACTCTGTTACCAGAATATCTGGCACTGGTTTGATTATTCTTCGTCTATACTTCGTCTAGATATTGATAAATCCTGACCGAGGCTGTTTGCATTTCAGATTTTCACATGACGCTAATACCCTTGGGAAAGGTATGAATCCAACTATCATCCCTCCAACTATGGGGAAATAATAGAACAGAATGGACTCTTTGACATTGGTTAGTGTCATATAGTACCTTGATAATGAGAATGAAATCGTCTGTTTTTCCTATAAACAACGAGATCTCACGGGACTTGTTAATCCAGCCTAGCAATAGCTAATTACTCTGTTTACCTTGTATCTTTGCTTTGTAAACCCTTCTCCTATCCTTAATAGTGGTTGTGTTTCTTCATATCATTTCTCTGTTAACTCTGATGCTCGAGTTACAACAGTTAGACAAGCAGTCTAGGGGAAGGAAAACTCTGAATTCAAACCTCTTAAATAGAGTTTAAGAAATTGAGCTCGTGTCACATCCTACTCGTGTGAAGGGATTGGTGAATATGCATACTTTGTCTAGACGTCTAGACTTCATCACTTTATTATAAAAGTTGTTCAACTGAGCACATGTCTTCATTTAAATAAAAATCATCTCCTTGTTTCATCTACTTATACAAACACAGTATATGTTGTCAGATTAAATCTGATAGCACAGGATTCATCACCTACAACCATCTTTCTGCTGACATTGTTACATGTGGTTATGCTATCTATTTCCTCATGCTTTTAAATTTCTGCCTTTAATCTAAGAACAACATTACCTCAAGTTTTGAAATGTTGTTTAATAAAAAATTATATTTGCATATGTCTGAAGCACAGTGATTGCTGCCATTTTGAATAGTCTCAAAACAAATATTTTTGTGAGATTAAAGTAATTTTTGCTATAAATCAATTTCAAACAATGCAGAGTTTACATCTATGGAAAAAATTCAGAAAATGTTTTTTTAGCTCAGTCGGTAGAGTATCCGGCTGGGAACCTCAGGGTTCCTAGTTTGATACCGGTCCTTGCCAACTCTGCGTATGAGTAGCACAGGGATCTGTATGGTAAAATGGGGAGCTGATGGTAGGTGTGGCACTGAACACTAAAAAACAATCTCCTTGGTCTAACACTAGTGAAAAGGGGATAGACTCCCTCGCCGTCTGGTTGATACCGACTTTAGGCCACCCCAAACACTTTACTTTATTTTATATATATATTTACCAACTCCTCCACACGAGCAGGATACGACACAGGGTCAATTTCTTAAGCGGAGTTCAACAGGTTTGAATTCAGAGTTTTCCTTCTCCTAGACTGGTTACCTAGTCATGGTTAAAGAGCCCAGTCTGTCCTGCTATTTACCCATAGCTGGAGGGAGAGTAGGATTCATACCTTTCCCAAGGGTATTAGTGCTAAGTGAAATGCAATTACTACGTCCAGGATTTGAACTCGGGGCGACGAGTCCATTTCCCATGACCTTAACCATTACACCACACGCTTCCTATATATTATATATATATATATGTGTGCGTGTGTTTTGTTCAGAAAATATCCAGACACACATATGCACATGTGTACTTATCGGCACATGTTATGTATATTGACAAATATCTATGAAATGAAATAAAACTTTGTAAGTGTCGTTGTATAGAAGAAGCGTGTTTGAACAGAGCAAGTCAGCTGATATATGTTTCAATTACATGATCAGAAAATCTTCTAGCATAGTCATTATTAATTCTATTGATCTACACAGTTTTGCCCATGACAGCGACATATAAGTAATAACCATTGTGCATTTGTATAGAAAAAAAAATATATTAACTGGCAAGGTTACTTGGTTCTGCCTGGCTCAACATACTTTCTATATTAATTAATAATCATTAAACATAAAAAGAAATATTTGTCAAAAAATAAAAATAGACAACTTATTATACCTGGTTTTTGTCATTTATTGAGGTCCACTTATTATTTTATTGCTTTTCCCAATCTGATTTTATTAACCGAAAACTTATAATCTTATTATAATGGAGATTGTGTGTTTGTTTGTCTGTAACCGAAACTAAATCACTACTCAAGTCACAATTCCCTTAGTTATTTACATCACATTCACCATGAATTTATTTTTATTCAAACCTTAATTATTGATAAAATTGGTATACTTTATTAATACTGTTGAATTAATCTACATACTAATAACATGCAAGTATATTTATATATTCAACAAAATAGTGGTTTACAGTGTGAATGAGAATGCTAATTTGCATATTGATATTAAGAATTTGATTTTAATAAAATATGCTTAGTGTTATTGATTTCTAATTGTTTGGTTTTCTCTTAACGAATCTGAGCAAAAATCTTGGGGATAAACCTTAAAAGAAATCCATAAACAAGATGAAAGAACTGTAATTTTATTAAATACTTCATAATCTAACTAAATAGAGAAATTAGGAAAAATGAAAGATGGGAGTGATGGAAAATGATGGAAGAGTTAGATTTAAAGCTGTTCTATTTTTCGATTATACCCCCTCAGTTTATCTAAATTGTTTCTAATTTGATACAATATTTTATTACACCAAAACCTAAATACTTGCACCCGAAGGTGCATATATTTGCTAGTATATATAATTTTCTTTTGCAGTTTTGTTTATTTCTTTAAATCTGGTCAAAATTTCATGGATCAACTCGCATATGTATGTGTGTATATGTACAGGTGTAATCTTATTAATATATTAGTTTACAAAAACAAGTGTGCATGTATATGTTTGTAGTTATCTATACCTGTATATATGAAAATATATATACATATCCATAAGTATATGAATACATATATATGTTTAGATAAGTACATGAGTCTGTATAATATGGTTATCCTTGTATTTAAATATGTAAGTATATATATAAATAAGTAATGTATTTATAATTGTTTATGTAATCATGTGTGTATGAAAGTTTACATATTGTATACATTGTATCTGTGAGTGGGCAAAAGTATATCTTTATTAATTACCACAATCAACAAAAATATTCAAAAATTAAATCAGATCAGAAGACTGATGTAAAAATACTGACAAATTCTGTTTGTTCATTTAATTTTGATTTTCTATAGCAATGGTTTATTCTATAGTATATCAGGTTAATTTCTATAGTAATAGTCGATATATGCATGGTGTTTTTCTATGGTAACGGTTTATTTGATATTATGCATGGTTTATTTCTATAGTAATAATTTGTTTGATAGAATTCATGGAAGTCAAAAAATATTAACAATATTCAAGACATCTAGACATCATCACTTTATTATAAAAGTTGCTCATCTATAGTTTTAATCACACTTAACTTTAATCCAAACCTTTGAGAACTGGATCATTTTTATATTGTTGTACAAATTGTAAAAAAAAATTACATGAATTACAAAACTTTTTATACAAATTTAGATTTCAATGTTAATGAAGATTCTTAAACTTTTAAGTTTTAAACAATCAGAAAAATGTTTAGTATAGCAATATAAGTCATTAATTTTTTAGTGTATGAAGAATCTTTTTAAAATGAATTTTTCTTAATTGCTGTTGGAAAAATGTGTGGCATTTTTGATGCAATTCATAAAATATTGAGAGAGGAAGAGAGAAATGTTTTTGATTTAATGAATACATGCAATTTCTTGAATTTAGTGCAATACACAAACTTTAAACCAAATAATTTTTATGGATAATGATAAATTCATTTCAGAACAAGTCAAATAAGTTCAACAAAACAGCTGCATTTATTGTATCTTTTTGAATATCTTTTATGAAATAAGATTTGCAATTTCATTACAATTTTGAAAAAAGTTCTCTGTGAATTTGTCATGTGTATTAAATCTCTTGTCATTTTTTAAATAATTTTTTACATAACTAATTCAAAGTAGAAAATATAAAAGTCAGCAGATATGTTTATTTTTCTCTCTCTTGAAAAGAACCAAAATTGTAATAATTTTTCTGTGGAGAAAAGATGACTGGTATCAGAAAACATTTAAAACAAAACTAACTAAGCCATAAAACAAATGTTGCCAAATAATATTCACCTGGAAAAGGAAAAATGACAAAAATCTCATAATTCAGGTTGTAAATGACACTGATAAAGTTTTTTTTCATAAACATTTTAAAATGATATCATTTTATTTTATCAAAATTTAAATATTTTTGTTATCAATAAATATAAAAACAATTCAATTGAAAAAAAAAAAAAATTTTTTCTGTTTTTTTTTTCCATAAGTATAAACTGTTAACATTGATAGAAAAAAATTCTAAAAGAGAAATTTTTTCATTTAAAAAAAAAAATTCCCTTTATTTATTGAATGACCCTTGTAACTCAAACAATATTTGTTGTTATAGAAACCTTTGGGATAATTAAAAACATGTTGACAAATACCCAAGTAGTATACCAGAAAATCTAAACATCTATGAAATACAAAAAACTGCTTTTACCGACACTGCTCATATAAACCTTAGTAAGACACTGACCATATAAATATTTATAAAGCATTGTTCATGTAAATATATATAGAGCAGTATTCATATAAATCTTTGTAAAACACTTTCCAAATAAATCTTTGAAAAATACTGTCATTATAAATCTTTGTATAATACTGTCCATATGAATCTTTGTATAGCACTGTCCATATAAATCTTTATAACACATTGTCAATATAAATCTTTGTAAAGGAATTTCCATATAATTCTTTGTAAAACAATGTATATATAAATATTTCTAAAGGACTTTTCATATAAATCTTTGTAAAATACTGCCCATATAAATCATTGTAAAGGACTTTCCATATAATTCTTTGTGAAACACTGTCTATATAAATCTTTGTAGAGGACTTTTCATATAATTCTTTGTAAAACAATGTCTATATAAATCTTTGTAAAGGACTTACAAAATACATTTTTGTAAAACACTCTCTATATAAATAAATCATTCGAGAGCACTGCCCATATAAATCTTTCTAAATCACTCCCATATAAATCTCTCTTTATGGGTTGAATATGTGTATGCTAAAGGAAATTAATAAAATTAACTTATACCATTAAAAAATAAATCATCTGTAAATATATGTATTACAATAAGTTGACAATACTTACTAAATCCTAACACTGTTGCCTGCCCAGGGTTTCTGGTTGAAATTTGTTTTGCAATGATAAAATGAGAAAAAAGAAAGAAAAGAAAAACAATAATGAAAACAATAATGAAAAATAAAAAAAATAAGCAGCTGCTAAATTTGCGTAGAGAGATTTTTAGGAAGGTAATTTTGAAAATAAATTAATAAATATGCGAGAGAACTTGTTTGGAGATTCAGGAAACATCTGTAAATCTAGTAAAATCTTTACTCAATTATAACATACTATAATAAATCAAAAATTCCTTTTACATGGGCACTGAACAAAGAAAAGATTATCTTGTTGAAACAGTAATTTACAGTAATTATCACATGATGAAATTCAATAAACATGTTAACGTCTGAAATGCATTAAATACTACTCTCTTTATTAAAATGTAAGTTCCGACTGCTTTGTTCCCAAAGCGATAACATGCCTGAAAACATTACCACATTATCTTACAGCAGTCATATTCAATTACCACCTGTAGGCAAGCCGGTTCTCCGGGTGACTGAAAGACTAAAAAATGTTCTTTAAATTACAAAGAGTCTTGTTTATAACAAACTCTGCATGTGTCTGGGGACACCTGACATTTGTACAAACAACTTTTTGAAAAAGTTATGACTATCAGGCATACATATTATTACACTAAGGCTAATACCATCTCCAACACAAGCAAGTGGGTCTCTTTTTAACTACAACCCAACTTTGTCTGTTTTTAGAGCGTTTACCCAAAGTAAATACAAAATGTATTTTGCTTAGAGATTTCCTCATTTAATTTGGTTATGACATGCGAGAGGTGACGTTATCATCGAAAATAACTTCTAGTCTTATGTAAACAGATCACAAATAAAACTGTAAGTGTCAACTATATTTTCTTTATTTTATTTTTTTAACTAAACTTGGCTTGTAATTTATTTATTTTTAAAGAGAGAAATATGTGAAGTTAGTATTCCTGCACATTTCGCTTTATAAAATCAAATTACTTTTCAATTTATGTTTCAACCGTTTACCAAAATGAAAATAAAAACAATCTTCTCACCAACACATATATTTCAAAGGTGCTATATTGGAGGACGTGTCTATAATAAAAATTGGTAACAAAAGAAGTGAAATGAGAATGTATTGGATTGGGAGTGACAGGCGTAAACATTTGTAACACCAATCACAGAAGTCAGATTGAAAACAACAACATAGATCAGGATAGAGGTCAAACAAGGATGTCAAATGGAAGGAACAGTGAGATAAAAGTTGATCAGAGAAAAACACGTCAGATGGAAGCAATTAAGTGAAACATCACATACAACTGTTTCAGTCATAGAAACAAATCACAAATCATATCTATCTATCTATCTATCTATCCATTTTCTTTCTCCCCCCCCCTCTCTCTCTCTCTCTCTTGTATATATATATATATATATATATATATATATATATATATACCTATTAAAAGGGCACAAGAGACAGTATGAGAGTAAACTGTTAAAATTGGTATCTATCTATCTATCTATCATTTCTCTCTTCTATCTTTGTTTCTCTTTCTCTGTCTCTGTCCCTGTCTCTCTCTGTCTGTCTGTCTGTCTGTCTGTCTCTCTCTCTTTATATATATATATATATATATATATATATATATATATACAGTTTACTCTCGTACTGTCTCTTGTGCTGTTTATATATATATATATATATATATATATATATATATATATATATATATATATATATAAACCCGCACAAGAGACAGTATGAGAGTATACTGTCACGGTGGGTATGGACAGGCTAGCCTAGCCTATAAGCAGTAAAAGATAAAAGAAACCCGGGAGAATGTGACTGATACACAATGAGAGTTCTCTCAATCTGTGCAACGCAAAAACAATGGCCCAGTTCCACTGACATTGACTATTCTTACCTAACCCTAACCCTAACCCTAGCCCTAACCCTAACCCTAATCCTAGCCATTCTTTCTTATAGAGTTCATGTAAATGTTCATCTGGACTATTTCACCAAGAAATATCAACCATTAATGTTTGTTTTATATAGTCTCCTCTCCCTACTTCTAAAGAAAATTTAAATGACTTGAAATGTGTGAAGCTTATTGGAAATTGGGTTATCTGCCCTCGACCGGAAGTCTGGACAATAGGGGGCAGAGATAGAACCCTGACTCAACAGAACAGAGTCCGCACCCGTGAGAGAAACACGACAACTCCGACAAGCAGACATCATAGAAGCAGCGACTTTACCGGACAACTTCAGGACATTGCTGAGACAGATACAACAAAGTTAAGTTTCTTAAACATCAATGCATACTTACATATATCCCGCCAAGAGAAATTTCTGGCAACCTCTTACAGACATTTACACAATTTGTATACTCACACATTTAATACCACAACTAATAATTGTTAACCCAATTATATAATCTATAATTGCCTTGTCTCCTTTCCTTTACGACAGAGATACTATTTGACCCCAGTATTTCTGTTACTTTGCCAGAGATGTTCGCTCGGGGAGATATTAGGTATGTATGTAGAGGTTTCAGAAACTTAACTCGTGTCGTGTTGTCTCTGCAGTTGGTTCTGTGGTTGTTCCTTTAGTTCGTCTGGTCTTACCCTTTAGGTGCCAAGACAGTGTTTGTTGACCTTATTCGGTCGTTACTTGAAATGTTGTTCCCCAGTGCCAGCTAGTTGTTTTCCCTTTGCCTGTCGGGCGTGTTCTCTGGAATTTTAGGGGTCTGCCCCTGGCGTCTGATTCCAGGAACTAATAGGGGCAGATAACCCAATTTCTGATAAGTTAAACCAGTAACACTGGCATAACTATGATGAGAATTATTAAAAGACATGGAAAGTCCCGCCCGTGATATGAAAAGGGGCCATCCCTTCAGAAATACAGGGGATTGACAATAACTTATGTAACCGCATAGATTATGTAACAAAATGTCTGTAAATTCAGATTACTGTTATTGTTAAATTTCTACGCTAACTGTAACACTTCATCTTTGTGTCCATTGTTGTTCTTTTTAACAAACACAAGACTTGGATATTTTAAGACGTCTTTATTCAACCCAAGCTAAACGAACAAACACAGAGTGAAAATAGCTATATCGGAGAGACGTCTGTTTCCTCTAAAAAAAACTAGCTAAACTGACAATTTCTGTTAGGCTTTGACTTATCAAGACCAAGTTAGTAAATAGTCAAGTTTTGTTAATTATATTTACGTTTTCTTCTATGATTCAGAAATTACTGTTACCTTTTGAATTTCTACACTACCGTACATAGTTTATAGACAGCCCATCAATTTTTAAATTATAGCCACTATCTTGAAGGAACGGTTTTCTGTATTAATTTCTACTGTACATTGTTTTCCCAGTATTTACAATGTTAAGAACAATCATTGCCAACAACTCTTGGAAATCTGTTCAACAAAGGTCAGTAAGAGGATGGACTGAAATGCTTATAGGCTGAAAAAAGGATCAAAGCACTGCAGCACCGATGAAAGAAGTATGTGCAACGCATGTGTGACTATGTTGAAAAACAAACTTCATTTGGTCACATTCCATGAGAATACTTTGGGTAGCCTTTCAACTTTTCAGTCGGCCCTCGAATTTACGGACTGCTAAAATGGACAAAATCCTATAAGGTTTCATGTCTTTAACGAAGATGTAATTTTAATTTTAGAAAACCTAAAACTATGGAATTAAAATAACGGATCAATGGAACTTTGGAATCCTTTAAAATAATTAAACTAGTACATAGTAGGGTGGACTAGGCTCTCTAACGTTGGTATGGCAACTGATAGAGGGAAGTAAAACTTTGAATTCAAATATGTTTTACAAAATTGACCTTTTGTCAATGACCGCGCGGAGGGGTTGGTAAATGCATACAAAACAGCTGAAGGAAATTTCTTCTGACAAAAATGTTTAAGCACCGAGTTGATCTTATAAGCCATTCACTTGATTATGTGCTAATTTTCTATATTGTCTATAACTGTGTATTATGGACGGACTGGTCCCTTTAGACTTGATTTGGCAACCAATCTAAGAGAAGGAAAACTCTGAATGCAAACCTGAAAAAAACCCACTTTAAAAAATTGTGTCACATTTTACACATTGGGGGTAAATACATATATAGACCACTGTGTATTAAAGCTCATTCAGTAGCGCCAGTAGCATCTTATTAGGAACCACAAGGTTCTGAGTTCGATACCGGCCCTCGCCAAACAGTGTATTAGTATCGCAGGGAGCTGTGCGGTAAAGTGAGGAGCTGATGGTAGTTGTAACGCTTCACCTCGACGCAAAAATGATCTCATTGGTTAGCGCTAGTGAAAAGGGGATAGATTCCACGCTATCTGGTCAATACCGACTTTAGACCACCCCGATGACTCAGTGTATTAAAGATGTCTGGTCGACTTATGAGCATAGAAAAATGAATTAAGTTAATTTTATTATTCAGTTTATGGTTGAGAATTTAACTTGATTTTGGGTCATAAAATGGCTTCAATTAAAATAGGATTGTTCTCACTCTAATACGTTTCTTCGACAAATCTATGTATAAAATTATATGAAAAATATTTATTTTGTTTTAAAACTTATATATATACTTATAGGGAAATATAAACTTATATAATCAGTAATGCAGAAGGTTGAGTGGTTCTTCTGTGATAAATTAATAGATACTAATGCCATAGTTTTAGGACAAAGTGTTGATAGCTTCAAGCAACTCTTATGGTAAGCTGAACATATTGCATAAGATGGAAGATTTGATTTCATGCAGACCACCCAGTAGAAAGGGGGTTCTTTTGCCAACTTTATTGGAGACTCACTGTGAGAAAATCCTGGAAGGAGGAGGAAGGAAAGGGTGGAAGTGGAAGGAGAGGAAGAGGGGGGTATGAATATGAAAATATAAATATTTGCTTCAAGTAAGTAATGTATGGGTTAGGGCATTATGTACATCTTAATTCATTGAGTCTTTTAAGAGAGTCGGTATAATTATATTTGCTTTTACTTTCCTTCTCACATGTTTTCATCATCTTAGTTGATGACTTTTATTTTCTATAACTCTTTCTCAATTAATATTGTTTTATACTCTATATATATATATATATATATATATATATATGTGTGTGTGTGTGTGTGTGTGTGTGTGTGTGTGTGTGTGTAAAATACTCAATGATGAGAGATATTGACAAGAATATTTATTCAGGTTTATCTAACCTTTGGAGATAGATAGCTAGTTACTTCTATTAATGTATTTTTATTTTACTCTTCGTGTCTCACTCTCTCTACCTAGCCAGACACACCCAGGTGCACGGAGGTACACGCAGATGCACACACACACACACACACACACACACATACACAAAAAATCCCCATATATATATATATATATATATATAAAAATAAAAGGCCTTAGATACCATGGGTATCGTGATAATGGACCATTTCCACTCGTGGGTATCTGGGCCCACAGAACTTCTTTAGACCACTTTTCTTTATTAAGACTGGCAAATGGCCAAATTCAGTTTACATTTGTACCAGCCTAGAAACACCTTGTATCAAGAAACTTGGTACCACAAAGAATATATATATATATATATTATATATATATATATATATATATATATATATATATATATGAGGATGGATAGGAGGGTTGTAGTAAATCCGACAGAATGTTTTAAAGAATAGAGGAAAAAGGGGACAAAAAGAACCAACTAAAACAAGTAGATATAGGAGCTATATTTTGTCCTGCTTTTATTAGAACATTACCAGTAATGTTCTAATAAAGATTGATGAAATCCTGCTCAAGGCAGAACGAAATATATCTCCCACATCTACTTGTTTGAGTTGGCTCTTTTTGTCCCCTTTTTCCCTCTATTCTTTAAAACATACTGTCGGATTTACTCCAGCCCTCCTATTCATCCTCTCACACAACAATGGCTTGAAGCCAACACTAATTGATAATAATTAAAAGGTAAGTAATAATTAAACATATTCCTGTTTGGAACATAAATAAAGAAAAGATGCTATACAAAATGTAATTTTAATACAAGACAGAACAATTAGTTATTTTGTTTTCTTATTGTCATCACTTAGTTTTTGTTTGTTTTGTTTGTTTTATGGCATATCAACCTCAGTGGGTCATTTAATGCCGATAAATTTTGAAATAAATTCTATTCTTAATGGATAATACATTTTTTTATAAATACATTTTTCTATTTAACCCATAGATGGGACCCTAACAGGTACTACCACTCCGGGTCAGAGTGGACCAGGGAGCAATGGTGATGAAGGGGTGCTCCACATTCCCAAACCCCAAAACTGGAACCTCACCATCAGATAGAGTTTAACGTCATTCCCAGGACATGTAGACCCGCAGCCCCCACCTTCTAGCACCCATATAATAAAAAGGGGTTGGGGCTTGCCATGAGGGCAATAGGGTTGGGAAAATCATATATGTGCTAGGGCTTGACATGACCAGCCGATTGATCGGAGGGGGCCTCTCCGACGCCCGTCTAGCCGAAGATAGGGCCAAAGTGGAGTATTGCATGTCATGAACTGCTCATCCACCTGGGCTCTATCCTTAAGCATCACGGGTCGCCACCCACGGCAAACAGGTGGCCCCATTGGGGAGTCTTACCCCTCTGCAGAGGAGCAGTCGGTGCATTCTAACGCCCCAGACGGCAGGGCGGTCACTTAGTTTTAAAAATTGTCCAAATACTTTCATTCTCACCGTATATATTCCTGATGCTTCATCGTGAAGTTCTGCAGAGCTCAGGTATTGCTACGATTTCATGAGGAATAACATTTGTAGTTCTTCAGTTGTGTGCGGTCCATATTTAAATACTTAAGCCTTCTGTTATTCCCAAAGGAAATAAGCAAAAGGAGAACCCGTCACAGGATGTCACGACGTATTGAGTTGATACGCAGAATTTCCTTAGTTGCCTTTGTCGTATGCGCGGTGGCTCCATCTTGTTGGAACTACAGAGGTGGATTTTCAAGCTCGTTGAATCTTCTGCTCCAGGATGTTGCGTAACATATTTACATAACGATAGGATGTAACTGACACCGTGACTTCTTCTTCCTCCAAAAATTATGGTCCCATTTATCCAAATGATGGTAACTGAAATGGAACGGGTGATGTTGCACAAAAAAACATCCCTCCAATTTGCGTACTGCTTCAAGTACCTGTACGAAAGCAGTTTTCAATCCGAAAGGTAATTTTGCAGGACTCTACAATAAAAGTAAAAAGTAAAGTCGTCGGGGTGACCTAAAGTCGGTATCAGCCAATCAACGCGGGAGTCTATCCCTTTTTCACAAGCGCTAGACCTAGGAGATTTTTTTTTTTGCGTCTGGGTGGAGCGCCACACCTACCATCAGCTCCTTAATTTTCGCGCACAGATCCCTGTGCTCCTCATACGCTGAAAAATGTTCATATTATGAGTGATCATTTCCTAAGTTTAGTTGAACTGAAGGTAAAACGTGTTGGACACTCATTGAAACTCAAACTCATTAACAGTGATCTATTTTGCTAACCATTACCCCACAGAATACACCCGAAATGAATACTTGGTACAATGACACAAGTATAGAGCACCTAGCAAGGATTGAACTCACTACTCAGTAGTAACTGATCTGCATGATTAGCTTGCTAACCATTACACAACATCGTGAAAACGAATGTCCATATAAGGAGTGATTTGATCAATTGTAGTGATTTGCATATGAAACCTTTTGTACCAAATACAAAACGTCTTGATGTGGCATGAGAGACTTTTTATTTATTCTACAACATTCTCTCTCAATCTGATTCATGATGTACTTATTATTTTTGTATTCTTTTTCTTTTCTCGCCCTGTTGGCTGGGGCGTTAGAATACACCGACTGAACCTCTGCAGGGTGGTAAGACTCCCCCGATGGGCCACCTGTTGGCCCTGGGTGGCGATCGTGATACTTCAGGATGGAATCCTAGTGGCTGAGCAGTCCATGACATGCAACAGTCCGCTTTGGTCCAATCGGCTGGTCATGTCAAGCCCTAGTACCTATATGATTGTCCCAACCCTATTGCCCTTATGGCAAGCCCCAACCCTTTTTATAATATGGTGCTAGAGGTGGTGGCGGAGGGTCTTCATGTTCTCGGTATGACCTTCAACTCTATCGGATGGCGAGGTTCCAGTTCTGGAGGTCTCGGGTATGTGGAGCACCCCTTCATCCCCATTGCTCCCAGGTCCACTCTGACCCGGAGTGATAGTATCTGTTAGGTTGCATCTATGGGTTAAATACAAAAATGTGTTTATAAAAAACTGAGAATCCATTTAAGAATGATTTTATTTCAAAACATTACTGGAATTAAATGACCCATTGAGGTTTATATGCCGTAAAACAAAACAAACCAAACCAAACTTTTGCTTTTCTCATTTCTTGATTTGCATGGAAACATTGGATTCTTCTGTGAATTCATATCCAATGATTTATGTCATTATAATCAGTTTTTTAAAAAGGATATTGATTTTTTTTATCTTATATTTTCCAATTCTCTGTTGAGTAGTCCGATTTTTTTTTGTCTTTTAATAATCTTGCATTTCTTTCTTCTTTTAAGATTTGTCCTTCTAATTTGATTTCCAAAGTCATTTTCTTATTCTTCGTTGGCTTTGCTTTTCTCTTGACTTGTAAATTTTACTGTCACCATTTTTGTACCAGTCTAGATAAGGTCATCCAACTCTGTTATATTTTTTTGTTTCCATCTGTTGAAGTTTATTGATGTTTTAGGTTTCAGATTTCACTTTTTCCCACTCCTTACTTCTAAGCGATACTATTGATTTCAGCATTTCGTTTTTTATGGTTATATATATATATATATATATATATATATATATATATATATATATATCTTCTCTTTTTACTTTGGCTGTTTCTGCATCTTGAATTTTAATCTGGCATCTTCTTTCTTCTCTGCTTCTTTGTTTACAGTGACTGTGGTGTTTACCAATTCCTTTGTAGATCTATTTCTTCACTTTTTATGTTCTTCTAGATTACCAGCAGTTCTTCGTCTGATATCAGTTTCTTTTCAAAATTTGTTTGGTCTGAAATGTAAGAATCTGACTCGATGTCCCTAATGGAGTTTCTTTTTTTGTCTTTTCTTGTTGAAATTTCTCGCATTCCTTTTCTGCAGTCTTTTACTTTTCGAGTAGCAGTATATTAATAAAATTATACTTTTCTTTTCTTTCTCTCTTTTTTTCTTTCTTTCTTTCTTCTTTTCTTATTCATTACTTTTTACTAACAATCATTGAATAAACGACCGTGTCCCTCCTGTCGGGCATCAGAGAAAACACAACCCGGAAGTTCGCTTAACAGACACAGGATGATAACAAAGCGAACCCTATTGGCCACTAAGGGAACATCTGGCGTTTATGCCGAACATATCTTAGATTCGTGCCTCATGTCTATCGATCATTTTTGCATTTGCCATGAAAAATAATGGTGTACAGTCTCACCAAACCCAAAGTAATAAAAACGATTATAAATGATCGTAATAAAAGATAACTTAGAATACGTTATTGGACATCGTCAGTTAGAGTTTCCCGAATCACTAATGCGAGTTAAAATTGAATAAAAATAAACGTTCTGGAATATCAATAAATCTATTAATAATGGAGATTCGCTTCCGGTTTTCGTCTGTAATAAAAATGACGTCACTGCTTACGTCACATCACCCAACACATAACCCAACGTCATAATATAGAATAGATATACTCAAAATGTGAGCATTTAACGTTAGACAATCCTCATTATTTCAATAAATATCATATATTTTATATACATGTATATTTATGTATATATATTTATATATAGATTGTTTTATTCTAATATAATATTTAAAGTTATCGGAACTGTTTCCATTTCAAATTGTCTTTCTTTTTTCTTTCTTTTTTTTTATTCCTTTAATAAATTTGACGATTTTACATACTTATGGTACACATTCTATGACATTGAATTTTCAGCTCCCATCCCCTAAGGCAATATATTTCAAAAAATTATTTTTACATCGCCCGGGGGCGTCTTTTTATTTGCTAGTACATTAATAATGGAGATTCGCTTCCGGTTTTTGTATGTAACAAAAATTACGTCACTGCTTACGTCACACTGCCTAAAATCGTCATAAATAGAATACACTCAAAATTTGAGCATGCAATGTTAGACAGTCCTCATTGGTTTTTTAAACAAGTTTTAATAAATACATACCTGGTATTATCTATCTATATATAGTTTTTATTTTATTTAATATATATTTAAAGTTATCAGAACTAAGTTTCCATTTCATTTTTTATTTTTTACTCCTTTAATAAATTTATTTTATTTTTTACTCCTTTGATAAATTTAATGATTTTACTTTACTTATGATGCAAACTATCTGATATTAAATTTTCAACTCCCATCCCCTAGGCAATATTTATTTTACGTCGCCCAGAGGGCGTTTTTTTATTTTGCTAGTACACATAATACACATAAATATTTGGTAAAGATATGAAGGTTTTACTTAAGCTTCGTATTACACTTAGACGAGTTAGAAAAACTTGAAAAAAAGCTTAAGCGAGTTAGTCAAAACTAATCATTAAATAATTCTTAATAAATCTTAATTAATTCCTGAATTTACCCTCGAACCCCCCCCCGACACCGACAGGATGTGACACAAGGTCAATTTTCAGGCGGAAGTACTCCTACGCACGAATGCACGGCCTTAGGCGTCAGACAATAAACCTGACCCTTTTTAAACGAGGGGGCAGGTGCTGCATAGGAGACGGTCCCCTGAAGCCAAGCTGATCTATTGTGAGGGAGAGACCTCACCCAGTTGGTGCTATCCCGCTAAGTAGGTCAACACCGAATGGGAAAATTCCATTGAAAATGGTAAATTCTATTTAGTTGCCATTCCAAGTTGGTGCTGGTTTTTTTGTGCCTTTTCTATCCCCCCCCCACCTTTCTCTCCTTTTGTCCACAATTATCTCCTTCTTCTATCTCACGTCTCTTCCCTCTGTCATATATCCCTCTGTTTCCTATCTCCTCCCTCCCTCTCCTCAATATTTCTCTCCCCTGTCTTTCTCTCTCTCTCTCTCTCTTTCTCTTTCTCTCTCTCTATCATCCGCCCTGTCTCCTCCCACTGTCTCCTTTGTATCTATCTCCCTATATATCTCCTGCTTCTCTCTCCCATCACCCTCCTTCCTTTCTATTGCCACTCTTTCCACATCGTATCTCTTGTCTCCTTCCCTATCGTCTCTCTCCCCCTCATCGTCTCTCCCCCTCTCTCGTCTCTTTCTCTCTTTCTCTCCTTCTCCCCCTCGTGTTTATCCTCTTTCTCTTTCTCCTCTTACTCTTTCCCCCTCCCTCCCCTCTTTCTCCTCTCCCTCTCTCTCTCGGTGCTTCTACTCGTTTCTTATTCTTATGGATCTACTAAGATATGGCGTTAACTTGTTAGTTAAAATAGACAGCAAACATCCCAAGAAATTTTGATTAAATCTCATTTATTGAAGAAAAAGAACAGATTACTGGAATAAGATTGATTAAAAGACAACCGAAGTTTGTTTTTCTTTGGTCAAAAAATTAAATAAAATATTTTTACGTTATTAGAATAAAAAGTAAGTATATATGATTATTTTATCAGTTTTTCTCTTAGAAAAAATATTCAAATTTTCATTTCATTTCATTTTCGATTAAAAATTAATACCAAAACCAAAGAATTTTTTAACGTCAATTTCACGGTAACATTTTAATATTAAATCTTTTCAAGTTTTTATTCATTTTAATAGTAAATTGTAATATTAAAGTTTTTAAAGATTTTATTCGTTTTAATAGAAAATTTTTGGCTAAACATCCGTACTTAGATGTATAACCGTAAGAGGGTAATAATATGTATTTTTTTTGTCTATCAATTAAATGTAAAGATATTCTTATAAATTACATACAATTAGGTAGTGTAATAAGTTCTGGTGTTTATCAGGACTTGATGCCACAATTAATTAGAAATATGAATAAAAAGAAAGGGAAATTGGAAACAAAAACAGTATAAACTATAAACTCTTCCGATTTTATTTAGGTTTCTAAACAATAACACATATGTGCAACACATGAGCCAACGAAGGTGAACGTTGAAAAGTTTCAAATTATTGAAATTGTAATATACCCCCCCCCAAAAAAAAAAAGAAAACGAAATGGTATGAAGCA
The DNA here is from genome assembly GCA_023376005.1 of Doryteuthis pealeii. NCBI lineage: Eukaryota > Metazoa > Mollusca > Cephalopoda > Myopsida > Loliginidae > Doryteuthis > Doryteuthis pealeii. Next base: position 82,830,752 of record CM042166.1, read on the forward strand.
ATAATTGATGAGAACATTGGGAATTCAGAGACGCGAACAAGTCATTTCCAAAAATATAATCAACTCAATCAATACAGACAAATTGATGAAAATATCTTTTATAAGGAAAAAAAATATGAATAAATAACTTCTGCGCCAGGAAATTTAGACTTGAAAAATCTAATCAAGGAAACAGATATGTGGCTGAGCAACAAAAGATATTGCACTTTTCAAAATAACGAGGTTAAGTTTTAGAAGATAGAAGAAAAGAGGAAGAAAAAGAAAAGAACAAACAAAAAACAAACAAAAAACAAAGAACAAAACAAATAATGTATGCACAAATATGAACACAATAGTATGGTTGTTATAATAACAAAAAAAAACATGAATTGATTGTCGATCTAAAAAAAATGATCTACTTATATTACAAGATGGATATAAAGCAAGAAACCTGTAATGCATATATTTTGTATCACAACATATCATCCTAAACTCGTGGAGAAACTAAATAAATGTCAGGAGGAAAGAAGAAGATTTCTTAGAATGGTAAAGCAAATGGAATATGGTAAATAGCAGAAGAGATCTTCCAATCATTAGATAATCGAAAATTACTATTGAAAGAAAAAAACAAAATACTAAAATAGAACAAAGTCCTATCTATAAACCAAATGATTTTTGAAAGAAGTAAAAAAAAAAGAAGAAAGAAATATGGACTGATTATAGAAACCATTCCTAATCTTCTAAACTTGGATTCTGTCTAAAAATATTATAGACTCGGGGGGGGGGGTTAGAGCAATTTATCTCTAACTCGATGAAGAAGAACTGGAAAGTAGAAATGATTGGAGGCAGGACAATCTGTCTGGGATGAATATGAAGAGAACGATTTTTCTAAAAGACTAATTTTTCTATTTCGTCATTTAATCACAATACCGGGTGCAATTCACAATTATATGATAGGATACCAGTTTTCGAATACAAAGGAAAAAAATCACTTACCTCATGCACAAAAATTATATATAAGACTATCAACAATAAATAAACAACTAGAAACATTTCTCTGAAAATAGCTCTGATTTTGACCAACGAATTATGCGATATTATGTATACTTAAAAAAACAAACTAAATAATAGTAGAAAGCATTGAATTACAGAACAAAAGAATTATTGGGAAAAGGAAGACAGTATAGGGAATTATCTTCCTTTTGCCGGAAGAGTTATCTCCTCGCTGCGTTGTTGTTTGTTCCAACTATGTGGACCTCTGGTAGTTAAGCGCGTTCAATCAAAAACGCTGCTTCCTCTTTTAGCTACATCTCCGGAACGAGCACATGGGTTAGACTACTGTCCACCCTTTCTCGGCGGGGCTCGGTCCCCCTCCCTTCTTAGTAAGTAATCTCTATGTACGGACGCTCCAGTCCTTTGATGTATATATGTTTATGTACACTCTCTTGTATTTTATGTATCGTTTCCATGTGCTGTTATTTATATAAAATGTTTTGTCTCACAAACGTGTCGGAGTTTGTTATGTTTCAACTAGTTATGACTTTGTTATAACTTTGAATCTTACAACAGTATGGAAAATTAGATTGACATGTTTCTTTATCTATGGAAAAAGCACCACACGAAAAAACAGCTGTACAGCCACTTTCTTCCTATCATATAAACCATCAGATTAACACGAGCAAGATACTTGGGACACTGCTGGAGAAGCAGGGATGAAATCATAAGTGATGTGTTCCTATGGAAGCTAGCACATGGGCACACCAGTGTGGGTCATCCAGCAAAGCTTTGCTCAGATATTGGATGCTGCGCAGAGGATCCCCCAAGGGTAATGAGTGATAGGGACGGTTGGCGAGAGATTGTTATGGATATCCGTGCTACTATCGCGAAATGATGATGATGAGATTTAAATGTTTCTCTATAAGAACAGAATAATTCTATTGAAACACATGTCAATCTGATTTTCTATCATTCCAAATTTTCCTCATATGAATAAATCAGACATTGGAAGCAACTGAACATTGAAAATACAGAGTATGTTAAAGATAGGGATACCCAAAATGAGCCTAAAATGCGTTTTTGACAAAATGACTTTATCCCCCCCCCCTACAAAAATAATTTACAAAAAATCAGGGAATTATCAGATTTTAATGAAATTTTCAGTGTTTATGTATCAATGAATGATCTTTATAATGCATTATTTATTTGATTTCAAAACTTTCTCATTTTTTTTTCAGGTCACTTAATTTTGACCCCCCCCCCTTATGTTGGAGGCGTAAAATGTTTTGCGAGTTGGTCATTTTGATACTAAATACAGTATAAATAATGTGAAAAAAAGACCGAAGTTATGAATAGAAACAAAAAAAATTACGGTGCTTTTATGAGAAAATAAGTACCGAAAATCGAAAAAATAAGATGTAAAAAAATAATAAATAATTAATTTTTTGGAGATGGGCTATTATTTATAAAAGAAAAAATTATACATCGATATTTTTTCTGCTTAAAATGGGGAGGGGGTTACATTTTCAATCGAGCTTTTTTTCGCGGAAAAAATAAGTTTTGCATTAAGTAGATATTTATTTTTAGAATCTAAAAATATAACATTTTAAACTTAACATCAGGCTCAAGTATTTTAAATGATTTTTATATATTAATCTTTCATAGCAAAAATACTAAATTAAAGTTTTGAAATAAAATAACTGATGCATTATAAAATTCATTAATTGATAAATCAATTCTGAAAATTTCATTAAAATCGGATAATTACCTGATTTTTGGTAAAAAAATGTTCCATCCAAATGTTACGTTAAAATTGTAAACAAGCGCCTAAAACCCTTGAAAAAGAGGCTGAATGGATCGCGTCGAAATTGACCAAAACAAATGGTTTTAAATCTTTTTAAAATAAACTGCATATGTAATGATATTTTTCTTTTTTTTAATGATGGTTATTATGTTACTACTTATCGATTTAGACAAAGTTTGACCTTAAATAATAGATTTAATAATGTTTAATCCGTTTTTAAAACTCTTAGCAGACGACAAAAAAGGGTAACCCTAGTCAAAGAAATATTTTTAAAAGTGAGAGTTTCTTTATATGATTTCAAAGCATCGACCTGTACACGCTAAATACCTATCGGTCAGTCAGCAACCATGAAAATATTTTTTTGTTTTTCATCTACAATATGCATTGAATGCAACAAAAAAATGGAGTGTTTTGTTTAGTACTATTTTCCTTATTTTTTTAGAATACGACATGAAGTCTCCCGAGTTCAACAAGAAGTTTCACAAGTTCGAAGAGAGAGAAGGTTCCTGAGTCTGACAAGAAACACCTGAAAAAGTCCGGAGGGCACACCAGCCGAAAAGTTGTGTATATAACAATAAAGACGAGGACAATAGTCCGAAAAATCCAAATAATACAAATGATTTGTCTAATTTCTGGATATCTCCAAAGACTTATGACTTTAAAATAGCATGACGCCCTGTCGCCTGGGGCGTTAGAATGCACCGACTGCACCTCTGCAGAGGGGTAAGACTCTCCCAATGGGGTCACCTGTTGGCCGTGGGTGGCGACCCGTGATGCTTAAGGATAGAGCCCAAGTGGATGAGCAGTTCATGACATGCAATACTCCACTTTGGCCCTATCTTGGGCTAGACGGGCGGTCGGAGAGGCCCCCTCCGATCAATCGGCTGGTCACGTCAAGCCCTAGCACCTATATGATTTTACCAACCCTATTGCCCTTATGGCAAGCCGCAACCCCTTTTTATCATATGGGTGCTAGAAGGCGGTGGCTGCGGGTCTACTTGTCCTGGGAATGACGTTAAACTCTATCTGATGGTGAGGTTCCAGTTTTGGAGGTTTGGGGAATGTGGAGCACCCCTTCATCACCATTGCTCCCAGGTCCACTCTGACCCGGAGTGGTAGTACCTGTTAGGGTCCCATCTATGGATTAAACGGAAAAATGTATTTATAAAAAAATTGTATTATCCATTAAGAATTGATTTATTTCAAAACTTTATCGGCATTAAATGACCCACTGAGGTTGATATGCCGTAAAACAAAACAAACCAAACAAACCAAAATATCTCTATTTTTCCCAGTTACAAGTGATACAGATGATTGCAATAACCTTATTGAATCGAGCAAGTTTTCAGCTACTAAACACTATTTTCAACATAGTCACTACCATCATTGGTTATGCATTTTCGGCAGCGATGAATAACATTCTGCATGACACGCTCGTGAAAATCTTCAATGCGGAGGCGACTAGCCATTTTTTAATTGAAGTGATGACAGCGTCTTTGACAGGAAAATCTCGTCCCATTGGCGTGGGTTGACAACTGAGTTGAAAGCAGCTTGTCACTCCCATCTCTGTCACCATTACTGTGCTCACATCCAATGTTTCGTCTCTTTAAAGCTTCACTAAGCGTCGATAAATGTCAACCAGTACAGTTTATTTTGTTGATGCTTTTGTTGCTGTTGCTTATTTCATTACGGAAGAATTTAGTGAACAACTCTGATTTCAAGTCAGACGCCATTTTGCTAAACCGCCGTTTCTGTGCTGTCTATAATATGACAAACACTGGGGAAACTTTAATTTCTAATATCACACTACTAAACATCTGCCTATAACATTGAAGGACAACTTTCAACTAATGCAGTTGAAATAACTTATTACAATGAACCAAATTTAATTTTTTCCTTAATTTATTATATATACTAGCAAATATATGCACCCTCCGGGTGCAAGTATTTAAGTTTTAATATAATAAAATATCATGTTAAATTAGAAAGGCTAATGAAACTGAATAAGAATTCAGATAAAAAGATTTGAACAGAGGGGGTATGATTGAAAAAATAGAACATTTGAAACTAACTCTTCCATCATTTTCCCTTACTCCCGTCTTCATTGGTAAATTTCCTAATTTAACTATTTAGTTAAAATAGGAAGTAAAGAATGATATTACAGTTATTTCTTCTTGTTAATGGATTTCTTTTAAGATTTATTGAGAGATTTTTGCTCATATTCAATAAGATAAAACCAAACAATTAGAAATCAATAATACTAAGCATATATTTATAAGAATCAAATTTTTAAGATCAATATGCAAATTAGTCTTCCCATTCACACTGTAAACCACTATTTTGTTGTATATATAAATACAATTGCATGTTATTAGTATGTAAATCTGGTCAACAGTCTTAATGATGTAAAACAATTTTATTAATAATTGAGGTTTAAATAAAAATAAAATCATGGAGAATGTGCTGTAAATAACAAAGGGAATTGTGACTTGAATGGTAATATAGTTTCGGTTACAGACATACAAACCCACAATCTCCATTATAATAAGATTACTCTATCCATCCACTTACTGGCACTAGGCATATCGAATTCTCACTATGGTTTACCTATATCACTACGGTTAAACGACAAATGGAAAGATCCTCATTACCAACACACACACACACACACACAAAATAAATAAATAATATATTTATATGGTTGAGGAATGCTAGCATTCCTTAACCAACTTCTAGACAGCATTCCCCCTCTATAATATTGACATCAGAAAGAAAACCAAAATAGAGGGGGGTCTTACCTTTATAACCTAAATAGGAGGGTATATGTGGACTTTAACTAAGTTAAAACTTAAAATAGGGACTCAAAATTTTTTTTTCTCCCTCTTGGACAACAATTCAAGATCGATCCAATTTCATACCATACGGTGGGTTAACACCTGAAACCACGGATAGCAGCGTGGTGGATGTGAGACATGGCGGACGAACCCTAAATGGTCCAACGGTGTACCTCACATGATGCTGGGCGGAGGAGCTCAAAAGCGAGCCAACGGCCGGGATCAAACAGTTCAATTAGGAAACTACTGCTCCTCATCTCTAAGTCCGGCGCCTATTGATGAGTCAACTTAGCCACCGAAAGGTATCGATGACATCGAGCCAACCTAACCTAGGACATTACACAAAAATATCAAATCATACAGTACCTCCCAGGGGCCATAAGTAATAGGGAATGTTGGCGAAAGATTGTCATGGATATCCGTGCTGCGCGCGCGACATGATGATGATGATATATATACATATATATCAATGTGTATGGTTGGCATATATATATATATATATATATATATAGATTAGATAGATAGATAGATAGATATTTATATCCTTTTTTCAAAACATTTTTCACTGCCCGATGATTGCTCCACTTAGAAAATTAAGCTTACACAGCAAGAAACCAATGGTAGCAGACCTTTTCCCATGTAAATAGATATAAACTAAAACAATTATTCATTTATTTATCTATTAACGCTCTATCACAGATATTGAGCACTCTTCTAATAACACTGTACGTTGGATAACACTGTACGTTGGATTACTACCGCTTCTTCAAGTGTAATAGTGCCAAACCATGCATATATATATATATATATATATATATATATAGATAGATAGATAGATAGATAGATAGATATTCATATCCTTTTTCAAAACATTTTTCTCTGCCCGATGTTTGCTCCACTTAAAAAAATTAAACAAAGGACACGTCTCCTGTTTAACGATTTTATTGGTGATTTTTTCGAGTTTTCAACTTTTTTATATTTGGATGGAATTCGTGGATTAGTCCACCAAAGTTCATGTCCCGAGTACTTTCGGCACTTCGAAGTGCCATCATCAAGGGTGATGTGTTCCAGTTTTTAAATCATATTAATTGATATGGAGGCTGGAAGGAAGAGAATTGATAGGAAAAGTGTTATAGGCATTTTAAAATGTGTGTACTGCATTGAAATTAATTTTGTTTAAGGATGGTTTGTATTGTTTTATGTATAAAGCTTCTAGTATTTGGAGTTTTTGTTTATTTTTTTCTTTGTGCAGAATGTGTGTATTTTCTGTCAGGATATTTTGGTAATTAGAGTGGGGGCATGAATGTAATTTTAGATGTTGGGAAATGAAGCTCGGGATATGAACTTCGGTGGACTAATCCACGAATTCCATCCAAATATAAAAAAGTTGGCCTGAAAAGATCATCAATAAAATTGTTAAACAGGAGACGTGTCTTTTGTTTAATTCGACATGCATAAATGAAAGAATGCTGCCCAAACACACACACACACACACACATACATACATACATATATATATAATATAAATGATTTCAATATTATTTGCTGAAACTAATTCGTTACATGCAGCTTCAATTTTCCAAAATAGGTCAAAATAGAAAGCGACAACTTGTTGCTAACAGCTTCAAGCGCTGCTTATGATGTAACCAACGAGTGACACGTATTTTCTTGCGATTCTTTATAGATATGTCTCATGATAATCAATTGACCAGAACTAAGAATCCCATCGCAAAAATCGACTGGATTAAAGAAATGGAAAGAATGGCCTCAAGGCACTTGTGGGTCTTCGGAATACAGGAAGGACATTTCTGATGAATCCATTTCTTTAACTGGATGTGAACCTTTTATTTGTGTTGTTTGGGGGAGTTTTAAGCAACTCAAACTCGAAATATTTCACTTAAAGAAGCCATGAAACGCTTTTAAGGTGTACTTATGATCTTGAGCAATGCTGCGTGTCCTTGGAAGCATTCTACTACAAAGTATCTAAAATAAAATATGGTCTGTGCAATTGACTAATGCCTTTTCCCTCTATAATCATCTTCTGAAAACTCTGAGAGAAGCTCATCCAATGAAGCCGGCAGAGCATAATGGATGCCTTGAGTTCTTTTTATTTTGTTCTAGTGTTTGAGAGACTAGATTGCAAGAAAGCCATTACTCTTTGGACAAGTATTATAATAATCTATGTTCTTATCTATCCATCTAATCTTTTAGTCTTCATCATCGTCATATTTCTTTTTACTCTATCTATACACACAGGTGCGCGCGTATGGTATTATGTCTCTATAAGTCCTAATGCAGGTGAGCTTTTTGTGGGTAAGCGTATCTATTACATATACAATGTACATGCACATAGGCTTTTATAAATCAATATGCATCAAAACATTTCTTAAAATATGTTTATATGTGAGTGTATTTGTGTATGTAAATGAATATACACATGTACATTTTTTTACAAATTTTTGGAGAAAAAATATAAAATAAGGATGTATTAGATATGAGTATATTTTATACATGAAAAAATACCAGTACAAAATGCACACCCAGAATTTTTACGGTGTAGCTGATTTGTATGATATAAAGTTTAAAATGATGATGAAATATCTTAAGTATTTTCAATGTTTAATCTAATGAAACACTTGAAACAAATTGATATTTTTTATAAACAATTCAGCTTCCGTTCCATCAGATCAAAAGTTTTTTTTTCCAGTTTAGGAGTGGTTGAACATATCTATTTTTTAAAATCTATTTATGTTTGGACAGTTGCTATATCTTTCAAGTCCCATCCATAATATCATATCCTTGTACAGAATACAAGAAGCTGTTAACACACGTAAATTGTAGTAGATTCCTTGATTAATTTCCTTTTTCTCTCTATATCTTTTGATATTTGAAACAACGTTCTGATTTCAGTAATTTCCCCTCGTTTTGCACATTTATTTTTTCATCGATGGCGGTTGTTAATTTATTTGATCTCATTCCTTTGACGTTTGTTATGCTGATTTTCTAAGGCAGCTGTGAGTCACTTGAACTATTAGAGACCCATTAATATTAACGTCTCTATATGTCTGTCTGTTTGTCTGTCTCTCTATCTCTATCTCTCACTCTCTCTCTGGGAAAAGACTTTCAGTAGAATACCGATGTAAATCGACAATGATGAAAATAAAAACACTTAAGCGTCTTTATGATTTGGTTATCAAAATCTTATCAAGTCACAAGGAAGTTCTATGATATTAAACTGGCGAGTTTTACCACAATCAGATTTTGAATTAAAGACTTGGAAATTTCTTTTGCAATAATCATTTACTCTTCCTTTTAATCCTAATCATTATTTGTGACAAAAGCAATCTGTTTATTTTATAAATTCTGTGGCTTTCATTATAATAAATTCCCGAAATTAAAAAAAAAGCCAACGGTTTTGAGACTGCATTAAACTTTTCAACGACTCCCACAGATCTATGTGTAGATGTCCAGAGGGAAAATTTCATTACACTGGGAGAAAATATCACGTTTGGCCTGACCATTGTGATTTCATCAATAGCATTCCAACCAAATTAAGTTCCATCTCAAAAAAAAAAAAAAATCCATTTTTTTCATTGGCCGTATTTTTCAAAAATAATCAGATGTATTTCTAAAAAAAAATAAAATTCGAAACAGATTGTTCCATTTTTTCCCCAAAATATTAAGATCCATTTCGAAAATATTCAAATCCATTTAAAAAAAAAAAATTAAATCGAATTTGTTTTTCGAAAATATTACTTTTACAAGAAACGACGTATAAAAAAATTGGATTTATTATTTTGAGAAATGAATCTTAATTTGAGTGGAATGCAATTAATTTGGACTTTAAAAAGGACAGACACTTTTTGGATAACAATAAAAAGGAAGATAAAACATTACTTAAGATTGATATCTATTAGAATTTACTTTAAACGTATTCTGGAGCTACATGATCTTCTATTAGATTCAGTGTACTAAGTCACTTCAAGTAATAAAAAGAACCGTAAATATGTAATTAAAACCAATAACAATTGTTCTGGATATTACATTAAACTGAGTTTTAGACTCAATTTCTGGAGCTCTAGGGAGTGTGGAGTTACCTTTGATGCCATTACTCTCAGATCCACTCTACCCCGGAGTAGTAGTAACTGTAATGGTCCCATCAGTGATTCAGGTAGATATGTTTAAAAATTATTAGTATTGAATTGAAATACGTAACACCATATAAATGTGTGCAAATTATTTGTAGTAATATTAGAAATATTATTTAAGCAAGCACGACGTGTTTTTATACAGCAGACGTCGGGAAGATGGAGTCAATGGAACAGCATGGAGCCGTAGATTTTGTAAAAGTCAATACAAGAGACAGATAAGTTTAGCAAAGGCATTAATTTGCAAACCATTACACACCATTACATCATTATACAATACATTTTGTAAACCCTGCATACACTTTGTAAACCTGCATACATTTTGTACCTCAACCTTACATATTGTAGTTCGTATGTTCTCTTGTTTGATAAACATATTGTTTTGTTTATAAGTCTTGTTGTGTTCATTAACTGTAATCTTTATCCTTGTCTTATCTTGTCTCTATAATTCCAACAGTAAATAGGAGTAATTGATTAGCATATAAAAGAGTGAAAATATTTAGAAATATTAGAGAATATTAGATAGTTGAAACTATATAACTATGCGAAAACAAATTATTATTATGGACAAATAAAAAAGTGCGATTCAAAAATTATTGCAACGGAACGTTGAAAATAAGAAGAGTTATGATTGTAATAAAATCTCTACAAATTAATTAAATTTCAGCATTAAATAACCCATAAGACGTTGATATGCCGTTAAAAAATAAACCAAACCAATAATAATAACCGTTATGCGACGATCATATTTAGGTATTTTATTTGTACATTCTCATATTTTGATATTTGATTGATGTCTAAGCAAATTAAAATCGTGTTTGATAACACATAACCATTATTGGAATTAATGAATTATAAAACTCTTTGACTGAGCCACAAGGAATATTGAAACCGAGCACTTATAAATTACAATGCAATGTCTCATCAGAAAAGTGATTTTGTTCAATATTTATCATCTTAGATTATCGATCCAAGAACAAAGAGATCCATAACTCGAATCCACAAGAAAATATAAAGGAAGAATTAGAAGTTATTTGTTTATTAGAAGTTATTTCATTTGTGCTTCATTTCACATGAAGGAAAAAAGCGAAGAGTGAATAGGTTCAGCTTCATCAACATAATTAATAGGTATGATAGGCTTTAGGATGCTTGCTTCTCCATCCGAAGACTGAATGGCGTTAGCCAGTAAATTAATGAACGCTATCACATCAAAAAGTTTCTCACTTCTACTAACATGGCGGCCGGGCGCCCGACTTGTCGCAACTTCTCAGACGTGTAATTCTTTTGATCTTATAAAACGGTTGTCTGCCCCTTTTTCTCTTTTTCTCTATTTTCTCTTTTATTCATTTTTTTTTATTTTTTATTTTTTTCCTTTCGGTGTTTTCTGTCTCTTCATGTTCTACTTATTTTATGTCTGCCGATTTGAATCGAAGTGATTAGAAGTCAATCTTCGATTGAACAATTTCGGTGTCGCATACAATCACTTATCCCTTTTATAATTAACATCTTTTTATGGGACTGCACCAGTAATTCGTATATTCTTTCTAGAATTTAATTTTTTTCTCGGAAAACTTGCAATCTTTCAATAATGCAATCAGCAATTTAAATGTTTCTGTCATTTTTTTTTTTCAACTCAAGAAATGAACTGAATAACTTTTAATTTGAATAACTTGATTTCCTTTGGTTAAGGCAATTTCAACGATTTATTTGCAACGTTTGTTACAATAATATCTGCACCAGGAAAGGGGTATCATTTTCTTTAGCAATTTAAACAACACACGAATATTAAAAGTAGACGTTATAAAAAGTTTTCTTTTTTTACGATCATTATAATCATATCGGTGGGGATTAAAACAAAATTAAGATAAAATAAATAAAGATAACTATTGCCCTGGAGCCCTCAGACAGGAAGCATCCTCTGGCATACACAGGAAAAAGCCTCCTTCCTACCGCCAAGAAAATCATTCGACCCTTCCAAACGTAGATCTTACTGGGAACACATTGTATTTACAGACTCGGGAGAAAATCTCCCCTCCAAGAAATAACAATGAACCTAGGAATAAAGTCTGAATCCTAAAAGTATCATTTGTCTTTGTTTCTTCTTTTTCCTCCCTCTAATTCCTTTTCCGTTTGACAGTCCAAAAGAAGAAAGAAAACATATAATAATATATAATTGGGTTTAAGAAAGAACTGGCCACAACTGCAGAGTCTGGTATTTCCATGGTCTGCATTCCTAAAGCATCACGACATTTTTCTGAAAATAAAAAATAAAAAAGGAAATATAAAATACGATTCTCAAATACACAAATTAAAAACATCAAATTGTAATACAGGATATAATTTTTTGATTTCTTATTGTATGGAAAAAAGATAAATAATTTGCAACCCTAACCCTAACCCTCAAAGATTCAGGCAATATATCACAAGCCTTCCTAGAATCCCTCAGATAGGAAGCACCCTTTAGACTTGTGCAGAAAAAAGTCCCCTTCCTACTGCCAAGAAGATCCCTCGGTCATTCGAACGTAGACCATGACTGGGGACAGACGCTATGACTGGCACAGGAAGAAATTTCCTCTCCACAAAATAGCTATGAACCTAGAAATAAAGTCTGAAACCTAAACGTTTCTTTTGTCTTTGTCTCCTTTTCTCTTTCTTAAATCCGTTTCCGTCTGACAGCCCAAAAGAAGAAATAAAACATATATAATGGGGTTTAAGAAAGAAACAAGCAACAACCCGTAAACATGCGCTAAAAATAAACCTAAAAGCCTAAATTCCTACACATAAAAACTTAAAACCCATATATCCTATTTTATAATGTCCAATAATTGTGTTTGTCAAAAAATAATATATTTTGAAATTTAAAAAAATAAGTACTGTGAAAATACTTCGGTTAGACTCGATTCTAAGCTAATGATATTTCGATATCAACATCAGAAATTGGTAGCACTACAAGACAGACAGGAGAATAAATGACAAAATGATGAACTCATGTACTTAAGAAGTTTAGTAAGCCATTGAGAATAAACTTTCAAGTTATTGCTATTATATAATTTTTTACTCTATCTTACTATTCATATTTTTATTATTTAATTATTTTATCTTTTTATTTTTATTTTTATTAATATTATTATTATTATTTACTCTATCTTACTATTAATATTATTATTTTTATTATTTATATCATAACTATTATTTTCTTTATCTTTATTCCCTTTTATTTCTTTTTATCTATAGTCCTTTTATACATCATTATACTCTAATGTTTAAATTTTAAATTTTTATTTATTTACTTGTCTATTTATATTTTAATATACTACTCTGTTTTTTTTCTGTCTTGTCACTTTTTTGTCTGTCTGAACACCCTAAGAAACCAACCTTGAAATGTATCTCTTTTTTACTCATTCACTTCCTGTTTCTATGGTTACAATCCTATACTGTTAAAAAATATTTTATATGTATTTTTTATTTTTTGTTTTTGTTTGAATTTATAATTTTTTTAATATTCAGCTTTTTGGGTTTTTTGTGATGTGCTTGTCCATAAGTGAATTGAGACCCATCTGATGAGACGAACATTTGGGGAGCCGGTTTAAATCAACTTAGATTTATATAGGCCCAAATTTTGGTCGAAATAAATTTATTATGGAATTACGGTGTTGAGTTCTTCCTTCCTTTATTGATATATATATATATATATATATATATATATATAATATATATATATATTGACAATATAATCTTCTGTATTTTTGAGTTAAGAGTGCTCAAAATCATACATAGAGCATTTATATCTAAGTTAGGGTAGGGAATACCTGTCAGTTTTTTGTCTATACGATTTTCAAACCAAGTTCAATTTTGGAAACTTGACAAACGGTCATCATCGTAGAAAATGAATCGGCGGCACGAGTTCAAATCCTAGACGAGACTGTGTTTCCCTTTACGCTAATGCCTTGGCAAAGGAATGAATCAATCTGTTCTCATGGCTATGGGTAAATAATAGGAAAGGTGGAGTTCCATAGCTTTATTTAGGCAAGCAATTTAGAGGAAGGAGAACTCTGAATTCAAAATAGCTTTACTCCGCTTAAAAATTAACCTAGTGTCACATCCTGCCTGTGTCGGAGGGATTGGATTAATACATTCCAGTTCTGAAGCACGGCCTACTAATATTATACGGCCCCACATGATACATTAAGAGGCAAAAAATAACAGGCCGATTGGCCTGATAGTCAATATGTAGGTTTAGGCTGGAAAATGTTAAAAGGATACAAAAATACACAAACTGTTTTCTTTTTTTTTTCTTCAGAAATGTAATATGAAAATATTAACCATTTTTGTAAACAAATTATCACGAAAAACTTTAAAAAATCAATATTTAAATGCAAAGTTTTGCGTTAGTATACCAAACTAGCGTCTTAGGCAAAACAGACCGTATACGTGATTGAAAAGCATAAAAACAAGGTAAATCACAGCCGTTTATAATTCGCAGATTAGTCAAAGACAAAGTATAAATAACGTATTTTAATTTTGAAAAGAATCAAAATTAAATTAAAATAATGACTAATAAATTCTAGCGGTATTATTTATTATTTTCTGTTAAATTTTTAAAGTTACCTTCCTTTCTGCGTCAAGTTTATAAGCGACCCAGAATGAGTTAAAATATAATCGGCCTGTTATTTTTTTGCCTCTTACTGTATCATATGGGGCCGTATAATACTAGTAGTCCATGTCTGAAGATATTCTAATCTCTCCGAAAGAAAAGTCTATTTTATCATCTCTAGCTTTTTTTTTTTTTGCACCAAAAGCAGACAAGCTTATATAATGGAGATTCTTCTATTTGCACATCTGCTTACAATGAGCATTTAGAATTCTTCAGGGTGGTTTTCCTATAGAAAACACAAATGAACGGTTGATGCCATTGAAACGGTTACTATTATTTCTTTTAAATATACATAGAAACGAAAACTACAGAAGATTTCTCAGTAATTTGATATCTACATCTGTACGTACATTTACACCCATTCAACGTTAACATTTACTCAGCTGGAGCCATTTTACTCTGATGGTTGAACTTTGTTCCAGATTCGGTTAAATGTTATAAAGTGTAAACCTCATGTTAACACTACATATATTTATTTATTTATCTATTTTTTATATCTACAATTAGAACGCTGCCAACATCTGACAACTAGGAATAGTATGAGATCACTCATCAGTTTATAATTCAAAAATCTGTTTATCTTCGATGGACAATTATCTATTTACTAGTTGAAATACTTGTCTACGCAGGGTAAGATGTCAAAACATGAATCCCAGCCAAATCAAGATTAAGAGAGAAATATGTTGTACAGATTTCATTTTTAAACAATGTCTATTTCCCAATATATTTCATCGTTTAAGTATTTACATAAAATAATGGTAATTTATGAGGAAGTGCGTCCCGGTCCCTGCCTCCAAAATTGCTGCCCGGTGAATTTTAAAAGAACGACCCCAGGCTTCGGCACTACATCAGTGTTACTTGAAAGAAAACAAACAACTTTAGCTTTAAATGTATTTTAGGGGGGGGGGTCTCTTTTTGTCTTAATTCTTGTTTATTTATAGAACTTTGTCGTAATTCGTGTTTATTTATCGTAATTTGTCGTAATTCTGGTTTATTTATCGTAATTTGTCGTAATTCTGGTTTATTTACGGTAATTTGTCATAATTCTTGTTTATTTATCTTAATTCTTATTTATTTATCGTAATAAAAGAAAATCTTAGTATTTAATAGATAGATAGATAGATAGATATGAAGATGGATAGTTTTGAATAGACTGAGATGGATAGATAGATAAACAATAGGTAACACCTATTTTACCCCGTGAAATCCTCCCTATATTTAACACAATGAAACTTGCAGAAGCTTGGGGGTCGTTATTTAAAATTCACCGGGCAGCAATTTCGGAGGCAGGGGACCGGGACGCACTTCCTCATAAATTACCAAATTCTGATTATAAATTTTACCAATTAACCCTGAAATTTGCATTTGTTATTACTTTTAATATTACTTGTTATTAGTTTTAATTCGATTCATATGTTATTTATTAAATTCAATTGTTTTAATATTTATTCTTTTATATAATATATAATTCTTTTTATATACTATTCATCCTTTTGTAAAAGAAATATATGAAAAGATGGAAACATTTTGATAGTCCCAACATTTGTAATTTGTGGAGCAAAGCAAGGTCAATTTCTTAAGCGGGGTTCAACAGGTTTGAATTCAGAGTTTTCCTTCTCCTAGACCGGTTGCTTAACCAAGTTTAAAGAGCCCAGTCTGCCCAACTATTTACCCATAGCCGGAGAGAGAGTAGTTCATTTTCCATGACTTTAACCATTACACCACACGCTTGAATTGTTATAAGGAATTTTTATGCGCTGAACTTTGCACTTTCTAAGTTTTCAGTTGAATTTTCTGATTGGTTGTTTTTATATATCTCAGGTTCTGGATTGTGACTTATATATCTGCCCAACCCCTCCAGACAAGTAAGATGCGACACAAGGACAATTTTTAAAACAGATTTTATTAGTATTTCTCTGAATGTTTGAGATGAGGCTTGAAGATTAGTATTATTAGCGTTGTTCGGACTATTGTCTTCATTGTTATTTGTACAACGTTTCGGCCGATATACCCTCGGCCTTCTTCAGGTATTTCTTGTCGGACTCGGGAACCTTCTCGGACTCGGGAACCTTCTTTTCGAACTCGGGAATTTTCTTGTTGTATTCGGGAGCCATCACTGTTAAAAGATAGTTCTAAGTGACAGTTATCTCTGGTTCCCGAGTTCAATCCTGAGTGAAAGCAGTTAGAAAATAATTAATTAGCACAACTCCTAGCCCCCCCCCCCAGCTATGGTTAGCGGAATGAGAACAGGATACCCCCGTGGAATAAATAAAGGGTTAGGTTCAAAGTTCCCGAATACGACAAGAGAATTCCCGAGTCGAAAAGAAAGTCCGAGAAGAAATATCCGAAGAAGGCCGGAGGGTATATCGGCCGAAACGTTGTACAAATAACAATGAAGATGGGGACAATAGTCCGAACAACGCTAATAATACTAACATTTTATTAGGTTTGAATTCAGCTTCCTTTCTCCTAGACTAATTATGTAACAAGGTTAAAGTGCCCAGTCTGCCCTACTATTTACCTATAGATAGTTGAATTCATTCCTTTTCCAAAGGTATTAGAACTAATGTAAAATGCAAAAAATATCATCCAGGAATTGAACTCGGGTCACCAATTCCATTTCTACAATATTAACCATTACACCACCAGCATCGGTTGCATACTGAGGTTTTCACAGTACCAAATCGATATAATGTTGTATACCCTTTTCTTACTTCTTATCTTCTAGTCGTCTTTCTTCTGGCCGGCTTTGCTATTCTGATCGTCTATCATCTTTGGCTGGTCTCTTCTTCTAAGGTCTGGTGTTGACTTGGGGATTCTGGTTTGGTCTTCTATAGGGATTTCTCCTTATCAGAAGCCCTGTGTCATTGTTAGTTTTTAGGTAATAAACACAAGACTTCGATTTACGTTGATGTTATTTTATTTCCAAATCCCCAACCCAGACAATCTGCGCAGTTGAGGGACCAGGTGTATAACACGACTTACCCCTTCGAGCTCGCTGCTACCTTCTAACTGACTGAGTTACTTCTATCCTTAAACCGGAACAGGGTCTTCTATGCCTTCCGGTTCTCACGATTTATCCCCGGAAGGCAAGGTGAGAGTGAGGTGAAGCGTTGTCACTCATCCTTCAAGGCCGTGGGCTGCACTAATCGCCATTATGTTTCTACACTACCTTAAAAAGTATTAGGGATCCAATAATTATGTAACACATCTCCTTCTTGTTTGCGACTTAGATAAAAGAAATATCCTGCAAAAGGTTCTTGTTTGTGACTTATGTATTTGCCCAACCCCTACAGATGAATAAGATGTGACACAGGGTCAATATTTCAAAGGGATTTTAACATGTTTGAATTCAATTTCCTTTCTCTAGAATAACAATGTTAAAGTGTTGTATACCCTTCGTTTACTTCTATTATTCCTCTGCTCATCTTTGGTATCTTACGTTCTTCTTCCAGCGTCTGGACTTCGTCTTGGGGACTTCGTGTCTGGTTTTCTATTTCTGTTCTTGCTGGTTGGTCGTCCTTGATTCATTTCTTCTTCTAGGTCAGTCTTTTTGCCAAGATGTTCATCAACCACAAAACCATATTATTTATTTGAACCTTTATTTACTTAACTAAACATATTCCTCTAACTAAACACAACGCGCGTGTGCAGTGAGCTTCAGCTAAAGCAGATACATCTTATCTGCCTGACGTCCAAGCTGAAACTGAGAGCCAACCAGGTCCCATGTCACTTCACGTATTTCGCGGGCTTTCTGTAATATTCCATGAAAGTCCCGCCCGTGATATGAAAAGGGACCATCCCTTCAGAAACAGGGGGTTAACAATAATCTATGCATAGATTATGTAACAAAAGTGCCCAGTCTGCCCTATTATTTATCTATAGCTATTTGGATGCATTCCTTTTCCAAAGAATGTCAAATGCAAACAGTTTCATCCAGGACTTGAACTCTGGACACCAATTCCATTATAACATTAACCATTACACAACTTCCTTCTTGTTTGCGACTTAGATAAAAAGAATTATCTTTGCAAAAATATTTGAGAAAATTGAATGACGCACTGATAAGACAGAATCCAGTATCTTTTAAAAAAAATGATTCCTTTCTGAAAATATATTCAAAGATGTTTTTTTCTATGAGAATTATATTCTCT
>CM042166.1:82854320-82886820 GCA_023376005.1 Doryteuthis pealeii
AAGAAAGAAGAAAGACAGAAGAATTAGAAGAGCAAGAAGAGGAGAGAAGAATTTAAGAAGAAAGAAATTAAGAAGAAAAGAAGAAATTATAAGGAACAGAAAGGAAGAAAGAGAAGAAAGACAATTAGAAAAAAGAAAAGAAGAAATTAGAAAGGAAAGAAGAAAGAAATCGACAAGAAGAATTAGAGAAGAAAGAAGACAGAAGATAGAAAGAAGAGAAAGAAAGAATTAAGAAAAGAAGAAATTAAGAAGAAAGAAAGAAGATTAAAGAAAGAAGAAAGAAAGAAAAAAGAAATGTAAGAAAGAAAGAAGAAAAGAAGAAAGAAGAAAAATTAGAAAGAAAGAAATTAAGAAGAGAAAGAAAGAAAGGAATTAAAAAGAAAGAAAGAAAGAAAATTAAAAGAAGAAAGAAATTAAGAAAGAAGAAAAGAAAGAAAGAAGAAAAGAAAGAAGAAAGAATTAAGAAAGAAGAATTAGAAAGAAGAGAGAAAGAAGAGAGAAGAATAGAAAAATAAGAAAGAAAGAAATTAAGAGAAGAAAGAAAGAAATTAAGAGAAAGAAAGAAAGAAAGAAAAGAAAGAAATAGAAAGAAGAAAGAAGAGAAGAAAATTAAGAAAGAAGAAAGAAGAAAGAAAGAAAGTTAAGAAAGAAGAAATTAAGAAGAAAAGGAAGAAAGAAGAAAGAAATTAGAAGAAAGAAATTAAGAAAGAAAGAGAAAGAAAGAAAGAAAGAGAAAAGAAAGAAAAGAAAATTAGAAAAGTAAGAAAGAAGAAATTAGAAGAAAGAAAGAAAGAAAGTAAGAAGAAAGAAATTAAGAAAGTAAGAAAGAAAAGAAATTAAGAAAGAAAGAATTAAGAATAGAAAAGAAGAAAAATTAGAAAGAAAGAAAGAAAGAAAATTAAGAAGAAAGAAAAGAAGAAAGAAAAGAAAAAAATTAAGAAAGAAGAAGAAGATTAAGAAGAAGAAATTAAAGAAAGAGAAAGAAAGAATTAAGAAAAGAAAGGAAAGAAAGAAATTAGAAAGAAAGAATAAATAGAAGTAAGAAAGAAAGAATTAGAAAGAAAGAAAGAAAGAAATTAAAGAAAGAAAGAAATTAATGAAGAAGAAAGAAAGAAGAAAGAAAGAAGGATGAAAAGAAGAAGAAGAAGAAAGAAAAGAGAAGAAATTAAGAAGTAGAAAGAAGAATTAAGAAAAAAGAAAGAAGAAATTAAGAAAGAAAGAAATTAGAAAGAAGAAGAAAGAATTAAGAAAGAAAGAATAAAGAAAAAGAAATTAGAAGAAAGAAATAAAGAAAAAAGAAGAGAAGAAGAAGGAAATTAGAAGAAAGAAAGAAAAGAGAAGAAGAGGAAGAATTAAAAGAAGAATTAAGAAAGTAAGAGAAAGATAAGAAGAAAGAAAAGAAGAGAAGAAAGAATTAGAAGAAGAGAAATTAAGAAAGAAAGATAGAAAGAATAGAGAAATAGTATAAAAGAAGAAAGAAAAAGAAAGAAATAAGAAGAAAGAAAGAAAGAAAAAATTAAGAAGAGAAAGAAATTAAAGAAATAGAGAAATTAAGAAAGAATGTAAGAAAAGAAGAAAGAAAGAGAAAGAAAGAAAGAAATTAAGAAGAAGAAAAATTAAGAAGAGAAGAAAGAAAGAAGATTAAAGAAGGAAAGAAAGAAAGAATTAAGAAAAGAAAGAAAAGAAAGAAAGAAGAATTAGAGAAGAAGAAATTAAAGAAGTAAGAAAAAGAAGGAAAGAAAAGAGAGGAAAGAAGATTAAGAAGAAAGAAATTAAGAAAGTAAGAAAGAAAGAAATTAGAAAGAAAGAAATAAGAGTAAGAAGAAAAGAGTTAGGAAAGAAGAATAAGAGAAGAAGAAAATTCGAAAGAAAGAAATTAGAAAGAAGAAAGAAAGAAAAATATAGAAAAGAAGAAAAAGAAATTAAGAAAGAAAGAAATTAAGAAAGAAAGAAAGAAAGAATTAAGAAGAAGAAATTAAGAAGTAAGAAGAAGAAATTCAAAAGAAAGAAATTAAGAAAGAAAGAAAGAATAGAAAGAAAGAAAGAAAGAAAGAGAAAAGAAAAAAGAAAGAAGAAAGAAAGAAAGAAAATTAAGAAGAGAAGAAAGAAAGAAAAAATAAGAAAGAAAGAAAAAAAGAAAAAGAAGAAAGAAAGAAAGTAAAGAAAGAAAGAAATTAAGAAGAAAGAAAGAGAAGAGAAAGAAATTAAGAAAGAAAGAAATTAAGAAAGAGAAAGAAAGAAAGAAGAAATAAGAAAGAAAGAAAGGTAAGAAAGAAGAAGAAAGAAATTAAGAAGTAAGAAAGAAAGAAATTAAGAAAGAAGAGAAGAAGTAAGAAGAAGAATTAAGAAAGAAGAAAGAAAGAAATTCAGAAAGAAAGAAATTAAGAAATTAAGAAAGAAAGAATTAAGAAAGAAAGAAAGAAAAAATTAAGAAGAGAAAAAGAAAGAAAAGAAAGAAGAAAAGAAATAAGAAAAGAAAGAAAGAAAGAAATAAGAAAGAAAGAAATTAAGAAAAGTAAGAAAGAAAGAATTAAGAAGAAAGAAGAAGAAAGAAATTAGAAAGAAGAAAATTAAGAAAGAAGAAGAAAGAAATTAAGAAGAAAGAAATTAAGAAGAAGAAGAAAGAATAAAAAGAAGATAAGAAAGGAAAATTAAGAAAGAAAGAAAAGAAAGAAAGAAGAGAAAGAAATTAAGAAAGAAAGAAAGAAAGAAAAGAAAGAGAAAGAAATTAAGAAGAAGAAGAAAGAAAGAATTAAGAGAAAGAAAGAAATAAAGAAGAAAGAAGAAAGAAATTAAGAGAAGAAAAAGAGAGAAGAAATTAAGAAATTAGAAAGAAAGAAATAAGAAAGAAAGAAATTAAGAAAAGTAAAAGAAGAGAATAGAAAGAAAAGAAAGAAATTAAGAAGAAAGAAAAGAAGGAAAGAAAGAAAGTGTAACTATCAAAATCAGAGAAAGAAAAGAAAGAAAGAAAGAAAGAAAGTAGGGGAAAGATAGAGGGGGGAATGACTGCAGAAGCGATAATGCTAATCTGTTTCATCAAACATAATGATAGATAAATGAAAGAAAAAACGAAAAAAAAAACGAGGTTTTCCCAATAGCTCTTAGAGTAACATATAAAACATGTGAATAATTTAAATTATCATACTGTGCTATATCCTGGTCCACTAGCAATGATTATTACACAAGGATAGTGGACTTAGAAAATAAGTTCAAAGCTAATTGAGGGCTACAAATTCAGATATGTTTCTGTTAATAAATTCATAAAAACATTTAGTTTCCAAATTTATACACCAAAGAAAAATATAATTCATAAAAGAATAAACATCAAAACATATTGCAGCACATAATTCATTACATTCTATTTATATATATCTTTATATATTGTTCTTATCAGGGTCAGACAAAATGATTGACACATTTGTTAGTTTTAATAAAATGCAATAAAGTAAAGAAACAAAAAGTGTTTTTATTTTCGAAAAGTAATATATGCGTTTTTTTCATATAAGCCATTTTGTTTTGTTTCTTTATAATGCCATTGTTTTCTTTTCTTTTTTCAGTTGCTGTCATGAATTGGATGGTGAGCATCGCGCTTTCATTGTGGAACGTTATCATCAATTTTGTATGGATGCATTTGAAGATCATTGTGAAGAATTCTTGCAACTTCTTTCGGAAAGTTCAGAGTCTGGGCGCGTTTAAATGTGGAACGGAGTGGAGACTGTTGACTGAAGCTCTTACGCTGCCACATTTTCTGGAGTTCGGCGGTGCGAGGTCGGCCGGTTGATTTTCGTTTCAATGCAGAAAGTAGCTCTGAAGTTGGTAACCCATAACAGATCGTGTTTCGAGCTGGTACGGGATCATGTCTACCAAGATTGAAGTGAAACGGAACGCTCTTTGTGTGCAGTTACAGATTCGTTTTGTTTTGATAAACGTTTCCACAATGAAAGCGGCAATGCTCACCAGTCCAATTCATGGCAGCAACTGGAAAAGAAACGAAAAACAATGGCATTATAAGAAACAAAACAAATGACATTATATGAAAAGAAATGGCATTATATTTATTTCGAAAATAAAAACATTTTTTGTTTCTTTACTTTATTTGCATTTTATTAAACCTACAAATGTGTCAGATATTTGTTGTCTGACCCTGATCAATACATGCTATTTTCCTTATTTAATTAAACTAGGTCTGGTCTTCTGGTCGGATTGGGTGACCATTGTATCTCCAAATTCCAGATAATTTTATACGTTTCGTTTTATCAGATAGAAGTTTTTTTCATATTATATTGTAGTTTTGCTTGTTGTCGTGTTGTTTTTTATAAATGAATAAAATCTGCATTCATTATTTGGAAGTAGTGGGTCATGCCACACGGTGTGTGCAATCATTACCTAGAAATAAGGAATCTGCACACTTGCATATTATATATTAATACACGTGTTCCTTATTGTACAACGTTATCATCTTGCCACACTTCTGGTTAAAAATGAGACTGTCCAATCACCAAGATGAAATGCAAAGAAAGTAAATCCTGATTATATGCTGTTGCTTATCCACCGAATTTTTTTCTTATCAGTGTTGTTTATCTCAGCTAAATGATACTGAAATGGATTAATGGCAGTTCAGTTTATTTCAATGTGGAAAACTGATTGTGATATATAAGGAATTGAGTTACAAGTAAACAAATTAAAAACTTGTAAGTCATGCTATAACTGTACTCATAAAAGTGTTACTATTTGGGATTCAAATTTATTTGAACTTAATTCAATTAAAAAGAAGATTAAAAAAAGAATAAACAACGAAACATAATTTTCTCTGTGATCCATCAAATGCTCAAAGAGGTAACATTTTACAACAACAATTGGAAACTCTTTAGCTAATGAATTTTCTGTTTGTGTTTTCAGTGGATATTTCTGTTTGAAAATTTGTACAATCAAAACTCATTATTTTCTTTTTTTTTTTCTTTTTCTTTTATTCTGTCAACTTTCTATTGTCAAATGCCTCATGGACAGAAGATGAAAAAACAAACATTTATTTAATTTGTTGTTTTTACTTGTACAATAAATATTTATAATGTTTGTTTCTTGGAAACATTTGCTGACTACTGCAATAATTATGATATAAAAGCGAAAATATTTTGATTAAAACATTTTGTGCAATTTGAATTCTGTTTTCAAATCTGCTGATCTGATATGACAAAAAAGGAATAATTAAACAATCTGTGAATTCTGAAGTTTTTAATTGTGGTTGAATCCTAACACGGAAACACTTGATACCATTCATATATATATATATATGTGTGTGTGTGTGTGTTGTGTATTTGTGTGGAAAGAGAGAGAGAGAGAGAGAGAGAGAGAGAGAGAGAGAGAGAGATGAACAGGTTTATTATATATATATATATATATATATATATATATATATATATATATATACTAGCAAATATATGCACCTCCGGGTGCAAGTATTTAAGTTTTAATGTAATAAAATATTGTATTAAATTAGAAAGGCTAATGAAACTAAATAAGAATACAGATAAAAAGATTTGAAACAGAGGGAGTATAATAAAAGATTTGAAACAAAGGGAGTATAATAAAAAATGGAACAACTGAAACTTACTCTTCCATCACTCTCGTCTTTCATTGTTATTTTTTCTAATTTAAGTATTTAGTTAAGAGGAAGTAAAGAATAAAATAACAGTTATTTTTTCTTGTTAATGGATTTCATTTAAGATTTATTGAAGAGATTTTTGCTTATATTCATTAAAATAAAACCAAACAATTAGAAATCAATAATACTAAGCACATATTTATTAAATTCGATTTTTTAATATTAATATGCAAATTAGCCTTCCGTTCAAACTGTAAACCGCTATTTTGTTGTATATATAAATATAATTGCATGTTGTCAGTATGTAGACATAGTTACAGTATTAATAATGTAAGACAATTTTATTAATAATTGAGGTTTAGATAAAAAATAAAATCATGGAGAATGTGATGTCAATGACTAAGAGAATTGTGACTTGAGTAGGAATATAGTTTCGGTTACAGACAGAAAAACACACAATCTCCATTATAATAAGATATATATATATATATTCAGTCGGTAGAGCGTTCGGCTAGAAACCGCAAGGTTCCTTGATCGATACCGGTCCTCGCCAACTCAGCTTATGAGTAGCACAGGGATCTGCGCGGTAAAGTAAGGAGCTGACGGTAGGTGTGTCTCCTTGGTCTAACGCAAGTAAAAAGGGGATAGACTCCCTCGCTGATTGGCTGATACCGACTTTAGGCCGCCCCGACGTATTTATTTTTACTATATATATGATAAAGGGAATGACTTACTGGTAAAAAAAATATAATCTAATCCCAATATTTGGTTAATACAAGTATTAACCGGATAAGTCAGTGTTATAACAATTATAAAGTGCTCAATACATTGGTAGAGCGAATTTAGTATTCTATACACACTGTAATACTATATATATATATTATATATATATATATATATATATATATATATATATATATATATATATATAGGTAAGTAGAAAGAGAAAATTTCCCTAGGTGAAGCCCACTTACATTCTATACAAAACTTAAGAAAAGTCAAATTTAACTCAAAATAGCTGAAACACTAACACAAATGAATCTGTATTGATATGTGGAAAATAGTAGACGTTATAAAAATTTACAGCACATGGAAACGATAAGATACATAATGTACAGGGGAATAGAACATGTAAATACATATACAATATTTAGGTATAAACAATATACCCAAATGTACCTAACATATAAATGTTACAGACATGGAACTAAAGGATAGTCCATGCTGTATAAGGGACTTACAGTAATGTAAAGGGGGAGGCAAAAGCCCCACCGAGAAGGGGGTAGATAGACTCTAGACCATAACAGTTTTTGAATGAACACGCTTAACTACCAGAGGTCCCCCTAGTGGGAACAAACAGCAACGCAGCGAGGAGATAACTCTTCCAGCAAAAGGGAGATAATTCCCTACAATACCTTTCCCAAGAGTATTTAGTCCAAAAGTGAATGTAACAGTGTGACTGGAGTTTGAACTCGCTTACTAGGATGTTACAGACCAGCATGTTAGCCACTACACAATAGGGATTCCCCCACCACTAAAGTAAATTGCAATGAAAGCAAGTGGATGAAATAACCCAAGGTGTTGACATGCCGTAAAACCCAACCAACCAACATAATCTTTACAAAGGAAAATAAGAAACATGATGTCCCTGTGTTACATAATTATTAGATACCTAATATTTATGGCAATAGTGTAGAAATCATAATGGCGATTAGTGCAGCTGATGGCCTTGAGGGTGAGTGACGGCGCTTGACCTCACTCTCACCTTGCCTTCCGGGGATGGATCGCGAGAACCGGAGGGCATGGAGGACCCTGTCTTCCGGTTTAAGGATAGTAAGTTTCAGTTAGTTAGAAGATAGAAGCCGAGCTCGTAGGATGTAAGTCTCACTGCGCAGAATGTCTGGGTTGGGGATTGAAAATAAAGTAACATCAAAGTAAATCGAAGTCTTGTGTTTATTACCTAAAAACTAACAATGACACAGGGCTTCTGATAAGGAGAAATCCCTAACAGAAACCAGACCCGAAGTCCCCAAGAACGTCCAGATCTTAGAAGATTCCAGACGCAAGATGATAAAGAAGCAAAAGCCGGCCAGAAGAATAGATGTCCAAGATATAGAAGCAAGTAAGAAGTAAAGAAGTAAAGAAAGGGTATACAACACTTGGTTTCTTTCATATCTTTCTTAGTTTGTCTAATCAGTTTCTGATTGTGTAATGTCTTACAGACTGGTTTTCACTTACTTTGTTTTATTACTGATGATGAGGATGCAAATAAACAGCAATATATTAGGAAAATCTTTCACAATATCAGTGACATCTTTCAACGGGAGATGCACCTTGTCACACAATGGTAACAAGGAAATAGAAACAGAAACATGAAGGAGACTTCACAGTGTTTTCCTGGACACCAAATCCTCACATCTAAGTTCCATTGAACCTAAGCAGAAATTCCTGAACATAAACTTTACAAAGGAAAATAAGAAACATGATGTCCCTGTGTTACATAATTATTAGATACCTAATATTTATGGCAATAGTGTAGAAATCATAATGGCGATTAGTGCAGCTGATGGCCCTAACCCTAACCCTGAACATAAAGCAGTATTTGAAAACTCCCCCTGCCGCCACTCTTAACATCCTGGCATCAGTTCCAAGAGAGAAAACCTTCAGAGATCTTGAACTACTCCAGTTTGATTGGATAAGATCTGTGTTTTGGGCTGATGAAGAACCAACATGTTAATGGTTATAATGTTTTGGGCCAACAGTATGCATACATATATACATACAGATAGATTTTGATATATGGATATCATAAAGTTTGATATATACATATCATATATATATATGATATATAAAATATTTACTGTGTATCCAAATGATTTAATTGATTTTCCATATATTTTAAAAATACAAACTTATTCATTTTCACCAATCAACCTATGGGTGGGGTCTAGAATACACCAACTGCATTTCCTGCAGAGGAATATGACCCACCCTAATGGGTGACTTAGGAATGCTACTAAACAGCATCCGGTAATGAGACTCCAATTCTGCATCTCTCCTAGGTTCCATTACTCCAAGATTTGCTCTGACTCAGTGTGGTAGTACTTATTAGGGCCCATCTATGAGTCAAATAGATCTATTTGAAAATTATTTGTCATATATAGGAATACTTGAAACCATATTGTCAAGTTAAAATTACTAGTATGAGATAAGAGTACATGAAACCATATAATAGTATCAGTAAAGAATTATCAGATTATCAGGCCTCAAAAGTCACCTAAAACTCCGAATTGAGCACTTTTTTCACCATCAATAAATTCAAGGCATTAGAATCCATGAGAAAAAAACAATAAAATAGGTTAATATACCATTAAACAAAAACAAAAAAAACGGTAATTTATGAGGAAGACCGTCCCGGTCTCCTGCCTCAAAACTTGCTACCGGTGATTGCTGAAAAACCAACCCTGCTATGATTACGATTTATATTTTAATAAAATAAAATAAAATATCTATCTAGTCGTCTTCATATCTATCTATTGCTTCGGCTACGGACTTCAATTGTAGCTGGGGTTGGTTTTTCACCACTCACCGGTAGCAAGTTTTGAGGCAGGAGACCGGGATGGTCTTCCTCATTAATTACCAAAATAAACCCCGACAATCTTACTTCAATAACTTTGGAGTCTTTTTTTATTGTCTGGTTTGTATTTTTGTCAGGATAGATCAATTGAAACCCTTCATTAGATTTCCCTCTCTTTCCTGTCAGTCTTATCCTCATTTATTTCATTAGATCTGTCATGTGTTTCTTGCATAACAAATCTATCTCAATTCTTCATCAAAGTTTTGCTTAAAAAATCATTATAAATACAAAGAAGAAATTCAATAAGAAAAACTGTATAAGGTGATCAAAAGGTCACAATATTTTAAAAATCTTAGAATCCCTAAATCTTTCTTCTTCCAATTTTTGCACTTTTCATTCTTTATTTCTTTCTCTATTGAATCCTTCACATGTCTTTCTTTTTCATATTTCTTCTACTTTTTCTTTCTTTCTTTCTTTCTTTCTTTCTTTCTTTCTTTCTTTGCTCTTTCTGTACTGAATCAATAATATTTCTTTCTTCTTCATACTTTACACATCCTTTCTTTCTTTCTTTCTTTCTTTCTTTCATATGACGTTTTTATTCATATTTTTACAGTTTTTCTTTCTATGAATTCTTTCTTTCTTTCTTTCTTTCTTTTTTCTGTACTTATTTGTTTGGGGTTTTTTTTGTCATTTTTTTTCTCAAGAAGATGCATTAAATATATTTGTATTTTATCAGATTTTCTATAATAAAAAATCTTATACAATGTTAAAAAAATGTACAATTTTCATCTGGGAACTAAAAATTATATAAAATTATATCTAGTTATTTTTTCTGTTTGCTGTTTCCTGGAATCTATTGTATTTATTTTTTTCTGTGTGATAAAAGTGGTGAATATTTTGTTGGAATTTGAATAATCTAAGTCAAATCATCCTGAGTTTTAAAATTTTTTAAATACAAAACAGAATTTTCTTTTAACAACATAATTGTTGCAGAATTTTACGAAGAATAACAGAACTTTTATAGAAGACTTTATCAACTATGAAGAACAATTGAAGCATAAATGAGGTGGAAGAGGAACAGTGGGAGGAAGAAAAGAATATAAGGACAAGTTAAATGAAAGATTAAGAAGGAATAAAAAGAATAAGAAAGAAAAGTGAGTTGATGGAAAAAAATAGGGGCAGATTGAATGGACAAGAAGAACAATGTAAAAGAAAGAAATGAAGAAAATAGGTGTGAAAGAAACAATGAGAGAAAGATAGGAGTGAAAGAAAGAAAGAAGAAAGAAAGAAAGAAAGAAAGAAAGAAAGAAAGGTAGGTGTGAAAGAAAGAAAGAAAGAAAGAAAGAAAGAAAGGACGTATGAAAGAACGAAATAAAGAAAGAAAGAGGGAAAGGAAGAATGAAGATAGGAGTGAAAGAAAGTAAGAAAGAAAGAAGGTAGGCGTGAAAGAAAGAAAGAAAAAAGAAAGAAAGAATTTAAGCATGAAAGAAGAAAGAATGAAAGGACGTATGAAAGAACGAAAGAAAGAAAGAAAGACGTAAAGAAACGTATGAAAGAACGAAAGAAAGAAAGAAGAGGAAAGAAGAATGAAGATAGGAGTGAAAGAAAGTAAGAAAAAAAGAAGGTAGGCGTGAAAGAAAAAAAGAACAAAAGAAAGAAAGAATTTAAGCATGAAAGAAAGAAAGAAAGAAAGAAAGAAAATAGGTGTGAATAAAAGAATGAAAGGAAAAAGATAGTAGTGAAAGAAAAATGTGTGAAAAGAAAGAAAGAAAACAGGTGTTAACGAATAAAAGAAAGAAAGAAAGTGTAACAGAAAGAAAGAAAGCGTGAAATAAAGAAAGAAAGAAAGAAAAAGAAGATAAGTGTGAAAGAAAGAAAGAAAGAAAGAAAGAAAGAAAGAAAATAGATATGAGAAAAAGAATGAAAGAAAGAATGGATACTTCACTTAAATAAGTTGCATTTTTAAATCGTTTTTTATGATGATTTTTCTGTACATTTTAAAATATCTGAAATTTAATATTTAATTTCAAAAATTTAAATTTATCTTGTGATAAATTTTAAAAACAATTTTTTATTGATTATTAAAATATCTAATTTAAAACTCAAAAAAGAATTAATTTTTCTTGGCACAACACAGAAGTCACAATGCAAGAAAACTGGATTTACATTTTAATATTCAACCCAAAATAAAACAATATTGTTGTGATGTAAATATTTATAAAAATCTATTTCACTTTGCAACAAATTTCTATTGTTTTCGTCTTTTTATTCAGCCTGTTTAAAAAAACAAAATATAAATTCTTAATTTTTTGTATTTCACTCAAAACTTATGAATAAAACTGAGAAAAAAAGATGAATATTCATTTAATGCTTATGAATAAGCAAAATTAAGGAAATCATGTTTCATGGTTATATTTCAATATTACATTCAGCCAAAATGCAGAATTAAATGATTTTTATTTCGAGTCATCATACAAATTTATGTATCATAAATGTTGTATATCCTTCTCATAACTTCTTTCTTACTTCTATTCTTCTTCTGTTCTTCTAGGTTTCTTCTTGCGTCTGGACTTCTCTTGGGGACTTCGTGTCTGGTCTTCCATTGGGGATTTCTCTTTTATCAGAAGCCCTGTGTCATTGTTAGTTTTTAGATAATAACACAAAACTTCGATTTACTTTGATCATATTTTATTCTCGAAATCCCCCACCAGCCTACCTGCACAGATCGAGTCGGAGCGTGTATAACACAACTCACCACCGTCGTGGTTTCTAGCCGACTGACTAAAATCTATTTCTAATCTAAACCGGAAGAGGATCTCCTCCACCGATACTCACGGTATCCACCGGAAGGTTAGGACAGGTCAAGCCTTGTCACTCATCTTCAAGGCCGTGGGCTGTAACTTATAATAGCCATTTTTATTTCTAAACTATTGCACATAAATGTTAGGTATCTAATAATTATGTAACATAAATAATGTGATATAATTGTTATTAAATGCATTTCTTCTTCTTCTTTGCAAGTCATATTTTTGTCTTTTAGAGATAAACATGGATCGATGCTGGAACTTCAGCCTTTTTATATGTATCAACCTGAATTTATGTATGGGTGCATTTACCCAACCCCTCCACATGAGCATGATGTGATACAAGATCAATTCTTAAGTGGAGCTTAACAGGATTGAATTCAGAGTTTTCCTTCTCTTAAACCAGTTGCCATACAAAGGTAAAAGACCGCAATCTTCCCTACGATTTACCCACAGCTGGAGGGAGAATAATTGGATTCATACCTTTCCCAATAGTATTAGCACAATGTGAAACACAAACAGCCTTGTTCAAAATTCTAACTCATGTTGCTGTGTCCATTTCCTACAATGATAACCATTACACCATAGGCACCTCCTTGTAGAAGAACAGTAGTAGTAGGGATGAGAGAGCTCATATCTTTCCCAAGGGTATTAGTTCTATGTGAAATGCAACCAGTCCCATCCATGATTTGAACTTATTTCACCGTCTCCATTTCCTATGAAAATAACCATTATAACTCCGATGCCTCCACAGACTACATTGATGTAATTTTAATTTTCATTAAGTTTCATGCAAGCAGGTTCAAGGAACTCCAAAAATTCTCTAGGGGTCCCTATTTGCGTCAATCTAGCCCTCATAATTAGTTTAGTTTGTGTGAATGATATCATATATCTTATTATAATGGAGATATGGTGTCTGTCTGTTTGTAACCAAAACTATGTCACTGCTGACATCACAATACTCCCAAGAATTGTGATTCCATAATTTTCTTCTTCTCTACTCCATCTGGAAAAGAAGTCATTCATCTTATTATAATGGAGATATGGTATCTGTCTGTTTGTAACCAAAACTATGTCACTGCTGACATCACAATACTCCCAAGAATTGTGATTCCATAATTTTTCTTCTTCTCTACTCCATCTGGAAAAGAAGTCATTCATCTTATTATAATGGAGATTTGGTGTCTGTTTGTAAGTGAAAATATGACACAGTTACATTACAATATTCTAGGAATTGGATTCATCAATGAGTATTTAATTTTGTGATGGAGAACGAGTACCACCATACTCATTTGGAAAAAGAGTGAGAGTGTCTTGCCCGCCGGAGTCGAACCCTCGCCCTCCGGAATGCAAAGAAATGAGATTTAGGCACTGGATGGATGTGAAGTGCAATTCAGGTGCCCGGATGTTGGGGCTTACACGCGTCCATCCGAATGCTTTGAGAATTGTGCATGGGCGCAAGGTTCGACTGATGTGCCCGGATGATAAGGGAAAACGGCAGTATAAGTAGAAGTGGGGTGATGGCAGTAACAGTGTTGCGACTTCAGCTGCTGGTAGAAGACGACAGTGTTGTAGCCTGCGAATAAGGCGTTTGACTCGCTTCTTTTTGCCCCCCCCCCTCAACAAAGAACATTTACTTGAAACACCATAATTGTGCAAAGAAACCAAACCAATCTTAAACAGACTGGAGATCGAAAGACTGATCATAAGCAGAACAAACAAATATTTATTTCCCCCCTCTATTTTTCTAATTTATTATCAAAATCATTAATACATAGAATAAATCTTATTTATTTTGAGGTCTCTATGAAAATCTGAGTTAGATCTGCCTTAAAACAGCCCATTTTGTTAGTGCGTTAAAAAACCTGCAATGTGTCTTATTATCATGAAGAAATAATGGTTAACATAATACATGGTGTGGTTAATTTGCATACTGGTTTTAACAAAACTGGGTTTAATAAGTAATTACTTGGTGTTATTCTCTAAAATGAGTGTTTTATTCTTGTATTAAATTAAGTCCCATGAATGATTTTATATAGAAACCAATTAAAATATAATTAAAATAAGTTCTTATTTAATTTTGTTAGTCTTTCTAATCTAATATATTTCCTTACATTAAAACTTAAATACTTATGTCAGGTGGAAGATGCATATCCTTGCTAGTATATATATATATATATATATATATATATAATATATATATATATATATATATATATATATATATGAATAAGTAGAATTAAAGAAATCTTTCTGTAGTAGATTATGCGTTGGATTTATATTTTAGATAAAATATTAGCTTCTTTATATTCATTTAATAAGAGAAAGGATTTACATAAGTGTATTAAGCAGAGCTTAGTCTTGAGAAAATAGTATTAAAGACTGAAGAGTTTCTCTCAGATTAAAATCCTTCATTTCAAGATTTTAACAAAAAAAAAGAAAGAAATTATAATTTTAGACTGAGACAACATATCATTTTTGTTGTTCATTGAAAGTAATATTTGTAGGATTCATATCCGTCAAAATGTTAACTTAACAAACCATCATTTGGCTATTATGAACTTATTTCAACCAGAACTCAATATAAGTCTAGTCTCATCTGATAGCCTACTACATAATGACTGAGTAAACAAACTAGAATAGAGAAAGATTGCTTTGTATATAATTAATGTATTAGTTGTTATACATTGAACTCTCCTGAGGATTTGTAAAGATCCTTGAATAAATCTATAAGTTTGCGTGTGTTCAGTATCTCGCAGCCATCCTTGGCCAGTTGGAAAGAACTCAAAGTAAATAAGTAAGTAAGTCCCGAGTTATAGAATCCTTTGGTAAGTCAAAATTCCCGTGATAGAGAATCCTTTGGCAAGTGAATAAGTCCCATGATAGAGAATCTTTGGTAAGTGAATAAGTCCCGTGTTAGAGAATCCTTTGGCAAGTGAATAAGTCCCGTGATAGAGAATCTTTGGTAAGTGAATAAATCCCGTGTAGAGAATCCTTTGGTAAGTGAATAGGTCCCGTGATAGAGAATCCTTTGGTAAGTAAATAAGTCCTGTAGTAGAGAATCCTTTAGGTGAATCCTTTAGGTCCGTCGTCCAAAGAAGATCCAAGTAGTAGTGAGCTAAGATTAGAATCAGAAAGTATAAATAACAACAGCAGCAGCAGAGCACTGCCAGTGATTGGACAACAAGGCTGGTCACATGGTAGTCGGCGAGTCTATAATTAGAAGTGACAATTTGGCACACGCTTTATAACCAAAAAGGTCCAACAGCGTGAACATGAGCAGACATTGTGGAAGTCTTAAGAAAACATCATTAAACACTAAAGTGTTTCTCTCAGTTTAAAATCCTTCATTTCAAGATTTTAACAAAAAAAAAAAAAAAAAAGAAATTATAATTTCAGAGACAATTAATATTGGCACGATCCATATCCGTCAAAATGTTAATTGGGATTCAAGGACAGTTACTTAATATTTCATGTTCCCTTTTTCATCTCAGTGTGGATTAGGGAACAGGACTGATAAAAAGTCAGTCGGGTTTCACTCCTGGTTAGAAGTAGTTGCTTGGTCTAGCCACACCGAAGAGATGTGAAACATCAAAACATAGTGTTTGCAGAATTCATATCCAGTTACTTAATATTTCATGTTCGCTTTTTCATCTCAGTAGGGATTAGGGAACCAGACTGATAAAAAGTCAGTCGGGTTTCGCTCCCGGTTAGAAGTAGTTGCTTGGTCTAGCCACACGGAAGAGACGTGAAACATCAAAACACAGTGTTTGCAGAATTCATATCCGTCAAATTGTTAATAGAGATTCAAGGACAGTTATTTAATATTTCATATTCCCTTTTTCCTCTCAGAAGAGACTAAGGAACCAGACTGATGAAAGTCAGGTTTGGCTACCTGCTACAAGTAGTTGCTGGGTCTAGCCACACTGAAGAGATGTGAAACATCAAAACACAGTGTTTGTGGATGACTATATATTTGCAGGATTCATTTCTGTCAAAATGTTAATAGAGATTCAAGGACAGTCACTTAATATTTCATGTTCCCTTTTTCCTCTCAGGATATTTACCTTATATTTATTTGTTTTGTTTTTTAGGGGTGGGTGGAGGGTTATGACCATTAACTATTATTGCACTTACCTCCACCATCAACAGTTTGAAAAATATGGTGATATCATTACTGGTTGGCAGAATTCCACAACATTCTGTTGCATTTGGTAGCAAGTAAATATGTTTATTCAGTCAGCTTTCCTTTGATTTTTGTATAAGACAAAAACAAAAGTGAAAAGCGAAAGGAAAAGATGTCTTTGGGGAATCCACACCGGCTTTAAGTCGATCCATTATGCAGTCTAACATGGTTTAATTAAGAATACAGACTTATTGGTTAAGGAAAGAATGATGATGAAAATGGGAAGAAGAAGAGTGTCTTGAAAATAACAGAGGACAGGGGTCTCTCTCTCTCTCTCAGAATGTTTTTATAAGGAAGAAAGGAAGAAATGGTGGAAGAGGAAGTGTTGGGTTGGGCTTTGTAGTTCCATAAGTTGAGAAAGAGAAATTGAGGGAAAATAGAAAGAAGATGAAGACAAAAGACAAAGGTCAAAGATAAAGAGAAATAGAGAGAAAATAAAAGAGAAAAATGAGAAAGAAAGAAAGAGATGGAATGAGAGAGAGAGAAATGGAATGAGGAAGGAGAATGATATGATATGAGAGAGAGAGATAGAGAGAGAGAGAGAGAGAGAGAGAGAGAGAGATGGAATGAGGAAGAGAGAATGATATGAAATGAGAGAGCGAGAGAGAGAGAGAGAGAGAGAGAGAGAGAGAGAAAGATGGATGTGAGGAGAGAGAAAGAGATGGAAAGATGAAGAGAGAAAGAGATGAAAAAGAGATTAAGAGATGAAATGAGAAAGAAGATAAAATGAAAGAGAAAAAGATATGAAATGAGAGAGAGAGAGAGAGAGAGAGAGAGAGAGAGAAATAGAGAGAAAGATGAAATGAGAAAGAAAGAAAGAGATGGAAAGAGGAAGAGAAAGAGATGAAATGAAAGAGATTAAGAGGTCAAATGAGAAAGAAAGAAAAGGAGATAAAAGAAAAAGGATTAAAATATTAAATGAAAGAAAAATATAAAATGAGAAAGAGAAAAAGAGATGGAATAAAAGAGAGTAAGATATGAAATGAGAGAAAGGGAGAGAGAGAGAGAGAGACAGTGAAAGAGAGAAAGAGAAAGAGAGAGAGAGAAATATGATATGTTAAATGTTGGCATTCTTCCGTCTACTGAAGACGATGGCGTAGTGTCCATTTAAAAAGAAATTTTTTCATCTGCAACTGCATGAGTGACTGAACAAACCAATTTTTGAATTGCAATCTCTGGTGCAGTGACTGCAAACAAACAGTGATGCTTACTAGAGTTGCAGTTGTCTCTCCTTCCTTTTGGCTCTCTTTTCCGTGGCGGCCACTTTCTTCTCTTTTTCACTCCTTTTTGTTCCTTTTCTGACGAGGAGTCGCCAGGTCACACAGTCTTCTGCACAAGCCTCCCATGTGTTGGCGTTGATGGGGCATGTCTTCATGTTTCTCTTACAGACATCTTTAAAGTGCAGGCATGGTCTCCCTACTGGTCAGTTGCCCTCTGCTAGTTCACTATACAGTAGCTTTGGGAATGTGGCCTTTGTCCATCCTCCTGACGTGGCCAAGCCAACGCAGGCGCCTCTCACAGAAAGCAATGGAGATAAATGGTATCAGTACACAAAATTGTATAAATATACTATAATCCGATTTTTTAAATAGCATTTCTATCTATTCTCACTGAGCATTTTCATATCAGCCACACACAATGGAAAATGAAAACATCTTAATATTTCTAATCCATAGAAGATATAATGAAACAAACACTTGTTACAAAGTTTTGTCTAAGAGTAAAGTAAAGTAAAACCGTTGAGATTGCTTATAGTCGGTATCAGCCAATCAATATGGGAGTCTATCCCCTTTACACTAGTGCTAGACCAAGGAGATTGTTTTTACATCTGAAGTGAAGTACCACACCTACCTCCTCACTTTACTGCACAAATCCCTGTGCTACTCATACGCTGAGTTGGCAAGGGCTGGTATCGAACTAGGAACCTTGTGGTTTCTAGCCAAACGCTCTACCGACTGAGCTAACCCAGCCCTAATAGTAAATATCAACAAAGAATTCTGATGCAGTTTTTAAAAAAGTTTTTTTAAAGATTTAAATAATTTTCCAATTGTTTTATGAATGCTGATACAGAAAGAAAGAAATATTTTTTTAGGATGTTAGCATAAGTTGCTACCAGGGTGAGTCAAAAGTTTTAAAATATTTTGGTATGTGTTAGTTTGCAGCAGGTCTATCACATGACCAAAGTAGTTAAATTCATGAAAAATTTTATAACACTATTAAAGTGTTATAGGTTGATTGGCGATCTGTTAATTATTTACTAATTAATTAAAACTACCCTAATTATTAATTATGGTGGTTTGTTAAAAGTTACTGTAAAAAATAAGAAAAACTATAATAATCATTATAATAATAATGTTTATATTAGAAATATAAATTTATCTAAACAAAGAATCCTCACGTAGGCATAAATTCATTAAATTATGGAATTTGATATATATCATCGGAATTTTAAATTTTCACAAAATGAAATGATAATTTAACAAATAAGATTCCAGTTTTTGAAAAGTTGGTCAACAATTTCAAAAACTTACATAAATAAAACAATGGTTGGCCTTGCCTCATTGGAGTTGGAAAAACTCAAATAGAAAGATACAAACTAGGCTGACACAAGGC
Source organism: Doryteuthis pealeii (assembly GCA_023376005.1). Classification (NCBI taxonomy): domain Eukaryota; kingdom Metazoa; phylum Mollusca; class Cephalopoda; order Myopsida; family Loliginidae; genus Doryteuthis; species Doryteuthis pealeii. The sequence goes on from CM042166.1 coordinate 82,873,103, forward strand.
CATTTAGAGACGTAGGCAATGTTATTGAGTGGCTGGCCAATCAGAGACATATGTTAGGAGTGGGGAGGTCTGGATCCCATAAATAAGAGACCAAGAATAGAAGAAGAGAAGAAGAAGAGAGAGAAACAGAGTCAGACACTCCGAAACCAGGGAGCTCACCATAGCTCGGTGCCCTTGCCACAACTTTACCGATATACTATGACACGCCGCAACCAGAAGACTCACTACACGTCTGATCCCTTGTCACCGTCCATACTGCACTCTGACGTCCTGCCACTCGGTAACAATCCAAGTTAATAAGTTATCCAATTAGCTGTAGATCGCCAGTCAACTGAACAAGAAATCACCTTGCTCTTTTGACATTATACAAGAATATTAATCATTGTAAAAAAAAACAATAAATGTATATATCTTGTGTATAATTATCAGGTGTTCCTGTTTGTTTTGTTTGACCCCGTTGACAGCTTTTGGGTATCGTATTTCAGCCGAGTTGGAAAAGGAACAAAACCAGCTTTCCGTCAGGGCCCTGTAATACTATAATCTGTGGAACAGCCAGCATTAGAAGAAATCCCTCATTATAGTATTATATTCGGTATCATCCAACACAACGACTGTAATACTGAGCCGGAGCATCATTCCCATACATACATTGAGACCGTGCCCCCAGCACATATAGTATTATAAGTTCCTACTATGGTTGTTAGTATGATGGTAGTCCATATTCTGAAACATTGTGTGCTATTTCACAGCATGTGAGATTGAAAATCCCACAAAGATCAATATGCAATGTAGTCTTATGTTTTACAAGTTGAACCGGGCCCTAATGTCATGGAAGCAATCAAAAACCTTTGTTGACCAAAAGTTAAAGGCACAGTTGATCACAGTATAGTAACCAGATGGCTCAAGAAATTTTGCTTGGATTGCAAGAACCTCAACAATAAGACAAGGTCATCTAGCCTTAAAAACGTTGAAGTTGAAGCTGTGCTCCAAGCCAGAGAAGCAAATCTAGCAAGTAGACCTTGGAGAGTATCAGGCAAGCTGAGAATTTTACAGTCTAGTGTACTTCATCATCTTCATGACTTCGGCAAAAGCGTCCAAAGCTGCTGAATCAGGAAAGGTCATCTAGGCTTAAAAATGTTGAATTTGAAGCTGTGTTCCAAGCCAGGGAGACAAATCCAGCAATAAGCACTTGGAGAGTATCAGGCAAGCTCTGCATTACACAGTTTAGCATGGTTCATCACCTTCATGACTTTGGCAAAATCATCAAAGCTGCTGAATCAGGAAAGGTCAGTAAGTGTTGTGTAGCGCCTTCTTCGCTACTCTGAATCATATATGTTTACTGGTATACTGCGGGTATCATCTCTAATCCTTAGACGATATATGTAGGGGTCGCTTAACGAAGACACAAGACATGCTGTATGTAGTAGGAGATTGAAATTTTATTTCTTTAATTCCCTCGTGGTGCGTGTGGGTGGCAAGCTTGACAATGAAATGACCGAGGGTTGACAATGACTTCTACTGCTGCTGGGATGACTAGCGTTGTTGGGGTCAAGGGGGCTGGTGACAGCTCACAGTCCATCGGCTGTGACTGTGAGTGCGGTCACTCACTTCTGCTCTGTTCGCTGTCTCCTCTCTGACTGTTTGTCCAACTGACGACTCGACCCTCTGGCTTTTGTATTGACGACCGCCTACGCATCTTTATCTTCTGATCTGATAACTATTTCTGAACTTATTGTTTCCCATCCTTCTTTTGTTCGCTTTACCGGGAAAAAGTCCTTTGTCATTTTTGTTGTCTTTTCTTCGCTTTGTTTAATTTAACCGGAAATTCATATTTCCGTTTGTACAACATCCAACACAAGTATCACTTGGAGAGTATCAGGCAAGCTCAGCATTTCATAGTTTAGTGTAGTTCATCACCTTCATGACTTTGGCAAAATCATCCAAAGCTGCTGAATCATGCCTTATATTACCAAAATATTGCAAAACTTTTGATTCAACCTTGCATTATTCAGCAATTTTAAAAACTAAATTAATAATATTTCAAATAGTTCATATTCTAATCTTCTTCAAATTCAATCTTATTACTAATCTCATCTCTTCTTCTTTCTCTGGGAAAAAAAAACGAACAAAAGAAAGTTTTCAAAAATAAGAACGAGAACAAGAAAGGAAAAACACACACACACACACACACACACACACACCAGTGTTTTCAAAGTGAATTTACAGCGGCAGAAATATAGCCATAAAGAAAAAGAAAAAACACAAGCCAGAATGATTTGACAGATGTGGTGCCATTAGAGCGGCTTTGTAGAATTGAATGAGTCAACAAAAAACTAAGATGACAATATTGCCTACAACCAGGATCATAAGTAGAACAAAACTCGGCACTGGTTGAATAAGTTTCCAACATGGACCAGTTAAAATACTGTCAAAATAAATAAGAAAGATAAAAAAAAGTGAAAAAGAAAAAAAGTGAGGCAGAATAAAGAAAAGCTGATAATACACAGTAAATCAAAAAACTTAACTATTTCAGGATTGGAATCTTGTTAACAATGTTTTTGTTCAGTTAGAATTATTTCTATCCAGTGGAATTTGGACCATATGACCTTTAGGCACCCCTTTTACGATCTCGATTCATAAGGACATTTTTTCATTTACACCGTCAAAATCCGGTTGTTTGTTAACAGACGATTTTTAGATTTAAAAAAATAAATTTTAAAACTAACCCCTAACCCTAACCCCTAACAAACAACCGGATGGGCATATCAGCCGAAACGTTGTACAAATAACAATGATGATAGGGTCAATAGTCTGAATAACGCAGATAATACTAATCCAGAAATTGGTTTTAGTATCTTCTACCATTTTAATAAATGGTTTACACAAACCAATTTCATCTTGCTGAGACTCACCATTATTTCTATCCAATGAATCTTATCATTTTTTTTTTTTTTTTTTTTTTTTCAAGAACCACCTATTATGGAGGCAGTGGGATTTTATAGTTTAGTGAAAGAAAATTATATTCTATCTGGCTAAATAGTTTACTCACTCTCTGTCTCTGTATATCTGTCTGAAAATTTTACCAAGCCCAATTTGCCAAGCATAAGATTAAATAGGAGAAATATTCAATGTAAGATTGTTTCACTAATATTCCAAATAGAGAAGGCCTGCTAGCTTTTAAAATCAGCATTCAAAATGCTGGCTTATTACCTGGATTTGAACATTGACCTCTTCTGCTAGTGAAAAATACACTATGTTCATAAAATGTTGTGGGTCTGCTGGCCTTTAAAATCAGCCTTCAAAATCCTCACTTATTACCTAGACATTGTATTACGATTTGAGTGGTCATTTTAGGGCTATAGTTGAAAGTAGTTTTACAGTGGAGATCCCTTGTGGTATAAAGTTTGATCCTTTCTTGAAGTAGAAAGATGTAGTATCAGTTTTAATCATTGGCCGCTGATCCATCCTTAGAGAGTTGTATAATCCTTGTCTGTTTGTCTGTCCTTCTCTGGAATCTTTGACTGAAGAGTATTTTTCTCTGATATTGTTTTTATGAAAGACCCCCAAAAAAGAGAACCTATATAGAGATAAGTATTAGAAAAGAAACATTGATGATTATTACGAAGAGAATTTAATTTTATCAGAAGAATAAAGAGATTATAAGGCAAGAAATAGGAAGTATGAAATTTAAAAGAGAATATATGAGGGTGAGTCAAAAAGTAATGCCATTTTCTTTATTTCATGTGAAGTCTTTTTTAAACTAACGCCTACATTAAGACGCTAATGAGGATCAGAGCAAGAATCCGATGAATATATATGTATATATACTCCAACACAAGGTCAATTTCTTAGACAGATTTTAACGAGTTTGAATTCAGAGTTTTCCCCTTCCTAGACTATTTGCCTAAACAAGATTAAAGAGCCCAGTCTGCCCTGCTATTTGCCAATAGTGAATGGAAGAATGGTTTGATTCATACCTTTCTCAGCTGACTTCTGATTTAGGTCGGGAAATTAAAACGAAAATTTTTTTGGTGGTACCCAATGACAGTTTAACTATAGTCTATGAATTAACATTTTGCGAATTGGGTTACAGTTTTAGGGGGTTAAGGTTGTTTTTAATTACGTATGGCTTAAAAAAACATAAACAACAAAACCCAAATTACTATACATTTAATTAACCATTGAAATTAATTAGTTTATTTAGTTTAAAAATATTTTTTCAACATTAAATGTATAGTAATTTGGTTTTTTTTTTTTTTTTTTTAAGCAATACGTAATTAAAAACAACCATAATCCACTAAAACCGTTACCCAATTCGCAAAATGTTAATTCATAGACTGTAGTTAAACTGTCATTGGGTAGCACCAAAAGACTTTCCATTTTAATTTCCCAACCTAAATCAGAAGTCAGCCCCTTTCTCAAGGGTATTAGTTCTATGGGAAATGCAAACAGCTTCATCCAGTCCATTTCCTATAATGATTTAAAGAGAAAATAAATGATATAGAAAATTGTAAAGAAAGCAAAAGAGATTAGAGATGAAGAAAAAAAAAACAATCAAATAAAAGAAGAAATTAAAATAAAATAAAATTGAATATAGAGAGATGCAAATCTGACATTTGAAAATAAAAAAAAGACAAAACAAAAGAATTAAAACAGAAAAAGGAGAGAAAAAGACATGTCACATAGAAATTCTAAGCAATTTTTATTACTTTTTCTCATCATCCTGTTCAGAAAATCAGAAGTGATTTTTCTGTTAAACAGTTGCATTTCTTTAAAAACAAAACTGGAAGAAGATATTTAAGTACCAATAATAGAATCTGCGAGAAGGACACAGACATATTGGAATTTAACTTGATATTTATCGAGTTCCCCATTTTTACAGTTGATATTTGCAACTCACTCTCTCAAATGATACAAGTGGCAAAGGGAGAGTTTTGAAGATTTAAATCAAAGTGTAATTCAATTAAAAACATTGAGTGATTTCCTTTGTAAATGTTATTGTAATTTTCTTTATCATGAACATATTTAATTAATGCTTAAGTAATAACCATCACTAACAGCACACAAATAATCATTGCAATTTTAGATGATTGATCATTTAGTAACCTTAGATAGAATTTTTTTTTAAACTGCATCTGAGAGAATAATATTGTTTGCAAAAATGTGCAGATTTATTTTGTAAATGTGGAATTAACAAGAGTTAGAAACAGGAAATACATGAACATAATATGCAATTTCAAATAACACTGTATTAATACATTTACACATACAAGAAAATACACTTGTAATGATTGTAAGTATTGTCTGTGGGAGATGTTAATTATATAGATATAATGAAGACAATTCCACTTAACTGAGTGCTTGGAATGTTTATGGTAAGCTAGCCGCACGAAATGTCGGCCTATACGTAAACTCTGATAAAACTGAGTTCATATCTTTCAAAAACAAATGCGACATCTCCACCATCGATGGCAAACTCCAAAACTCGGTAGAACAATTTAGATACTTAGGCAGTAACATCCCCTCTACAGAAAACGATGTTAATGCACGTATAGGAAAGGCATGGGCCGCTATAAATAAATTATCGGTCATATGGAAATCCAATCTCGCAGACAAGTTAAAGAGACAGTTCTTCCAGGCTGTTGTCGTATCAGTGCTGCTGTATGGCTGCACCACGTGGACCCTAACTAAGCGACTAGAGAATAAACTAGATGGGAGCTGCACAAGAATGCTGCGGGTGATCCTGAACAAGACGTGGAAACAACACCCTACGAGATAACAGCTGTACGGTAACCTGCCACATATCACCCAAACTATCCGAGTAAGATGGACAAGACACGCGGGATACTGCTGGAGAAGCAAGGACGAACTCATAAGTGACATCCTCCTGTGGAAGGCAGCACATGGGCACGCCAGTGTGGGCCGACCAGGAAAGACGTACATTGATCAGCTCTGTGCGGATACAGGATGCTACATAGAGGACCTCCCGAGAATGAGGAGCGATAGGGACGGATGGAGAGAGATTGTCATGGATATCTTCGCTGACAAGTGTGACATGATGATGATGATTGCACTTATGACGGTCCTTTTCCCATATCTACTGAATTATGGAGCAACGTTATTTACGTCCGACCCCCAAGAGTCACTGAGTCTAAAAGAGTAAGATTTCTTATCTTCAACTTTTGCCGCTAAAGTTTATGGGCCTGTGTTTGGTTGGTTTGAAATATACATATATATAAGAATAAATATATTATAGTGTGGGTATATATATATATATATTCATTATATGGATTTTTTTTTACCTTAAGTTCCATGCAATATATATATATATATATAATATATATATATGTAAAAAAATCTTAGGAGTACAAAATTTTATTAGAGGTTTAAGAAGACCAAATATTTTTTTCATTATCAATTAAAAAAAGAGGAAAGAAAATTCATGAAAACAATAGAGGGGGGGGGGGAAGACAGAGAAAAAAAATTAGAAATCTAGCGGACTAGTTTCATTCCTTGTTCAACAGAACTAAATATCGATGAAAATAGAGTTCACTAAGAACAATTAAGAACATGAAAATGGGACGTTTAAACCTGTGTTTTTTCATTTTTCTTAATATACTACATATATATATATATAATATATATATATATATGAATTTGTAGTATATATATATATATATATATATATATATATATATACTCCAACACAAGGTCAATTTCTTAGACAGATTTTAACGAGTTTAAATTCAGAGTTTTCCCCTTCCTAGACTATTTGCCTAAACAAGATTAAAGAGCCCAGTCTGCCCTGCTATTTGCCAATAGTGAATGGAAGAATGATTTTTTTTACCTTAAGTTCCATGCAATATATATATATATATATATATTTATATATATATATATATACATTTCGGCCTATTAGGCCTCATCAGCAGAGCTATAGATACGAAGACCGCCCCGTGTGTGATTCGAAACCTGTCTGTCAAATTAGCAGGCAAGTGTCTTACCTCCACACCAAACGGACTTAGCAGGATTCTCTTCGCTTTGTTAAGTAGTAGTATTTTATATTCCTCTTAAGTGACCTCTGCACGAACTTACGAGACGTAAACAAACAGACGATGTTTGTGATATGGCTATTTTCAGCGGACAATATTTGGGAGAATATGTGCTTAAATGAAGTCGAACCTATTTTTTGAAATTTAATTCATTAATAATTAATTAGGCGGGATTAAACTATTTAAATGTAAGGCTAAACAAATCGAGAAAAATCAATCTCTGTATGTACATTTCGGCCTATTAGGCCTCATCAGCAGAGCTATAGATACGAAGACCGCCCCGTGTGTGATTCGAAACCTGTCTGTCAAATTAGCAGGCAAGTGTCTTACCTCCATACCAAACGGACTTAGCAGGATTCTTCTTCGCTTTGTTAAGTAGTAGTATTTTTATATTCCTCTTAAGTGACCTCTGCACGAACTTACGAGACGTAAACAAACAGACGATGTTTGTGATATGGCTATTTTCAGCGGACAATATTTGGGAGAATATGTGCTTAAATGAAGTCGAACCTATTTTTTGAAATTTAATTCATTAATAATTAATTAGGCGGGATTAAACTATTTAAATGTAAGGCTAAACAAATCGAGAAAAATCAATCTCTGTATGTACATTTCGGCCTATTAGGCCTCATCAGCAGAGCTATAGATACGAAGACCGCCCCGTGTGTGATTCGAAACCTGTCTGTCAAATTAGCAGGCAAGTGTCTTACCTCCACACCAAACGGACTTAGCAGGATTTCTTCGCTTTGTTAAGTAGTAGTATTTTATATTCCTCTTAAGTGACCTCTGCACGAACTTACGAGACGTAAACAAACAGACGATGTTTGTGATATGGCTATTTTCAGCGGACAATATTTGGGAGAATATGTGCTTAAATGAAGTCGAACCTATTTTTTGAAATTTAATTCATTAATAATTAATTAGGCGGGATTAAACTATTTAAATGTAAGGCTAAACAAATCGAGAAAAATCAATCTCTGTATGTACATTTCGGCCTATTAGGCCTCATCAGCAGAGCTATAGATACGAAGACCGCCCCGTGTGTGATTCGAAACCTGTCTGTCAAATTAGCAGGCAAGTGTCTTACCTCCACACCAAACGGACTTAGCAGGATTTCTTCGCTTTGTTAAGTAGTAGTATTTTATATTCCTCTTAAGTGACAGGCCGAAATGTACATACAGAGATTGATTTTTCTCGATTTGTTTAGCCTTACATTTAAATAGTTTAATCCCGCCTAATTAATTATTAATGAATTAAATTTCAAAAAATAGGTTCGACTTCATTTAAGCACATATTCTCCAAATATTGTCGCTGAAAAGCCATATCACAAACATCGTCTGTTTGTTTACGTCTCGTAAGTTCGTGCAGAGGTCACTTAAAGAGAATATAAAATACTACTACTTAACAAAGCGAAGAAAATCCTGCTAAGTCCGTTTGGTGTGGAGGTAAGACACTTGCCTGCTAATTTGACAGACAGGTTTCGAATCACACACGGGGCGGTCTTCGTATCTATAGCTCTGCTGATGAGGCCTAATAGGCCGAAATGTACATACAGAGATTGATTTTTCTCGATTTGTTTAGCCTTACATTTAAATAGTTTAATCCCGCCTAATTAATTATTAATGAATTAAATTTCAAAAAATAGGTTCGACTTCATTTAAGCACATATTCTCCAAATATTGTCGCTGAAAATAGCCATATCACAAACATCGTCTGTTTGTTTACGTCTCGTAAGTTCGTGCAGAGGTCACTTAAGAGGAATATAAAATACTACTACTTAACAAAGCGAAGAAATCCTGCTAAGTCCGTTGGTGTGGAGGTAAGACACTTGCCTGCTAATTTGACAGACAGGTTTCGAATCACACACGGGCGGTCTTCGTATCTATAGCTCTGCTGATGAGGCCTAATAGGCCGAAATGTACATACAGAGATTGATTTTTCTCGATTTGTTTAGCCTTACATTTAAATAGTTTAATCCCGCCTAATTAATTATTAATGAATTAAATTTCAAAAAATAGGTTCGACTTCATTTAAGCACATATTCTCCCAAATATTGTCCGCTGAAAATAGCCATATCACAAACATCGTCTGTTTGTTTACGTCTCGTAAGTTCGTGCAGAGGTCACTTAAGAGGAATATAAAATACTACTACTTAACAAAGCGAAGAGAATCCTGCTAAGTCCGTTTGGTGTGGAGGTAAGACACTTGCCTGCTAATTTGACAGACAGGTTTCGAATCACACACGGGGCGGTCTTCGTATCTATAGCTCTGCTGATGAGGCCTAATAGGCCGAAATGTACATACAGAGATTGATTTTTCTCGATTTGTTTAGCCTTACATTTAAATAGTTTAATCCCGCCTAATTAATTATTAATGAATTAAATTTCAAAAAATAGGTTCGACTTCATTTAAGCACATATTCTCCCAAATATTGTCGCTGAAAATAGCCATATCACAAACATCGTCTGTTTGTTTACGTCTCGTAAGTTCGTGCAGAGGTCACTTAAGAGGAATATAAAATACTACTACTTAACAAAGCGAAGAGAATCCTGCTAAGTCCGTTTGGTGTGGAGGTAAGACACTTGCCTGCTAATTTGACAGACAGGTTTCGAATCACACACGGGCGGGTCTTCGTATCTATAGCTCTGCTGATGAGGCCTAATAGGCCGAAATGTACATACAGAGATTGATTTTTCTCGATTTGTTTAGCCTTACATTTAAATAGTTTAATCCCGCCTAATTAATTATTAATGAATTAAATTTCAAAAAATAGGTTCGACTTCATTTAAGCACATATTCTCCCAAATATTGTCCGCTGAAAATAGCCATATCACAAACATCGTCTGTTTGTTTACGTCTCGTAAGTTCGTGCAGAGGTCACTTAAGAGGAATATAAAATACTACTACTTAACAAAGCGAAGAGAATCCTGCTAAGTCCGTTTGGTGTGGAGGTAAGACACTTGCCTGCTAATTTGACAGACAGGTTTCGAATCACACACGGGGCGGTCTTCGTATCTATATATATATATATATGTAAAAAATCTTAGGAGTACAAAATTTTATTAGAGGTTTAAAAAGACCAAATATTTTTTTTCATTATCAATTAAAAAAAGAGGAAAGAAAATTCAATAGAGGAGGGGGGAGGAGACAGAGAAAAAAATGAGAGAGCTAGCTGACTAGTTTCATTCCTTGTTCAACAGAACTAAATATCGAGGACAATAGATTTCACTCAGAACAATTAAGAACATGAAAATGGGACAAATAAGAAAAATAAACAATTAAAAAAAAAGGAATAACCCCTTTCTTTTATCCCTAAAAAGGGAGGAAAATGCAAGACTATACAGTTATGATACTCAAGCCAAGTAAGCTCTCCTTTTGTCGACCAAGGGAGGCAACCCACCTCCCTTAGATAGATTTTTTATATTGCAGCTATATTTGAATTTAACTTGATAATTATTTAGTTCCTCATTGTTACAGTTGATATTTGCAATTTGCTCAATCCTAGATTTGTCTAGGAATCACAAGCTTCGGTGATACCAGTTCTCACCAACTCAGCATATGAGTAGCACAGCTTGGTAATATAATTTGTGCAATAAATCATCTGGGAGTTGACAGTAGGTGTGGCACTCCACTCCTGCAAAAAACAAAACAATCATCCAAGTCTAGAGCTAGCAAAAAAGTGGATAGACTCCGCTGACTTGAATTAGTTTCTATTCAGGGAAAAGACAAATTCTAGATTGCTCAAACTGAAAATAACATTCTAATTCTTAATTTCTATATAGGAAGTACAATTAGACACCTCCACATTAGAATTAAGGAACATATTCATACACATGCATCCTCATTCCATAAACATTTAATCAAATGCAAAAATAAGGACAATAGTTTTTCCATTAAGATAGAAACAATAATACGCAACATTGGTAATCTCAGAATTAGAGAAAGTTTATAAATAGCTACATTAGGTCCTTGTAAGAATTAAACACCAAATTTATAATTAATTAAAATACACATTCCATATATACACACATATATATATATATACATAAAACAAATTTATAAAAATAAATAAATAAATACATAAATAAATAAATAGATATAAAGAATGAAATTGAAAATGATTGAACAACAGCTATCATGACCCTTTCGCATAGCATTATTGATATAATGAATATGTAAATACCTTGGTACCCACTGACTATAATCTGATTGGACAGTGTCATGTATAAATAGTCGACACTGTGTTGGACCTACACTTACTCGATAAACTATACCTTATGCCTACAAGCTAACTTTACTCGCTAGACAACACCACGACTTCACGACAAACGGATTACTACTGCGATAATATACCAAATACAAACTTCAGAATATATCCCTTAACTCATCAATGCAAATTCAAATCCTGGATGAGGTTGTTTGCATTACACATAGCACTAATACCCTTGTGAAAGGTATACATCCACATACTCTCCCTCCATCTATGGTTAAATAGTAGTGCAGATTGGGCTCTTTAACCATGGTTAGGCAACCAGTCTAAGAGAAGGAAAACTGAATTAAAACATGTTAAAGTCTGCTAAAGACAATGGTGTAGTGTCCAATTTTTTATTATCTGCATCTGTGTGAGTGGCTGAACAGGCCAATTTTTGAATCTGGTGCAGTGACTGCAAATAAAGTGATGCTTGCTGGAGTTGCTGTTACGCAATGGGAATAAGTCTTACGCCAGTAAAAATAGAGAGAGATAAAAATACAACTACTTGGAAGTACAGAGAGAGACTTTATTAATAAACTGTTACCAAGGATGCCAGAGTCCAGACACCAAGAACTTGGGGGTTTTTTTTCTGCACATGCCGGGAAGGCTCTTCTTGTCGTAAACCCTCTTGAAGATTGTTATTTTTGTGTCTTTTTTATTTATTTATTTATTTTATTTAATTTTGCTTTGCTTTTGTTTTATTTATTTTTACTTTTATTAATCCCCACACTATTGCCTCTCCTTCCTTCTGGTTTCGGGTCTGCAAGTAGGTGAATTCTGCTCTGAGTATTGATCCAGATTATAAATATTAAAAAATGCATTGACCTTATCAGTATTTGAATTTGTTTTCAGAGGAGTGCAGTTGTTTTTATGCCCAACATCACTTGTCTTGTTATCAACGTTCTTTTCACAATTTATTTAGTTTCTTTAATATTTTATGTTTCTGATGTTCCCTATTTTTGTTGAAAGGAAATTTAGAACAATCTCATGTGATTCAATGATTATGGCCGCACGACTATTGTTTTCAGATGTAATCTAGATCCTTCTCCAACTTACCAGTTTCACTTATCATTAGATTCAACTCTACATTCTCTGAAACCTAATACTAGGTTTAATGTTTGATATATTTATTCCTTTGATGATTATAACAATGGCCAGCTGATATTTGATTATATAAATAGATATCTCTAAAAGATGTGCATATTAATGCGTGGTGTATGTGTGTGTCACATCTGTGTATGTGTGTGTGTTTTTTTTTGTGTGTGTGTATGTGAGACAGAGATACAGAGAATGTGGGTGGGTGTGGAGGGGTGCACACAAAATAATGTCTTTGATAGATAAATGAATTTCAATGTGTGTCATAAAAGACATCAACCACATGCTGTTGCCATGGTTTCTCAGAGGCTACACATATATCTATTCAAAATACTATGTCTTATGTGATATAAATGTGTATAGGTTAATTCTATGGTCAGAAGTATTTAGAGAGGTTATATGCATGTATCCGTGGAAAATGTATAAATTGATACAAAGATTATTTGCCATTATTCAGTAGCTTTGCTTAGTGTATCACACAGGCTTCAGTATTGTTTAGTGTTGGCTACAGACTCAGATTGCTTATTATAAGTCACAGCTTCAGATTGCTTACTGTAACACACAGACTTCAGATTGCTTGGTGTAGCACACATGTTTAGTAGAGCTCACAGTCTCCAGAATAGAATAAAGGCTTGCTAGATTGCTTGAGAATAGAATAAAGGCTTCAGATTGCTGAGAATAGAAATAAAGGCTTCAGATTGCTAGAATAGAATNATTGGTTATCATTTTATATATTATTTATAATTTTTCATTTTAACTTTCCATTTCTCCGGTAACTTTCTAGATCTCTGCTTATATAGTTTACTCGTTTTTTTTATAATAATTTTTTTTAAAAAAAGACCCCAACGATCCGATAATAGATAGCACATATATCTAGAGTGTCTCTAAGCACGATTAATCGGAATAACGCTAAGTTGAGAAAAGCCATCGATAACAGTGTTACGGAAATTGTATCTTATGTATATGAGTAATTGTAGTGGCTCACTTAGACTCATAGAGATAAATTAAGATGAGCGGAGACAGATGAGTAGGTATAAAGATATAAATCACTCACATATGGTGGGTATATTTGTGAAATTAATAACCTAAGTTTTTTAAGTGTTAAGTTTCGTTTTGAAACTTAACTTAAAAATGAGTTTTTGATATTCCATTCCTAATGCTTCACACTTAATCCCAAATAATATATATACTATAAATAGATATATATATATATCATTATCATCATGTCGCACAAGCAGCACGATATCCATGACAGTCTCTCATTAACCTTCCCTATCACTCATTGCCTCACGGAGCTCTTCTGTGCGGCATCCAGCATC
>CM042166.1:82896820-82901820 GCA_023376005.1 Doryteuthis pealeii
CAAACAGGTTAGGTAAATAAGGGCATCCCAACTTTGTGTAATGCTATGCAAATTAGAGTTTACTGATCCAATGAGAATGCTTATATAATCTTGAGCCAAATGCAGACAATCGTATGAATTGTTTCTGGACCAACACCTTTTATCAACAATCCACACTAGTTTTTTTTAAATCTTTTCAACTTTGGTTTGGTTTAGTTTCTTTGTTTAATGGCATATCAAGCTTTGTGGGTTATTCAGTGCTAAAATCATCCTTGTACAATAAAAGTAGTATTACTATTCCACCTCTAGCTGAAGAGTTCATATGATGATGTCATATCTACTGTTTATAACTATTTTTGACCAATGGGATCCAAGCACTGCAACAATGATGAAAGAAGTTTGCAGACTGCAAAGGGGATTATGTTGAAGGACAAATTTGGTTATTCTATGAGAGTATTTCTAGTCAGCCTAAGAACTTTTCAGCATTTATTTTAAAACATAATAATGATGGGTTGCACAAGGGAAATAATTCTAGGTAATTTTACTTTAAAGCTACTTCAGCCATTTTTACTACAGAAGACCATACATGCAAACTTTTGCCTTTACTAATAGGGAAAAGTTGATTTTTTTTTTTGGTAAAAAGATCTTTTCTATAAAAAATATTGAAGTCTTGATATATCTTATTATAATAGACTTTCTGTGTTTGTATGTCTGTAACCAAAACTATACCACTATTCAAGTCACAATTCCCTTAGTTATTTATGTCACATTCTCTAGGATTTTATTTTTATTTAAACTTCAGTTATTAATAAAATTAGTTTTCATTATTAATACTGTTGGCCTTATTAACATACTAAGTACGTAAAGTTGTCGGGGTGGCCTAAAGTCAGAATCAGCCAATCAGTGAGGGAGTCTATCCCCTTTTCACTAGCGCTAAACAATTATGTAACACTGTGATCAATTGTACCTTTACCCTTTGCACACCAAATGTAGTATAGCTCATTTTAAACTCATAAAGCAAAAGCTCCTTAAATAAATTACATTGCATGTTCATCTGTGCAGCTTTGAAATCATGCACAGAATGAAACAATGCACAACATGTTAGCACACCAACTACCATGATACTACCAGCCACAACAGGTACATTCCATGGCTTAACCTGCTTTACTTATGTGATTTACATGCAGCTAACTGTCATGTACAAAAATATTGTCAAACATTTGACTCACTTAAGCATTTAGAGATGAGCATTAGATGAGAGTGGACCTGGGAGTAATGCCAACAAAGGGACGACTCCACACTCTCAGCCTATGGATTTACCAATCTCTCTACACAAGCAGGATGTGACACAAGGTCATTTTAAAACCAGAGTATACCAAGTTTGAATTCAGAGTTTTCCTTCTCCTAGATTGGTCACCACACCAATATTAAAGAACCCAGTCAGCCCTACTATTTTCCTCATAGTTGGAAGAAGAATTGTCAGATGCTTATCTTTCCGAAGAGTATTATCACTATGGGAATTGCAAACAATTGCAAACAACCTCGTCCAGGAATTGAACTCGGTTTGCTGTGTCCATTTTCAACAATAATAACAATTATACCACTCAGTATTTGGAGCCTACACAGAAAATATCATTGAGAGTCTGCTGTTGCTAGCAGCGCAATCATCACATCAAGAAATTAGGACACAGATTCAAATCATTCAAGATAATAAGCTTATAAATATGAATTATCTCTGCATTAATATTGTAAAATATTTGAAAAAATCTGGTTGGAAGCAGAAATGAATTTAATTGCATTGATACTTCATGCCATATTCAATCTGCGTGGGTCGGCTTTTCGAGCACCTGGGGGCAATTTAAACTTTTGCACCTCCTCCTAAACCCTAAACTGTTATAAATTCTAGTTTCCGAAAAATTTTGTTTATATTTTCTCAACCTAATTACACATGCATTAAATTTATTTATCTATTCATTTATCTATGAAATAAAATTGCCTATTTGCAGCCATAAAAATTTATATCGAAATTATAATAGAATTTGATCTGGTTATAGATAAAATATTGATGGAGGCGTGTGGTCTAATGGTTAGAGTCATAGGAAGTGGACTCGTTGACGCGATTTCAATTCCTGGACGAAGCTGTTGGCATTTAACATAGCGCTAATACCCTTGGGAAAGGTATGAATCCAATTCTCCGTCCAGCTATGGGTAAATAGTAGGGCAGACTGGGCTCTTTAACCTTGATTAGGCAAAGGAGAAGGAAAACTCTGAATTCAAACCTGTTAAACCCCGCTTAAGAAATTGACCTTGTGTCACATCCTGCTCATGCGGAGGGGTTGGTAAAATAAATATATATAGATAAAATATTGTGGTAATTTTCAGGGTCAGAGACGCCATATAATCTATGTTGGCAACATAGTCTAATTCAGAAATTTATGATTTACCAAGAGTTGGATGAGTCATGGTGTAATGGTTAAAGAGCTGGACTGGACACTGTAGTAAGTTTGAACACCAGTCATTTTAGTACTAATATCCTGGAGAAAAGTATGAGCCCTTTATCCTCCAGCTATGGGTTGAATAGCAACACTACTGTTCTTCTACAAGGATGGCTTTGGCACAAAGGCTGATATCCCATTACCAAAACCAATACCAAAGTTTACAAGTTTGAACAGTGGAAGTGACCAAAAAAATTTGTTGTGCAAAAGGTGAAAACCACAGTTAACCAGAAAAAACTACAGTTAACCAGAAAAAACACAGTTAACCAGAAAAAAACCACAGTTAATCAGAAAAAACACAGTTAACCAGATAAAACCACAGTTAATCAAAAAAAAACACAGTTAACCAGAAAACCACAGTTAACCAGAACCAGAAAAAACTTAACCAGAAAAAACCACAGTTAATTAACCAGAAAAAACACAGTTAATCAGAAAAAAACAGTTAACCAGAAAAAACACAGTTAATCAGAAAAAAAACAGTTAACAGAAAAAACACAGTTAATCAAAAAAACTTAATCAGAAAAAACAGAACCAGAAAAAACACAGTTAACAGAAAAAAACACAGTTAACCAGAAAAAAACACGGTTAAGAAAAACACAGTTAAAGAAAAAACACAGTTAATCAGAAAAAACACAGTTAACCAGTTAATTAACCAGAAAAAAACACAGTTAATCAGAAAAAAACACAGTTAACCAGAAAAACCACAGTTAACCAGAAAAAACCACAGTTAATCAGAACAAAAAAACACAGTTAACCAGAAAAACACAGTTAACAGAAAAAACACAGTTAACCAGAAAACACAGTTAACCAGAAAAAACACAGTTAACCAGAAAAAACCACAGTTAACCAGAAAAAACACAGTTAACCAGAACACAGTTAACCAGAAAAAAACACAGTTAACCAGAAAAAAAGTTAACCAGAAAAAAACACAGTTAATCAGAAAAAAACACAGTTAACCAGAAAAAAAACACAGTTAATCAGAAAAACACAGTTAACCAGAAAAAACCACAGTTAACCAGAAAAAACCACAGTTAACCAGAAAAACACAATTAACCAGAAAAAAACACAGTTAACCAGAAAAACCACAGTTAATCAGAAAAAACCACAGTTAATCAGAAAAAAACACATTAACCAGAAAAAAACACAGTTAATCAGAAAAAAAACACCAGAAAAAAACACAGTTACAGAAAAACCACAGTTAATCAGAAAAAACAGTTAACCAGAAAAAACAGTTAATCAGAAAAAAACACAGTTAACCAGAAAAACCACAGTTAACCAGAAAAAACACAGTTAACCAGAAAAAACACACCAGAAAAAAACACAGTTAACCAGAAACAGTTAACCAGAAAAAAAACAGTTAACCCGAAAAAAAACAGTTAATCAGAAAAAACACAGTTAACAGAAAAACCACAGTTAATCAGAAAAAAACACAGAAAAAAACACAGTTAACAGTTAATCAGAAAAAACACAGTTAACCAGAAAAACTTAACCAGTTAATTAAAGAAAAAAACACACAGTTAACCAGAAAAAAACACAGTTAATCAGAAAAAAAACACCTTAACCAGAAAAAAACAGTTAACCAGTTAATCAGAAAAAAACACAGTTAATCAGAAAAAACCACAGTTAACCAGAAAAAACACAGTTAACCAGAAAAAACCACAGTTAACCAGAAAAAAACACAGTTAACCAGAAACCAAAATCACCAGAAAAACCACAGATAACCAGAACATCTTCATCTTTTGTGCAGTCTTCTCCTTTTTTTAATATAATAAACAAAAAAAAACTGTAGTTATATATTACTTTGCAATTTTTTGTCATTTTATATTTTTTCATCCAACAATATTGGCACCTCTTGTGTCTCTGGCGAGGCTACACCACGGGCCATATTTGAAAGTCATCAGTATTCATACTATAAAGTAATGCACATAAATTCTCTAGAAATTACTGCTCATAAGTATTTGTACAAGCATAGAATGTGTTTATCATTGCCTAAAATTGCAGGTGACATCAAAGATTTTGAGTAGAAAAGAATGTCAATTAACTTACAAGTTTTGCAACTCTTCCAAAGTCGCAATATGAATTCACCTTTTCAATTTCATTGATTAATTCAGATTTAAGATTTTGAAAGGATTTTAAAAATACTTGTTTAGTTTCATAATGAAAATCTGTTAAGTATCTAGCCACCATCCTTGGCCAGTTGTAAAGAACTTAATGTAAATAAGTAAGTCCTGAGTTATAGAATCCTTTGGTAAGTGAATAAGTCCTGTGGTATAGAATCCTTTGGTAAGTGAATAAGTCCTGTGATATAATCCTATGTTCCGTCATCCACGAAGATCCAAGTAGCTATGAGTAGGTATGACCAGAACAGCCAGTATGAATAATAATATCAGCAGCAGAATACTGCCAGTGGTTGGTCAATAGTTTGGTCACATGGTTATTGGCAAGTCTATAAGTAAAGTGACCATTTACCACATGCCTTATATAATAAAATTCTCAACAAAATCATTTACTAGACCCTTAGAAAGA
>CM042166.1:82906820-83046285 GCA_023376005.1 Doryteuthis pealeii
TGCAGATTTTACAAGAATTATATGAAAACCTTTAATCAAGCAAAATGAATCTATTAAAATAATTAATCATAAAATTTTTTGCTACTCATCCTTTGGGGCGGGGGTCCAGTGTGCTTTGGCTGCTGGATCAGGTTAAGTAATAGATAATAGCGTCGATCCCAGGGGGCCATCCCCCCAGGCAATATCTGCCCCCTTGGGGGTAGGGCTGGGTTTATTGCCCAGTGCCTGAGGCGCCCCCCTTGAGGTGGAATGCCGAAGGGATCGATGCAATTTTTGTTCTTTCCCACCATGAGCTTCGGTGTTAAAACGAGGCCTTGTGCTCAGCCTATACAAGTGGGGTATGAGGCAAATACCCTTTTCTTGTGTGTGTGTGTGTGTGTGTGTGTGTGTGTGTGTGTGTATGTGACAGAATTCACCCAATGTCGTTTATTTGTTTTATAATGACATATCAACCTTCATGGGTTGTTTGCCAAAGCCATCCTTGTAGAATAACAGTAGGCTTGAGTTTGAATTCACTATGATGCTACAGTCTAGAACATTAGCCACAACACCATGTGCTATCTCCCTGATGTGGGTTAAGCCAACTCCACACACTGTGGAGTATTTTGGAGATTGATCTTCGAAAATGGTTTCCAGCCACATTCATGTAACAGTTTTGAATTCAGTTTTTCATTCCATCATCCAAGAAGGAAGGTTTGTTTTTTTTTTACTTTTAATCCAGTTGTGCACAGAAACTTCAACTTTGGCATCAGACAAAAAATACTGACTTTTCAATTCTCTTTTAATTTTCAGAAGAACCAAAAATCTGATACTGCCAAAATTACAATAATTTCAGATTCCTATTTCTTTGATTGACTGCAATGTGACCTTGATGTGATCTAGAAAACAAATCCTCCTTTCAGGCGTTACTCTGTAGTTAAATTGTTTGAATGCTCAGCAATTTTCCCTTTGGAAAATATTCCATGCAAATGACTCCCTTGTATCCCAAAAATGTGTAAACATGGTTTTCTCTACTGGAGGAACTGTTTTGAAAACCAGAATGACAATATTCCATGAATTGCTTTTAAATTTTAAACTAATAACGATCAATGTAAAATTCATCCCTAGTAGCAATATACACAAAGAAATCATTTCCCTCACAGTAATATCAATTGATTGATATACAAGGTGTGTCAAAAAAGTATCAAGATTTTTTGTTTCTTTTGACACAAATTGTACTCTGAAAAAAATTAACGTTCCATTCATTGCTCATTTCTATCTTGGTAAATACAGCTTCAATCTTGATACTTTTATGACACACCTTGTATTCTGAAAAAAATGAACGTTCCATTCATTGTTCATTTCTATTTTGGTAAATACAGCTTCAATCTTGATACTTTTATGACACACCTTGTATTCTGAAAAAAATGAACGTTCCATTCATTGTTCATTTCTATTTTGGTAAATACAGCTTCAATCTTGATACTTTTATGTTGTATTCTGAAAAAAATTAACGTCCATTCATTGTTCATTTCTATCTTGGTAAATACAGCTTCAATCTTGATACTTTTATGACACACCTTGTATTCTGAAAAAAATGAACGTTCCATTCATTGTTCATTTCTATCTTGGTAAATACAGCTTCAATCTTGATTCTTGTAGGACACACCTGAAGGACAATGAGTGATAAGGATTTTTATGGATATCTGTGCTACTAGCAGAACATGATGATGATGATGATGATGATGATGATGATGATAGCCTATATTCTTTTTTGATTGCCCTCATTAAAATTTGTTCATTAAACTCATCTTACCTCTTCTTCAGATTTTGGCATATTAAGCCAACTTTTGAATATCTTTTTGCATCTATACAACCATCAACATAAATTATTTTTTATACATCTGGGAATTCCACTTAGCGATCCAACTTTTAGTGTCAAAGATTCTATCACTAATTGGTGCTTTATAACCTGAATGCAAAACTCATGACTAACAAATTTTATCACTCTATTTATACACAGCAACCTAACACTAAGCTCATTTGAAAAGGACTTTCTAAATTACCAAATTCATGTTCAAACATGTTTTTGTATAAATCATTAGCAACACCACATGATCTTATTTATCAATCAGCCTTATCTTTATTCTCTTTGATGAATAAGCATTTGAATTAAACAAAGTAGATGTAATTGTTAACCTATATGATTTTCCCAACCCTATTGCCCTTATGGCAAGCCCCAACCCCTTTTTATCATATGGGTGCTAGAAGGCGGTGGCTGCGGGTCTACATGTCCTGGGAATGACGTTAAACTCTATCTGATGGTGAGGTTCCAGTTTTGGAGGTTTGGGGAGTGTGGAGCACCCCTTCATCACCATTGCTCCCTGGTCCACTCTGACCCAGAGTGGTAGTACCTGTTAGGGTCCCAATCTATGGGTTAAATAGAAAAAAACATCAGTTGATAAACAAAATTGTATTATCCATTAAGAATTGATTTATATCAAAACTTTATCGGCATTAAATGACCCACTGAGGTTGATATGCCATAAAACAAAACAAATGTAATTGTTACTTTGAGTTAAAACAAACCAGAATGCATAGAATATCATACATCTCATACTATTAAACACATTCGAATAGAATATGGTAATTTTGCTGTTATTAGACAACAGTGGGGGAGTCTATCCCCTTTTCACAAGCACTAGACCAAGGAGATTGTTTTGGCGTCTGAGGCAGAGTGCTACATCTAACACCAGCTCCTCACTTTACTGTATAGATCCCTGTGCAACTCATATGCTAAGTTGACAAGGGTCGGTATTTTGCTGTTATTAGTCAACATAAATAGCATAAGAGATATATTCAAAAATGTAAGTATAGATAGTATAGTGATACTTACTTTTGTCCTTCCGGAAATAAATAAAATTATACCAAAAAATATGACAATAAGCTTGAACTTTACTCTATAAACTTGTCCCTCAAAGTGATTCCCAATTCATGTAGCAACAAACAACTGTAGACAACTTGCGTTGAAAATCAAGAAAAATGCTTGGATGAAATATAACAATAACTGTGACGATCCCTCAATTTACCAATTGGCATACAATATGTTATATCATAATAATTAGAAAGTCTTGCATCGCTAGGTGGAAAGATACACAGAAGAATGAAAAAAAAAGTGCGTCCTATATATATTTACCAACTCCTCCGCACGAGCAGGATGCGACACAAGATCAATTTCTTAAGCAGAGTTTAAACAGGTTTGAATTCAGAGTTTTCCTTCTCCTAGACCGGTTACCTAACCAAGGTTAAAGAGCCCAGTCTGCCCTACTATTTACCCATAGCTGGAGGGAGAGTTGGATTCATACCTTTCCCAAGGGTATTAGCGCTAAGTGAAATGCAATTACCACGTCCAGGATTTGAACTCGGGGCGACGAGTCCATTTCCCATGACTTTAACCATTACACCACGTGCTTCCAAAAGTGCGTCCTATATGCCGTCAAATACGGTACTTGAATTTAATCAATTTTAGCAAAGATTAATCTTGGAATATCTCATTGCATATTTTTCTTTTCTTTATAATTGAATATTCTTGAAATAATCATCTGTTCAATCATTTTTCCTTTGATTCCTAAATAAACGCTTTATAAACTAAAGAAAATTATTTTGCATTAAGTTTCTTTTTTTTTATGAGAATTCTGAGAGCCAAAGAAAACTACCTATTTCAGATTTAATCATTGATACTGCACACTCCTTATCTGTTTGAAAGGATTATCTCCCTTTTTAAGCTGCAATTGTTATCCAAATTTCAAAAGATAAAAAGATTAAACCAAAACGAAAATAGAATTTTTGTTTTGTTTTGTTTTGTTTTACGGCATATCAACATCAGTGGGTCATTTAATGCCGATAAATTTTGAATGGATAATACAATTTTTTTTATAAATACATTTTTCTATTTAACCCATAGATGGGACCTAACAGGTACTACCACTCCGGGTCAGAGTGGACCTGGGAGCAATGGTGATGAATGGAGTGCTCCACATTCCCCAAACCTCCAAAACTGGAACCTCACCATCAGATAGAGTTTAACGTCATTCCCAGGACATGTAGACCCTCAGCCACCGCCTTCTAGCACCCATATGATAAAAAGGGGGTTGGGGCTTGCCATAAGGGCAATAGGGTTGGGAAAATCATATAGGTGCTAGGGCTTGACGTGACCAGCCGATTGATCGGAGGGGGCCTCTCTGACTGCCCGTCTAGCCCAAGATAGGGCCAAAGTGGAGTATTGCATGTCATGAATTGCTCATTCATCTAGGCTCTATCCTTAAGCATCACAGGTCGCCACCCACGGCCAACAGGTGGCCCATTGGGGGAGTCTTACCCCTCTGCAGAGGTGCAGTCGGTGCATTCTAACGCCCCAGCCGACAATAGAAATTTTAAAAGTTAAGAAAAAAAGATTAGCCTATGTTTTAACAATATAAAGATTAATTGATTTTTAGATTGAACATTTCCTTCAAATGCATTGAATAGAGCTCAGATCTTAATGGGCCCAGAAAAATCTTTCAAACCAGATACATATGTATATATATTTACAATTTACTGTTTTGATGGAATCAATAAAAACTTTCTATCACATGTGCCTTCTTTTGTTTATATCTCATGTAACATGTGCAGTGGACCAGTCATCCTCATACGATATTGTCATTGGCAGGTCAGAAAATATTGGAAAAATGTGCTGGAATAGTTCAACCATCATTTTTCATAAAAAAATATCTGATAATGTACATAAAAGACTAAATGTCTATTTTTATTAGACTGGAAAGAAAATCCTGTTAGTTTTTTGTTGAGACATGTAATTGACTTATATTTAATGATCAGTTACAAATTTCATCAAAGTAAAGAGTTTCCTTTATTTTTCAGTGACATAATCCCATCAAGCAGGCAAGTTATTAATGCCTCAAGTAGGCAAAGTTATTAACGCCTCAAGCATAAAATTCTTTGTGTTTAGAGGAAAAAAAAACAAACATTTCTTAATCTTTTTAATCTTTTTGTGTCTGGTGTACGATTTCCTGTCCAGGAAATGCTGTAAACATCCGAAAAGGTAATAATCCAATGAAGCGAATTTGGCAGAGTCGAGTGGATGGAGTAAAACTTTCATATTAAGATCCCAAAATCTTTTCCTGCGTCTGCTTTGCAATGTCTTGCATGGCTAACATACCTTACTTATTAATCAGTTAAGCTAACTTTTACAATAGAAGCTGGTATGTTGTTTCTATTTGGGCAAAAATAGGTCTCTATCTCTGTCTGTCTGTCTCTGTCTGTCTTTCTCTCACTCTTGATACAGGTAATGTTGAGACTATCCCTCATGAGAGTCAATATTGGAATTCTCTCTCTCTCTCTCTCTCTCTCTCTCTCTCTCTCTCTCTCTCTCTCTCTCTCTCTCTCTTGATACAGGTAATGTTGAGACTATCCCTCATGAGAGTCAATATTTGAACTTTTCTCTATCTCAAGACAAGCAAGCCTGCGTCTCTCTCTTGAGACGGATGAGGATGGGACACTGAGGCATGTAAGGCTCTCTCTCTCCTCTCTCTCTCTCTCTAAGGTAAGGTTGAGACTATCCCTCACGAGAGTCAATGTTGGAATTCTCTCTCTCTCTCTCTCTCTCTCTCTCTCTCTCTCTCTTCTCTCTCTCCTTCTCTCTCCCTCTTTCTTGATACAGGTAAGGTTGAGATTATATCTCAAGTCAATGTTTTTGTATGTATGTTATTGTAACATAACAAGAAACTGCATAATATGTTGTTATTGTGTTAAAATGCCTTAACTTAGAGAATGAAATAATTTCTTCAAAATGTTCCTATTATTAATTATTAAATCATACATACAAATTATAACTGAAGTTCTGTCCGTCTATGTCCATTTAAAAAAGTTATCATGAACATTTGTTGTTTTAGGAGAAGCAAACAAGCATCGGGGAAATGGACATAGCTGGGTCAGTAGTGCAGCTATATGTTGGTTAATCAATATATTGTTACATAATTATTAGATGCCTGATATTTATGTGCAATAGTGTAGAAATCAAAATGGCCGTTATAAGCTGCAGATCATGGCCTTGAGAGATTTGAATGACAAGGCTTGACCTCAGTCCTGATCCTTCCTTCCGGTGGATACCATGAGAATCGGTGGAGAAGACCCTCTTCCGGTTTAGATTAGAAATAGATTTTAGTCAGTCGGCGAGAAACCACGACGGTGGTTGAATCATGTTTTATACACGCTCCGACTCGATCTGCGCAGGTAGTCTGCCGTGCGGGATTCGAGAATAAAATATGATCAACGTAAACGAAGTCTTGTTTATTATCTAAAAACTAACAATGACCCCAAGGGCTTCTGATAAAGAGAAATCCCAATGGAAGACCAGACACGAAGTCCCCAAGAGAAGTCCAGACGTTAGAGAGACCTAGAAAGAACTTAAGATGTCAGAAGAACAGAAGAAGAATTAGAAAGTAAGAAGTAAAGAAAAAGTGTATACAACAAATATATGCATATCTCACTTTGATTAGATAAGTGTTAACCATAGGATAATTATCAGAAATTGGGTTATCTCCCCTATTAGTTCCTGAAATGCAGACGCCAGCGGGCAGCACCCCTAAAAAAATTTGACAGAACAGGCCCGACAGCAAAGGGAGCAAGAACTAGCTGACACAAGCAGACATAACAGAACCCACATTTCGAACCTTACGGACAAGCAAACCACAGCGACCTTACCGCTGACACAGAACCACAGCGACCTCACGGACAACAGAACCACAGCGACCTACCGGACAACCAGAAGCCACAGCGACCCTCACCGGACAACTTCGAGACATTGCTAAGACAAATACAACTAAGATAAGTGTACTGATCCTCTATCATTACTCTTATATATCCCGTCAGGAGAAATCCTCTGGCAAAATTCTTATAGACATTTACACAATTGTATAACTCACATTTAATACCAAAACCAATAAACTGTTAACAATTATAAAATATCATAATTGCCTTGTAACCCTTCCTTCATAACAACAGTTCTAATAGTTTACTTGTTTAGCTCTTATTTCTGTTATAATAGCTGTGTGACTATTTTATGGATTGTACTTTTGTTCAGTTGAGTTTTTAGTAATAACACAAGGCCACTTCTTTTCATTCTATACTATGAGTATTTTATTTCTCCCAAATCACAACTGCTGAAAGCAAGAAATTCATGTAAAAATAAAATGAAATAAAAATTTTTCAAAAGACAAAAACATTGACTAATAATTACTATAAACTTCAGTACATTTCTTTCTTTTAGACATGAAAGTTTAAATCATAAATTATTCAAGTAAAATATAAACCATTAAACTTCGCTACTTAAATACAATCATCATGATCATACATGTCGCGCTATCAGCACGGATATCCATGACAATCTCTCTCCATCCCGTCCCTATCGTTCATCATTCTCGGGAAGGTCCTCTATGCGACAGCCTGATCCGCACAGAACGACATGTACGTCTTTGCGGTCGGTCCACATGGCATGCCATGTGCTGGCTTCCACAGGAGGACGTCGCTTATGAATTCGTCCTTGCTTCTCCAGCAGTGTCCTGCATGTCTTGTCCGTCTTACTCGGATGGTTTGGGTGATATGTGGAGGTTACCGTACAGCTGTTTTCTCGTAGGGTGTTGTTTCCACGTCTTGTTCAGTAGATCACCCGCAGCATTCTTGTGCAGCTCCCATCTAGTTTATTTCTCTAGTCGCTTAGTTAGGGTCCAGGTGGTGACAGTAAAATGTTATTGTTGCTATTTACTTATAAAACAATGATCTTAATAGAAATTTCTTCAATTATAAAAGCTTATATATCATGGCAGGTGTTTGAAATGCAGTATTAGATTGAATGTTTTCCTTTTCTAAGTATGTCATTGACATCACTGAATATGTAAATACCTTGGTACCCCCTTACTTATATCTCATTGGACAGTGTCATGTATAAATAGTCGATACTGCGTTGGACCTTCGACCTACACTTACTCGATAGCCGACGACCTTTATGCCTACAAGCTAACTTTACTCACTAGATGAACCACGACTCCATGACAGACGGATTGCTATTTTATGTACCAATATCTACTGCGATAATATACCAACTACGAACTTCAGAATTTATCCCTTAACCCGGATATATCAGTCATTTGACATCAATTTGGGATTCAGGTCAAAGCATCAAATCTTAACACGAAAATTTGTTTTGTTCGTTGTTTCCCCCCCCCAAAAAAATTAAAGAAACACTTGATACCAATATATATTTAAAATTAAGAGAAGAAAAAAAAAAGAGTTATATTTCTAAATTGGAATTTTGATAAACAATTAAAGAATATTCTTATTAAGTATTATAGAAGGGGGTAAAATGGGGGGGGGGGCAAAAAGAAGCGAGTCCGCCGTCTTCTCGCAAGCCAAACTTTCTTTTTGGTTAACACAGTCTTCGTCTTCGACCAGCAGCTGAAATCCGTCGTCGTCGTTGAAATAATATTTTCTGACTGTCGTCTCACGTAGGCCGAATGCTTCTCTACTTGTCACCTTTACTCGCTTTGGTTACTTATGGGCATATTACCCAAACATCCGGGCATATCAGTCGAACCTCGCGTCCATCCAGTGCCTAAATCGCATTTGTTTTTGCATGCGGGAGTACGCGGGTTCGATCCCGGCAGGCAAAATAATGTCTTGCTCTTTTTCCTTTCTCGTTCTCCGTCATAGTATCATTCTTATAAGATGAAGAAAATTTAACAGAAGGGATTTTATAGTCTACAACACCATTGAGACCATTTTTTTACACAATTTTAAAAATGTTATTGGGAGATAAATATAGCTTTGATGAGTGGAAGGAGAGAAAACTATATTAGGGGCCGAGTTAGCTCAGTCGGTAGAGCGTTCGGCTAGAAACCACCAGGTTCCTAGTTTGATACCGGTCCTCGCCAACTCAGCGTATGGTCTAGCGCTATTGAAAAAGGGATAGACTCCCTCGCTGACTGGCTGATACCGAATTTAGGCCGCCCCGTCGACTTTACTTTTACTATATGCAAATGAAAGATTTCAAGAAGCTCTATTCATTGATATATTGTGTTTAAACTAACTGTGAAAAATTACTGAGTAAAAGACAAAATAAGCGTCAATGGTGTTTGTCTGTATTTTTGAGATAAGAATTGATAATTTGTATTATACATATTAAATAAACTATATTATAAATTATAAATTTATTATTTCTCTGAATGTTTGAGATGAGGCTTGAAGATTAGTATTATCTGCGTTATTCGTACTATTGTCCCCATCTTCATTGTTATCTGTACAACGTTTCGGCCGATATACCCTCCGTCCTTCTTCAGGTATTTCTTATCGGACTCGGGAACCTTCTCGGACTCGGGAACCTTCTTTTCGAACTCGGGAATTTTCTTGTCGTATTCAGGAGCCATCACGGAACTTTGAACCTAACCCTTTATTTATTCCACGGGGGTATCCTGTTCTCATTCATAGGAGTTGTGTTAATTAACTATTTTTCTAACTGCTTTCACTCAGGATTGAACTCGGGTACCAGAGATAACTGAAGATGGGGACAATAGTCCGAATAACGCAGATAATACTATAAATTTATTATATATTATATACTATTTTATACTAGGAACACACAATATATCAAATTATATACTATTTATAATACTAACAATTATATATTATAATTATAAATTATAATTTATTAAATATCATTGTTGATATTTGTATTATTTGGTTTATTTGGATTGTTGTTGGATCCTTTCCGTTCACTAAGGACGATGGAGTAGTGTCCAAAATAAAAAGATGAAAAAATAAAAAATAAAGATTTTCATCTGCTTCTGCGCAAGTGACTCTGCAGGCCAATTCTTGAGTGACAGTCTTTGTCTATTTGGATTATTAACCTCATATTCATTGTTATATACACAACGTTTCAGTTGATGTGCCCTCCAAGTTCAACAAGAAGGTTCCTGAATTTGAAGAGAAAGTTAACAACTTTGAGAAGGTTCCTGAGTTTGACCATAAACACCTGAAGTTAGCTGGAAGGCATATCGGTTAAAAAAAATTAAGATGAGGACAATAGTCTGAATAATACAGATAATACAAAGCCTCAAAAGTGTTGTATACTGTTCGGATTTCATTTTGTTTTTAAATAATAAATCAGTATTTATTTGTGTTTTTCTTGTTCAGTTTGAAATAAGGTTTTTGAGAATATCTTGTCTTTTTTTTTTCATTGTAATTTTGGTATATCTAGATATAGAGAAATAAATTGACTTTTTGGTGCCATGTATTTATTGTTTTTTTAAATTTTTGTTGAAGTTGATTTATTATTGCTATTACAACAGACTAAAGCAAAAAGATGCGTGTCTTATTTATGGACAAAAACGATGTTTTGCTTTTAGAAAGTTTTTTTTTTAAATTGTCTATAACAGCATTTTTGATTTGACAGAAAATACTTATTGCATTTTACTGCCATTCTGTATTGATCTTATTTCTTAAAACAACTTTAGTTATTTGAATTCCAGGCTTCAACTCGAATCAAAGACAATCAATAAAAGTCTGTGTATAGATATTACTCTATCTATAAAAGATAATTATGTAAATTAGCAAATATATATCCACCTTTCGGGTGCAAGTATCCAAGTTTTAATGCAATAAGATATTATATTAAATTAAAAAGGTTAATGGAACTAAACGCAGTTAAAAAGATTTGAAACAGAGGGGGTTATAATCGAAAAATAGAACAACTGAAATTACTCTTCCATCACTCCAGTCTTTCATTGCTAAATTTTCCTAATTTAATGATTTAGTTGAAATAGAAAGTAAAGAATAAAACTATAGTTATTTCTACTTGTTAATGGATTTCTTTTGAGATTTATACATGAGATTTTTGCTCTTGTTCATTAAGATAAAACCATACAATTAGAAATCAATAGTACTAAGCATATATTTAATAAAATAAAATTTTAACATCAATATGCAAATTAGCCTTCCCGTTCACACTGTAAACTGCTATTTTGTTGTATATATAAATACACTTGCATGTTATTAGTATGTAGATATGGTCAACAGTGGCTTCGGCCTCTGGACCATTGCTATAATTAACGGCGTCGATCCCAGGGGGCCATCCCCCCAGGCAACACCTGCCCCCTCGATTTAAAGGGGCAGGGCTGGGTTTATTGCCCAGTGCCTGAGGCGCCCCCTTGAGGGGAATGCCGACGGGATCGACGCAATTTTTGCACCTGCCATTCCATGAGCTTCGGCTTGTGGGTGGTCCCACGTTAATAGGGACTTTGTGCCTGACCCGTACAAGTGGGGTACGCGGTAAATATCATGTAGATATGGTCAACAGTTGCTTCGGTCTCTGGACCATTGATATAATTAACAGCGTCGATCCCAGGGGGCCATCCCCCCAGGCAACACCTGCCCCCTTGATTTAAAGGGGCAGGGCTGGGTTTATTGCCCAGCGCCTGAGGCGCCCCCCTTGAGGGGGAATGCCGACGGGATCGACGCAATTTTTCATCCGCCACCCCATGCGCTTCGGTTTGTGGGTGGTCCCACGTTAATAGGGACTTTGTGCCTGACCCGTACAAGTGGGGTACGCGGTAAATATAATGTAGATATGGTTAACAGTATTCATAATGTAAAACAATTTTATAAATAATTAAGGTTTAAATAAAATCAACGGCATTAATCCCTAAAAGTATGTGTATATACATTACTCTATCTATAAAAGATAATTCTATTAACTAGCAAATATATTCACCCTCCGTAGGGTGCAAGTATTCAAGTTTTAATGTAATAAAATATTATATTAAATTAGAAAGGCTAATGAAACTAAATAAGAACACAGATAAAAAGATTTGAAACAGAGTGCAAGTATTTAAGTTTTAATGTAATATATTATATTAAATAAGAAAGGCTAATGAAACTAAATAAGAATGTAGATAAAAAGATTTGAAACAGCGGGGGTATAATCGAAAAATAGAACAACTGAAACTTAGTATTATCTGCATTATTCGGACTATTGTCCTCATCTTCATTGTTATCTGTACAACGTTTCAGCCGATATGCCCTCCGGCCTTGTTCAGGTATTTCTTGTCTGACTCGGGAACCTACTCAGAATCGGGAACCTTCTTTTCGAACTCGGGAACTTGAGTAGTAATATAATTTCTGTTAGAGACAAACACACAATCTCCATTATATTAAGATATATAATGCTGAGGATGTCATTTACTGGAATTTGGCTTTTTAGCATTGGATTAATTTTGTAGTTTGATTGTTGTCCAGGGTCATGGAAAAAGGGGAGGGGTAATGACATTATGTGCAAAATAATTAATTATCTGCCTTTGTCCAGAGGTCTTTCACACCAGGGGTGAAGCAAACTCGTTGCTATGGAAACTAGATTTTACCCGTGGGATATAAAAGTAAAGATAGCCAAAACTGATTTTCCAAATAGAATTCTATGACAAAGATTTCATTGTTGAAAACTGACCAAAAGAATTTGATTAAATCTGAGGAATTTCCAGTTTCTTAAATTAATCAATTTCTTTTTCTTTCCAATCATTTCTTCTTCCTATCAAATCGAATTTTAGAATAAACAGCAGATAGTTTTTTCACAAATTATTTCACATCTAAAATGTTGTACAAAACTTTGCTTTTCAAAATAAGTTAATTCATAAAAGTTATAAATTTTAGACAATTAAAATTCTACGAGCAGGACCTGTGGATATACCAATCTAATTATTACATTTAACATGTTTACTTTTTTTTCTCGTCGGGACGGCCTAGTGTCGGTATCAGCCATGCAGCGAGGGACTCTATCCCCTTTTCACTAGCGCTAGACAAAGAAGATTATTTTAGCGTCTGAGGTGGAGCGCCACACCAACCATCAGCTCCTTACTTTACCACACAGATCCCTGTGCTACTCATATGCTGAGTTGGCGAGGGTGGGTATCGAACTAGGAACCTTGTGGTTTTTGCTATTGCTAAATAGTTCAGTAACTCTCTCTCTCTCTCTCTCTCTCTCTCTCTCTCTCTCTCTCTCTCTCTCTCTCTCGGGGGTAAGTTAGGAAGATAATGGGTTGGAATTACAGACTAAATGTATTCATCTTCTCTCTCTCTCTGTCTGTCTGTCTGTCTGTCTCAGTCACTCTCTCTCTCTCTCTCTCTCTCTCTCTCTCTCTCTCACACACACACACACACACGCGCGCGCTTTTCCTTCTTTTTATCTTTTTATTTGTTTGAGTGAAACAGATTAGCATTATAGCTTCAACATGCTCACCTCCCTTCTGTATCGTTCCCCTATTCTCTCTTTCTTTCATTCTTTCTTATTATATTTTTCTGTATAGTATGTCTTTTTTCTTCGCTTTCTACTTTTATGATGAAAACAGAATGGTCCATTATTTAGCTGGGGAGACACTGGTAATAAAAATTCGGTGGATAAGCAACATCAGATAATCAGGATTAATATTTTTGCATTTTATCTTGGACAATTTGGAAGGTCTCATTTTTAACCAGAGGGTGTTGCAAGATGATAATTGTTGTACTGTTGTATATTGTACAAACGGAAATAGGAATTTCCGGTTAAATTAAACAAAGAATGCCAAAGGACTTTTTTCCCGGTAAAAGCGAACAAAAAAGTTAAAAAACGGAAGAGAGGGTTTCCGGTCAGGGAAGCAAGAAGAAGATAAAGAAAGATATAACAAATGTCCGTTATCAGATCAAAAGATAAAGATGTGGAGGCGTATCTGTCAATATAAAGGCGAGAAGATTCGAGTGGACAGACAGAGACGCCAGCCAGCAACCAAAAGCAGACTTCATGTCTCCATTATAATAATAATTTTGTAAGGAGAATAGTTTAGAATTTAAAATTAATACTGGAAAATCACAGTGAATTTTAATTGACAAGTCTTGACCCCAGAGTCACCCAAAACAGGCTTAGGAGCCACATAATCAAGGAACCCTTGGAAAGTAAGATTTACAGTTGAGCTGACTGCTTTGTTAGACAGATCTGTTCTGTGCCTCTGTGTTGATTCTCCTCACACGTGGGTTAAGTTGGTATCGATGAAATAATAAAAGTGTACACCAAAAATATGTTTCTGTGTTCTTGATTAAATAAAAACAAAAGTGGAAGCAAAAGGAGACAACCCAGATGAAGAAGAATCTCTAGAGAACATAATACAACCCAGAAGAAGATTGAAAACTTTAGAAGAATAGAAGATGATAGAAAATAATAAAAGAAATATACATTATTTGTATACATACAATATTAAAGAAAATTATAAAAATCTAGAAACATAAAATTGATTAAGACATGTAAAGATCTTACTTTTTAAACATTCTTTTGGGGACATTTTTGGTGGTACCAGCAACAATTTGTTTGGTCCAAATGTTGTTTTTTTTTAAAAAGTAAGAATTTTTGGTAAAAGAATCTCCTAAAACTCTTATTTCACTTAAAATGCTAAGACGTACACAAAACAAAAATATTTTGCTCTTCATTATGTTTTAGGTTAAATGTCAATCATCTTTTAAGCACCCCCCACCTTCCAATCCATAATACCTGATACTCAACCTTTTTTATGTCATGGGTATGATGTTAAACATCTAATGGTGAAGTTCCAGTTTTGGAGCTCTGGGGAGTGTGGAGTACCCCTTCATTGCAATTACTACCAGGTCCACTCTGACCCAGTGTCTTGGTAACTGTTAGGGTCCCATCTATGGGTTAAATAGAAAAAATGAGTTTTAGAAAAATTTAATCAATATTGAATTGATTTATTTGGGGCAATTAAATTTGGTGAGATATTTACATGTCTTAATCAATTTTATCTTTCTAGATTTTTACAATTTTCTTTAATATTTTGGTCTTTTTGTTTAATGGTATATCAGCCTTCATGGGTTATTTAATATCAAAGCCGTCATGTAGAAGGACAGTAGTAGTACTATTCAAGGAGTTAATGGGTTTATACCTTTCCCAAGGGTATTAATCCAAAAGTGATTACTGTAAGAAGAGTAACAAAAATCGACCGTCTCATATGACATATGAAGTCCAGAATGCAAATGGTGGTGCCCACCAGTCATTAAGTAGAGACTTACCGATGACCTGCCACTAATATTCGCATGACACCACGAACAGTCACTCCGTTGGATATTGTACAAAAAGAAATAGGAATGTCCCGTTAGATTAAACAAAGCAAAGAAAACGACAAAAATGACAAAGGACTTTTTTAAAGCGAACAAAAGAAGGATGGGTAACAATAAGTTCGGGAATAGTTATCAGATCAAAATATAAAGATGCGTAGGCGGTCGTCAATACAAAAGCCAGAGGGTCGAGACCACAGGGTCAGTTAGAGTCAGACAGGAGAGAGCGGACAGCGAACTGAGTGACCGACGTTCACGGTCCGTCGCGGCCAAGGGCAGTGAGACGCCAACAGCCGCCCCTTTACCTCAACATCGCCAGATCCCAACAGTAGTAGTAGCATCGTCAGCCTTGGACATTCCTATTGTCACGCTCGCCACCCACAGCCGAGAAGAGAAATAATGTCAAACTCCTATTATACGCATGTGTTGTGTTTTCATTAAGCGACCACTACATATATCGTCTAGGGTTAGTGACGATACCCGCTATGATACGTACGCCGAATTTAGCGACATGAGTTTGAAGAAGCCGCTATATAACATATATAGAATTTGATACCGCTATACAACAACTCTAAGTTAACTATTAATAAAGGGAGGTTACTCTAACCTACCCACACAATTACAATAGTGTGATGGAATATAAATTCACTGACTAGATGTTGTAGTCTGGCATACTAGCAAATTTTCCATGAGGACTCACTCTCCTTTTCTTTGATAATGTTTCATTCTGAATTATTCATGTGGATTATGTCTTTTACTTTCTTTGTGAGGATTAAGTTTTTTTCAGAATTTGGTTTGTTTATCTGAAATGAATTCCTCTTTTAGTTTGTTACAAAAATCAGAGTTGGTGTGAACATATATTTGTTATTTTTATAAAGAAAAACAATTTTTGATACTTTTGTTTTTATTAGTTAATGCCAGTTGAGATGCATTTTAATTGATTTTTCAAATCAGCTTTTGTTAAGGCGTTGGTAAATACATACTATTGTCACTATAAGTGGAATATAACTTACTTCTAAACAAAACGAAAAATCTGGTAAGAGCTGGTTGGTGTAATGGTTACGGTCCCCGCCTGTCAGCTTGACAGTCAGGGTTCGAATCACGCCCGGTCTATAGCTCTGCTGATGAGGCCTAATAGGCCGAAATGTACATACAGAAATTGATTTTTCTCGATTTGTTTAGCCTTACATTTGAATAGGTATGTCTGCCTAATTAATTAATTATTTATTAATTTTCAAATTAGGTATGACTTCAATTAAGCACATATTCTCCGAAAAATTGTCGGCTAAAAAAGCCATATCAAAACGCATCGTTTGTTTATTTACTTCTCATACTGTTGTTATGTAATGGGCATGACATGGAATTGTGATAGTGTGTGATGTGTGGATTAGTACAAAGGTTTTACTCAGGAACTCAGAAAAACGGGAAAGTTTAAATGATGATTTGGTGTCGTTTAATTGGACAATCTAAATGAGATGTGGCAGAGTGGATAAGTCAGAGGTCAGAATGAAAATGGAGTCTGAGAGATAAGATATGAATTTCTTGCTCTCGGCAGTTGTAATTTGGGAAAAATAAAATACTCATAGTATAGAATGAAAAGAAGTGGCCTTGTGTTATTACTAAAAACTCTAAATGGCACAAGGCAAGATAACCCTCAGCGCCAAGTTGGCCCACTGAACAGCAGCCTGCGACAAACAGTATTCCAGCCTTTTCCGATGTATACTGGTACAGAGATAAGTATATTGAATATTTCTTTATCCACACATCATTCACCTCATTAGAAGAAGAGCTGTACCATAAGAACATGGGCACATCATCTCTTTAAGTGGAAATTAGTGCAAGACATAACGAAGTGTTGACACATCATCATCTCAGCCATTCTGACTAGCAGAGGGTAAAGTAACAAATAAATTTAATACATCTATTCCAGTAAGGAAGTCATAGTGTTACACTATTATATGATTGTGTGACAACAGCAAGCTCACTATCCGTACAAAGGTACAAGTGTAGAGGGCATGTGTTATCAGCACCCTTATGTATGGAAGTGAAACATGGACCTTATACTCCCACCAAGAGCGGCGCTAAATAACTTCTACCTTCGCTGCCTTAGACATGTACTGGACATCACCTGGAGGGACAGGATCACTAACACAGCAGTCCTAGAGAGAGCTCAATTCCCCAGCCTGTACTCTCTACTGAGACAACGTTGTCTCGATGGTTGGGTCATGTACGTCGGATGGACGATGGACGAATCCCGAAAGACATCCTGTATGGAGAGCTAACATCTGGTAAAAGACAGATTGGTCGCCCCCTACTGCGATTCAAGGATGTCTGCAAAAATGATCTCAGGTGCTTTGGCATTGTCCCTTCCAGCTGGGAAAATTTGGCTCAAGACCGCCCACGGTGGCGGTAGAATCTCCATAGAGGACTGTACATGTCAGAAGTCACCCTGATACAACATCATGAAGCTAAGAGGTCCATACGAAAGCAACGGCAACAAAGCATCGGAACATCATCATCTACAGGGACAACCTACAAATGCAGAATCTGTGGTCGAGAATGTTTCTCAAACATAGGACTTCATAGTCACAGGAGGCGCTGCAACTTCAGGGGCACACAAAACTTTTATCATAGTCTTTTGAGACTGAATTGCCAATGAATGAATGAATGACACTATTATATGATTGCACTGCTTGTACTTTAACAAAACACTTGGCGAAAAGGTTAGATGGTAACTACACAGGGAAGCTGTTGGAAGCAGAATTTCACAAAACAACGATTTCCCAAAGCATTCAAATAAGACAAACAAGACATCCTGGACACAGTTGGAAATGTACGGATGACCTCATAAGCAAAGATTCTAGCGACTCCTACACATGGTTACACCAGTTGGCCAGCAAAAACTTATATTCACCATCTCTGTGCCGACACTAAGTGCCTTCTAGAGGAGTTGCCAAGATCAATGACTGATAGGAACAAGTGGTAAGAGAGACTCAAAGAGAAACCATGCTGTCAGCGCACCTGGATGATGATGAGGATGATGCTGCTGCTGCTGCTGCTGATGATGATGATGATGATGATTTCTTTTTTGCTTTAAAATAAACTTGAATTGATTGATGACTGATAGGGATGGATGGCAAGAGAGATCCAAAGGGAAACCATGCTGTCAGCACACCTTGATGATGATGCTGCTGCTGATGATGATGATGATGATGATTTCTGTTTTGCTTTAAAATAAACTTGAATTGATTGATGACTGATAGGGATGGATGGCAAGAGAGATCCAAAGGGAAACCATGCTGTCAGCACACCTTGATGATGATGATGATTTCCATTTCTGTTTTGCTTTAAAATAAACTTGAATTGATTGATTGATGACTGATAGGGACAGATAGCAAGAGAGGCCCAAAGGGAAACCATGCTGTGAGCATACTTTGATGATGATGATGATGGTGATGATGATGATGATTTCCATTTGTTTTGCCTTAGAATTAACTTAAATTCAGCTTGTAGATGAGAACCTTGTCCAAGGTTTTTTTTTCTTCTTTTTATCACTGATATTCTAATTAGAAAGTTTGATAAAGTTGTCATGAAAGTAAACATTTTCCTTAATAAATTTACTTAAAAGATAAACTTTCTTTTTCCGTTTCAGGTCAACTTCTATACTGGATCAACATGTTGCTTCTTAATTTATTTTCTTCGATCATTTTGTAAGTTAATTTCAAGCTTAAAGGACTTTAATTTGATTTTTGGTTTCCTTTTAATGAATTCTTGCTCAAAGCTTATTTGCTGTTGGGTCATGGAGTTCAAAAACTATTTATTAGGGCCACAATATTTTTTAAATACAGATTGAAACGAAAGACAAAGTCAGTAAAATATAGAAAGGAAAGACACAGGTTTATGTAAATCTTAAAGAAATTTAACGAGTTAAGAGTTAACAATGTTGATATTTACTAAGCTTAAGGCAAGCATATCATTAATTCACATCAGTGGTTTTTTTCAGGGGTGTGAGGAAATCATCTCTATCATGAGATAATGGTAATGCTTAATTGATTGATTGAATTAAATAACATGTCAAACCATCTAGGTTTATTTTATGCTTAAAGTTTAGGAATTGTGTTCATTGTACATTTATTACATTTTTTGTGTAGTTGTTTCTTAAGAGTTTGTTTGCAGGTCGTCCTATCAAATTTGAATGATATTCAAACAGATTTTTTTGAGCCATAGATGAGACTGATGGTAGTAGATTGGGCAGTCAAAATTATTCCTGTTAAGAGTGTCATATGGAATGATTCTACAATTCTTGCATGTCAGTCTTTTTTTTCTTATAGATACAGAGTGTGGATCAAAGGTTTGCATTTACTGGTTTGGTTTGTTTTACGGCATATCAACCTCAGTGGGTCATTTAATGCCGATAAAGTTTTGAAATAAATCAATTCTTAATGGATAATACAATTTTTTCATAAATACATTTTTCTATTTAACCCATAGATGGGACCCTAACATTACTACCACTCCGGTTCAGAGTGGACCAGGGAGCAATGGTGATGAATGGGGTGCTCTACATTCCCCAAACTTCTAGAACTGGAACCTCACCATCAGATAGAGTTTAACGTCATTCCCAGGACATGAAGACCCGCAATCACCGCCTTCTAGCACCCATATGATAAGGACAATAGTGTTGGGAAAATCATATAGGTGCTAGGGCTGCTAGCCGATTGATCAGAGAGGGCCTCTCCGACCGCCTTCTAGCCCAAGATAGGGCCAAAGTGGAGTATTGCATGTCATGAACTGCTCAACCACCTGGGCTCTATCCTTAAGCATCACGGGTCTCCACCCACGTCAACAGGTGGCCCCATTGGGGGAGTCTTACCCCTCTGCAGAGGTGCAGTTGGTGCATTCTAATGCCCCAGCTGACAGGGCGGTTGAATTTACTGTCTTTCTCTGTAATATTAATGCCCGGTAATGTAGAGGAAAAGATAAAAAGCGATAATAAAAGAAAAGTCTCTGATGAGGACAGGCATTGTATCACTTGTTGTTCATGTTTATATACCCATCGTTGGTTATACAATAGAGAGTGTGAGAGAGTATAACTTCAGAGAGTTCTCTGTGATAGAGAGAGAGAGAGATTAGAGAGAGACAGAGATTAGAGAGACAGAGAGATGAGAGACAGAGAGAGAGATGAGAGAGACAGAGATTAGAGAGAGAGAGAGATGAGAGAGACAGAGATTAGAGAGAGAGATTAGAGAGAGAGAGAGAGAGAGAGAGAGAGAGAGAGAGAGAGATTAGAGAGACAGAGATTAGAGAGAGAGAGAGAGAGAGAGATTAGAGAACAGAGATTAGAGAGACAGAGATTAGAGAGAGAGAGAGAGATTAGAGAGACAGAGATAGAGAGACATTAGATTAGAGAGAGAGAGACAGAGACAGAGACAGAGATTAGAGAGACAGAGATTAGAGAGAGAGAGAGAGAGATTAGAGAGAGAGACAGACAGACAGAGATTAGAGAGACAGAGATTAGCGAGAGAGAGAAATTAGAGAGACAGAGATTAGAGAGAGAGAGAGAGAGAGAGATTAGAGAGAGTGGGATTAGAGAGAGAGAGAGAGATTATAGAGAGTGACATTAGAGAGAGAGAGATTAGAGAGACAGAGAGAGATTAGAGAGTGACATTAGAGAGAGAGAGAGATTAGAGAGACAGAGAGAGATTATAGAGAGAGATTAGAGAGAGAGATTAGAGAGAAGAGAGAGAGATTAGAGAGAGTGAGATTAGAGAGACAGAGATTAGAGACAGAGATTAGAGAGAGAGAGAGAGATGAGAGAGTGACATTAGAGAGACAGAGATTAGAGAGAGAGAGATTAGAGAGAGAGAGATTAGAGACTTACCTGTTGCTTCATTTCCGCTTAACTGCTTTTGCTAATTTGTCTGGCTGCCATCTTGTCGTCTTCTAGTTGGTTCTTCTAACTGCTTCTTCTTTTTCCTAATTAAGGGCTTCTTTTTCCTGGGCTAGTCTTAGTCATTCCAATTAATCAAATGAACTACAAGACTTTTATTTCCTGATCAAGTTTTTATTTAGTCTAGCCCATGTTCTTCCACACGGATGAGATCAACCTTGCAGCAGAGACAGGCACATCCTCTCTGCTCAGAAGTCAGGTTGTATCTAAAATCTAAACTAACTAATGTGATGTGCAAAATTCACACCTCTGGGGTCAGGGTTAGCGACAGTCCTGGTATTTTTCCACTGGCCCCCTTGATTTGAAAGCCAATGACTCCTTATTCAGCTACAAGGTTTGTCAACAATTCATGATACCATGTAGGAATATGAAATGAATGACAAACAAACAAGTATTAACTGACACAGAAAGGTGTATTCATAATTCTATAAAATAAGAAATTCAAATAGTTCAAAAGTCTTTTTGACATAAAGTTCTGTTTGATTGGTAGTTATGGTTGCATGGAAAATATAGCAGAATGAAAGGAAAGTTTTGTTTCTCGAATATGTAGAGATATGCTGGGGGGGTCAAAAGATTTTATATCATTTGAAATGTACAGGTTATTTCTGAAAAATGAATATCATTTTGTTATCTAATAACTTGTCCCATTCTCATTCAGATTATTCTAAATTTTAACAGAAACCAACTCTAAAAACAAACAGAAATAACTCAAACTTCTATGTCTAAGGTTTAAATTCCCTTTCCTTTTAAATTGGGTGGCATTTCTATATCTGTTAAGTTTTAAATGCCATCGTTGGCCAGTTGAAAAGGGCTTAAAGTAAGTAAGTCCTGAGTTATGGAATCCTTTGGTAAGCAAGTAAGTCCTATCCTGCGTATTATTGCTAAAGGTCCAGTGATTTAATCCTATGTCCATCGTCCACAAGAATCAAGGTAGTTATGGCCAGTACTGTCGGTTTAAGTATTGTACCAGCAGGAGAGTACTGCCAGTGATTGGCCAAGAGAGATCACATAGTTCTTGCCGAGTCTATAAGTAAAAGCGGATG
Organism: Doryteuthis pealeii; assembly: GCA_023376005.1. NCBI lineage: Eukaryota > Metazoa > Mollusca > Cephalopoda > Myopsida > Loliginidae > Doryteuthis > Doryteuthis pealeii. The sequence continues at coordinate 82,928,985 of CM042166.1, forward strand.
CTTATATATAAAAATCAACAATATAAAAAAAACCATAAAACATAAAACATAAAACATAGAATTTTAAATTGTTGCAGGGTGTGTATATGATGCTGCACAATACATTTTCAGTATGTTTCCAACAAGCTATAAAGTTTCAACTTAAGTTAATAAATAAGATTAAATTTAATATATACTAATTAGAAGAAACTTTTTTTTTAATGACTTTTGAAAGTCATCCCAAGAGGCAAGGAAAAAGCTTTCTCTATTCTCTTTTACATAATCTCCTGCTAAGATCAAAGATCAAGGAGATTGAGCACCACACCTACCATCAGCTCTTAAACTGCTGGAAATGAAATAAAGTAAGAAAAGTTGATAGAGTGGCCTATTGTCAGTATCAGCCAGACAGCGAGGGAGTATATCCCCTTTACATTAGCGCTAGATCAAGGAGATTGAGCACCACACCTACCATCAGCTCTTAAACTGCTGGAAATGAAATAAAAGTAAGAAAAGTTGGTGGAGTGGCCTATTGTCAGTATCAGCCAGACAGCGAGGGGGTCTATCCCTTTTCACTAGTGCTAGATCAAAGAGATTGAGCACCACACCTACCATCAGCTCTTAAACTGCTGGAAATGAAATAAAAGTTGACGGAGTGGCCTATTGTCTGTATCAGGGAACAGTCAACGAGGGAAGACACAAAAATAAGCGATCCTTAGACTTCACTTATCAGGGAGCAGTCACTGAGGAAGTCACGAAATAGCGATCCCTAGACTTTACTTATCACGGAACAGTTATCAGGGAAGGACGCAAAAATAAGCGCCTCCAGCTACCTCACCCATAACCAGCAAACTTTCTAGGCATTGTATCAGCAAACGTTCTAAGGCTGATACAATAGCATACTAACAGAAGGCTGAAGAACGAGAAACGACCTGACGAAGTGTCTTAACAACATTTCAACCAGCGACCAGAATACCCTATTATCACCATTTCTCCACGAACAGTATTTAACCTCACAGATAAGTCTCGTAGCAAATACCAATAAAATTTGCAACAAGTTCTTGTATTATTTGTCAATACATGTATTAAATTTCCAGTCTTCTTTCGTCCGAACAATTTGCCTACAACTGGGAGATTTAAAGAGCCCCCTTTAAAACCATAATTCCTCTTTTTTTTTTTTTTTTTTTTTGCTTTCTCTGACAAAGTGAAGAACCTGTTCTACTTTTGTATGATTGATGTAAAAAATCAGCACCTGCCCCTAATCTAAAGGTGTCAGAGCTGGATTTATTGCCATGAAAAAAATGCCAAACAAACTGAGCTATTTGGGGCAAAAGCCCCACAGGAGGCTTGCTTCCTACGGGGTCCTTATTTTACACCAACCTTATGTCATATCTCAACACTGTGGGGTGTTGATTAAAAAAACTAGTTCTACTTTTGTTTAAAAAGAACATGAAAACATAAAAAAAAACTTGTTTAATAATATAGAGTTACATAAAACATTGTAGATTTGTGTATGAATACTTTGTCTGATAATTTCACTGAGTCTCTCCAGGTAAAAGAATGTTTTTCATGCACCTTACTGTAGAGACATTATTCACACACGTTCTTTTACTTATTCATTTTCCGTATAGACCTAATAATTTATTTCATGCTGTTTCATTGCTTTCTTCCAGAAGAAAAAAAAGAAAATAAGATTTCTTTTTTCTTTTTTTTAACCAAAAAAGAATAGGGTAAAAAACAAAAGAAATCAATTTTGTGCTGTTATTCCTAAGATCTAACCAAGCAATAATATGTCCATTTCAATAATAGCTTTTTAAAAAAGAACAGCCTTGTTATTGTTTATGTCTCACACTGAATTCTTTCCGTGTTTCTATTTCTGTATTTCTTCTTGCAGTGCTGCAAAGTTTCAATTGATTCTTTTGTCCATTTCTTTTTATTCTTCTGGGACAATTTTTGAATAAGTCTATCAGTTTACATTGAAGTTATGAGTTTTACAGTCAATCAAACAAGAAAGAAAAGAAAAATAAGAAGAAAATAATAACCATTTAAGAAATGAATGATTGTATTTTTTATAGCCTTTCATAACTTTTCTTTATTGCAATGGTTGCCCAAAATGGTCATTGCAACACTATTCACATCTTCTACTCAACGTTCTCTTTCCAGCATCTTAGATTCTCTACAGCCAAAACAGAATCATCACTTTAACTTCTTCCAATCTTCATTCTTTAGGAGGCACATGTGGTGCAATGGTTATCATTGTAGGATATGGAATCAATGAACTGATTTCATAATCCTCACCAGTCTGTTTGTATTTCCCATAGCACTAATACACTTAAGCAAGCCACAAATCTGTATATTCCCCCCTGATTTGAGTAAAATAGTAGGGTAAACTGGATTCTTTGCATTGAAAGCCATTGAAAGAAAATTTTGAATTCAATCCAGTCATGCCCCACTTTAGATTCTCTATAGCCAAAACAGAATTTGTAGTTTCAGTAGAATTAAATACTAACAAATGATATGTGTATTAAGTATTATATAGGTTTTATTATATACTTTTGTATTATTTATTATATTTTATATTATATATTATATATGTATATATATATATATATTATATTTATTATTATATTTTTGCAGATTATTCATTGCAAAAGTAACAATAGGATTTATATGTTATAAAATTGCAAATCACCCTTTCTTGCTGAAATATATCTTCTTTGATTTTTTTCCACAAGTCTTGCTTGTATTATCTAATTGCAAAGAACAATTTTCAATTCAGTCATAAACTTTTTCACGTCTATCCTTACTAAATTGCAGAGTAAATATAAAATATTGTATATTGTTTTGCTGAAGATCATCTCCGAAGATCCAGTGAGCTGTGAAGTTCTGATAACCTCCAACAATCTGCTGTCAAAGGCAGAAAAAGATCTCCAAAGATTCCTTGCTACCAGAAATACCATTACCCACAAAATAGAAGATGTAACTATATTCATTGATCTTGTAGTTTCAGTAGAATAAAATACTAACAAATGATACGTGTATTAAGTATTATATTGATTGTTATTGTATATTGCAACCTTCTCCAATGGAATCCTACACATCTAAGACAGTTCTAAGTGACAGTCATTTCTAGGCTGCAGGTTCAATCCTGGTCAAGGGTGAGAGTAAGATAGAATAATAATTAATTAACAGTAAGATAGATTGAAATCTTGAGTTTTGGAAAGAAAAGACTATGAGGAGCGTTGATCAGAGAAATCTGTGACACATTTTTAAAAACACAGCTCCCCCCAGGAATTATTTTTCATTCCTTGGGAATAATGTACACCACTGATTAAGAGTTTGGCACTCTAAATAAAATTGCAACAAATTCACAATGGTATAAAAATGCTTCATTCAATCATAAATGCAAAGAGTTACAAATTACACATTCTATGAATTATTCATTCATTGCAATGCATTTTTTTTCAATTTTATGTTTTTTCTTTTCTATTTTCTTTTTTTCAATTTCCTCTTTTTTAATTCGTGAATCCTTAATTTTTCTCACCTGAAAGAATTCACAGACATTTTTATTTTTAATCAGAAAAAAATCCTTTTTCCCCAAATACAGATGCTTAGCATATATAAAAATTCAAAAAATATATTTGTCTTAAAAAAAGAAGCCGAAAACCCTTCATTTTAAATTGTTAGACTGGTTGCAAACCAAGGCTAAAGAATCAAGTCTGCCCTACTATTTTCCAATAACTGGAAAGGAAAAATAGGGATCAAAGCTTTTCCCAAGGGCATTATCACAAATGCAACACAATCTTCCTTCTTCACAGAGATTAGTAAATAACACATTTCAAATGAAGCAGCAGTTGAGTAAAAGAGAATGGAAAACTTGAAATGATGTAGAATGATACCAATCATTATCACAAATGCAACCCAATCTTCCTTTTTCACAGAGATGAGTAAATAACACATTTCAAATGAAGCATCAGTTGAGTAAAAGAGAATGGAAAACTTGAAATGATGTAGAATGATACCAATCATTATCACAAATGCAACCCAATCTTCCTTTTTCACAAAGATGAGAAAATAACACATTTCAAATGAAGCACCAGTTGAGTAAAAGAGAATGGAAAACTTGAAATGATGTAGAATGATACCAATCATTATCACAAATGCAACCCAATCTTCCTTTTTCACAGAGATGAATAAATAACACATTTCAAATGAAGCACCAGTTGAGTAAAAGAGAATGGAAGACTTGAAATGATGTAGAATGATGTCAATCATTTTTCGAAGATTAATAATAATAATAAATAAAAGAATAGTTATTAATTTTAGCATCAGAATTCTGGATGGAAAGAAAGTAAATACAATATAGAGATATTTACTATTCCAACAAAAAATTGGTTTAAACTGATTTTACTGATATTACCAGGAATTGTCAGAAAGCCTCCTCTTTGATTATAAATTGCTTACTATATGTTACAAAACAGCAGCTGTAGAGCCACTTACCCCCATCTCATAAACTATCGAAGTAAGATGAGCAAGATATAATGGGAACTTTTGGAGATGCAACGACAAACACATAAGCAACCTTCTCCAATGGAATCCTACACATAGACACAGCAGTGTTGACCAAACAACAAAAACTGATGTTATTTCTGCTCTGTGCAGATACTAGATGCTGCCTGTAGAATAATCATACTAAGTTTCAATTACCATCGAATTGGTAAGAAATCAACTAGCTGTAACTCAATACAGATCTAACTTTATTGCAATTCTACTACAGAATTCCAGAGTATTTATGAAGCCTCATAACATCACAGAAACCAAGCAGCCAATCAGGACTCAATGAATGGAATCACCTAAATACATGAATGGACTATTCTTGAGTTCCATAAGTACCAGGTGTCTGGAGTGCTAGTTCAGTTGTACTTAGCCAGTTGCTGTTGTCAAAACCAACAGTATACTGACTGATCTCAATACTGCCGAGGGGATTTCTCAAGAGTGATGCCCATTAGGAATGGATGGTGGGAGGGTGAAATACCTTCTTCTTCTCTTCTTCTTCTTCTCTTCTTCTTCTTTATGATGATGATGGTGATGATGATGATGATGATTAAGAACAGCATTTCCACCATTATAAAAAAACAAACTATCTAGCCAACCCAGTCACCAAGGGTAGGAGTTCAAACAAAGTAACAAGTATGGGGCATCCAGTGATAAATGAACTCACTATTCAGTAGCAATGAATCTGCAAGACTAGCTTGTTAACCATTACACTACAAACTGATTTGTTAATGATCAAGTTGATTTAGAAAAAAATATTATTTTCCAAGGAAGAAAAAGACTATTGTTCATGTTTCTTGAGCAAGTCTTTTTTTTTTCTTTTTTTTTTTTTGAAAATTTCTTGAAGATTCAAACCCATTCATTTGTTATGTTCAACAGATGATCTCAATTGCTAACAGAAATTTTCAGAAAAGACTTGCAGATTTTTTAGCAGAGAGAGAGGGGGAGAGATGAAGGGGGGGGGGAGAAAAGAGAAAAAGAGACTGACAAAGAGATAGACAAACAGACGGAGAGAGTGAGAGAGAGTCAGAGGGGAGCAGAGGGAGAGAGAGAGAGAGATAGACAGAGACAGACATACCTAGAGATATAATAGATAGAGAGAGAGGGGGGAGAGTGAAAGAAAATTATAGAGATGGGCAGACAGACGTACCAAGACATAGGTTGAGAAAAAGACAAGAGAGAGAGAGAGAGAAATGGAAGAGAGAAGAGAGAAGAGAGAGAGAGAGAGAAGACAGACAGACAGACAGACAGACAGAGACAGACATGCTCAGTAGAAGATATGCTAGAATCTACTAGTAGTGAGAAACAAGATTTTTTAGCAAATTAACTGAGAAGTTCATGAATCAATTTGTATATTAAAAAACAAAAAAAAGCAATGCAGCAACAACGTATTATAACTCGCTCACAAAAAAAAAATGAGGTGAATTTTAACAAAAAGGAAAATTTGAAGCTCATTTTCCATTTAAAAGTTGTAGAAAATACCTGAAAGTTCAGGCAATGTAAATAATTGGAAAGAAATCAATATTCATTTTTTTTATCTTTCAGATAAAGGATGATACAAATTTCATAATGCTCTTTAGGCTAATAGCTATTTTCTGGCATAAGATACACATATAACCACACATATATACATATATTTGTTGTAAGAAGAAGAAGAAGAACAACAGCAAAAACAACAACAACATCACCAAAAGCTACAACAACAACAACAATATACAACACAAGGGCTACAACAACAACAAAAGTCCAAAAGTCCAGAGAAGAAATCTTCCTTATGACATAGGAGTTTTTTTAAACCTGTCGCAGTTTGAGGGCTCAATGTGTGCTCTTATTGTTAGAGTCACAGAGCAAATTTATAAGTAAAGAAATAACAAAAGACTTAGAGAGGAGTGAAGCATTAACGTACTTATTATGTTAATATTGTTAGCGTAATATGGTAGTTGAGGAATAAATATCTGAAGACTCTGTGGTTTGTTTTGAGTTTCATTTATTTAGCCGGGTAAATAAATGAAACTCAAAACAACCTAGAGTCTTCAGATATTTATTCCTCAACTACCATATTACGCTAACAATATTAGCATAATAAGTACGTTAATGCTTCACTCCTAAGCCCAAACCTAGTATAAGTATCTCCTAAAACGGATACAAATACTAACATTCACCTCAAATATATATATATATATATATATATATATATATATATATATATATATATATATTTTAAAACTTTTTAAAATAAACTTTACAAACATTTGAAATTGAACAGTTATCAAAAGTTGTTTATCATAAATTTCACTAACTAAGAATATTGTAAAGGTTATTGTTATGCCCCCAAAAAATGATGAATGCTAATTGTTCCAGTTTATCTAATCTGCCTTTAAGCTTTACAAACCAATAATGATTCAATTCTCAGTGAAGAGAACTTGACTAATTATTTACAGCAATAACAGCATTAGAATTGCTAACACAAAATGTTCATAACACTAACAATGTTAGAAGAAGTGCAAATAACAAAAGATTTCCCTCGGGTTGGAAATATATTTCAGCTTCACAGTGAGAGGTCACTCAGCAGTGGTTTGCTTAGATACGATTGTTGCAATTAATATTTTATCATCAAAACTTTTATCTTGCTTTCCTTTTGCAATAAGGTAAGACATGAGATTTTAAGTAAAACATGAATACAAACATACGTATTTTTGGTTTAGTTTGGTTTGGTTTGTTTTACGGAATATCAACCTCAGTGGGTTATTTAATGCCGATAAAGTTTTGAAATAAATCAATTCTTAATGGATAATACAATTTTTTTATTAACACATTTTTCTATTTAACCCATAGATGGGACCCTAACAGGTACTACCATTCCGGGTCAGAGTGGACCAGGGAGAAATGGTGATGAAGGGGTGCTCCACATTCCCCAAACCTCCAGAACTGGAACCTCACCACCAGATAGAGTTTAACGTCATTCCCAGGACATGTAGACCCGTAGCCACAGCCTTCTAGCACCCATATGATAAAAAGGGTTGGGGCTTACCATAAGGGCAATAGGGTTGGGGAAAACATAAGTATAAATATAAGAATAAACATTTGAACATAAAAGTTAAAGTACAATCTGATAATAATATGACCAGAATTGCAAAGAGCAAAGGATTTCCCTTGGGTTGAAACTATATTTCATCTGCACAAATTACCTACGAGTGTAACGTAGCGGTATATGGTCACAGTACCAAAACCATATACGTAATGTGGCGGTGGTGATATAGTCACGGTACTAAAAAGGCGTTCAGCACGTGGCGGTCATCTTTTGATAAAAAAGTACAAGCGCGAGAAATATATCGTCAGAAGCTGCTTAGCTTTTATTTCCAGGCTCGTCTCGTGCGTCTCGTGGGTTGTATCGGGGAGGAGGAAAGACAGAGAGAAAGAGAGAGAGAGAGAGAGAGGGGACACTGTTAAATTACGGTGATCCCACACAAGGGACCCAGAGGTCCGATCCGTACCCTACGACGTCGTAAAGCAAAAAGAGACTCGTATTTTTCTTCGTCGTTCCACGTCACCACATGACTTCTGGTTCCGGTCAACACCTGAAACTTCCAGTTGACATTCAATTCTCTATTCGAGGGTCACGCCCCGGTCAAATTCACGATAGGCATTTTTGTGCTCACCACTTGTTTTTAAGCCTTTACTATTTCTTATTTCTTCTTCCTCTCTTTTCTAATATAGTAGTTCTCGCTCACAAAAGTCAGGACGTTCATTATCTCGTTACACAAGTCTTTACAATTTAAGAATTATTATTTTACTCCTTATAGAAGGGGTGAAATATATGGGGCGAAATAGACCTTCGAATCAACAAGCTCCCGCCGAGGGGCAACCAAAAACAAGCGAGTTCTCCGTCTTCTCACAAGGCAGACCCTCTGTTGGTCAGCACATTCTTCGTCTAGCAGCTGGAAAAATCCATCGTCGTAGTCGAAATAATCTTTAGCAGTTCAAAATCACATTTCCTATTTAGTTTTGTTTCTGTTCGACTAAAATCCATTTCTTTACCGAAAAGCGCTTCGTCGTCGACTGCTTCTGCTGCTGCTGACTGCCCAGCGCTCGACTCACTTGTTATTTTATGGGCATATTAGTCAAACATCCGAGCACATCAGTCGAACCTCGCGTCCGTCCAGTGCCCAAAACGCATTTGTTTTTGCATGCGGGAGGATGCGAGTTCGATCCCGGCAGGCAAGACAATGTCTTGCTCTTTTTCCTTTCTCGTTCTCCGTCACACTCCTTTTTAGGTTTTCACACCAGTTTCACGGAACACTGAGCCACAACAAGCCCCTTCAGATCTCCAGGACTCTTCTAATAATTCAAGCTGACTTTAACAATACTAGATTATTTCGATTTCTTCTCTGATCTTCAGCTCCCCTGATCTTTTATCCAGATCTTTAGGGACCATTCAAAGGACCCTAATTACACTTGGTATCAATGTCTCTTTTTATATAGGTTTTTTTTTCACTCTTTCCCCGAAGCGTAGGTTTTCGATCGCATCGGTAGACTCATTATCTGTTACGTTATTACAGGGATCTTAATCAGACAAGATGTTTCTTAATAGTTGTGAGGTATCGAAAAAAAACTTATTTTTTAACACATTTTTTAAACTCATTTTTTCTATTTAACCAATAGCTGAGATCCTAACAGGTACTACCCCTTCGAGTCAGAGTGGACCTGGGAGTAATGGTGATGAAGGGGTACTCTACATTCTCCAGAGTCCTAGAATTGAAACTTCTTCATCAGATAGAGCTTTCCAACACTTGGATTATTTTATGCCAAAGACATTTTGTTTTATTCATTCTTCATGGGTACTTATTTTTTGAACACATTTTTTAAACTCGTTTTTCTATTTAACCAATAGCTGGGATCCTAACAGGTACTACCACTTCGAGTCAGAGTGGACTTGGGAGTAATAGTGATGAAGGGGTACTCTACATTCCCCAGAGCTCTAGAATTGGAACTTCATCATATAGAGTTTAACGTCGCACCCAGGACATTCAACCACCTCATTCTATCACATATGATAAAAAGGATTGGGGTTTGCGATAAGGACAATAGAATTGGGCCAATCATACGGGTGGCTCAATTTGGGGGATTTTGCTCTTCTGCAGAGGTGCAGTCGGTGTGTTTTAAAGGGCTGATGGACTGTTGGTATCTATAATCTGATAGACTTTCTTTGGGGATTTATTATCATGACAATTATTGATGTTTTTTGTTTTGTTTTTATTTTGAAAATATATTGTTGGTCTATCAAAAGTTGTTGTGTCAAGGATTTTTCTATTAACCAAACTCCAAAATGTTAAACTGTAAACTTATATAAACACTTATTAAAAATGTATATAGTCTTGTATTCCCTAGAGAGTTCTCCAGAGGGGAGATAATCATAAAGTAACTCTCAATTACTTGTTACAGAAGACTATGCAGATGCTGTTTTGTAGGGCACAGCTTCAAGGATTCATTCAAAACAACATGCAGTATCCTTTTGTAGTGCCTATCTAGCTTTTGCACCATAAATTCTGTTTAAGTCCCCAGCAATACAAACATACAATAATGCTGACATGGCTCCACCTTGGAAGAATCCCCATTTTATTTTATCAGAATAATCAGATTTTTAGATAGTCAATAACCTGTCAATAGTAGTCCATGTCTTACCTATGCATGTGTTGTAAATATTGCTGCCAATGTATATGAACTGGTCTACTAATTTCAAAAACTTAACAATGAGAAGATGCTGTCTACTCTAGGCTATGCAGGAATAATTCGGCTTGAGCAGGTGTATTTGCAGGAAGCACTAAATCATCTGAGTAGACTGCATCAGTAATAGTTTCTGCTTGATACCACATGATTCTTGTGTTTTTTCTACGTCTTGCCTTTTTTAATTCAAATAAATTTTATGCTGGACTCCCTGGTATACACCAAATCCAATGCAATCTGAGATGGGCTGGCCACTTAAACAGACTTGGATGACAGACTACAAAAGCGGATTATGTACTCTCAACTGAGAGAGGGATAACGTGAAATTGGTAGACCAAAGCTCAGGTACAAAGACAACATCAAGAGAGATATAAGTGTAAATGGTAAATGGTTTACTTAGATATAAATCCTGTAATTCGTTTTGTTACAATTCCACTCACTATTTTAGGCGTTTAGGTCTCCTATTCGTAAATCCAATGGTAGAAAAGTCTCAGTAGTTGAAAGTCTGTTGTATTCCTTGAAATTCTAGGTAGAACAAGAATGTACTTATAGCAGAGAATCCAATTGTAATCCTTCTGGTAAAAAAATCCAGTAAGCAATTTATTTCAGGACAATTATCGAGGATTTTAAATTCTATATCGTTTTTTAATTGGTCAATGTCTGCTGCTGATTTTGGTAAAGTTCGTAAATATATATATTTACCAACCCCTCCGCACGAGCAGGATACGACACGAGGTCAATTTCTTAAGCGGAGTTTAACAGGTTTGATTTCAGAGTTTTCCTTCACTTAGACTGGTTACCTAGCCATTGTTAAAGAACCCAGTCTGCCCTGCTATTTACCCATAGCTGGAGGGAGAGTAGGATTCATACCTTTCCCAAGGGTATTAGCGCTAAGTGAAATGCAATTACCACGTCCAGTAAATATAAGTGTTGATTTCTCATACAGCTTATACCCATACATTTTTGCAGGACACAATGGATCTACTGTCATCATTTACCTTACATCTACGAATGCAAAAATATAATTCTGCTTACACCCGTTCATTACACTCATTCACATAGCCTCTCCCTCAATCATTCTTCTAAATAGTTTCTTACTCAGATCAAACACTTTGTTCAACTATGATGTAATTGCCCTGTGCTAACGTCATCTATCATCCCTAAGTAGTACAATAAAGATAAATTATTGTATATTTATATTTACCAACCCCTCCACACGAACAGGATGCGACATAAGGTCAATTTTTTAAGCGGAGTTCAATAGGTTTGAATTCAGAGTTTTCCTTCTCCTAGACCGGTTGCCTAACCAAGGTTAAAGAGCCCAGTCTACCCTACTATTTATCCATAGTTGGTGGAAGTGTAGGATTCATACCTTTACCAAGGGTATTAGCGCTAAGTGAAATGCAATTACCACGTCCAGGATTTGAACTCGGGGCGACGAGTCCATTTCCCATGACTTTAACCATTACACCACACGCTTCTGAAATTATTGTATATTGGCTTACTCTGATGAGATCCGAAGATTCTGTGAGAACTGAAGTTTTGATAAGCTTCAATAATGTACAGTCAGAAAAGAAACAAGAAAAAGAGCTCTAAAGATTCATAATTACCATTATACACAAAATAATAAGTGCAACTATATTCATTGATCTTGTAGTTTCAGTAGAATTAAATACTAACAAATGATATGTGTATTAAGTATTATATAGGTTATTATTGTATATTTTTGTATTATTTATTATATTTTATATTATATATTATATATGTATATATATATTATATTTATTATTATATTTTTGCAGAATATTTATTGCAAAAATAACAATAGGATTTATATGTTATAAAATTGCAAATCACCCTTTCTTGCTTAAATATATTTTCTTTGATTGTTTTCCTTCTGTAGAATTTCCACAAGTCTTGCTTGTATTATCTAATTGCAAAGAACAATATTCCATTTAGTCATAAACCTTTTCACGTCTATCCTTACTAAATTGTAGAGTAAATATAAAATATTGTATATTGTTTTGCTGAAGATCATCTCCGGAATCCAGTGAGCTGTGAAGTTCTGATAACCTCCAACAATGTGCTGTCAAAGGCAGAAAAAGAGCTCCAAAGATTCCTTGCTACCAGAAATACCATTACCCACAAAATAGAAGATGTAACTATATTCATTAATCTTGTAGTTTCAGTAGAATAAAATACTAACAAATGATATATCAGGAGGATGAACAGAGGATTAAAGTTCTATGTTGAATTAGTAGAGGGTACCTGACTGGTAGGGAGATCACACCTGCGCTTTAAAGATCTGCAAGATGGATATGAAGACATGCCACATCAACACCAACATATAGGAGGAAAGAAGCCGCTGCAGAAAAGAGAACCAAAAGGAAGGAGAGACAACAGCAACTCCAGCAAGCATCACCGTTTGTTTGCAGTACTGAACCAAAGATTGCCATTCAAAAATTGGTCTGTTCAGCTACTCACACAGTTGCAGATAAAAGAGAAAGAGAAAAGAAAGTGGTTACTATGCCATTGTCTTTAGTAGAGGAAGGATGCCAACAACATATGTGTATTAAGTATTATATTGATTGTTATTGTATATTTTTACCATTATTTATTGCATCTATTCTCACTAAATAGTAAAGTATTGTATATTGGTTTGCTGAAGATCTGATCAGCTGCAAAGAGATGTGATGTTCTGATAAGCTGTCAAAGTCTAAAGAGGAAAAAGAAAAAGAGCTTCAAAGATTCTTTGATACTAGCAATACCATTACCCACAAAATAGACTATACAACTATATCTATTGTAGTTTTGGTAGAATTAAATTCTAACAAATGTGTATTAAGTATCATATACATTGTTATTGTATATTTTGTATTATTTTTAGCAAATAGGATTTATATGTTATAAAATTGGAAACCACCCTTTCTTTGTTAAATATCTCTTCTTTGACTTTATTTCCCTCTGTAGAAGTCTTGCTTGTGTTATTTAATTGCAAAGAACAATATTGCATTCAGTCATAAACTTTTAACCAGATTAGAATCTACTTCAGCCAGTATTTAGTCACACACAACTTTTATAGCATTTATCAAAATCAGATCATTGCAAAAGTGTTAAAGTGATAGAATTAAACAGAAAAGCATTGAAAAGTACAAAAAACATGAATTCCTGATTTGAAATCAGTTTTCCTTCTCCTAAACTGGTTGTCATATCAGGGTTAAAGATTCCCGTTTGTCCTACTATTAACTCATAGCTGTATTCAAACCTTTCCAAAAGGGAAATGGGAAATGCAAACACACTCGGTTAGCCAAGTCCACTTACTATGACTATAACCGTTACATTTGAGCGCCTCCTACAAGAATAAAAATTTAATTTACAATTTGAAAAAATCTTTGATTTTCCCTTCTCTTAAAAAAGGATTTTAGAGCCTTTTTTTGAATTTAATTTCTGTAATCATTTTACTTTGCTTTGTTTGTAGAAAACAAAAACAAATGGAAAATTATGAGGGAATATAAAGTAGTTACAATCATGTCCACATTACTTAATAAAGATCCATAAAAAATTTCACGCGGTTCTCAGATTTCACTAAAAAAAGTTCAAATTAAATCCGAATATTGTGCCATATAAAAATCGTTGTCTTTTAAAAGTTTTTAAAAATTAAGCCTAATGGCCAATGATTTTGCAAATTGCCAAGTCACTATCAGAAAATGTAAATTACATAGAATTAGATTAAATTAAAATTAATATGTAAAATAGCTTAAAATTAGATAAAAATTATTCTACATTCTTATTTGCATTTTCCCCCGAAGGAATCTTGGATGTATTGGCAGAGGATTATTTATAAAACTATAAATATAAAATTTGCAGATGAAACTGTTATTATTGTGAAGAGTATGAAACGTAATATTCCTTCTTAAAACAAATACAGGATAATAAAACACACACACACACACACACACACACACATAAATATATATGTAAGTTGAAAATGGAAATGAATCCGACAATATGTTGAAAGGATAGATAAATTTCTATTGTCGTTATTTTATTTTATATTTAAAATAATAATAAATAGCACACATGTGTACATGAACAAACTCCTGGCCAAAACACATGTTAGTAAACTTATATCAAATCAATTTTATCCATTCAACATTTTCTTTCCTTTATTTATTTATCTTTTCAACACATATATGTATATATATACATATATATATATATATATTATTTTTAATAAAAAAATAGACTCATCATTTTAATTAGGGCAATAAAATTCGAGTCAACAACTATGAAAGGGGCCGATGGCACCTAAATAAACAAACACTGACCGCCACACATCAAACAAGCCACTTTTGACCCAATTAAAAATCTAAAAGTCATGTGCACAGTACTGAGATACATACACACACTCACATTCACACACATATATGTATGCACACACATGCATTTATATGTATACATATATGGTCATATACACAATTCCCAAGAACCCTCCCTCACATATATAAGAGCATTAAAAAAATAACCAACCTCAAAGAAGTTTTTCACGGAACAGATGGACTTGCTACTACTAACACACTCTTCAACCCGGATTTTAATAGCATGTCAAACCCTCAAAAACACTCCAATTTTTATAGTTCTTCGATAATGCTCCCTTTCAAAAAATCTAAAAACAATTTCTTCAAATAATAAATTTTCTCCTGACGATGACCTAAGGTCGAAACTAGTTGAGAATAAATAACATATATAAAAAATATTCCTGTTTGTCTTATTATTTTTTTCATACTATATATATATATATATACACACACACACACACACACACACATATATATATATATATATATATATATATATATATATATATATATAGTTTGCTATATTTATAAGTAAAGAGTGTTCATTATCATTAATAGAGGATGTATATCTAATTTGGAACAGTGAAGACATGAAGTCAATGGTGCTTGGTAACTGACTGAGGGGTGACTGCTGGCTTCAGCCCACCCCACATATATAAGGTAAGTGCCTTGCACTCTCTCTTCCTACAAATTAGGCTTACGGACGGAATAAAACCCATAACGGAGTCTGCCCTACCCTGCTTCTAGAACCACGAGAGAATACTATCTGTTGACCCTTGAAAGCCGATAGTAATTACCTTTTAACCACCAGGATAAAACAACTAAGGGAGTCGACGAGATAAATGCAACTTCGGACAAGCTTCACCCCTTGATACCAAACAGCCGAAAGGCTGTTAGCAGGATTAACTTTTTGCAACCCACAACTACTTAATTACAGCTATACCATACCTCGAATAGTGTTGTTAACAACCCAAACTCAGCCAAACCAATAACTACGGCTAGACCTTATGGTGCTATGAACTAAACTAATTATGGCTACACCAGACTTTGGTGCTGTTGACTTTACTTGAACTCTTACTAAACTTCGGGTCGCTTGTCCGACCTAAACTATGAACTTTCTTCTCTTTGTTGCACCCTTTTAATGTGTATTATATGTGTAAGAAAAAGGATTCAAAGTTATATACTTGAATACAAGACTCCGACGAAGGTTGACAGACAAAACATTTAATATGGTACAGCACATGGTTATAACAAGATACAAAATACATAGGCAAAACAAAGTTACATGTAGAAAGATAAATACACATTCATGAATGGTACAATATATACATAAAAGCCACAGACATGAGACTAGGGATAGTCCATGCTGTGTTAATAACTTACAGTAATGTAAGGGGGCCAAAGCCCCAACGAGAAGGGGTAGACCAAAATCTACCCCATGTGTCTCGTGGTTACTGGAACAGGAAAAGAGTGAGAAGCGTTTGAACCAGCCGCTTAAATACTATAGCCCCTAGCGGGCACCAGCAAACTAAACGGGCAGTCAACTCTCCCAGGCAAATACGAAACTAACGCTACATATGTATTAAAACCTGTTGCATTCATATCGTTGTTAACTCGTTCCTTGACGTCATAATCCCGCTTTCTCCCCTGCAACTCCTTAACCCAGCGTCTATTTTTATAATATATGTGCATGTATATATATATATATATATATATATATATATATATAATATATATATATATATATCAATTATATATTAATTATATGTCATTGCACTATCTGGTTAATGCACTGCCATCAATTGCATCTTCTCCTTTTGGTTGTTTCTGCTTTTCGTCCTGTTTGTATTTGTACAGTTCCCAAATTAGGCTATGCTGCTTGTTTTTCCATGCAGCTTTCAAATCTCAAAAGTACTAAAGCAATGCACATGTCAGCACACCAACTACCAAAATACTACCAACCACAGCAGGTACATGCCATGGCTTGACTTGCTTCAATCATGTGACATGCACCACAAGACTAACCCTAGTAATTAAAGAAAGAAGGACCAGTTTAGCTCAGTCAATAGAGAATTCAGCTAGGAATCACAAGGTTCCTCATTTGATACTGGGCCTCGCCAACTCAGGGTTAACCTGCATTAAAAAAAAATCATTAATGTTTCCGAATAAGTTTAAGATTAGTATGAAAACAAGAATTCTGTTGCAGTAATTTGGTACTTTCTACTCGGTTTGGCTCAGTCAGTAGAGCGCTTGGCTCCGAATCACAAGGTTCCTGGTTCGATACCGGCCCTCGCCAACTCAGCGTATGAGAAGCACAGGGATCTGTGCAGTAAACTGAGGTGTGGCGCTTCACCTCAAATGCTAAAATAATCTTCTTGGTCTAGTGCTAGTGAAAAGGGGATAGACTCCCTCGCTGTCTGGTTGATACCGATATTAGGCCGCCCCAATGACTTTACTTTTTACTTTACTTTTGCTAGTGCTTGACCAGGGAGATAGGTTTTGCTGAGGTGGAGTTTTACACCTACCGTCAGCTTTTATTTTTGATACAGTAAAGTATCACAACACACAGTATAGAGAACACTTCAAGACAGAAATCCTTCTAGTTAAAATATACAAAATACTTTTTCATTACAGAATCTTTTGAAATGTAGATCAGGGAGATGGGTTTTGCTGAGGTGGAGTTTTACACCTACCGTCAGCTTTTATTTTTGATACAGTAAAGTATCACAACACACAGTATAGAGAACACTTCAAGACAGAAATCCTTCTAGTTAAAATATACAAATACTTTTTCATTACAGAATCTTTTGAAATATAGACCAGGGAGATGGGTTTTGCTGAGGTGGAGTTTTACACCTACCGTCAGCTTTTATTTTTGATACAGTAAAGTATCACAACACACAGTATAGAGAACACTTCAAGACAGAAATCCTTCTAGTTAAAAATATACAAATACTTTTTCATTACAGAATCTTTTGAAATGTCACTTGAACATTTTAATTCAAATCATTTATAGAGACAAGAAATAAACTGTTTTTATGCTGGTGTAAAGTTGGCATTGAAATCTTGATTTTCCAGATTTGTCCAAGTCTCTTGTGTTGAAGTGCTTTGGCCTGGCACCGTGCCATATTGTGTTACAAGGTATTGACTAAATAATAGCTACAATAGTAGAAGAGACATAATTGATGGAAAAGGCTGTCATGTGTTGGACAATAGTTGTATTAAATGGTGTGGACATATTGGACACCAATACTACCTCATTAATTGTCCCAGAGGATAGCTCAGTGGGTAGAGTATTGTCCTGGGGTTCAATGTCAGAATATGAGACGTGTTAATGATTCATTGGAAAAAGAAATTCTTCACTTAAATTAGAGGAAAATGTTTACTTGTTTAACAGTCAGTCTTGTATGAGAATAATCTGTAACTATTACTAAATGACCCTCAGAAATCGGTAATGGAACAATGGAACAATGAAGTGAACATTAAAAGGATTCAATGCTGATAGTTATCGGAAAGATTTATACAGTTTGCCTTCCATATTTAGTGGGTTATGGGGAAATAACCCTTCAAAGACAAAGTGGAAAGTAGAAAATATATTTAGCTCTTCAAATCTTAATATTTAATATTGTTTGATCAAAAGTAAAACAATTCAATTCACTGCAACAATATTTTTTATGAATTTAGAATTACGGTATCAATAATGTAGGCTCGTTGGTTGGTTGGATTTTATCTTCTATGTGCTACAAGGCAGTGACTGAGGGTCTTAGTGTCCTGGGTATGATGTTAAACTCTATCTGATGGTGAGATTCTAATTCTAGAGCTCTGGGGAATGTGGAGTACCCCTTCATCACCATTACTCCCCGGTCCACCCTGACCCATTAGTGGCAGTACCTGTTAGAGTCCTGTCTTCCTATCTATAGGAAAAAATGAGTTTTAAAAAATGTGTTTAAAAAATTTGAGGTAAAGATACAAATATAAAAATGTTGATGGCTGGTTGGTTGGGTTTTATGGCATGTCAACCCTTGTTGGGTTATTTTATGCTGAAAATGTTTTGTTTTATTCATTCTTGTTGGGTATTCAAATTCTTTTTTAAAACTCTTTTTTGATTAATTTACCCATAGA
Organism: Doryteuthis pealeii; assembly: GCA_023376005.1. Taxonomy (NCBI): domain Eukaryota; kingdom Metazoa; phylum Mollusca; class Cephalopoda; order Myopsida; family Loliginidae; genus Doryteuthis; species Doryteuthis pealeii. The sequence goes on from CM042166.1 coordinate 82,947,719, forward strand.
TGGCACCCTAATAGGTGCTACCACTCCAGGTCAGATGATGATGAAGGTGTACTCCACACTCCCCAGAGCTCCAGAATTGGAACCTCACCACTAGATGCAGTTTAACTTCATATAAGACACTAAGACCCTCAGCCACTGCCTTTTAGCACATATGATAAAAAGTTTAGGGGGGGTTGCCATAAGAGCAATACAGTCTGGACATTTAGGTTGTGGTCTTACCCTTCTGCTGAGGTGCAGTCTGTTTTCTACAGCCCCAACTCAACAATATTAGATAACATGAGAGAGAGGAAGAGGGAATTGCATCATCTACAATTTTTTGCTACAAAACTATAAAGTTAATTCCATTTAATAATTTATGGCAAATTCATGATGGGATGATTAAGTCGAGGTTTAACTATATATATATATATATATATATATATAAGTAGTCGACGGGGCGGCCTAAAGTCGGTATCAGCCAGTCAGCGAGGGAGTCTATCCCCTTTTCAATAGCGCTAGACAAAGGAGATTGTTTTAGCATCTGAGGTGGAGCGCCACACCTACCATCAGCTCCTTACTTTACCGCACAGATCCCTGTGCTACTCATATGCTGAGTTGGTGGGGACCGGTATCGAACTAGGAACCTTGTGGTTTCTAGCCGAATGCTCTACCGACTGAGCTAACTTAATAGCCCCCTTCCCCATCCCGGTCCTACCTACTCACGTAGAAATAGGAAAATAATTTTGTCAATATAAAAATGTAGACGCTGAGAGACCATTTTATCTGAACTCGACTCTTAAGCTAAGTAACTTATTTTTATTTTAAATGTTAAATATTGTATTAACACTATTGGGCAAATGGCATTTAAATTTTGCCCCTAAACCATTTCGTTTTAATAGAAAACGGAACCTATGGACTTATACTAAGTTAAAACTTAGAATTTTTTTTTTTTCCCGGTGTGGTGGACCCGTAGATCTCGTCAGATCATCTACCTGCGTTCCCCAAAGTCTCCCAGTCATCTTGCCTCGGCTTGTCACTGATACTTGACTTTGGGGAAGGAGAGCATGCGGTGCGTGTCGCACAAGCGCACATCATGTAAAACAAAACATGTGCAGATATTTTCTACAAGTCCCAGAGTGATGGAGGAATGATGAGTTGTGCAGGCCTGACGTACTGGAAGCACGCAGATGTGAATCTACATACGGCGTGACTCGTGACCTACTTAGCATCACCCACATTGCTGATTGAACAGCAACATGCCTCTGCGAGGTTGTGGGTGAATGAGCAGCCCCTGGTTAACACTGTTCACCCAGCCATTGGGGAAGTGTCCAGAAAAGTGACCTAAACAAATGCCGGTCACCTATCAAGCTGGCCAGAAACCAGAATTTCGACGGATGTCCACGTTAGCTGGACTGAAAACAAGCTGGGCTGAAAACAAGAAAATACTACGACACAAAACAAGACAAAGAATGGCCACCTGGAAGGTCTGGACACTTCCCAATCTTGAGAGATAGGGAAACACCTAACTACGTACTGGTATCATGATAGGGGAGCATCTCTATATGGGCCGACATCGATGCCCTTGCAGAAGTCCGTTCAGCGATAAGGACCAATTGATAGAAGAGAGTGGCTGGATACACATCATCATGGAAAGACTGGCCGATGGTAGCTGTAAGAAGTTTGAGGTAAGGTGACTCGAGCCCTCCACCCTGAAGAAAACACATGACACACCATGGAAACATTTCCCACATTGAAGTCTGACCTGTATGGCAGGGCCTGTATGCCGAGGGTTTCATATGTGTGACAGGGTACATAAAAACAAGCTGGAACCGTGGGCCATCTGCATGCTCACAACTACTCAAAACTACTCACAACTGAAATACTTGTAGAAATGGCCTTATTCTGTGAAGAAGCGGCAATCACCAGATATATATATATATGTGTGTGTGTGTGTGTGTTTGTGCGCGCGCATGTGTGTGTAAATCATTTATCAATATATCTCCTTTGATGGTAAATGCATAGCCAATACCAAAATAGTCCACGTCCCTTCAACCATTGTCACACAGCCATCAAACTACACTTACCCCCCCCCCCTTCCATACAATATGGGTTGGGATCTATGGGATAAAGCCCATCTATATTTTGCTGTGTCTAAAGACAATAACATTACTGAATCAGATGAATACACTCTAATTGCAGCCTTTAAATCAGCAAAGAGATTTTGTGTGTGTGCATCTACAGATTTATAGAAAGAGAAGATAATGGTACACATAGTGGCATAATGGTCACGGTTAGGGTTAGGTTAGGGTCAGGGTTAGGGTTAGGGTTAGAGTTAGGGTTTAGGGTTAGGGTTAGTGGCATGAAAGACATTGGTTGTAATTCAATTCCATAAATTTGTCTTTCTACTTGTAGAGTATGTTTTTATGTGTTCGTATTTAATTTCATTAGTCTTTTTAATTCAATATAATATTTAATTATACTAAAACCAAAATACCTGTGATCGATGGTGCAGTTTTTGCTAGTTAACTTAATTACAATTTCCTATGTTTGTGGGAATATTGATTATGTAAGGTAAAATTTTTGTTTAAGTCGAAAAGTAGTAACATAATGAGCATCAGTAAAAAAGCAAAACCTTATTACATTTGAATTTTTAATACATTTTAAACATTACATTCTGCCTAAACATTGACGCAAATGGGTGCTTAGTGTGAAGTAAATAAAAACAAACACGTTATTAAGATTTTAAAACACGTATGACAGTTTCTTCTTAGAAATCAATAACAAAAAACATTAATACTGTAATTAGCTTCAGTTTCATATGACCCCACCGATATTTTGAACACCCAAAATAATTGGGGGGACTTGAAAAAATCAGAAAGTATTAAAATAAGATAACTGATGCATTATGAAATGTATTCCTTGATAATTCAATACTGAAAATTTAATTAAAATTACATTGATTTAAAAATGGTTAGATATAATCAAACCACTTTTTTGTACATGCACAATTGACCTGGATGGAGAGAAGTTGGATATAAAACTTTCCCGTGTTTAATAAATAATTACTTGGTTTGATTGATTACTAATATTATTGTTTTATTCTCAAATTAAAAGAAATCCTATCTTTAATTTTATATTGAAATCAATTAGAATAAAGTAAAAATAAGTATTCTTTCTTATTTTTACTATTATACATTGATTCTTTCAGATAAGTCTATTTATAATGGAGATTCGCTTCCGTTTTTTGTCTGTAACAAAAACGACGTCACTGATTACATAACACTACCTAAAATGTCATAACGTAGAATAAAAACACTCAAAATTTGAGCATGCAATTTTAGACAGTCCTCATTGGGTTTTTTAAACAAGTTTTAATAAATACATACCTGGTATTATCTATCTATATATAGTTTGTTTTATTCTAATATATATTTAAAGTTATCAGAGCTAAGTTTCCATTTCAATTTTTAAAATTTTTTTACTCCTTTAATAAATTTATTTTATTTTTTACTCCTTTAATAAATTTGATGATTTTACTTTACTTATGATACAAACTCTCTGATATTAAATTTTCAACTCCCATCCCCTCAGGCAATATTTATTTTACGTCACCCAGAGGGCGTTTTTTATTTTGCTAGTATATATAATCGAGGTATTCTACTTATTATAATTTGATTCAAGTTATATAGTCAGCATTGATAAAAATGGAAAAAGAATTCTTACTATTAAAAAAATATTCTTACTATTATACTGTATATAAACTGTGTTAAAAAATAGGAAACAAAAGTAAATTGTGTAGTTTTCATCTATTTCTGAGATGAGATAAGTAAGAAATAGATATTGGAGCGGGATGCCCTTGGACAGTCACCAGCAATCACCTGCAATAATAGACTCTACCATGCACGTGCAAGGCATTGGAGGGAACTAATATAAGCAGGCTTCCTCCTCGAAGTCGGCAGTTTGCGTTTCATTGTAGAACTCGTTACAGTACTAAAACATGATAGGTGTGATGACAATCATTTAAATCCATATGAAAAAGGAAAAAGTTGAAATAATTTGTTTACTATATATAACTATTTTGACTATCAATTGTTCCAGTCCATAGCTCACTTTCTGCACTTGTGATGCTTCAACCACCAAGAGGAGGTGGAAGCTTCAGTGAATGAGTTCTTCAGTGAAAGGTGGATTCAGCATAATGACTTCTACTTTGAATATAGTGTCATGTGTATGACATTAATCTGCATCTCATAGTGAAGTTCCAATTCCAAGCTCTGAGGAGTTTGGAGTCCCCCTTCATTGCCCTTACTCCAATGTCCTACCTGGCTTGGAGTGATAGTACCTGTTAGGGTCCCATCTAAGGGTTAAATAGAGGAAAACAAAAAATGTGTTCAAAAAAGAAATTAAAAAAAAAATTCACAGTAACCACCAAGAATAAATAAACTTGTACAAATTGTTCTTGTGCAAACATAAACATAAAGATGGATAAACCTCCAGACTAAGACATTGTTTAATATATAATATTTTTATTATAATCATATCATATTGTTATATTATATTATATATTATATTATATTATTATTATATTATATTATATTATATTATCCTTGAAAATTATTTTATATTAAATAATATATTAAATATATATTAAATAATATATTGAATAATAATTAAATAATATATTAAATATATATTAAATATTAAATAATATATATTATATTATATTTTATATACATTATTTATATTATTATATTATATTATTATATTATATTATTATATCATATTATATTATATTATATTATCCTTGAAAATCATTATATTATATTATTATATTATATTATATCATATTATATTATATTATATTATTATATTATTATATTTTATTCCCATCCATTTTATATATTTAGTCATAGAAACGACAAATAATTTGTTTACAACTTGTACAAATTGTTCTTGTGCAAACTTAAACATAAAGATGGATAAACCTCCAGACTCTTCCCCAAAATGACTGGTGAGGTCATTACCAAAATTCATCTAAGAGCATTGGCATTGAAATTTGGCCAAAACTGTTTTTCTTTAAGCTGTTAGTCTTGTATAAAAGCAAAAATGATTCCCATGAGAGATTCATAGAATGTGATAAATACAAGATTAATGATACTCATTAACACAGTTCTTTTAAGAAAAGAAAAAATTTTGGATGATTGAAAACATTTTTCTCATCTGAGTTTTTTTGTTCTATTACTTATTTCTATTCTTCTTCTGACGTCTCTCTCTTCTAGGTCGTCTTGGGCTTCGTCTTGGTGGTCGGTCGCACTTAACTTATTTCTTCTTCTAGATCAGTCTTGTTACCAAGACATTCATTAATCACAAGACCGTGTTATTTGCTTAAGCTTTTATTTCCTTAACTAACATTTCACATAACTAAATATCTGTCTAACATAGCACGCGTATGCAGAGTGAGTTCCAGTTAAGGCAGCACATCTTCTCTGTCTGACGTCAAACTGAAAACTGAGGACCCAACCAGGTCCCACGTGACTTCACGTTTTTCGCGAGCTTTCTGTGATCTTCCATGGAAAGTCCTGCCCGTGAATATGAAAAGGGCCATCCCTTTAGAAATACAGGGGATTGACAATAATCTTATGCTACCGCATAGATTATGTAACAGTTTTGTTTTACGGCATATCAACCTCAGTGGGTCATTAAATGCCAACATATTTTTGAAACTTAGTTTCTTAATGTATATTAATATATTCTTAATGGATACTCAATTTTTTTTTATAAACACATTTTCCTATTCAACCCATAGATGGGACCCTAACAGGTACTAGCACTCCGAGTTAGAGTGGATCTGGGAGCAATGGTGATAAAGGGGTGATCCACATTTCCCAAAACTCCAGAACTGGACCCTTAACATCAGATAGAGTTTAATCATTCCCAGTACATGTAGACCCTCAGCCACTGCCTTCTAGCACATATATGATAAAAAAAGGTTGGTGGCTGCCATAAGGGCAATAGGGTTGGAACAATCATATAGATGCTAGGGCTTGATGTGACTGGCTGATTGATCTGAGGGGACCTCTTTGACCACCCATCTAGCCTAAGTAAAAGCCTAAGTTGACAGTTGCATGTTATAGACTGCTCATCCACCAGGATTCCATCCTTAAGCATCAACATTGCCACCCAAGACCAACAGGTGGGGGGATGTTACCCCTCTGCAGGGATGCAGTTAGTGTATTCCAAAACCCTAGCCAACAGGGCAACTGAGGTTTTGTAATATCAAAATATCAATAACTAATAAAAAGAAAAAAAAACATAAAACATTATTCTATAGAATACTTGAGTGTGTCAAAAGTGCTGAAATATTTTGGTATGTGTTTATTTGTTGCATGTGTAAGATTCAAAGTGATAATACTTGAAGATAAAACTTTGATAGACAAAACATTTTATATACAGCACAGAATAAACAGGGTACATAATACATTGAGGTGTACATGAACATACGTACATAAGTAATACAAAGTTACACGTAAAAGGATAACATAAAAGCAACAGACATGAGACTAGGAATAGTCCATGCTGTATGAATCACTTACAGTAATGTAAGGGGGGCCAAAGCACCAACAAGAGATAGACCAGAGTCTAACCCATAGTGTCTCGTAGCGAGCAGCGGCAAAAAGATAGAAGAAGTTCAAATCAGCTGCTTAAATACACCCGAGGCCCCTAGCGGGAACCAGCGAAACTAAACGGGTAGACAACTCTCCAGGCAAATACGAAAATAACGCCACACATGTATATTACGTAACAGAAGCAGTTCAATTCATGGTAGGCACTCGATGTGGTTGGTAGTGTTGTAGTAATTGGTGCGCTGACATTTTGTTTTTGTGTTGTTGTTTATCTGAAATGTAAAGGGTTAAATAAGTCTTAACATTATTGAATGATGATATTTTAACAGTTGACTGACAAAAATAATTTGTTTGCAATATGACATCAATTAAATATTGACCCTTAAAAGGACATCCAATTTTGTTTTTGTCTTGTTATGAGTTGTATTTATTGTTCATCCGAAATGTAAAGGGTTAAATGGATCTTATTATTAACTGATGAAATTCTAAGACTTGACTGACAAAAATTATTTGCAGCAATAATGACTCATTCTTATAACAAACAATTATTATTGTTTTATATTTATTAATAAAAAATTGTCGGCTATCGCCATTTCAAACACATTGTTTATCCACTTCATATATATATATATATATATATATATATATATATATATATATATATATAATGATAATTTTGTAATGTACAGCAAATACTTACCCGAACTTTGGGTCCTGTGGTTTTGGCCATTAGTAATTAGCATGATCCCAGGAGGCCATCCCTCCAGACAGCACCTGCCTTCTCAATTTAAAGGTGCAGGGCTGGGTTTATTGCCCAGTGCCTGAGGTGCCTCAAAAGGAATGCTAAGGGGATTCGTGTAATTTTTAAATACTAGCCACTCATTAGCTTTGGTTTCAGCACAATTCTCCACTATAATGACCCTTGTGTTTGACTGACATTGTGGGACATCAGTAAAAACTTACTAGATAGACGTGTACATATATGTGTGAAATTTAACATTTTTGAAAAAACAAATATTTTCAAAAATGTTAAATTTCATACTGTCGGATTAATTTCATCTATTTTTCATATTTGTCTAATGAAAAAACAAAATATCTGGAATTTTACACCTCTGAAGACTTTCATCTACAACACTACGGATTTATCAACACCACAAGTGATTTGAAACTTTTACATTTTTCTACAATTACGCTGTGGACTTGTATATTATATTTTTAATAGCTGGAATATATCCTGATCAATTTTGATACTCACTATACACTTTTTACATAATTTACAACAAACTCTTTTGAGTTTTACTATGAACTATAATTCTTCTGATTTTTAAAAATTAAAAATAAAATTTATTTTATTTTTAAAACAGAACACACATTTTTTTAAAATTCCAGCATTGAATATAGCGTTCGTTTGTAAACACTCTTCCAACGGTTATTTTTTCTTTTCCCGACTATGTTGCTCTTGATGATGACCGATTTATTGAGCCGGTTGAAACAGATTTCTGTCAGCAATTATATAACATCATTTGCTTTTTCAAAAATGTTAAATTTCATACTGTCGGATTAATTTCCATCTATTTTTCACATATATGTGTGTATATGTGCATGTGATTGTATAAGAATTTGAAACATTTATGTAAACATTCCATGTAAAAGTATAAGTTTCTTCCTGTCTGATAAACCAGAAACCTCCTATTGAAAATTGAAGCCACCATTTAGATACGGATGAATGAATTTAATAAGCTTAGACACGGTCCAGAGATATAACAAAATCCAATGACATAAACACAATGAACAATATTGTGGATCACAGCATAACAAATTATTTCAATTCAGATAAAAGAAAAGGATTTATTAGATTGGATACTTAGATTTACTGAGTGGAAAATTCTGTGGAAAGCCGAAAAAGACTGAAACACAAGTTTAACTGTTCAATCTCAAACGTACATTCTTGTTTCAGAGCAGCGGTTGACAAAATACAGACAGCAGGAGAAATCCACCTGCTGAGAAGACATTCATAAAATAAAATGATCAGAGAAGCATTATTAACATTTAATAAATGTATATATTAACACTGGGGTTCCTTAATTGTATGACTGTTATCATCTTTCAACACCCTCTAGGTAAAAATGAAACCATCCAAATCATCCAAGATGAAATGCTAAAATGTAAATCATGATTATCTGGTGTTGCTTATCTGCCAAATTCTTATTTCATATGAGTGTTATCACCTCAGCTAAATAATGGACCATTCAATTTTTTATATAAAGAAATAAAGAGAAGAAAAAGGACATGCTACACAGAATATTATGATAAAAAAGAAAGATAGTGTAGGGTTGTTTGGTGAGTGATTAGTTAAGGAGTTGAAGAAGATCCGAGTTTTGATCCCCACAATTTAAATGTATAAGACTAAGGAAATGAAGTTTCCATAGGTAACAAAAGAAGAAGACAAAATTGATAAAAGAAACAAACTTTATATACATTAATTTACAATTGGTATATTCAATTGTTCTTTCAGTGGTGTTACAGACTGTATGTGTCTGTACGTAGTTGTGTGTGACAAGTGTGACATGTATTGTTTATATTTGTGCGATTGGTTGTGTCAACATTGTAGCAGTTTTGTCTGTGATTGAAACTTGTGATTGAAATTTGATTTTGTTGAGCAAGAGAGAGAAAATTGGAAATGAAAATACGAGACCAACCTGATATATCATTTTGTGTCTTCGGGCAGCGACTTCTCCCCATTGTGTCGATGTTGGGGGAGATCTTCTGCTCCTACTGTCGAGTTAAAGGACATTCGCCCCAGCTCTATCAAGTCGGGAAGAGCGTAAGCTCCGACTGTCCATTGTTTTTCAGCTCTATGGACCTTTTTATAATTTTCTTTGTATTCATCAAATATCAGCTGATCTTTGTGCATTCCATTGAAAATCGGCAGTTTTCTAATGATGTAGATCTTGAAATGTTCAAATATCAGCTGATTCTGTTACTTGTGGCATTCCAATGACCGTTCAGTTTTCTATTGATATAAATATTATCATTGGAATTTTCAACTATTATTTCTCGTTTGTAAACAATCCTTTGAACTTAGATTATCTACATTGTAAACAATTATCTATTGTTTCTAAAATATTTCCAAACTAATATTATTTCGATTATCTTTTGTTTACCTAATTCTAAACTCATGACATACAATTGTAAAACTAGTTATTTAAGAAAACTTAATTGATTTAATTTATTCAATTCCACATGCCGTAAAAATATAGGGGCCAATCCCTATAATAGAGAGAGGAGGTGAATGTGTGGGAGTGACAGGTCCAGTGTGTAAAATTAGTAATTGAATTATCATACTGTGGTATATTTACAGGTCCTGCTAGTCATCATTATTGTCCAAAGAAGTATCAAAGAGAATTAATATTTATCTCATACCCCACTTGTATGGACTGGGCACAAGGCCTTGTTTTAATGTGGGCCCACCCATAAGCCAAAGCTCATGGGTGGGAAAGAACAAAAATTGGGTCGATCCCTTCGGCATTCCCCCTCAAGGGGGGGCGCATCAGGCGCTGGGCAATAAACCCAGACCTGCCCCCAAGGGGGCAGGTATTACCTGGGGGGACAGCCCCGTGGGATTGATGCTATTAATTTAACACAACTCACCGGTCCAGTGGCCGTAGCACACCGGACCCCTGTCCCGAAGGACGGTTTGAGATTGCCTGTATCAAAGAGACTTGCTGTCACTTGATCTCCTATAAAGTCACCAGTTACTACTGGTGTAAAAATTCAGTAAGAGCAAACAATCTATATTATGATAATCTAATTTTCATATCAGGGGAGTTGATGTGACATAATTACTAACATGCTGGACTGCAATATTATAGTAAATGAGTTCCACTTCAGTCATGCTATTGCATTCACTTTCAGACTAATACCCCTGGAAAAGATATAAACCACTTCATCTCCCAGCTATGGGTTAAATAGTACAATTGTTACATAATCTATGCGGTTGCATAAGATTATTGTCAATGCCCTGTATTTCTAAAGGGATGGCCCTTTTCATATCACGAGCAGGACTTTCCATGCAATAGTACAGAAAGCCCGTGAAATACATGAAAAACGTGGGACCTGGTTGGGTCCTCAGTTTCAGTTGGACGTCAGGCAGAGAAGATGTTCTGCCTTAACTGTAACTCACTCTGCATACGCGCGCTATGTTAGTTAGATGTTAGTTACATGAAATGTTTAGTTAAGTAAATAAAAGCTTATGAAAATAACATGGTTTTGTGGTTGGTGAATGTCTTGGTAACAAGACTGATAAAGAAGAAGAAATGAGTTAAGTGCGATCGACCACCAAGACAAAGCCCAAGGCGCTAAAAGAGATGTTAGAAAAGACGCCAGAAGAAGAATAGAAGTAAGTAAAGTAAAAAAGGGTATACAACACAATTACTGTTCTTTGACAGGGATGACTTTGGCATTAAATAACCCATGTAGGCTGATATGCCATTAAACAAAGAAACCAAACCAATTTTATTATAGTAAACACAGAAAAAATGGCGCATTGTAGCAAAAGCTTTGCTAGCACAATAGCATTAGAATAAAGTAATTCCCAATCCAATTTGCAACTTGATAATGGTAGTGTAGGGTCTACTTTCATGCTCACTCCAATCATTATAACATTCTAAAGGGAGATAATTATTTAATGCTAGTTATTTGCAATTAATCATAATTTTATTGATAGAATGAGGCTTTATAAAAAGCTGAAAACTGAAAATATGAAGGGTATATAAATGAAAAGATTTGAGATTTTTTTAAAAATGGAAAAACTGATATTAAAACTTTTTCAAGGAAGAAAAAAAAAATTGAAAGAATTATATTTATGCAGTAGCTAGGTAGGTTAATGGATCCTTGACAACGAGTTTGATTCTCACTGGGTGTCCGATACTTTTGGCCTTGTAGGGAAATGCTTATCATCATAGGAAATGGACGCAGTGACCCAGGTTCAAATCTTGGATTAGACTGCCTTTCACATTTTCACATAGCACTAATAGACTTGGGAAAAATAGGAATTTACCCAACCCATTTGTCATGGATAGGATGTGACACAAGGTTGCAAGTATGGGGCATCCAGTGAGGATCAAACTAGCTATTCAATATTAATGGATATGTGAGACTAGCTTGTAATACGATGCTGGTCGGGGTGCCAAATGTAATATTATGATCTGGTCACGGGACCAAATGTAATACAATGCTGTTGCGGCGTCGAATCTAACGCGATGGGTGTTCTTTGACCCACAAGAAAGTTGAAGTGCTTGTTCCGGGCTGTACCTGAAAATGACCAAATTCACCAAGGTTGTTCCACAATTAACACGAACGCGTTTTTAACAATAAAAGACCTTTATTAATCATACAGTGATTAAAAATCATGTACAACCACAAAGGGGTATTGAGTTGAAGTTGAGTCAGTATTTTGTGGACTGACTGGCGATATATGCTGGGTTCTGATTCAAATTCAGGACTTTGAGTAACAAAGATGGTGACAAGGGCCATGAGATGGAGCTATCAATCTGCTAGGGAAGCAGTTGTCCAATCTGGTCAAGAACCAGCTGTCCGATCTGCCTGGGACCCTTTTGGGTCCTCTTTTATGGATTCCAAACCCCTGAATCCAGGGCTCTGATTGGCCAGCCAATGTAAACAGTGTAAACATTAGGAGGTGTACGAAACCCCACCCACGCGCTCGCATTTGATTGGACGGCCAATCAAAATCATGGCCCTGGGTTATACATCTCGGAGGGGGGGGGGCAACAAGTCTCCGCCCCAGTTTTCTGATTGGTGAGGCACCTGATAATATTTTTGTTATTGTATAAATGGTCCTGTCAATTGCTATGATAATTCCCAGGAACTGGCCCAAGACCACCCGAGCAAATCATCATTCCCATTAAATCAACACTTTTAAGATTTAATCTTTCAAAATGTCTTTGTTAAATAAATCTGTCTGGTCCTACGCAGTCCCCACAAGAACAACACAGATATGGATGTCAGCAGTCATAAAAAGCCAGACATTCGTTTTTATATCAACAACTTTTAGCCTGGATAAAGTGGTTTCCTATCTTTTTGGAGTCTCCATGTAAATGATAATATGATAAAACAGACTTCTGCTTTACATCAACCTATTTCTGCCATTAGGATTGGTTTTGTTCAAAAATTATTTATCATCTTGTTTCGACGCTACAAGAATGATAATATATTTATATGAAAACATTTGTATAAACAAAAAGTCATTTGTGTTATATCAACCATCAACCGACTTTTAGCCATTAGAATTTCTTTGTGTTAGAGTAATTAATTTTATCTAGTGTTGACTTTACCACACCACTGACTTGTACTCTAATCTAAGTCGCTTGTACGATTCTAGACTCAATTGTTTTGTTTTTAAGTATCTAATCGGATATCGCCAATCAGTCCGTAACACTACAGTGTTATAAGCTTACTAACAATTATATCATGATAAGATGCCCTACAAATGGGAAAGTTATGCAACCAACTATTCTCCCTCCATTCAAACTCCAAACCAAAGGTTAATAACACTGGTTTACAAAGAAATTGAAGGCAAGCACAAAAATAGATGTTTTAACCTAATTTGGGGGTGCAGCTGAATTCAGATTTGATGGTGGGGTTAATTCCAATGCATTTATTGTGCATTTATGTAGTAAAATTACTTCCAATGCATTTATGTAGTAAAATTACTTCCAATGCATTTATGTAGTAAAATCACTTCCAATGCATTTATGTAGTAAAATTACAGTAGTAAATCCATTTAAATGCATTTATGTAGTAAAATCAACTTCCAATGCATTTAATGTAGTACAATGCATTTATGTAAAATCTTCCAATTCATTTATGTAGGCATTTATGTTTAAATTACATTTTACAAAGAAATTGAGCAAGCACAAAAATAGCTGTTAATTTGGGAGTGTAGCTGAATTCAGATTGGAAATCCATTTTTACTCATCATCTAGTTTTTTTAGATATGCATACTGTACATTTTGTACACATGCTGTAAATAAAGCGTATATGCAGGGTTAATTTCTAATATTGTGTGACTTATGTCTTCTTTTTAGTTATTATGCAGGAAACTGAAGATGGGAAGCATTTAAGTCAGTCTGTAGTGGCTTCCTTGGTTACACACGCGTACCAAATTACCAAGCATGTATTGAGAAGTTGCTAAAGACTTATGAGGATATGGGATGCCAAATGTCACTCAAAATTCATTTTCTCCATTCCCACCTCAACTTCTTCCCTCCAAACCTTGGAGCGTGAGTGATGAGTACAGAGAAAGATTCCATCAAGACATTACGGAAGAGTGAAGGGAAACTTCGCTGGATGCTCGCGTGACATCCGGAGGCAAAAATACAGCAGATCATCTAAGAAACATACTTCTAACTGTCTGCGTACTATGAATTGTGTACATTGTGTCATCCAAGTATATTTATTCTGTCAATGTTCTTTATCTATCCTGTTTTATCTGTAATAAGCTGCTGCAACTGTTGAAATAAGCACGTATATACTCTGCATATACTAAAATGAGACTATTTAAAAGACAGAAAACTAGAGGAGATAGAGCAAAACTGTTTATAAATTTGAATTCAGCACACCCAAATTAGTAAAAAACACCAATTCATATTCTTGCCTCAGACAAAAAATATTTTTTTGTAAACCAATGTTATTTCATTTTGTTTATCAAAACAAATAATAGAAAAATGTCTTTTGTAAGAGAATTTCATACAAAGGTTGATTATGTCAAATCCTGGACGAGGCTATGAATCCAACTATTCTCCCTCCATCTATGGGTAAATACTAGAGCAGACTGGGCTCTTTAAACTCGGTATGACAACCAGTCTAGAAGAAGCAAAACACTGTTTGAATTCAGAGTTTTCCTTTTCCACTATAGAATACAATTCTATATTTTTAAATAAATACACGTACACATTTCTTTTCCCAAACTTAAGAAAAAGAAATCAACAGACAGACAGACTTCATCTCACATTCAAACCGGACACATCCGACGACCACAAACAAACACACAGATCTCGTCTCGCTACCAGATAGAACAACGACCAAGAAACAGGTGTTTGAACGAACGACTCCACTGCCTCAACACAATTACTACTACTACCAGTATCCTTACCACTTCATTCTACCTACATCAAGAATCCGTTTCAACAGGTCATATATACAAACTTTATTCTCATTTCTGTCCACATCTAAACGAACTTTTCCAAACTTAACACAAGAACTTTTACATTTTACATTACACATATCATATCTACACTATTCCTTTTGAACATTTCACATATTATTGCAAATTTATTCTCTGAATAAATTTATTTGTTATTTTATAATTATATGCATTTGTTTTGTCATTTCTCCGTATTTTCTACCTAAACTGTGTCAGATTTTTATTCGTCATTCCTAATATTATTGAACACACATATTCATAATCCTCTACACGACTTTTTCACTTAAAAATTGATCTTGTGTCACATTCTGATTATGTTGGGTGGGGGTGGGGGTCTTGTGTTAAACTAATCTAAGTTTAGTAAGTAACAACAGTCAAAGGAAATATGAAAATATTTTGTCTTAAGGCAAAAGCTTTTTGTTATAGTATATCAAAACCTATGACAATAGAATCCCGAGGGAAGCTTTTCGCTAAGTTCATACGTTTGTAATGTTAGAATCTGAAGGTAAAGGAAACTGAATCGTATATAAAAGGATAAGTTGAAAGAGAGAAGAAATGTGATGGACAATATAGCGGAAACTTCTTTGCCCTAGCAAAATATTATCAGGTCGAAAGCACAATAAAAACATGAAATGCCAAACAAGTTACTGTTTCTTCTTATGATCCATGGAAAATTGGCGGAAACCCATTTGATTGTCTGAAGCAGTGAGGCTGAAATCAGTTTAACACAGCAGAAAACATAACTTTACTTTATCGAGCCTTTATACTTCTTTATTTGACTCCCTAGGGAGTCTTAAAAAAAAGATGAAGGACAAACATAAGGGGAGAAACCTTTTTTTATTCTTTATTCTTAAATGTTATTGTTGTTAAGAATTTCATTTGCCTGATTGAGTTAAGAGAAAAAAGAAAAATTGAATTGGTCAAAGTGTTATGGAGAGATCAGAAGAAAGATGAACATTTTGAGCCACCAGTGGAAACATTGACAACTCAAAGTATTTATAGGATCAAATGTTATAGCAAAATTGACAAATCAAAAACAAACATTTTTTTAAGAGTGTTTTATAATTTACTTGAAGCATTGTGTATATATTGGTTTGGAGGTTGATTTAGAAGGCTATCACAATGTAGGTGTAAAAAAAAAAATAATACGGTAACAATGGTATTTGTGTGTTAACCTGTATTTAATTCTTGAATTTTCGAGATAATATCTCTTTTTCAAAAGATCGCTGGAATTGAAGCAGTCTAGTTATGGCATAACTAGACTGCTTCAATTCCAGCGAAATGCCTCAGATGTTGCACCATTACTACAAACTGTGCATCTTTTCGTGTAAGGAGATGATGATCCCAAGAAGTCTGGGTGGACAGCCTGTCTTCTGTAGCAGTTTAAAGAGTCCATTTCGACTGAGCACGTTAAAGGCCTTCATTAAGTCTATGAATGCGGTGTAGACTGGTATCTGCTATTCCTGCAGCTGGCATAGTAAGATCATTTCCACAGTTGACCGGTTTGCTCGGAAGCCACACTTATGACTTTGGATAAATGCGAGATGCAAGGGTCTGCAGGCGCGCCAGTGTAACATGAGCAAAGACTTTTCCAACTATGCTCGAGAAGTTAAGATGCTGGATACTGCTCGAGAAATTAAGATGAACCCATAAGTGATGTTCTGCTGTGAATACCTACCTGACCAGCAAAGACTGTGCTGATACTGGATGTCATGAGGAGGACTTGCCAGCAGTGAAGACTAATAGGGATGGGTGGTGAGATAGAGTCATTGGAATCCCTGCTGTCAATGCAACATTATGTTGATGATGATTAGCTGAACTTGTAATACAGGATTCAACAAAAATACATCTCACATTATAAACTGTCACCTCTGTCTGTGTTGCAATTGAACTAAGGCAAGTTGCAATGGTAGCTCCATCTAACTAATGTCTTACCATTTTAGGGGGGAGTACTATGTTTTTCAAAAAACCAAGGTGAGCTCACATGGTAGAGTGTTCGGCTAGAAATCACAAGGTTCCTAGTTCGATACCGGCCCTCACCAACTCAGTGTATGAGTAGCATAGGGATCTTTCTGGTAAAGTGAGGAGCTGATGGTAGGTGTGGCGCTCCACCTCAGATGCAAAATACAATCTCCTTGGTCTAGCACTAGTGAAAAGGGGATAGACTCCCTTGCTGATTGGCTGATACTGACTATAGGCCACCTCGACGACTTTACTTACATTACTTTATAGTGTAAGGAAGTGAGAGAGAGAGTGAGAGTGAGAGAGAAAGAGAGAAATAGTGGGTGGTAAAACTTTAAGATAAGGATAGTGTGGGGAAGTGAGAGAGAAAGAATATTACTTATTTCAATATTGTTTAAATAAAGGGCTACATTTTTTTCTTTTATTTATGAACCTATGTTTCTGAAGTTTTCAACCCATAGCACTATCTATTTTCTATCTGGAACAACATCATTCCAATGTAACATGAAATGAGCACAAAAGGCTCTCTTATTACAGGTT
This sequence comes from Doryteuthis pealeii, assembly GCA_023376005.1. Classification (NCBI taxonomy): domain Eukaryota; kingdom Metazoa; phylum Mollusca; class Cephalopoda; order Myopsida; family Loliginidae; genus Doryteuthis; species Doryteuthis pealeii. The sequence continues at coordinate 82,965,044 of CM042166.1, forward strand.
AACCAATCTTAAAAAGTATTTCAAAAGCAAACACATATTGTGCACAGGTCCATGCTATGATCGTAATTGATCATATCTGAAAAAAAAAAGTAAGACATTGCTAGAGGGAGCTACTAATACAACTTGCCTAAAATCACCTGCACCATGCAAGTGACACTTTAACAAAGTGAAAGGAGTTTCCACCCCAACCCTGTATTATCTCAATCTGCCAGATATTGAGAATTCTCACTGTAGATACAGCGTCCTGGTCTCCTACTTCAAAAATTGCTACCCAGTGACTATTAAAATAATGACCCAGCTCAGTCTATTCAAAACTATCCATCTTCATATCTATCTATCTATCTATCTCAATTTGTTCATATCTATCTATATTACTTTAAATACTAAGATTTTTTTTTATTCATGTTTGTTTAATGTCTTGTTTTTAGTTTAAATAAACAAGAATTATACCAAAAAAAGATGCGACCCCCCCCCCCAAATACATTTACTTGTCGAAAATATCTATCTCCATTTGTTCATATCTATCTATATTATTTTGTTTGTTTATCTATCGATCTATCTCAGTCTATTCAAAACTATATATCCATCTTCAGATCTAAACAAGAATTACGACAAATTACGATAAATAAATAAGAATTACGATGAGCTGGGGTTGTTATTTTGATAGTCACTGGGTAGCAATTTTTAAGGCAGGAGACTGGGCGCACTTCCTCATAAATTACCAAAAATTGAAATGATGTAATCTTTCTCTATTTCTTTTTTTTCTTTTTCCTACTCTTGAAAAATGTGTTTGTAGGCATGAATAAGAAATAAAGGAGTATCAAGTTCTTTTTTCAAAGGCATTTCATTAATGTCATTATCTATCTATCTATCTATCTATCTATCTCATTCTGTTCATATCTATCTATCTATCTATCTATCTATCTCAATCTGTTTATATCTATCTATCTATCTCAATCTGTTTATATCTATCTATCTATCTATCTATCTATCAATGTCAGTCTGTTTATATCTATCTAACCATCTCTCTCTAATCAGATCTGTTAGAAAGCTAGATCTATCTATCTATCTATCTATCTATCTATCTATCTATCTATCTTTCTAAATCTGTTCATATCTATCTATCTATCTATCTATCTATCTATCTCAATCTGTTCATATCTATCTATCTTTTTATCTATCTATCAATGTCAGTCTGTTTATATCTATCTATCCATCTTTCTCTAATCAGATCTGTAAGAAAGCTAGATCTATCTATCTATCTATCTATCTATATATCTATCTATCTACCTCAATCTGTTCATATCTATCTATCTATCAATCTTATTTTTCTCATATACATCTGTCTCTAATCAGATCTGTTAGGAAGCTATATCTGTTCCTATCTATCTCAATCTGTTCATATCTATCTATCTATCTATCTATCTCAATCTGTTCATATCTATCTATCTATCTATCTATCTATCTATTTATTTATCTATCTATCTATCAATGTCAGTCTGTTTATATCTATCTAACTATCTCTCTCTAATCAGATCTGTTAGAAAGCTAGATCTATCTATCTATCTATCTATCTATCTATCTACCTCAATCTGTTCATATCTATCTATCTATCTATCTATCTATCAATGTCAGTCTGTTTATATCTATCTATCCATCTTTCTCTAATCAGATCTGTTAAAAAACTAGATCTATCTATCTATCTATCTATCTATCTATCTCAATCTGTTCATATCTATCTATCTATCAATCTTATTTTTCTCATATACATCTGTCTCTAATCAGATCTGTTAGGAAGCTATATCTGTTCTTATCTATCTATCTTAATCTGTTCATATCTATATATCTATCAATGTCAGTCTGTTTATATCTATCTATCCATCTTTCTCTAATCAGATCTGTTAGAAAAGTAGATCTATCTGTCTATCTATCTATCTATCTATCAATGTCAGTCTTCTCATATCTATCTATTCATCCATTACACTTTAACCAGATCTGCTAGAAAACCTCATCTCTTGATATCTATCTATCTATCTTAGTTTACTCATATCCATCTTTCTCTAAACAGAAATCTAATCTCTGTTAGAAAGCTATATCTATTCATATCTATCTATCTATCTATCTATCTATCTATCTATCTCAGGCTGTTCCTATCTATCTATTTACCTATCAATCTCAGTCTGTTCATATATATATATATCCATTTCTCTCTAATCATATCTGTTAGGAAGCTATATCTATCTATCTATCTATCTATCTATTTATTTATCAATGTCAGTCTGTTCATATCTATCTATCCATCCATTACGCTCTAACCAGATCTGCTAGAAAAGTATCTGGTCATATCATATCATATCATATCTATCTTTCTATCTATCTATCTATCTTATTTTGCTTCTATTTATTTATTACAGTTTGTTCATATTTATCAAAGTCTGTTCATATCTATCTATCTATCTATCTATCTATCTATCTATGTCTCAGTCTGTTTATATCTATTTATCTATTTGTATGTGTGTATGCATGCATGTGCATGTGCATGTGCATGCAAGTGTATGTGTGTGTGTGTGTGTGTGGTACATATGTATGTGAGTATATATGAACGCGTGTGTAAATATATACAGAACTGAGTACAGCCACTGGCTAAAATGTTAAATTAATTAGCTCAGTGTGTATGTTTGCTTACTGTGTTACAGAATATTGGATCAGTTTCTCCGAGCACAAAAATCTTCACAAACATTAATGCGAGGATAAAGAGAAGAAAACGAAGCAACTGTTATTGTTTTTCTTCTATCCAAACACATGTTACTCCTTGAAATAATTTGCTAAGCGTGATAAGCAAACAGTAAGTAAGTAGAGACATGTTTCTTTTGATGCTATGAAAAAAAGGAAGCTTTATACACCGAATGGCGATGTCTGGGCTTAATCTTAGTAAATGTTATTCTATTGGATAAACTAAAATCTTTAAACTTGGTTCACATTAAAATGTGACCCAATGATTTTATTCAGCACTCATCTTTCTGCTGATGCTGCATTTTAGTTTCTTGTAATCTCCAGAAAAAATTAAGATGGCACTGTTGCGATTATCTTCCCTTGTTTGGTTGAGGTAGATATTGGCAAAGGGTTATCTTCCCTTGCCACCAGGGTTTGACACTAGAGGGTATTGCAACCTTGCTCTTTATCTCCTGTATGTCCTATACCGCCTCGTTTTGCCCAGCCAGAAGTCACACTCATTTTCCTAATCTGCCCCTAACAGTAGCCTTTGTTTAAATATAATATTAAACATATTTAGGAGTCTTTGATTTAAGGGAAATAACAGGTAACTTTAGATGCAAAGGCTATTTTTAGCTAACTTTTGATAAATCCTTATATGAGTGGGGCTCTTGATTTAGAAAATTCTCAACAGGATGTTAAGAGTTAAACACAGTCCCAGGAAAACTAATGCTCTCTTCTATCTGTGACTCAACAGATATGCACTAGACATGCTGTGTCTCTGTCCACTTGGAGGGCCTTGCTTCCCTAACTACAGGCCTAAACATGTGTCTTTGCATGGACCCCCTTTTTTATACTCTATTTCCATAGAGGTGTTTGGCTCACCAGCCCTTAAATAACTATATAATGCATGTGTCTTTCTACAGCCTATGTTACCACATAGAGTATAGTAACACACGTGACCATAGTTATGAAGTAAGTGACAACTTTTTTCATTTAGGACTTCTATTCAAAGTTTAACTCTTCACTCTTCAAGAACTCTTTTTCCCTCAGGACTTTCATCCTAGAATTTTTTGTATAATGTATTTTGAATGTTGCTCAGACAATAAAATTCTGCATTTTTTATCTATTTTTTGGAATTCGTCGCATATGAATATGTAAATTCACCTGCATTCAGTGGCTTTCTGAGGCTTCTTAACACCTTATAAGAAAGTGGTAGGAAGCGCGTGGTGTAATGGTTAAAGTCATAGGAAATGGACTCGTTGCCCCGAGTTCAAATCCTGGACGTGGTAATTGCATTTCACTTAGCGCTAATACCCTTGGGAAAGGTAGGAATTCTACTCTCCCTCCAGCTATGGATAAATAGGAGGGCAGATTGGGCTCTTTAACCTTGGTTAGGCAACCGGTCTAAGAGAAGGAAAACTCTGAATTCAAACCTGTTAAACTCCGCTTAAGAAATTGTGTCACATCCTGCTCGTGCGGAGGAGTCGGTAAATATATATAAGAAAGTGGTATTAGCTACTGAAGTTAAAACCATCTTTGATCCTTATAGCACCATCTCCTCATTAAATGGCAAACATTTGAAATTGATTGATCACTTCATTTACCTTGGTAGCAATATCTCATCTATTGAAAGCAATGTTAACATAGGCATAGGTAAAGCATGAACTGCTATTGAGAGGTTAACAACTATATGGAAATCTCATCTCACTGATAAAATAAAAATAAAATTCTTCCAAGCTGTAACTATGTTGGTACTATTGTTACATAATTATTGGATCCCTAATGCTTTTATAAGGTATTGTAGAAATCATAATTGCGATTAGTGCAGCTGATGGCCTTGAGAGTGAGTGACAGTGCTTGACCTCACTCTGACCTTGCTTTCCGGGGATAAATCGTGAGAATCGGAACCCCCGTAGAAACCCTGTTCCGGTTTAAGGAGTAAGCAACTCAGTTAGTCAGTTAGGAGTTAGAAGCCGAGCTAGCAAGATGTAAGGATCTGCGCAGAATGTCTGGTTTGGGGATTTACAAATAAAGTAACATCAACGTAAATCGAAGTCTTGTGTTTATTACCTAAAAACTAACAATGACACAAGGCTTCTGATAACGAGAGATCCCAACAGAAACCAGACCCGAAGTCCTCAATAGAAGAACAGACCTTAGAAGATATACCAGACCAAGATGATAGACAATCAGAATAGCAAGCCGGTCAGAAGAATAGATGACCAAGATATAGAAGAAGTAAAGAAGGGTATACGACATTATGATGTGGTACTGTGAAAACCCCAGTATATAACACTATTGTATAACTGCACCTATTGAACTCTAATGAAATGCTTGGAGAAAAAGCTTGACAGAAACTACATTAAAATACTGCATGCTGTTTTGAACAAATCCTGGAAACAACAGTTGTATGGCCACTTATCCCACATCTCACCCCCCCAAAAAAAACAAAAAAAAACAAGCAAGATTGTTGGGGAAATAAGGATGAACTCATAAGTGATATTTTTAATAGACTACTATTCGTGGACACACCAGTCCTAGACAACCAACAAAATCTTACATTTCTCAGCTATCTGGATGCTATCTAGAGGACTTATCCAAAGTGATGGCCAATATGCAGGGATGGTGAAAGAGAGAGAGAAATCAAGGGAATCTGTGCTGTTAACATCCCTTGATGATGATGATCATACTCCAGCAAACTTCATTTAGCAATCTCACTTTCCTGTATTAAAGTTATAAAATGATGTAATGTTAAATATTTATTCAAATCAAAAAATTAGATTTGAAGTTAAATAGTTAGTAATAATGATATCAATAATATTATTAAGAGTTAATAGATTAATACATATTAATAATGAGTAATTATAAATAATAATAATAATAATAATATAATAATAATAATAATAATAATAATAATAATAATAATTAGTAATAATGATATCAATAATAATATTATTAATAGTTAATAGATTAATACAGAATAATAATAATAATAATAATAATAATAATAATAATAATAATAATAAACTAGTACAAAAATGTAGAAATAGATTTTTGAAACATATTGCCTGAGGGGTGGGAGTAAAAAATTCAAGTTATCCCAACAAGAAGACCAGACCTAGTGTTGATTAACAAAAAAGAAAGAACTTGTCAACTGGTGGATTTTGCAGTGCCAGCAGATCACAGGGTAAAGCTAAAGGAAAATGAAAAAATGGACAAATACCTGGACCTTGCCAGAGAACTGAAAAAGTTATGGAATATGAAAGTGAAAGTGATACCAAGTGTAGTTGGTGCACTTGGAACGGTCCCAAAAGGATTGGAAAAGGGTTTGGAAAGTCTGGAAGGATTGATACCATCCAGAACACTGCACTGCTGCAATCTGCCAGAATACTCAGAAGAGTCCTGGAGACCTGAGGAGACTTGCTGTCACTCAGACTCCAGTGAAAGACTCAAAAGGAGTAAATAACAATAATAATAATAATAATAATAATGAGTAATAATTAGTAATAATGATATCAATAATATTATTAATAGTTAATAGATTAATACATAATAATACATTGATAATTGTTAAATACATTTCTGTATATCAGAGTCAGATTTTATTATTCATTTGCAATTAATAATAGTTAATAGATCTATAATGAAATAAATTTCATAAAATGATATAATATTAAATCAAACTTGTACAATGAGGTAATTTTAAATATTTATTCAAATCAAAATATAGCTTTGTAATTAAATAGTTAATAATGATATTAATAATATTAATAATAGTTAACATATTTATAGTTAAATAGATTTCTGTATATCAGAATTTTATTATTCATTTCCAATTAATAATAGTTAATAGATTTGTAATTAAATAGATTTCTTACATCTGAGTCAGATTTTATCATTCATTTAGTGTTATCATTCATTGGGTGTTTGCCATAAGGGCAATACAGTTGGGAAAATCATATGGGTGCCACAGCTTAACTCGACTAGTCGGTTGATTCGAGGAGGCCTCGCCAACAGCTCTTCTATCCGAAGTAAGATCCAAAGGCGAGTGTTTCATGACATGAAATGCTCACTCACTAGGATTCCATCCTTAAGCATCAATTCGCTACCCACAGACAAATGTTTTCTTTTGATGAATTAAGGAATGAAGAGTAGGATGGTTTAGGTAAAATTTAAATGTTTAGAGATAGAATATTTTCTTATGTGTACATTCCGACATCGGGTCTCGTGTTGACATGCTATAGTAACATCCATCTCGATTGATAGGAAAAACCAGTAATTTATGAGGAAGTGCGTCCCGGTCTCCTGCCTCAGAAATTGTTACCCGGTGACTATTAAAATAACATCCCCAGCTATGTCATCTCGGCGGTGTTACTTGAAAGAAAACAACCAACTTAGGGCGTTAAATGTATTTTAGAGGGGGAGGGCTTCTCTTTTTTAGTCGTGATTCTTATTTATTGATCGTAATTTGTCATAATTCTTGTTTATTTATAGAAATTTGTCGTAATTCTTGTTTATTTATCGTAATTTGTCGTAATTTATTCTTGAAAGAAAACAACCAACTTAGGGCGTTAAATGTATTTTTTGTTGTAATTCTTATTTATTTATCGTAATTTGTTTAGAAATTTATTTATAGAAATTTGTTGTAATTCTTGTTTATTTATAGAAATTTGTCGTAATTCTTGTTTATTTATAGAAATTTGTCATAATTCTTGTTTAGATATGAAGATGGATATCTATCTATCTATCTATCTATCTATCTGCCTCAATTTGTTCATTTTTTACTTTGTTTATATATATCTATCCACCCATCTCCATTTGTTCATATCAAAAAAGAGAAGCCCCCCCTCTAAAATACATTTAACACCCTAAGTTGGTTGTTTTCTTTCAAGTAAAACCACCGAGACAACATAGCTGGGGACGTTATTTTAATAGTCACCGGGTAGTAATTTCTGAGGCAGGAGACCGGGACGCACTTCCTCATAAATTACCTAAAAATGTATTAGACACATCATTTTTTTTTTTAAGAAAATAGAAAATTTTATTATTGCAACTTCTAACTTCAACTGGATATAATAAATACTTACAATACATTATGCATCACGAGAAAAGGAAATATTTGCCAACACCTAAATCTACTGACAAATTCAACTTTAAGTAGCATATATATATATATATATATATATATATATATATAGGTTTCGACTTGAGGGTTCATATATATACCCCCCCCCACTTTCCTTTTTTCCCCCTCTGGCTCATCTCCATTCGTTCTTAAAGAATATTTCTTATACAATCTGACTTTTATTCATCGCCGGTGTTTATACTTGAAAAAGAACAGATTGAAAAGGCCTTCATATTCCCCACATTTTATATTTTATTTTATAATAAAATATTACCATCTTATAATTGTATGATCTCCCTACATACATATGATTCATCCAATTTTAGTAATATATAAGTTTTCCTGTACCAAAAATCTATTCATATATATATATACATATATATGTGTGAAGGAAGTGAATCCGACGGTATGTAGTATATTAGGAAAAATGAAAAAAACACAGGTTTAAATGGGTTAAGTGGTGAGTTTATTGGCCGACGCTGCAGTGTTTCAATCTATTAATTAGATCATCTTCAGGGCATTTGTTGGTATATGGAAGGTGATAATAAATTATTTATCACAGAATAACGAGAAAAGCGAGTGGTAGTTATGTGTTATTGAAGTTTGAAAGAAGAACGGTTTTGAAATGTGACGTCAAATATTCTATTTTACAGCGTTAGTATAGGATGGTGTATGTGTGTGTATCGAAAGGCAACATTGTGCATTTTTTAGGTGTGTGGTTGTGTGTGTGTGTATAAATTTATATATATATATATATATATATATATATATATATATATATATATATATTTATATATATATATATATATATATATATTGCATAATCTTTACAGATCACTGCCATCCCTATATATACACACACACACACATATATACATATATATATATATATATATATAAATACATACACAGATACATATATACGTATATATATACACACACATATATACACACATATATATCTTACCAATATACACACACACACACACACACACACACAACCTTGAGTTTCACTTCCGCTGTCGTTTATCACAAGAGAAAAAATTCATACACACACACACACAACCACATACCATAAAAAAATGCACAATGTTTCCTTTCAATACACACACTTACAGCGCCACATACTCACGCCATAAAATAGAATATTTGATGTCATATTTCAACACCGTCTCCTTTTTTCAAACTTCAAAAAATTTTTAAACAGACTGAATGACAGATTACCACTCGCTTTTCTCATTATTCTGTGATAAATAATTTCTTATCTCATGCCCTGAAGATGATCTAATTAATAGATCGAAACACTGCAGCGTCGGCCAATAAACTCACCACTTAACCCATTTAAACCTGTGTTTTTTCATTTTCCCTGATATATTACACATATATATGTATACATATGTATATATCTAAGTTTGGATAGTGTACATATAGAGTCATGGGTGCTTGGTGACTGTCATGTCTCACCTATGTGATCCTCAGAGCATATATAGATATGTGTGTGTAAGTGTAAGTGTGATTTTGTGTGTGTGTGTGTGTGTGTGCGTGTGTGTGTGCGTGTAAGTGTGTGTGTGTGTGTGTGTGTGTATTGTCTAGAACAGCAAGAATTAAAGACTAGCTCTAGCTTCCTATGTTTACAGATAAGTATACTTAATATATATCATGTATAAGGAAAAAAAGAGGAGATATTTGCCTACACCTAAATTTATCGACAAATTCAGCATATAAGAAGCAGGCACAAGTTTTGGATATGAATCGATAAACAGTATTCAATATTTAATAGCATATCCCTTATTTGTTATGATGGCTGTCAGATATTTAGCAGAATTTAAAATAAATTTCTAACAAAAATTATGACTCCTGTTGAGAAATCACCTTAACATTAACAAATTTTGCTATTTCACTGATGAACTCGAAGTTTAAACCCTTTTCATAGATTTTTCTATGGGATTTAACTCAAGCGACCGACTTGTTTGGTTTGTTTGTTTTGTTTTACGGCATATCAACCTCAGTGGGTCATTTAATGCCAATAAAGTTTTGAAATAAATCAATTCTTAATGGATAATACAATTTTTTATAAATATTTTTCTATTTAACCCATAGATGGGACCCTAACAGGTACTACCACTCCGGGTCAGAGTGGACCAGGGAGCAATGGTGATGAAGGGGTGCTCCACATTCCCCGAACCTCCAAAACTGGAACCTCACCATCAGATAGAGTTTAATGTCATTCCCAGGACATGTAGACCCGCAGCTACCGCCTTCTAGCACCCATATGATAAAAAGGGGTTGGGGCTTGCCATAAGGGCAATAGGGTTGGGAAAATCATATAGGTGCTAGGGCTTGACGTGACCAGCCGAATGATCAGAGGGGGTTTCTCTGAACGCCCGTCTAGCCCAAGATAGGGCCAAAGTGTAGTATTGCATGTCATGAACTGCTCATCCACCTGGGCTCTATCCTTAAGCATCACGGGTCGCCACCACGGCCAACAGATGGCCCCATTGGGGGAGTCTTACCCCTCTGCAGAGGTGCAGTCGGGCATTTTAACGCCTCAGCCGATAAGGCGGCGACTGACTTATCCCCTCTAAAATCCTTATTATCTTTGCTTTTAATAACTATACAATTTTCTCTGCTATATGTTCAATATGAGGAGCACAGTGTTGATTTATGTGGTACAATGGAGAGCTAATGATATGTGTGGTGCTTCACCTCAGATGGAAAAACAATCTCCCCTGTCTAGTGCTAGTGAAAAAGAAATGGACACCTTTGCTGTCAGGCTGATACCAACAAGAGGACACTCAGCCTATTTAATTAAAATCCAGCCTCTTGAAGGGAGTCTCCATCGTGTAATGTTGTGTAACATTGTAGTAAGTGAGTTCAAACTTTAATTGTGGTATTACATTCCCTTTCGGACAAATACCCTCAGGAAGATATGAACTAACCCATTCCCCCAGCTATGAATATGTACAGCTACTGTTATTCTACAAGGATGGCTTTGGCATGAAATGAGCCATGAAGATTGATATGCCATTAAACAAAGAAACCAACCAAAACCAAACCAAGCTCTTGAAGCTATTTTACAAATTGAAGTACTGTCTACCCATAATTTCGTCAATGGTACATAGTAACCCTGAAGAAGAAAAACAACTCCAAATTATTATACTTCTATTCCACGTTTAACTGTTAGGATGGAATATGAAGGGTTAATACAAAGTGTATTTATAGAGGTGTGTGGTGTAATGGCTAGGGGTGTAGGAAATGGACTCGTTGACCCAAGTTCAATTCCTGGACAAGGCTGTCTGCATTTCATATAGCGCTAATACCCTTGGGAATGGTGTGAATCCACATATTCTCCCTCCAGCTATGGGTAAATAGTAGGGTAGACTGGACTTTTTAACCTTGGATAGGCAACCAGTCTAGGAGAAAGAAAAACTCTGAATTCAAACCTGTTAAACTCAGCTTAAGAAATTGACCTTATGTCACATCCTACTCATGCAGAGGAGTTGGTAAATATATATATATATATATATATATATATATATATATATAATATGCTCTACCGACTGAGCTAAATAAAATATATCAGTGGTCTGAAGAAGCTCGTGAGCATACTCGCGAGTGGAAATGGTCCATAACCACGATACCCATGGTATTTAAGGCCTTTTATTCCCAAATAACTTTGCTCTGTTTACAATAATTAAACATTGAGCTCTCATACGGAACCTGAACTCTACAACAAACTACTGGTAGAGAATTAGGACCCACCTAGAATCACCTTGTACCAAGAAAATTGGTACCGCACCAAAGTATATATATATATATATATATATAGTGTATTTTTGTTGTCTTGAAAGGTTTCCATTGAATAGATCACTATTCGCCTCATCAGACCATATTATTTTGTTCCAGACTGAAGCAGGTTTTTGGGGGATTATTATGAGTCGGAAAAATTTCATTTGATTCAAAAGAGGAACTTTCCAAGAAGTCAATGAATGCTTTGCTGCATTGTGAAGTGGTTTAACCAATTGTATTGTAATGATTAAAGTGATAATACTTGAGGATAAAATTCCGACAAAGGTTGATAGACAAAACATTTAATAGGTATACAGCACATGGATAAACAGGGTACATAATACATAGAGATGTACATAAACATACATACATAAGTACTATAAATACATATACAAGAGTAGAGATAATGACACATTCATGAATGGTAAAATACAAGATATTTAGGTATCAAAGAGATGCCTAAATGTACATAAAAACATAGTTATGGATACATGACTAAAGGATAGTCATATATTGTATACGAGACTTACTAGCAGTGAGTGGCCAGTGTTAAGGGCCAAAGCCCCAATGAGAAGGGGGTAGACAGAGTCTAACCCATGTGTCTCGTAGGTCGAGCAACAGGAAAAGAGAGAGAGACGTCCAAATCAGCCGCTTAAATATCAAAGGCTTCTAGCGGGAACCAGTGAAACTAAACGGGCAGACAACTCTACAGGCAAATACGAAAATAATGCCACGGTATCATTGCTCACTTCTGTCCCATCTGCTTGGGGTCCCTTTAAGATTTCTCCTTAGGGACGTGATTGAGTATTGAATTACACCCCCCAACAAAAGTGATGTAGCTGCTTTGTTCACTTAAATTACAAGCTCCTGTTTTGGACTGATCCATCATCGGAAACATGTTGCATCCATTTTTTAAATGATGGATCTGATTGTATGAATAGTGATATTGAGTTCATTGTTAATCTTTTGCTATCCCATTTCACGATTTATGATGATCAATTATCTCTTTCTACAAACTTCATGAGTGAGTTCTTTTCTCTTCGACACTGTGAAGCCTTTGCAAGTACCAACTAGAAATTCAGTGTTTATTCAATGTAAATACAAACCTTTCAAATAGACACTCTCTGTGACTGGCGTGTTCTGGTAAGTCGGCAAGAATTTGAAAATTAATAAACTAAATAAAATGCAAATTCAAACTGCAAATTTTATTTTATTTTATTCCAATTTTTGAATATTTCCAACAGTTGTATGTTCTGCTTATTTATTCTGTTGAATTTACCCATAAATTTAGGTGTGATCATATATGTTCTTCTTTCTTTCTTTATACGTAGTATATCTTAAGTATTTCCTATAATCAAGTGAAGTTTGAAGTTAGTAACTTTCATGTCTCACTAATATATATATATATATATATATATAATATAATATAATAAGATAAATATACAAAGGTTTTACATATCTATTTATTAGTTGACAAAGGAACATTCACAACCATATTGGTTTCATGCGATGCAATCATCAGATGAAGATGTTTCAAATGTCTTATATTTATATATTTATCTTATTATATTATATAACAACTCTATTTTATATTGAGCACTCTACCAATAATACTGCCTTTGGTACAGCATTCCAGCAAAAGCTGAAATAGTGACCATCTCACACTATATATATATATAATGCCATATAGATAATATGGGTGCTATATATATAAGTTAAGGTAGCATGAACATGGAGTCAATGGCACCTGGTTACTGATAATTTCTCACATATGCGATCTTCTGACAAAGCTTTATTTTTGAGAGAAATATGGTACATGGTTAGATATGATTAGTTGTACGTTGCTCTTCAAGCTCCGAGAACTGACGGTAAAATAGTTCTCAGACTAGTCCATCTTATGGAGGTAGTCTGTCTACTCCAAAACACATACAAATATAATCTTTTATACTCAGAGTTCAAGGTCAGTTGACCACTTTGAATGTATTCGGTTAGCTCAGTCAGTAGAGTGTTTGGATGGTAGGTGTGGCGCCTCACCTCAGATGCAAAAACAATTTCCTTGGTCTAGCGCTAGTGAAAAAGGTATGTGAAGAAAGGAAGTGAATCCGACGGTATGTAGTATATCAAGAAAAATGAAAAAACACAGCAGGTTTAAATGGGTTAAGTGGTGAGTTTATTGCCCGACGCAACAGAAAAAATTTATACACATACACACACAACCACATACCTAAAAAATGCACAATGTTTCCTTTCGATACACACACTTACAGCGTCCCATACTCACACCATAAAATAGAATATTTGATGTCATATTTCAAAACCGTCTCCTTTTTCAAACTTCAAAAAATCTTTAAACAGACTGAATGACAAGGATTACCACTCGCTTTTCTCGTTATTCTGTGATAAATAATTTCTTATCTTATGCCCTGAAAAAGGTATAGACTCCCTTGCTGATTGGCTGATACTGACTTTAGACCACCCTGACGACTTTACTTACTTTTGTCTTTAGCCTGACACACAGGCCTCAGATTACATACTGTACTTGCTATTCCGAAATGATCACCCATCTAAGTACGAAGAAGGCTTCTTCACTTCAGTGGTTTAAGCATCATTTTATATTTACTAAGCTTTGCTTCGTCTGACGCACAGATCTCAGAATTCTTACAGCGCCTGCTGTTCTTAAATGGTCACCAGGGCCAGCGTTACCCTTTAGGCAAACTAGGTGATAGCCTAGGGTGCCAACATCTGGAGTCACAACAAATTCAGTGGAAACTTTGATAAAATTGAAAATGAAAGGAAAACTGTGGTGGACATTGCTTCATTGACCTTTATGTCAAGGATTTATTGACCTAATTTAATAACAATAATTGGTTATTTGCATGGATGAAGTAATAAAGTCACAAGATGAAACATTATGTTATCAATGAAACAATGTTGTAATGGATTACTATATCTTCAAATCAAGGTTATTATAATTTATACATATTGAACTATTTTTCAATAAGAGTTACGTAAACAACAAAGGTTGTAATAATTAAATTATCATACCGTGGTATATCTACAGGTCCTGCTAGTTTAATATATTTCATTACATTGAAACATTGAAAGAAAGAAAGAAAGAAAGAAAGAAAGTGAGAGAGAAAGAAAGAAAGAAAGAAAGAAAGAATAGGAACTGAAAGAAGAGAAAATAAAAAAATTAAGAAAGAGAGAATGAATTCAATAAATGGTAGGAATAGATACAGAGAGAAGAAAGAAAGAAAGAAAAACAGAAAGAAAGAAAGAAAGAAAGAAAGAAAGAAAGGTTTTGGTTTGGTTTGGTTTGGTTTGTTTTATTTTAGGGCATATCAACCTCAGTGGGTCATTTAATACCGATAAAGCTTTGAGATGAATTCTTAATGGATAATCAATTTTGTTTTTTTATTTTTTTCTGTTTTTATTCTGTTTTGTTGTAATGGATTACTATATCTTCATTAGCTCATCAAGACTCTCAAGGGGGCGTGGCATGTACAGGTCTGCCTAGGGCACCAATTCATCTTGCACCGACCCTGATGGTCACCTATCTAAGTACTGAGCAGGTCTATGGCTGCTTAACTTTAATGATTGGGTAGGATCTGATGGTTTCAATGTCACTTGACTCTAAGTTAAGTACATTGTTTCTGAAGACTTTTTAGTCCTAAAAAAATAAATAAAAATTAAGAAAGAAAATTCTCCTCTTGTTTGGACTGAGAACTTTTCAGTGCATAGTTTTTAATGAGTACAAATCAAATGAATCTCTTAAACAAAATAGAAATAAAAGAAATGAACTGATCCTGCAAAACACACACACACACACACACATATATATATATGTGTGTGTGTGTGTGTGTGTGTAAGATAATAACACTTTATATATATATATATATATATATATATATATATATATGTAAAATGAAAGGAAATTAATCCGACAGTGTGAATTTGATATATTGAAAAAACAAATGATGTTTACAAATGCTTGGGATCATCAGGAGAGAATGTGCACCGTTTCGGGGCCTTCCTCTCAATGGTTTTAACTGCACATTGCTCCCCCCTCACTGTTATGAGGTCCCTCGGAATATCTGTATCGACCGTATGTAATAGATCATTCATCAACAAGAGCAAATCCAGGATGAAATGAATGCATTCTTCTTCTAACGTTCATTTCATTTTGTAAGCTACTTACATTGAAATCCGATCAGTTGGGTGTCAGTCCAGCACCTTAACCATTAGGCTGTCTTCACTTACAGAATGGGAAGGGGATTTTAACTGTTTTAATACACACATCGCTTTGTGTGTAAAGGCCGTCACAGAGTGCTCCATTCCTTAGAAAAGCATTGCGTTTACACTTAAGTTGGCGGCCATCATATATATATATATATATATATATTAGATGAGGTAGATAATATTTTCCTGTCTCTATCAAGTGACTTGTTTTACTTCTACTTCTAAGCAATCACTTGTTTCCTGGTTATGATGATAAACTGCATCTGTTGAGGTTCCTATGTGGAAACTCTGGGGAGTGTTGCATACCCCTACATTGACATTACTCCCAGATCCACTCTGACCTGTTAGGGTCTTTCCATGCATTAAATTGATTCAAAAATGTTTTAAAAATTGTTTAAATAATTTAGTCTTAAGAAGTTTGAATAACCAAATGAATGAATAAAACAAAATGTCTTCAGCATAAATAATCCAACAAGGGTTGACATGCCATAAAATCCAACTGACCAGCCAACCAACCAACAACCAACTAATGAGATATCAATCCCTATCCTCAAGATTTCAGTTGTATTGGGGTTCAGTTTCCTTCTGTGATATAATATCAAATCTGTTTTTTTTTCGGACTATTGTCCCCATCTTCATTATTATTTGTACAACGTTTCGGCCGATATGCCCTCCAGCCTTCTTCAGGTATTCCCAAAAATGGACACATGGCCTAGAGGATAAGGTAGTTAGGTTAAGACAGTTCTAAGTGACAGTTATCTCTGGATTCCGGGTTCATTCCTGAGTAGAGGCAGTAACATAAAAAATAATTAACACAACTCCTACCCCAGCTATGGTTAGCGGAATGAGAACAGGATACCCCCGTGGATCGAATAAAGGTTTAAGTTCAAAGTTCCGTGATGGCTCCCGATTACAACAAGAAAGTTCCCGAGTTCAAAAAGAAGGTTCCTGAGTCCGAGAAGGTTCCCGAGTCTGAGAAGGTTCCGAGTCCGACAAGAAATACCTGAAGAAGGCCAGAGGGCATATCGGCCGAAACGTTGTACAAATAACAATGAAGATGGGGACAATAGTCTGAATAATGCAGATAATACTAATCTCCAAGCCTCATCTCAAACATTCAGAGAAATAATATCAAATCTCCTTTGAATTTCTATTTTCTTTTTGTTTGGATCTTGTAAATCACACATTTCATTGACTTTATATTCATCTACATATTTAATCAGCTTGAAGGAAAGATTTCCACCCTGTCGGCTGGGGTTTTAAAATACACCAACTGCACCTCTGCAGAGGGGTAAGACCCCCCCTCCCCTATGGAGCCATCTGTTGACCATGGGTGGTGACTCATAATGCTTAAGGATGGAATCCTGGTGTTTGAGAAGTCCATGACATGCAGCACTCCACTTTTATCCTAACTTAGGTTGGGTGGGTGGTTGGAGAGGCCCCCTCTAATCAAACAGATGGTCATGTCAAGCCCTAGCACCTATATAATTCTCCCAACCCTATTGCCCTTATGGCAAGACCCAACCTTTTTTATCATATATATATTTACCAACCCCTCCACACGAGCAGGATGTGACACAAGGTCAATTTATTAGGCGGAGTTTAGCAGGTTTGAATTCAGAGTTTTCCTTCTCATAGACTGGTTACTTAGCCAAGGTTAAAGAGCCCAGTGTGCCCTGCTATTTACCCATAGCTCGAGGGAGAATTGGATTCATACCTTTCCCAAGGGTATTAGCGCTATGTGATGTTCAAACAGCTTCATCAAGGAATTGAACTCGGGTCGATGAGTCCATTTCCTATTACTCTAACCATTAGACCACGCACCTTTTTTTATCATATATGTGCTTGAAGGTGGTGGCTGAGGGTCTTTTTGTCCTGAGTTTCCTCAAACTTTTCTTCAAGAAACTTCAAATCCCCCACAATATAACAATAGTAGAGACATTAAAATCAATAATAACATTAATTCAATTTGATAAACACATGTTATTATTGATTCTAATGTCTCTACTATTGTTATATTGTGGGAGATTTGAAGGTTCTTGAAGAAAAGTTTGAGGAAACAAAGAAATTATCACTTGATCCAGAGAGAGAGAGAGAAAAGAAAAAGAGAGTGAAAGAGAAAGAAAGAGAGAGAGAAAGAAAGAGAGAGAGAGAGAGAGAGAAAGAAAAAGAGAGAGAGAAAGAAAGAAAGAGAGAGAGAGAGAGAGAGATAATATGATAAACCTTTCATTTTCTAAGGTGAGGAGTCAAAGTTCATTTTTTGTATTCATCATTATGTTACAGGGATCTTACTCTTCTAGAAATCTCAGCTTGAATCTAAGGTGTTTCTAGTTTTTCACTTTTTATAAGAATTTCTCTTTTTCTAACAAACGGGTACCTCAACTAATTTCTTTTGTTTATTATTCATTATACTTATCATTTTTTAAATAGTTGTTTTACTTGACATTTCCACAACAATGAACTTCCATTCTTAACTTGAATACCTTAGAAAACAATATCAACAAACTTTGTTTTAATACATATCATAACTTCCTGGGTTACCAAAGCCATCCTTGTAGAAGAACAGTAGTAGTGCTATTTAACCCATAGCTGGGGGTAATGATTTGGTTTGGTTTATTTGTTCAATGGCAAAACAACATTCAAGCCTTATTTAATGCTAAAGCCATCCTTGTAGAAGAACAGTAGTGGTACTATTTAACCCATAGCTGGGGGTAATGATTTGGTTTGGTTTATTTGTTCAATAGCAAATCAACCTTCAAGCCTTATTTAATGCTAAAGTCATCCTTGTAGAAGAACAGTAGTGGTACTATTTAACCCATAGCTGGGGGTAATGATTTGGTTTGGTTTAGTTGGAAGATAAGGAAATTCTGTCTTAAAGCAAACATAATAGTGTAACTGGATTTTGAAATCTCTTACAACAATGTTGCAGTCAAACACATTAGCCACCATGACGACTCTCCCCTTATATAGATAAATAGAGAGATAGATAGAAAATAAAAATAAAATTTTAAAGTCCAACCATGACACTGAAAATGATTGACACGTTTTAATGATTGTGGCCGGTGTCATCTCAGCAATGCAGAAGAAGGTTGACGGAGAGATGGATTGACAGGCGAAGAATCCAAGAAATGTTGTTTTTTTTTAAATTACTGTTGTGATGTTAATCCAACAGTAAAAAAGAAGTCAAGTCGAGGTAAGGTAAAATAAGACAAGTGTATTTACAATAATAGTACAGGAATGGCTAGCTTGCCGTTAACGGTAACAATACAACCTTTTCACTCGGTGTCTCACTATTTATAGTGAGAACCGGTGTATATTCTCCACTGTAGGAACGGCCGGTACAACAATTACATAAAATCATTTAGAATTGTTGATATTGTTTTGTAAGTGTTATGGGGTTTTAAGGGTAAAAAATAATGGACCTTAAACTCTATCTGATGGTGAAGTTCCAATTCTGGAGCTCTGGGGAATGTGGTGTACCCCTTGATCACCATTACTCCCAGATCCACTCTGAGGATCTTAATGTCCTGGGTATGATATTAAACTCTATCTGATGGTGAAGTTCCAATTCTAGAGCTCTGGGGAATGTGGAGTACCTCTTCATCACAATTACTCCCAGGTCAACTCTGAACCAGAGAGGTAATACCTGTTGGGCCACATCTATGGTTTAAATGGAACAAAATGAGTTTTAAAAAATGGGTTTAAAGAAATGGAAATTTAAAAAATTGAGTACCCCTCAAGAATGAATAAAAGAGAAGTTATTCAGCATAAAATGACCCAATAAGGGTTGACATGCCATAAAATCCAACCAACCAACCAATTGATCCTTGTCAGATATGGACGATTGGGTAGAAAACTTTAAGTGAATCAGAGAATTCATGCTAAAAGCATTTTTCAATGGGCACATGAGCAGCAGAACTAAATTGTGTATTAATGAAA
Source organism: Doryteuthis pealeii (assembly GCA_023376005.1). Lineage (NCBI taxonomy): Eukaryota > Metazoa > Mollusca > Cephalopoda > Myopsida > Loliginidae > Doryteuthis > Doryteuthis pealeii. The sequence goes on from CM042166.1 coordinate 82,984,851, forward strand.
GAAGACACCCTGATTTGATTAGTCTTCACTTTCTCTTGAATAAGGTGGACATTGCAGGGTGACATTGAATGGTGTTATTCCAGGAAAGCAGTTGCGCCGCCAGAATGCACTGTAGGAAAACAACAACCCAGTGGAAACAGTGCAATTATTTGGGAAATGTTCAAATATGAGACATTGGGTCGTTTCATTTATGTGTCAGGCACTTTGTCATGTCTCATCCGTCTTAAAATTTCTTTATAGAAGATAATGTACACTGTTTCATGGCAACTGTGTTCTATGATAATTTTGGCCTTTTTCAGCCGCCAACTGAAAACTACTATTCTATAGATCTACAGGAATGGTTTCAGAAACCCAAAGATAACTTTATTTAGCCTATACACAAAAGTCTCTTGATCTCAGTCTCATAGAGAACTTACTTATAAGATATGTTGGACCAAAATGTACAATGAACCCACTTCCTTAACTTTTAGGCATAAAATAATGAGATAATATTAAAATCAATTAATTAATCACTCAATCAAACCCATTGAGCAGTTTTAGGATGTTTGGACCAAAATGTAAAATACACTTCCCTAACTTCTGGGCATAAAATAACCCGAGACAAGTTGACATGATGTTAAAATAAATTAATCAAACTCATTGAGCAGTTTTAGACGAATGTTGGACGAACATGTTTTCTCTGCAGAACATCTGGCATGTTACTTGCAGCAATTAAAGGAATTGCTATGAGCATCCTGGAACAAGATCCCAAAAGAAACCTTTAGAGTTCATGCCTGATTGAATAAGAACTACTTTTTGGTTTCATGGAGGATCAACATCTTATTAAACAGGTGGTCCCAATATTCTGACTCATCAGTCTATTAATAATGATATGTAATTATAAATAAAGATAAGTATCTAAAAATGCTTATTATTGATAGTAAGTCTCTTGGTTTATAACTTAATAAATGATAAATGTATTACATAATTTTATTGACATTGTTTGTCAATCTGATATATTCTGAATCTTTAAAAATGTAATCACTCTCTTTTTCTTTCTCTATTTATTTATCTATATCAATATCAATCAATCAATCAGTCTATATATCTATCTATCTATCTATCTATCTAACAATATGTGTATATATATATATATATATATATATATATATATATATCTTTGACTGAGGATGTCCGTATAAATCGGACGAAATGTTTCAACTCTTAGATTTGTTTTGAGTTATCATTTCTTGTCCATTTCAATATATATATATATATATATATATATATATATATATATATATATAATTCCAATTATGAACTTTTTCTATTGCTGTAGATTTATTTTTGGGACAGTTTAGCTCAGTTGGAAGACCCTCCGCATAGGAATTGCAAGTTTCCAGGTTTTATACCAGTCTCTGCCAACTCCATGCATGAGTAGCACAACTTGGTTAATCTTATCTGTTCTGTAAAGCATCTGGGATCTGACAGTAGGTGTGGCACTCCACCTCAGCAAAAAAAAATCTCCCTGGTCTAGCACTAGTGAAAAGGGGATAGACTCTCTTGCTGTTCGTATTATACCAATAATGGGCCATTCTGTTGATTGTACTTTTTCCTTATATTTATTTTAATCTCTTTACTTTAATCTTTTAATCTCCTACAAGGTAATTAATCTTTATTATAAAACTCTTATCAGTAAGTTTACTTGTCCAATTTACAAACAGCACAGACAAGATAAAAATTTTGATAAATCTGCTTTTTATTTTCTGACATTTCCTATTAAAAAAGAGGCCTGTCAGTTGAGGCTTTAGAATACAAAGACTGCCCCTCTGTAGAGGGGTAAGACCCCCACCAATGGTGCCACCTGTTGATTGTGGGTGGTGAACTTTTAAACTTAAGGATGGAATCCTTGTGGCTGAGTAGTCCATGACATGCAACATTGCACTTTGGCCTTTACTTAGGCAAAACGGAGAGGCCCCATTTGATCAATCAGCTGGTCATGTCAAACCCTAGCACCTATATGATTGTCCCAACCCTATTGCCCTTATGGCAAGCCCCAACCCTTTTTATCATAAATGTGGTAGAAGGCAGTGGCTTAGGGTCTTAATGTCCTGGGTATGATGTTAAACTCTATCTGATGATGAAGTTTCAATTCTGGAGCTCTGGGGAATGCAGTGTAACCCTTTATCACCATTACTCCCAGATCCACTCTGAGGGTCTTAATGTCCTGGGTATGATGTTAAACTCTATCTGATGATGAAGTTTCAATTCTGGAGATCTGGGGAATGTGGAGTACCACTTCATTACAATTACCTCCAGGTACACTCTGACCCAGAGTGGTAATACTTGTTAGGGTCCTATCTGTGGGTTCAATAGAAAAAAGTGTGTTTAAAAAAATGTCTTAAAATATAATTGGGTTTTTAAAAATTGAGTTTGAAAAAAGAATTTACGTTTGAGATAAATGTTGAAGAATAAATAAAACAAAAAGTATTCAACATAAAAATCATCTAACAAGGGTTGACATGCGGTAAAATTGAATCAACCAGCCAATCAATTAAAAAAGAAGAAATTATTAATATGGCTACAATTTTCTGGAATGATCACACTATTTCTTAATGCAGCAAAAAATGTACTCAAAATTCAGAATAAATGTTTATCTTGTCTATAAAATATCCAGCATGATATACTTTTTCGTTTGGCCATTGAGTTCATATCCCCCAAAGTTCATATCTTTGGCGTCAAAAATCCTTTTCTTTTTGCCTGCAGTCCTGTGGGGGACATTTCAAAACGTTGTTGTCATTGCCAAACCAACCGTACCCTGCATAAAGGCATCCTCACTGAAGATGAATTTCATTTTGAGGGATATGTCAGTACAACCATTGCTAATCCAACCATATCTTCAACTCAAAGATCCTTGCACTGAATGCTGCTCTGTTTTGGAGAAGTTGTGTTTTCTTTCTTCTTCTAATAAGTTGATAAGTTGATAAAAAGGCACTCATCTACCCTTGCTGAACCTACTGCCAAAAAATATGTGGTGATCTCAAATTATTTGGCTGTGGTCTATCTTCTCTCACTTTAACACCAATATAATCTTTTAGTATTAGTAAACCGGTTTACATACCTAGGTAGTAATATCTCATCTACAGAAAGTGATGTCAATATATTTATAGGAAAGGCATAGACTGCTAAAGACAAATTATCAATCATATGGAAATCTGATCTTTCTGATAAGATAAAGTGGGAATTCTTCCAAGATGTAGCCATGTCAGGGCTACTAAATGGCTGCACCATTTGGAAGCAGCATACCACAAAAACAGTTGTCCTGACACTTATCCTATCACACAAACCATCCAAGTAAGACAAATGAAAAATGCTGGACACTGTTGGAGAAGCAAGGATGAACTCATAAGTGATATTCTCCAGTGAACCCATACACATGGATGCACCAGAGTGGGCTGACCAGCAAAAACCTACATCAATTAACTTTGTGTGGATTCTAGATGTCATGCAGAAGATCTACCAGAGGTTATGACTGATAGGGATGGGTAGTGAGAGAGAGACGTAGGAATCTGTGCTGTCAGTATGACCTGATGATGATGATCAATCATATTTCAGTTTTGCCAAATATTTTTTTATGAATACGGGTTTTGGCTTTATAATCTACATTCTTTCTTTTATGAGGAACTGGATAAATGGAAACACAAAATTGTATTAAAGAATATTTTTAAAAGAATATGGCTATGGTATTTTAAATCATGCTATATCCATCAGTGTTAATAATAATATCATTAATATATCAAGAATATAAAATGTACTTCCAAAAGTGTAAATAACAGGAATATTTAGATCTGATCATTTTAGGTAGGTTGGATTTTACAGCATGTCAACCCTTGTTGGGTTATTTTATGCCAAAAACATTTTATTTTTATTCATTTTTGATGGGTACTCAATTTTTTTAAAATCAATCTTTTTTTAAAATTATTTTTTCTATCTAACCCATAGATGGGATCCTAACATGTACTACCACTCCGGATTAGTGTGGACCTGGGAGTAAAGATGATATAAGGGTACTCCATCATCAGCTAAAGTTTAATGTTATACCCAGGACATTGAAACCCTCAGCCACAGCCTTCTAGCACATGTATATGATAAAAAGGGTTGCGGTTTGCCATAAAGGCAATTACAAGAATTTATCTATGCTAAATATTGTAAATATAATCAGGTAAAAAATAACTGGAAGAATTGTTTAAATTTTAGCAATTTTATTTTGCATAAAATCTGCTTTAATAATAAAGTTTCTGATAATGAAATTAAAAAGTAGAACATTAATTCTTATATTCAAAGTGTTGGCAATATGGCTGATGTAACACTATTTAAGTGTTATGGGTAGATTGGTGATCTATTAATTAATTACCAATTAATTAAAACTATCCTAATTATTAATTATGGTGGTTTGTTAAAATTAAAAGTAATAATAATAATAATAATAATAATAATAATAATAATGTTTATATTGGAGGTATATATTTATCTAAACGAAAAATCCTCATGTAAGCATAAATTCTTTAGATTATGGAATTTAATATTTATAATCGGAATTTAAAATTTTGCCAAAATAAAATGATAATTTAATAAATAAGATTCCAGTTTTTGAAAAGTTGGTCAACTATTTCAAAAACTTAGATAAATAAAACAATGGTTGGCCTTGACACGTTGGAGTTGTGAAAAACCCAAATGGAAAGATACAAGCTAGGCTGGCACAAGGCCATTTAGACACGTAGACAATGTTATCAAGTGGCTGGCCAATCAGAGACATATGTTAGGGGTGGGGAGGTCTGGATCCTATAAATAACAGACCAGATAGAGACCGCGATAGGAACAGACCGAAGAAAGAGGAGAAGAGAGAAGCGGAGTCAGGCACTCCAACACCAGGGGCCCTTGTCACAACTTTACAGATACACTTTGATGCCTTGCCACTCAGTACGAAATTGATAACTTAGCCAAAGACTAGCTGTAGATCGCCAGTCAACTGACAAAGAAATCACCTCGCTCCTTTGTAAAATAAATGTATATATTTTGTACATAAGCATAAAAAAGTGTTGTGTTCAATTGTTTTGTTGATCCGTTGACAGCTTTTGGTTATTCAATCCTATTTCAGCCGAGTTGGTAAAAGGGACGAAACCAGCTCTTTTTCAGCCTTCCTGTAAATCAACAGACAACAGAAGAACGGGAGGTTGGAACGGGCAGTTTCGACGACTGTAATACTGAGCCGGAGCATCGTTCTCATACATAACATACATACATTGAGACAGTGCCCCAGCAAAAAGTATTATACTGACTATAATGAAATTAAAAAGTAGAACATTAATTCTTATATTCAAAGTGTTGGTAATATGGCTGACTATCGTTCTTCTAATATAGAAAAAAAATTAATAGCCAGAATTTGAATATATTTTCATGTGAGAGAAGGAAATAGTTTAGAAGATATTAATTCAATTTGATAAACATATCTTCTAAACTCGTTCCTTCTCTAACATGAAAATATATTCAAATTCTGGCTATTAATCTTTCTTTGTTTCCTCAAACTTTTCTTCAAGAAACTTCAAATCCCCCACAATATAACAATAGTAAAGATATTAAAATCAATAATAACATTAATTCAATTTGATAAACACATGTTATTATTGATTCTAATGTCTCTACTATTGTTATATTGTGGGAGATTTGAAGGTTCTGAAAGAAAAGTTTGAGGAAACAAAGAAATTATCACTTGATCCAGAGAGAGAGAGAGAAAGAAAAAGATAGAGAAAGAGAAATAAAGAGAGAGAGAAAGAAAGAGTGAGAGAGAGAGAAAGAAAAAGAGAGAGAGAGAAAGAAAGAGAGAGAGAGAAAGAGAGAGAGAAAGAGAGAGAGAGAGAGAGATAATATGATAAACCTTTCATTTTCTAAGGTGAGGAGTCAAAGTTCATTTTTTGTATTCATCATTATGCTACAGGGATTTTACTCTTCTAGAAATCTCAGCTTGAATCTAAGGTGTTTCTAGTTTTTCACTTTTTATAAGAATTTCTCTTTTTCTAACAAACGTGTACCTCAACTAATTTCTTTTGTTTATTATTCATTATACTTATCATTTTTTAAATAGTTGTTTTACTTGAAATTTCCATAACAAGTAAATTCCATTCTTAACTTGAATACCTTACTGTTATATGTGATATAACCTGTGTACATAAATGGAATGTGCCGACGGCTACTATAAGTAATAGGAACAATTGTGGCTTGACACAAAGAAAATGCGAGTCAGCTGTATTGGTCGAACACAATCTCCACTTTCTTTCTGTATTTTCTACTCCTTTTTGTTCAATACATTTGTATCCATTGTTACCAGTCGTTTATCTTATTTTTGACCCTTAAAAACCCACAACACTTACAAAACAATATCAACAATTCTAAATGATTTTATGTAATTTAAAAAAAACAACATTTCTTGGATTCTTCCCCTGTCAATCCATCTCTCCGTCAACCTTCTTCTACATTGCTGAGATGACACCGGCCACAATCATCAAAACGTGTCAATCATTTTCAGTGTCATGGTTGGACTTTAAAATTTTATTTTTATTTTCTATCTATCTCTCTATTTATCTATCTAAGGGGAGAGTCGTCATGGGGTAGTGGCTAATGTGTTTGACTGCAACGTTGTTGTAAGAGATTTCAAAATCCAGTTACACTATTATGTTTGCTTTAAGACTAAGACAGAATTTCTTTATCTCCCCAGCTATGGGTTAAATAGTACTTCTACTGTTTTTCTATAAAAATGGGTTTGGTAACCGAGGAAGTTATGATATGTATTAAACAAAGGAACCCAACCCTTTATATCTATCTATCAATCTATCTCTCTATATATATATCAAAAGATGGATACACTAGAAACCTACTCGAGTTTCACCATAAGGATCTTCAGGGTTAAATCCACTGAATTAATCGGGGTATACTCTACTTCATATTGAGCACTTTGTATTTGTTATATCGCTGACTTAACCCCTGAATTTTGCACCTCCAACGATCGTGCCCATTTTCACCGGTAAGCCACCTTTTATCTTTATAAATACACATCTCTCTCTCTATATATATATATTTCAGTCTGTTCCTATATATCTATCTATCAATCAATTTCAGTTTGTTCCTATCTATCTATCTATCTATCTATCTATCTATCTATTAATCTAAGGGGATAGTCCTCATGGTGTAGTGGCTAATGTGTTTGACTGCAACATTGTCGTAAGAGATTTCAAACTCCAGTTACATTATTATGTTGGCTTTAAGACTAATAATCTTAGAAAGGCAGAATTTCTTTATCCCCCCAGCTATGGGTAAAATAGTACTACTACAGTTTTTCCTCAAAAGCACAGTAAGTTTGATATGTCATTAAACAAAGAAACCCAACCCAATCTATCTATCTATCTATCTATCTATCTATCTATCTATTTCAGTTAATTCCTATATATCTATCTATCAATCTATCTATCTTTCTGTTTCAGTTTGTTCCTATCTGCATATCTGTCTATTTCAGTCTATTCCTATCTATCTATCTATCTATCTATCTATCTATCTATTAAACAAATTTGTGCTTTGCTGTGAAATAAAGACTATTTTGGATGAAGGATGCTTTCTGAAAATGAATTATTTTTATTTGGTTGTTCAACATAAAATAAGTAATTTTCTTATAAGTTAAACATGAATCTATCTATCTATCTATCTATCTATCTATCTATCTATTATATATCTATCTATCAATGTATCTATCTTTCTGTTTCAGTTTGTTCCTATCTGCATATCTGTCTATTCCAGTCTATTCCTATCTATCTATCTATCTATCTATTTCAGTTTGTTACTATATATCTATCTATTAATCTATTCATCTTTATGTTTCAGTCTGTTCCTATCTATCTATCTATCTATATATATATATATATATATAGATAGATAGATAGATAGATAGGAACATATATATATATATATATATATATATATATATATTTCAGTTTGTAGCTATCTATCTATCTATCTATCTATCTTTAATTGGGTCATCCTGTTGCATTCAGTTGCAACTGAATAAAATAGAAACAAATAAAAAGAAACAAATAAGTAAAAAAGGATCTCAGTAAAAAGCAATTAAGTACAAAAACAAACTGCAGAATTACTACAACTAATACTACCACTAATACTACTATAACTTCTACTACTACTACTACTAATAATAATAATACTAATAATAATAATAATAATAATAAATAATGATAATAATGATTATAACAATAATTAAGAAAAAGAAGAAAATATACTATTACAACTACTAATACTAATACTACTACTACTACTAATAATAATAATAATAATAATAATAATAATAATAATAATAATAATAAGAAGAAGAAGAAGAAGAAGAAGAAGAAGAAGAAGAAGTGAAAGAGGAAGAAAAAGAAACTATACTATTAATAATAATAAAAAGAAATACCATTACTATTACTACTAATTCTACTACTACTGCTACTACTACTACTACTAATAATAATAATACTAATAATAATAATAATAATAATAAATAATGATAATAATAATTATAACAATAATTAAGAAAAAGAAGAAAATATACTATTACAACAACTACTACTACTACTACTACTACTAATAATAATAATAATAATAATAATTAATAAGAAGAAGAAGAAGAAGAAAAAGAAGAGAAAGAGAGAGCAGAGAAAGAAGAAGAGAAGAGGAAGAAGAAGAAAGAAGAAGAAAAAGAAGAAGAAGAAAAGAAGGAAGAGGAAGAAAAAGAACCTATGCTTTTAATAATAATTTTAAAAAATGCTACTACTATTACTACTACTACTAATAATAATAATGATAATGATAATAATAATAAATAATAATAATAATGATAATAATAATAATAATAATAATAATAATAAGAAGAAGAAGAAGAAGAAGAAGAAGAAGAAGATGAAGAAGAAGAAGTGGAAGAGGAAGAGGAAGAAAAAGAAAGTATACTATTAATAATAATAAAAAGAAATACTACTACTACTACTACTACTACTACTACTACTAATAATAATAATAATAATAATAATAATGATAATACAAATATCTGGACCTTGCCAGAGAACTGAAAAAGTTGTGGAATATGAAAGTGAAAGTGATACCAATTGTAGTTGGTGCACTTGGAACAGTCCCCAAAGGATTAGAAAAGGGTTTGGAATGTTTGGAAATAAAAGGAAGGATTGAAACCATTCAGAACACTGCACTGCTGCAATCTGCCAGAATACTCAGAAGAGTCCTGGAGACCTGAGGAGACTTGCTGTCACTCAGACTCCAGTGAAAGACAATCAGCTAACAGTGATGTGAAAACTCAAAAGGAGTAAATAATTATAATAAATAATAATAATAATAATAATAATAAGAAGAAGAAGAAGAAGAAGAAGTGGAAGAGGAAGAGGAAGAAAAAGAAACTATACTATTAATAATAATAAACAGAAATACTACTACTATTACTCTACTACTACTACTATAGAAATGGACACAGGGACACAGAATTGGTGGTTGAGATTGTTGGGTACATTTAAAGGGTTGAATGAGAAACGAATTGAAATTAATAGATTGATGGACGAGGAAACTAAAGATCATGTATAAGAATTGTTTTGTTGGGTTTTTTTTTGTTCTGGGGAATTGCAGTGCTAACCCTTTATCACCATTACTCCCAGATCCACTCTGAGGGTCTTAATGTCCTGGGTATTGATGTTTAAACTCTATCTGATGATGAAGTTTCAATTCTGGAGATCTGGGGAATGTGGAGTACCACTTCATTACAATTACCTCCAGTACACTCTGACCAGAGTGGTTAATACTTTGTTAGGGTCCTATCTGTGGGTTCAATAAGAAAAAAGTATGATGTTTAAAAAAATGTCTTAAAATATAATGGGTTTTAAAATTGAGTTTGAAAAAAGAATTTACGTTTGGAGAAATGTTGAAGAATAAATAAAACAAAAAGTATTCACACATAAAATCATCTAACAAGGGTTGACATGCGGTAATTGAATCAACCAGCCAATCAATTAAAAAAGAAGAAATTATTAATATGGCTACAATTTTCTGGAATGATCACACTATTCTTAATGCAGCAAAAAATGTACTCAAAATTCAGAATAAATGTTTATCTTGTCTATAAAATATCCAGCATGATATACTTTTCGTTTGGCCATTGAGTTTCATATCCCCCAAATTCATAATCTTGGCGTCAAAAATCCTTTTCTTTTGCCTGCAGTCCTGTGGGGGACATTTCAAAACGTTTGTTGTCTGCCAAACCAACCGTACCCTGCAATAAAGGCATCCTCACTGAAGATGAATTTCATTTTGAGGGATATGTCAGTATTACCATGCTAATCCAACCATAATCTTAACTCAAAGATCCTTGCACTGAATGCTGCTCTGTTTGGAGAAGTTGTGTTTTCTTTCTCTTTCTAATAAGTTGATAAGTTGAATAAAAAGCACTCTCTACCCTTGCTGAACCTACTGCCAAAAAATATGTGGTGATCCAAATTATTTGGCTGTGGTCTATTTTCTCTCACTTTAACACCAAATAATCTTTTAGATTTAGTAAATCGGTTACATACCTAGGTAGATAATATTCATTCTACAGAAAAGTGATGTCAATATATTTATAGGAAAGGCATGACTGCTAAGACAAATTATCAATCATATGGAAATCTGATTTTCTGATAAGATAAAGTGGGAATTCTCCAAGATGTAGCCATGTCAGGGCTACTAAATGGCTGCACCATTTGGAAGCAGCATACCACAAAAAACAGTTATCCTGACACTTATCCTATCACATACAAACCATCCAAGTAAGACAAATGAAAAATGCTGGACACTGTTGAGAAGCAAGGATGAACTCATAAGTGATATTCTCCAGTGAACCCATACACATGGATGCACCAGAGTGGGGCGACCAGCAAAAACCTACATCAATTAACTTTGTGTGGATGTCTAGATGTTCATGCAGAAGACTTACCGAGGTATGACTGTATAGGGAGTGGGTAGTGAGAGAGAGACGTAGGGAATCTGTGTGTCAGTATGACCTGATGATGATATCAATCAAATATTTCAGTTTTTGCAAATATTTTTTTATTGAATACCGGGTTTTGGCTTTATAATCTACCATTTCTTTCTTATGAGGAACTGGATAAATGGGAAAACCAAAATTGGTATTAAAGAATATTTTTAAGAAGAATATGGCTTATGTATTTAAACTCGATGCTATATCCATCAGTTGTTACATAATAATATTCATAATATATCACAGGAATATTAAAATGTACTTTTGTCCAAAGTGTAAATAACAGAATATTTAGAATCTGGATTCATTTAGAGTTAGTTGGATTTTTACAGCATGTCAACCCTTGTTGGGTATTTTATGCCCAAAAAACGATTTTATTTTATTCATTTTTGCATGGTACTCAATTTTTTTTAAAACAATCTTTTGTTTTAAAATTATTTTCTTCTATTCTAACCATAGATGGGATCCTAACATTTACACATCCGATCAGTGTGAACCGGAGTAAAGATGATATAAGGGTCCATAATTGAAAACTATATGGACCGGAAAGTCCCGCACATCACCGCAGACTCACCGGCCCTCGGGTTCAGAAGCTGCAGTTGATCTCGTAATGCTAGTTATGTTACCCAGACATTGAAACCCTCAGCCACAGCCCTTCTAGACTGATATATGATAAAAGGTTTGCGTTTGCCATAAAGGCAATTACAAGAATTGTATCTATGCTAAAATATTTGAAATATATCAGGTAAGAAAATAACTTGGAGGAATTGTTCTAGAATTTAGGCAATTTTACTTTTGCATACAATCTGCTTTAATAATAAACTTTCCCTTGATAGAATGAAATTAAAAACATAGAAACATAATTCTTATATTCAAAGTGTTGGCAATATGGCTTGATTGAAACAGCTATTTAAGTTTATGGGATAGATTGGTGATCTATTAATTAATTACCAATTATTTAAACTATCCTAATTATTAACTTATGGTGGTTTGTTAAAATTAAAAGTAATAATAATTAAACGTAATAATAATAATATAATAATAATGTTTATATTGGAGTATATATTTATCTAAACGAAAAATCCTCATGTAAGCAGTAAATTCTTTGAGATTATGGAATTTAAATTTATAATCGAATTTTAAAAATTTTGCCAAAATTTTAAAAATGTACTGTTCAAATAAATAAGATTCCAGTTTGTGTTTTGAAAAGTTGGTTCAACTATTTCAAAAACATTAGATAAGAAATAAAACAATGGTGGCCTTTGACACCGTTGGAGATTGTGAAAAACCCAAATGGGAAGGATAACAAGCTAGGCTGTCCACAAGGCCATTTAGGACACGTTAGACAATGTTATCAGTGGCTGGCCAATCAGAGCACATATGTTTAGGGGGGGGAGGGTCTGGATCTATTAAATAACAGGACCAGATAGAGACCGCGATAGGAACAGAACCGAAGACAGAGAGGAGAGAGGAAGCGGAGTCAGGCCACTTCCAACCACCAGGGCCCTTGCCTCACACAACTTATACAGATACACTTTTGATGCCTTTGCCACTCCCCCCAGTACAAATTGATACACTTAGCCAAAGACTAAGCTGTAGATCCCGCCAGTCAACTGAAAGGAATTCACCTCGCTCCTTTGTAAAATAAATGTATATTTGTACATAAGCATAAAAAAGTGTTGTGTTCAATTGTTTTGTTGATCCGTTGACAGCTTTTGGTTATTTAATTCTATTTCAGCCGAGTTGGTAAAAGGGAACGAAACCAGCTCTTTTCAGCCTTCTGTAAATCAACAGACAACAAAAGAACGGGAGGTTTGGAACGGGGAGTCGACGACTGTAATACTGAGCCGGACATCGTCTCTACATAACTACATACATTGAGACATGCCCCAAATACGACTATAATAAATTAAAAATAGACATTATTCAATCAAATTGGTTAATAGCTGACTATCGTTCTTCTAATATAGAAAAAAATTAATAAGCCAGAATTTGAATCATTTTCATGTGAGAGAAGGAAATAGTTTAGAATGATATTAATTCCAATTTGATAAAAACATATCTTCTAAACTCTTCCTTCTCTAACATGAAAAATATATTCAAATTCTGGCTATTAATATTCTTTCTTTTTTTCAAACTTTTCTTCAAGAAGCTTCAAATCACCCACAATATAACAATAGTAAAGATATTAAAATCAATAATAACATTAATTCAATTTGATAAACACATGTATATATTGATTCTAATGTCTCTACTATTGTTATATTGTGCGGAGATTGAAGGTTCTGAAGAAAAGTTTGAGGAAACAAAGAAATTATGCACTGTGATCCAGAGAGAGAGAAGAAATAGAAGAGAAAAAGAGAGAGAGAAAGAGAGAGAGAGAGAGAAAGAAAGAGAGAAGAAAGAAGAGAGAGAGAGAAGAGAGAGAAGAGAGAGAGAGAGAGATAATATGAATAAACCTTTCATTTACTATAGGTGAGAGTCAAAGTTCATTTTTTGTTATTCATCATTATGTACAGGGAATTTTACTCTTCTAGAAATCTCAGCTTGAATCTAAGGTGTTTCTAGTTTTTCACTTTTTATAAGAATTCTCTTTTTCTAACAAACGTGTACCTCAACTAATTTCTTTTGTTTATTATATCATATACTTATCATTTTTTTAAATAGTTGTTTTACTTGAAATTTCCATAAAAGTAAATTCCATTTCTTAAAACTTGACAATACCGTATCTGTTATATTGTGATATAACCTGTGTACCATAAATGGAATTGTGCCGACGCTCACTAAAGTAATAGAACATTGTGGCTTGACACAAAGAAAATGCGAGTCAGCTGTATTGCGAACCACAATCTCCACTTCTTTTCGTGTATTTCTAGCTCCTTTTGTTCAATTACATTTGTATCCATTTTACCAGTCGTTTATCTTATTTTTGACCCTTAAAAACCCACAACACTGAACAAACAATATCAACAATTCTAAATGATTTTATGTAATTTAAAAAACAACATTTCTGGACTTCTTCCCTGTCAATCCATCTCCGTGCAACCTTCTTCTACATTGCTGAGATGACACCGGCCACAATCATCAAAAACGTGTCAATCATTTTCAGTGTCATGGTGGACTTTAAAATTTTTTTTTTTATTTTCTATCTATCTCTCTATTTATCTATCTAAGGGGGAGAGTCGTCATGCGGGTAGTGGCTAATGTGTTTGACTGCAAACGTGTTGTAAGAGATTTCAAAATCCAGTTACACTATATGTTTGCTTAAACTAAGACAGAATTTCTTATATCTCCCCAGCTATGCCGCGTTAAATAGTACTTCTACGTTTTTTGTTTTTCATAAAAAAATGGGTTTGTAACCGAGAAGTTATGATATGTATTTAAACAAGGAACCCAACCCTTTATATCTATCTATTCAATCTACTCTCTCATATATTATTCAAAAGATGGATACACTAGAACCTACTCGAGTTTTCACCATAAGATCGTTCAGGGTTAAATCCACTGAATTAATCGGGTATACTCTACTTCATATTGAAGCACTGTATTTTTTTTATATCGCTGACTTACACCCTGAATTTTGCACCTCCAACGATCGTGCCCATTTCACCGGGTAAGCCACCTTTTACTCTTTATAAATACACACTCTCTCCTATATATATAATTTCAGTCTGTTCCTATATTATCTATCTATCAATCAATTTCAGTTGTTCCTATTCTATCTATCTATCTATCTATCTATCGATCTATTGAACTAAATTGTGTATTAATGAAAGAAGACACCCTGATTTGATTAGTCTTCACTTTCTCTTGAATAAGGTGGACATTGCAGGGGTGACATTGAATGGTGTTATTCAGAAAAGCAGTTGCGCCAGAATGCACTGTAGGAAACAAACAACCCAGTGGAAACAGTGCAATTATTTGGGAAATGTTCAAATATGAGACATTGGGGTCGTTTCATTTATGTGTCAGGCACTTTGTCATGTCTCATCCGTCTTAAAATTTCTTTATAGAAGATAATGTACACTGTTTCATGGCAACTGTGTTCTATGATAATTTTGGCCTTTTTCAGCCGCCAACTGAAAACTACTATTCTATAGATCTACAGGAATGGTTTCAGAAACCCAAAGATAACTTTATTTGGCCTGAACACAAAAGTCAATTGATCTCCGTCTCATAGAGAACTTACTTATAAGATATGTTGGACCAAAATGTACAATGAACCCACTTCCTTAACTTCTAGGCATAAAATAACCCGAGACAAGTTGACATGATGTTAAAATAAATTAATCAAACTCATTGAGCAGTTTTAGACGAATGTTGGACGAACATGTTTTCTCTGCAGAACATCTGGCATGTTTTACTTGCAACAATTAAAGGAATTGCTATGAGCATCCTGGAACAAGATTCCAAAAGAAACCTTTAGAGTTCATGCCTGATTGAATAAGAACTACTTTTTGGTTTAATGGAGGATCAACATCTTATTAAACAGGTGGTCCCAATATTCTGACTCATCAGTCTATTAATAATGATATGTAATTATAAATATTGATAAGTATCTAAAAATGCTTATTATTGATAGTAAGTCTCTTGGTTTATAACTTAATAAATGATAAATGTATTACATAATTTTATTGACATTGTTTGTCAATCTGATATATTCTGAATCTTTAAAAATGTAATCACTCTCTTTTTCTTTCTCTATTTATTTATCTATATCAATATCAATCAATCAATCAGTCTATCTATCTATCTATCTATCTATCTATCTATCTAACAATATGTGTATATATATATATATATATATATATATATCTTTGACTGAGGATGTCCGTATAAATCGGACGAAATGTTTCAACACTTAGATTTGTTTTGAGTTATCATTTCTTGTTCATTTCATATACACACACACACATATATATATATATATATATATATATATATATATATATATATAATTCCAATTATGAACCTTTTCTATTTCTGTAGATTTATTTTTGGGACAGTTTAGCTCAGTTGGTAGACCCTCCGCATAGGAATTGCAAGTTTCCAGGTTTTATACCAGTCTCTGCCAACTGCATGCATGAGTAGCACAACTTGGTTAATCTTATCTGTTCTGTAAAGCATCTGGAATCTGACAGTATGTGTGGCACTCCACCTCAGCAAAAAAAAAATCTCCCTGGTCTAGCACTAGTGAAAAGGGGATAGACTCTCTTGCTGTTCGTGTTATACCAATAATGGGCCATTCTGTTGATTATACTTTTTCCTTATATTTATTTTAATCTCTTTACTTGAATCTTTTAATCTCTTACAAGGTAATTAATCTTTATTATAAAACTCTTATCAGTAAGTTTACTTGTCCAATTTACAAACAGCACAGACAAGATAAAAAATTTGATAAATCTGCTTTTTATTTTCTGACATTTCCTATTAAAAAAGAGGCCTGTCAGTTGAGGCTTTAGAATACAAAGACTGCCCCTCTGTAGAGGGGTAAGACCCCCACCAATGGTGCCACCTGTTGACTGTGGGTGGTGAACTTTTAAACTTAAGGATGGAATCCTTGTGGCTGAGTAGTCCATGACATGCAACATTGCACTTTGGCCTTTACTTAGGCAAAACGGAGAGGCCCCCTTCGATCAATCAGCTGGTCATGTCAAACCCTAGCACCTATATGATTGTCCCAACCCTATTGCCCTTATGGCAAGCCCCAACCCTTTTTATCATAAATGTGGTAGAAGGCAGTGGCTTAGGGTCTTAATGTCCTGGGTATGATGTTAAACTCTATCTGATGATGAAGTTTCAATTCTGGAGCTCTGGAGAATGTGGAGTACCACTTCATCACCATTACTCCCAGATCCACTCTGAGGGTCTTAATGTCCTGGGTATGATGTTAAACTCTATCTGATGATGAAGTTTCAATTCTGGAGCTCTGGGAATGTGGAGTACCACTTCATCAACATTACTCCCAGATCCACTCTGAGGGTCTTAATGTCCTGGGTATGATGTTAAACTCTATCTGATGATGAAGTTTCAATTCTGGAGCTCTGGGAATGTGGAGTACCCTTCATCACCATTACTCCCAGATCCACTCTGAGGGTCTTAATGTCCTGGGTATGATGTTAAACTCTATCTGATGATGAAGTTTCAATTCTGGAGCTCTGGGAATGTGGAGTACCCTTCATCACCATTACTCCCAGATCCACTCTGAGGGTCTTAATGTCCTGGGTATGATGTTAAACTCTATCTGATGATGAAGTTTCAATTCTGGAGCTCTGGGGAATGTGTGTAACCCTTTATCACCATTACTCCCAGATCCACTCTGAGGGTCTTAATGTCCTGGGTATGATGTTAAACTCTATCTGATGATGAAGTTTCAATTCTGGAGCTCTGGGGAATGTGGTGTAACCCTTTATCACCATTACTCCCAGATCCACTTTGAGGGTCTTAATGTCCTGGGTATGATGTTAAACTCTATCTGATGGTGAAGTTCCAATTCTGGAGCTCTGGGGAATGTGGAGTACCCTTCATCACCATTACTCCCAGATCCACTCTGAGGGTCTTAATGTCCTGGGTATGATGTTAAACTCTATTTGATGATGAAGTTTCAATTCTGGAGCTCTGGGGAATGTGTGTAACCCTTTATCACCATTACTCCCAGATCCACTTTGAGGGTCTTAATGTCCTGGGTATGATGTTAAACTCTATCTGATGGAAGTTTCAATTCTGGAGCTCTGGGGAATGTGTGTACCCTTTCATCACCATTACTCCCAGATCCACTCTGAGGGTCTTAATGTCCTGGGTATGATGTTAAACTCTATCTGATGATGAAGTTTCAATTCTGGAGCTCTGGGGAATGTAGTGTAACCCTTTATCACCATTACTCCCAGATCCACTGAGGGTCTTAATGTCCTGGGTATGATGTTAAACTCTATCTGATGATGAAGTTTCAATTCTGGAGCTCTGGGGAATGTGTGTAACCCTTTATCACCATTACTCCCAGATCCACTCTGAGGGTCTTAATGTCCTGGGTATGATGTTAAACTCTATCTGATGATGAAGTTTCAATTCTGGAGCTCTGGGGAATGTAGTGTAACCCTTTATCACCATTACTCCCAGATCCACTCTGAGGGTCTTAATGTCCTGGGTATGATGTTAAACTCTATCTGATGATGAAGTTTCAATTCTGGAGCTCTGGGGAATGTAGTGTAACCCTTTATCACCATTACTCCCAGATCCACTCTGAAGGTCTTAATGTCCTGGGTATGATGTTAAACTCTATCTGATGATGAAGTTTCAATTCTGGAGCTCTGGAGAATGTGGAGTACCACTTCATCAACATTACTCCCAGATCCACTCTGAGGGTCTTAATGTCCTGGGTATGATGTTAAACTCTATCTGATGATGAAGTTTCAATTCTGGAGCTCTGGAGAATGTGGAGTACCACTTCATCACCATTACTCCCAGATCCACTCTGAGGGTCTTAATGTCCTGGGTATGATGTTAAACTCTATCTGATGATGAAGTTTCAATTCTGGAGCTCTGGAGAATGTGGAGTACCACTTCATCACCATTACTCCAGATCCACTCTGAGGGTCTTAATGTCCTGGGTATGATGTTAAACTCTAGCTGATGATGAAGTTTCAATTCTGGAGCTCTGGGGAATGTAGTGTAACCCTTTCACCATTACTCCCAGATCCACTCTGAGGGTCTTAATGTCCTGGGTATGATGTTAAACTCTATCTGATGATGAAGTTTCAATTCTGGAGCTCTGGGAATGTGGAGTACCACTTCATCACCATTACTCCCAGATCCACTCTGAGGGTCTTAATGTCCTGGGTATGATGTTAAACTCTATCTGATGATGAAGTTTCAATTCTGGAGCTCTGGAGAATGTGGAGTACCACTTCATCACCATTACTCCCAGATCCACTCTGAGGGTCTTAATGTCCTGGGTATGATGTTAAACTCTATCTGATGATGAAGTTTCAATTCTGGAGCTCTGGGGAATGTAGTGTAACCCTTTATCACCATTACTCCCAGATCCACTCTGAGGGTCTTAATGTCCTGGGTATGATGTTAAACTCTATCTGATGATGAAGTTTCAATTTCTGGAGCTCTGGAGAATGTGGAGTACCACTTCATCACCATTACTCCCAGATCCACTCTGAGGGTCTTAATGTCCTGGGTATGATGTTAAACTCTATCTGATGATGAAGTTTCAATTCTGGAGCTCTGGGGAATGTAGTGTAACCCTTTATCACCATTACTCCCAGATCCACTCTGAGGGTCTTAATGTCCTGGGTATGATGTTAAACTCTATCTGATGATGAAGTTTCAATTCTGGAGATCTGGGGAATGTGGAGTACCACTTCATTACAATTACCTCCAGGTACACTCTGACCCAGAGTGGTAGTATCTGTTAGGGTCCCATCTGTGGGTTAAATAGAAAAAAGTGAGTTTAAAAAAATGTCTTAAAATATAATTGGGTTTTTAAAAATTGAGTTTGAAAAAAGAATTTACGTTTGAGATAAATGTTGAAGAATAAATAAAACAAAAAGTATTCAACATAAAAATCATCTAACAAGGGTTGACATGCGGTAAAATTGAATCAACCAGCCAATCAATTAAAAAAGAAGAAATTATTAATATGGCTACAATTTTCTGGAATGATCACACTATTTCTTAATGCAGCAAAAAATGTACTCAAAATTCAGAATAAATGTTTATCTTGTCTATAAAATATCCCAGCATGATATACTTTTTCGTTTGGCCATTGAGTTCATATCCCCCAAAGTTCATATCTTTGGCGTCAAAAATCCTTTTCTTTTGCCTGCAGTCCTGTGGGGGACATTTCAAAACGTTGTTGTCATTGCCAAACCAACCGTACCCTGCATAAAGGCATCCTCACTGAAGATGAATTTCATTTTGAGGGATATGTCAGTATTACCATTGCTAATCCAACCATATCTTCAACTCAAAGATCCTTGCACTGAATGCTGCTCTGTTTTGGAGAAGTTGTGTTTTCTTTCTTCTTCTAATAAGTTGATAAGTTGATAATAAAGCACTCTTCTACCCTTGCTGAACCTACTGCCAAAAAATATGTGGTGATCCCAAATTATTTGGCTGTGGTCTATTTTCTCTCACTTTAACACCAATATAATCTTTTAGTATTAGTAGATCGGTTTACATACCTAGGTAGTAATATCTCATCTACAGAAAGTGATGTCAATATATTTATAGGAAAGGCATGGACTGCTAAAGACAAATTATCAATCATATGGAAATCTGATTTTTCTGATAAGATAAAGTGGGAATTTCTTCCAAGATGTAGCCATGTCAGGGCTACTAAATGGCTGCACCATTTGGAAGCAGCATACCACAAAAACAGTTATCCTGACACTTATCCTATCATACAAACCATCCAAGTAAGACAAATGAAAAATGCTGGACACTGTTGGAGAAGCAAGGATGAACTCATAAGTGATATTCTCCAGTGAACCCATACACATGGATGCACCAGAGTGGGCTGACCAGCAAAAACCTACATCAATTAACTTTGTGTGGAAATCACCTCGCTCCTTTGTAAAATAAATGTATATATTTTGTACATAAGCATAAAAAAGTGTTGTGTTCAATTGTTTTGTTGATCCGTTGACAGCTTTTGGTTATTTAATCTTATTTCAGCCGAGTTGGTAAAAGGAACGAAACCCACTCTTTTTCAGCCTTCCTGTAAATCAACAGACAACATAAGAACGGGAGGTTGGAACGGGCGGTTTCGACGACTGTAATACTGAGCCGGAGCATCGTTCTCATACATAACATACATACATTGAGACAGTGCCCCAGCAAAAAGTATTATACTGACTATCGTTCTTCTAATATAGAAAAAAATTAATAACCAGAATTTGAATACATTTTCATGTTAGAGAAGGAAATAGTTTAGAATATATTAATTCAATTTGATAAACATATCTTCTAAACTATTTCCTTCTCTAACATGAAAATGTATTCAAATTCTGGCTATTAATATTTCTTTGTTTCGTCAAATTTTTCTTCAAGAAGCTTCAAATCACCCACAATATAACAATAGTAAAGATATTAAAATCAATAATAACATTAATTCAAATTGATAAACACATGTTATTATTGATTCTAATGTCTCTACTATTGTTATATTGTGGGAGATTTGAAGGTTCTTGAAGAAAAGTTTGAGGAAACAAAGAAATTATCACTTGATCCAGAGAGAGAGAAAGAGAAAGAGAGAGAGAGAGAGAGAGAGAGAGATAGAGAGAGAGATAGAGAGAGAGAGAGAGAGAGATAATATGATAAACCTTTCATTTACTAAGGTGAGGAGTCAAAGTTCATTTTTTGTATTCATCATTATGTTACAGGGATCTTACTCTTCTAGAAATCTCAGCTTGAATCTAAGGTGTTTCTAGTTTTTCACTTTTTATAAGAATTTCTCTTTTTATAACAAATGTGTACCTCAACTAATTTCTTTTGTTTATTATTCATTATACTTATCATTTTTTAAATAGTTGTTTTACTTGAGATTTCCATAACAAGTAAATTCCATTCTTAACTTACTGTTATATGTGATATAACCTGTGTACATAAATGGAATGTGCCGACGGCTACTATAAGTAATAGGAACAATTGTGGTTTGACACGAAAAAAATGCGAGTCAGCTCATAATTGTGTTGGTCGAACGCAATCTCCACTTTCTTGCTGTAATTTCTACTCCTTTTGTTCATTTGTAAGGTGTGGTCTCATTCTGTCTCGTTCGGGGCGTGAGCGTGGCGTCACCCATGCAAATTACGCCGACGATATAAAAGGAGCTCATTTATTTGCCAGGGCGGCAGCAATCTAGTCATGAAGAACGAGGTGAGAGAGTGAAGTTACTGCTACAAGAAGACACAAGCTATTTCGGCTTAATTCAGGCAAAACCTGACAAGCTAAGCAGATGCGTTTCTCCGGAGGTAAGTAAGCTTGTTCATTACAACATTTGTATCCATTTTTACCAGCCGTTTGTCTTATTTTTGACCCTTAAAACCCCACAACACTTGCAAAACAATATCAACAATTCTAAATGATTTTATGTAATTTAAAAAAAACATTTCTTGGATTCTTCAATCCATCCATCTCTCCGTCAACCTTCTTCTGCATTGCTGAGATGACACCGGCCACAATCATCAAAACGTGTCAATCATTTTCAGTGTCATGGTTGGACTTTAAAATTTTATTTTTATCTTCTATCTATCTCTCTATTTATCTATCTAAGGGGAGAGTCGTCATGGTGGCTAATGTGTTTGACTGCAACATTGTTGTAAGAGATTTCAAAATCCAGTTACACTATTATGTTTGCTTTAAGACAGAATTTCTTTATCTTCCAAATAAACCAAACCAAATCATTACCCCCAGCTATGGGTTAAATAGTACCACTACTGTTCTTCTACAAGGATGGCTTTAGCATTAAATAAGGCTTGAAGGTTGATATGCCATTGAACAAATAAACCAAACCAAATCATTACCCCCCAGCTATGGTTAAATAGTACCACTACTGTTCTTCTACAAGGATGACTTTGGCATTGAATAAGGCTTGAAGGTTGATTTGCCATTGAACAAATAAACCAAACCAAATCATTACCCCCAGCTATGGTTAAATAGTACCACTACTGTTCTTCTATAAAAATGGGTTTGGTAACCCAGGAAGTTATGATATTTATTAAACAAAGGAACCCAACCCTTTATATCTATCTATCAATCTATCTCTCTCTATATATATTAAAAGATGGATACAATAGAAACCTACTCGAGTTTCACCATAAGCATCTTCAGGGTTAAATCCACTGAATTAATCGAGGTATACTCTACTTCATATTGAGCACTTTGTATTTGTTATATTGCTGACTTAACCCCTGAATTTTGCACCTATATCGATCGTGCCCATTTTCACCGGTAAGCCACCTTTTATCTTTATAAATAGATATCTCTCTCTATATATATATATTTCAGTCTGTTCCTATATATCTATCTATCTATCAATTTCAGTTTGTTCCTATCTATCTATCTATCTATCTATCTATTAATCTAAGGGGATAGTCCTCATGGTGTAGTGGCTAATGTGTTGGACTGCAACATTGTCGTAAGAGATTTCAAACTCCAGTTACATTATTATGTTGGCTTTAAGACTAATAATCTTAGAAAGGCAGAATTTCTTTATCCCCCCAGCTATGGGTAAAATAGTACTACTACAGTTTTTCCTCAAAAGCACAGTAAGTTTGATATGTCATTAAACAAAGAAACCCAACCCAATCTATCTATCTGTCTATCTATCTATCTATCTATCTATTTCAGTTAATTCCTATATACCTATCTATCAATCTATCTATCTTTCTGTTTCAGTTTGTTCCTATCTACCTATCTGTCTATTTCAGTCTATTCCTATCTATTTATCTATCTATCTATCTATTAAACAAAGTTGTGCTTTGCTGTGAAATAAAGACTATTTTGGATGAAGGATGCTTTCTGAAAATAAATTATTTTTATTTGGTTGTTCAACATAAAATAAGTAATTTTCTTATAAGTTAAACATGAATCTATCTATCTATCTATCTATCTATCTATCTATCTATTTCTGTTAATTCCTATATATCTATCTATCAATCTATCTATCTTTCTGTTTCAGTTTGTTCCTATCTGCATATCTGTCTATTCCAGTCTATTCCTATCTATCTATCTATCTATCTATCTATCTAAATATATATATATATATATATATATATATATATAGATAGATAGATAGATAGGAACATATATATATATATATATATATATATATATATATATATATATATATTATATATATATATATATTTCAGTTTGTAGCTATCTATCTATCTATCTATCTATCTTTAATCGGGTCATCCTGTTGCATTCAGTTGCAATTGTATGAAACAGAAAGAAATTAAGAAACAAATAAGTAAAAAAGTATCTCAGTAAAAAGCAATTAAGTACAAAAACAAACTGCAGAATTACTACAACTAATACTAACACTAATACTACTATAACTTCTACTACTACTACTACTACTACTACTAATAATAATAATAATAATAATAATAATAATAAGAAGAAGAAGAAGAAGAAGAAGAAGAAGAAGAAGAAGAAGAAGAAGAAGAAGAAGAAGAAGAAGAAGTGGAAGAGGAAGAGGAAGAAAAAGAAAAAGAAACTATACTATTAATAATAATAAAAAGAAATACTACTACTATTACTACTACTACTACTAATGATAATAATAATAATAATAAGAAGAAGAAGAAGAAGAAGAGGAAGAGGAAGAAAAAGAAACTATACTATTAATAATAATAAAAAGAAATACTACTACTACTACTACTACTACTAATAATAATAATAATAATAATAATAATAATAATAATAATAATATCGGGACCTTGCCAGAGAACTGAAAAAGTTGTGGAATATGAAAGTGAAAGTGATACCAATTGTAGTTGGTGCACTTGGAACAGTCCCAAAAGGATTGGAAAAGGGTTTGGAAAGTTTGGAAATCAGAGGAAGGATTGATACCATCCAGAACACTGCACTGCTGCAATCTGCCAGAATACTCAGAAGAGTCCTGGAGACCCGAGGAGACTTGTTGTCACTCAGACTCCAGTGAAATACCATCAGCTAATGCTGATGAGAAAACTCAAAAGGAGTAAATAATTATAATAAATAATAATAATAATAAGAAGAAGAAGAAGAAGAAGAAGAAGAGGAAGAGGAAGAGGAAGAAAAAGAAACTATACTATTAATAATAATAAAAAGAAATACTACTACTATTACTACTACTACTACTACTATAGAAATGGACACAGAATTGGTGGTTGAGATTGTTGGGTACATTTAAAGGGTTGAATGAGAAACGAATTGAAATTAATAGATTGATGGACGAGGAAATTAAAGATCATGTATAAGAAATGTTTTGTTGGTTTTTTTTTTTTTTTTGTTTAGAGAAAATTAGTTGGTAGTCAACTTCTTAGATGTAATTTCCCTTCCTTTTTGTAAATTAAGTTATCAGATATGTGTAGTGTAATACATCGAAGAAGAAACAAAAACATGCTGACAAAAATAAAAAATAAACTCAGTTGAAAATTGAATATTATTTGGTTGTTATTTTACAGGAATTATCAATCACTCGCCGACAGCTCAGTGGTGTCAGTATCTCACGTTGCTACTGAGATTTGGTCACAGCCATTGACTTTTTCATTCTCTCAAATCTCGGACATTTTCCCAGGGTGCGGCTTTCATAGAATTACAAATTGAATTGAATAAAGGAAGTCAGCAAAGAACATTTTCCAAAATGATAAATAGTCTGTAAACCTACAGTGACCTCATCACCTATGCACTACTAGTTATATTTATGTCTCGTCTATGTCCTTATCACATTGTCTTGTGTATGCATTTATTTCATTGTCTTGTGTATGCATCTATTTCGTTGCTATGTGTATGCATCTATTTCATTGTCTTATGTATGCATTTATTTCATTGTCTTGTGTATGCATTTATTTCATTGTCTTGAGTATGCATTTATTTCATTGTCATGCATTATTTCATTGTCTTGTGTATGCAATTATTTGATTGTTATGTGTATGCATCTATTCAATTGTCTTGTGTATGCATCTATTTCATTGTCTTGTGTATGCATCTATTTCATTGCTATGTGTATGCATCTATTCAATTGTCTTGTGTATGCATTTATTTCATTGTCTTGTGTATGCATTATTTCATTGTCTTGTGTATGCATTTATTTCATTCTTATGTGTATGCATTTATTTCATTGTTATGCATATGCATCTATTTTTTTTGTCTTGTGTATGCATTTATTTCATTGTCTTGTGTATGCATCTATTTCGTTGTCTTGTGTATGCATTTATTTCGTTGTCTTGTGTATGCATCTATTTCGTTGCTATGTGTATGCATCTATTTAATTGTATTGTGTATGCATTTATTGCATTGCTATGTGTATGCAGTTATTTCATTGTCTTGTGTATGCATCTATTTCGTTGCTATGTGTATGCATCTATTTAATTGTATTGTGTATGCATTTATTGCATTGCTATGTGTATGCAGTTATTTCATTGTCTTGTGTATGCATCTATTTCGTTGCTATGTGTATGCATCTATTTAATTGTATTGTGTATGCATTTATTGCATTGCTATGTGTATGCATTATTATAATTGTCTTGTGTATGCATCTATTTCATTGCTATATGTATGCATCTATTTAATTGTCTTGTGTATGCATTTATTTCATTGTCTTGTGTATTTTCTTATTACATTACTTTGTGTATGTAAATTATTTCTTGTCTTGTACGAATATTTGTTAAATCGTTTTGTGTATGTTTTTTCATATTAATATATTAGACATTTTAGATACATCTATATATATATATATATATATATATATATATATATATATATAAAGGGCAGTTGGTGTGTATGTATGTATGGGTATATGTTTGGAGGAAACTATAAAAATAAAACAATTAATGACAAAGTAAATGTATATACATATTCACTATCACCAGATATTGCTTTTTGAGCAAAAATAATGAAGATTTGATTTATATTCCTAAGTATAATTAAAGATGAAATTTAAATGATAACAGCATGGAATTTTTTTTTCTTTTTTGCATTGAATATTTTAAATAGTAGACTTAATTTTTCTTTTCATAGTGGCTGGATCAAAAGTCTTTTTATATGTAGGGATATCTAAAACTAACCATTCTCACAAAATAAAAACTTTTAGAATACACACATTGAAAATATAAATAAATATATATATTTAGTATTGTAAAATAACGGGTGCAAGAAAAATAAAACATTTATTGCAAAAACACGGAGATAAAATGAGGGTTCAGTTTATTTTATGGTAGGAATAAACGAGAAAACTGTTCTTCTTTACCTATAAAAGTCCCCACACCAAAAATCTGGTGTTAAAAACCTGCAAGGATTAAAATAATTTGGTAAACTTTCAAAATACAAGAATCTGGAAATAGAAATTGCAAAAAATGTGGCATTGTAATAGTAACAGGATTTTTGGAATGGCAAGTGTGAAACACCTGATAATAATAATAATAATAATAATAATAATAATAATAATAATGAAAAGATGGATAAATACTTGGACCTTGCCAGAGAACTGAAAAAGCTGTGGAATATGAGATTTAAAGTGATACCAATTGTAGTTGGTGCACTTGGAACAGTCCCAACAAACCTGGAAAAAAGACTGGAGGATCTGGAAATCAGAGGATAAATTGAGACCATCCAGAATACTGCATTGCTGCAATTGGCTAGAATACTCAGAAGAGTCCTGGAGACCTGAGGAGGCTTGTTGTCACTCAGCCTCCAGTGAAATACCATCAACTAGTGCTGATGTGAAAAACTCAAAATAATAATAATAATAATAATAAAAGGATAGCAAGTGGATATTATGTGGTGACAGAGATGAAACAGTTAACGCCTCAAACTAACACAAAAATTGTATAAGATTAGGTACAACTGGATGGGAAAGTTGATCCATTGGGAATTATGCAAGAGATTAGAATTTGATCATGCTGACAAATCGTATAGGCACAAACCAGAATCTATCCTAGAAAATGAAACATAAAACTCATTGGAACTTTGAGATGCAAAGCTGAAAAGAAAATGATATCAATTGTAGTTGGTGTGCTTGGAATGATACTCAACGGCTTAAAAAGGAGACTGAAGGAATTGAAGATAGGAGAGAAAATCAAGATAATCCAGACCACAGCACTGTTAATGTCAGCTAGAATACTTAGAAGAGTCCTGAAAACCTGAGGAGACTTGCTGTTAATGACTCCAGTTAAAGGGCACCAGTTAGGGCTTGTGTGAAAAGCTCATAAGGCAAGTTGTCATCGGCATAGCCTAAAGTCAGTATCAGCTTAGAGGGGTCTATGACCTTTTCACTGGCGCTAGACCAAGGAGATTGTTTTTTGCGTCTGAGGTGGGGTGCCACACCTATCATCAGCTCCTTACTTTACCACACAGGTCCCTGTGCTACTCATATGCTGAGTTGGCAAGGGCTGGTATCGAACTAGGAACCTTGTGGTTTCTAACTGAATGCTCTAATGACTGAGCAACCCGACCCCAATGATAATAATAATAATAATAATAGAGATTAAGACAGATCACCTTATCCCAGATAGATGACTAAATCTAGTCTTGATTAACAAGAAAAAGAACTTGTTTTCTGGTTGATTTTGCACTTCCAGCAGATTATTACATGAAGATGAAGGAAAAGGAAAAGATGGATAAATACCTGGACCTTGCCAGAAAACAGAAAAAGCTGTGGAATATGAGGGTGAAAGTGATACTAATTGTAGTTGGTGCCCTAGGAATGGTCCCAAAAAGGTTTGAAAGAGACTATGGGAACTGAAAATCAGAGGAAGAATTGAAACCATCCTGAAAACAGCATCATTAAAATCAGCTAGAATACTCAGAAAAGTCCTGGAGACCTGAGGAAACTTGTTAACACTCAGACTCCAGCAAAAGTCCTTCAGCTAATGATGGTGTGAAAAACTCACAATATAATATTAAATGGATCCTCTAATCTTGGTAACAAGACCAGACTTAGTGTTAATTAACAGGAAGAAAAGAAGTCATCTAGTGGATTTTGCTGTTCCAGTCGACCACAAATTAAATAATTAAAGAAATAAAATATTAGACAAATACTTGGAATTCTCTCTGTATTCATTGAAATTATTGATTTACATGGTGTGAAGTCTGGAATAGTTTCAGAATGTATGCTTCTTACTTGTAATCAATAAAATTAGAATATGAAAATTTAAAAAAATGTTTAAAGGCCGCCTTTGGTGGTTGTTAAGCTGTTTATAAATTCTATATTACAATTTCAAAATAGTGTTTGGATATATTTTTGCTCAAGTTTGGGGGGAATTTTCTGACCTTAGGTTCAGAGGATCAAGAGGCTAGGTTTCAAGGGTTAAAAATGGAAATATGAGGGTCGGCAGAAAAGTTTAGACTAATGTCATATCTGCTGTTGTTGGCTTTTTCTTTACCAATGGGGTACAAGCACTACAACACTGATGAAAGAAGTGTGTGTACTATGGAGGGAACTACTTTTTCAACATCATGTTTCAGCATCAGTGGAACATGAGGGTGAAAGTGATATGAATTGTAGTTAGTGCTCTCCAACCAGTCCTTAATGTTTTGGAAAAATGTCTGGATGAATTGGAAATCAGAGGAAGAATCAATACCATCTAGATAACAGCATTGTTAAAATTGGCTAGAATACTCAGAAGAGTCCTGGAGACCTGAGGAGAATTGCAGTCACTCGATCTCCAGTGAAAGAACACCAGCTAATGTTGGTGTGAAAGACTCACTAGGAGTGAAATAATAATAGTAATGTAGGAACTAGAATTCTCCTGTGCCTTCAGGGAGAGGAAGTAGAAAAGGTAACGTCCCTTGTCAGGTTGGGTGAAGAACCCTCTTTACGGTTTTGGTACCAACGCCTGAGCCTCGTAGTAACAAGCTCTTATCTCAGTCTCTTGTGACTGAAGGAATTTTCCCCTCAGTGAGGGAGTAACAACTTAGACCCAAACTGACACTCCCCTCAATGAGGGAGATATATGAACTGTAAGTACTGCCCCTAAGTACTTTGTTATATTGACTGTTGTTGAGTTTATATGTGAATAAATAAGGTAAAAAGTACATGTGTTTTCCCTTTCGTCTTTACATTCTGTGAACATATCTTTTCCTCATAGACTGTAGACAGCAATTTCTACAGTAATAATAACATTTCTAATTCATTTTTTTTTAAATTGAATAACATAGAAAATTATTTAGTCATCAAAATATTTTCCTCAATTTCTAGACAGGTTGTTTATTCTCTAAAACACTTAATTCAAATAAATGATTAAAAGTTTTTTGGTTTTATCCTGATTGGAAATGTTTTACTTCTCAGGGTGTGGTCTTCAAGGTTGGAAGAAAAATGGTAATTTAAAAGAGAACCAATGAATGTGTAGGGAGCAATAAAATGTCCATTTCAACTTTCATAATATCATTGTGTAATGAAATGGTTGACGAGCTTTTTCTTTTTCACTAAACTGACCATGCTGGTTGAGTAATACTCCAAGTAAAATCTGGTTACGACTCATAAACTCTTCATTGCAGAAAAAAATGAATAGCCTGTAGGTTGTTCAAGGTCGCTGGCTGACTGGCAGAGACAGCGGTGAACAATCATGTGACAAGGAATTAAACCCTTTTTTAGCCAATCAAAATGAAGCTAGCGAGGCCTTCTTGATCCTATCAAAAGCATATAAATACCAGCCTGTTTTTCACAAAGGGCACTTCTCCTCATCATAGCTCCCATGTGACTTCAGCAGACAGTAACTCCTTTGCTCGCTTCAATGGCCAGGCATGAATAACACCCAGAACATATCCGTTCAGGATCAAGCCACCTTACCTCACATAAACACCAAAGGATAGCCTAAACAAGTCATCCATGAACTTACCAAGAACTCAACACTACAGAACAGACATTCAATGACCTAGCTTCTTTGTAAGCTTTCTGAACTGATATAAAGAAAGAGAACCCTCTTGTACATTACTGTTTTTTTTTTAAATTCTACCTTATTGTTGATTCTTTTGTTGTTGTTTTACAATTTCTTTCACCCCTGTCATTCAAGCAGGTAGTATGATATCCTGGTCAACCAATCATCTCTCTCTCTCTATTTCTTTCCTCTCTCTGCATTATCATGACAAGAATATAATATTTATCTCTTTGAAGTTGGTCTCAAAATCTATAGACATTGTTTGGTTTAAGTTTGGTTTGGTTTGGTTTATTAAGTTTTACGGCATATCAACCTCTGTGGGTCATTTAATACCAATAAAGTTTTGAAATAAATTAATTTTTCTATTTAACCCATAGATGGGATTCTAACAGGTACTACCACTCCGGGTCAGAGTGGACCTGGGAGCAATAGTGATGAATGGATGCTCCACATTCCTAAACCTCCAGAACTGGAACCTCACCATCAGATAGAGTTTGTCATTCCGGGACATGTAGACCCACAGCCACTACCTTCTAGCACCCATATGATAAAAAGAGATTGGGGCTTGCCATAAGGGCAATAGGGTTGGGGCAATCATATAAGTGCTAGGGTTTGACGTGACCAGCCGATTGATCGGAGGGGGTTTCTCCGACTGCCCATCTAGCCCAAGAAAGGGCCAAAGTGGAGTATTACATGGCTTAAGTAATGATAAAATGCAAAAATGAATCAGTTTTTATAAGCCTAATATTTTATGGAGGCGCGTGGTCTAATGGTTAGAGTCGTAGGAAATAGACTCGTCAACGCGAGTTCAATTCCTGGACGAAGCTGTTGGCATTTCACATGGCGCTAATACCATTGGGAAAGGTACGAATCCAATTCTCCCTCCAGCTATGGGCAAATAGCAGGACAGACTGGACTCTTTAACCATGGCTAGGTAACCAGTCTAGGAGAAGGAAAACTCTGAATTCAAACCTGTTAAACTCCGCTTTAGAAATTGACCTTGTGTCACATCCTGCTCGTGCAGAGGGGTTGGTAAATATATATAAACCTGATATTTTAATCCCTTATTTAAAAGAAACCAAATGAACAAATGATTTTTTTTCCTTGGTATTTACTCTAAAATGATTACAAATAGTTCTGATCAATAGAATGAAGTTTGCTGTCTGCTCTCCGAGTTGGTTGGCGATTCTCCTGCTTTTCAAAGTTAGTCGATATGTCAGTGTTGATTGTTTGATCATTTTCAAGGAAGCTATAATATATCAAACCATTTCTGTTGGAGCAAATGTTTACAATAACCTTTGAGGGATGATAAAATAATTTTAGCTGATATTTTGTTTTCTCATCTTCATCGAACCATTATAAAGATCATCTCAGGTCATTAAACAAAATCCATTTTTTATCCCAAGTGATGATACAACGCAGATACAACGCAGATCAATTTGATTTTATTGAACATGATTAATGCAACGCTCAATTTTTTCTCTGCTTTTTTTTTGTGCCTCATTCATTTCAAATAAAAACATATTTATTATTGTTGTTTTTTTCTCACCAATTGCTTTCAAATAATTCGACATGGTTCCACTCAATACGTTCAGCTTTACTGAAAGTTTTCGGTCTGAGGTTTTTTTTTCACATCATTGATTAATGGTTTTGTCTGATTTTATCTAAAGTAAAATCTCGGCATGAAAATGTTCGAGCCAAAAACTTACTGTTTATTTATTAATAGCATTTGTCTACACTTACATTTTACAAGAGAGGGCTGAAAGTTTCATAGGCTGAAAATTTCATATTATCTCATCTATACTGTTGATGTCATATATATATATATATATATATATATATATAATATATACATATATATATATATATATTTAAAAATGTTTTTTTTTAAATTGGGCGTTATTCTGAAGCATTAAAAATGTATAAATGAATGAACTCGATATTATGGAGTATTGGATTCACTTATTTTTAAATTATTTTTTGTCATAAATTTTCAGGTTCGTTAGATACCCTTTGTCAAATGTTATTACTGTTTAACGGCTTCCTTGTCTCTGTTGTTATCGACAGTGGCAGCGTCTGTGAAATATTTACATAACACTGTACGGAAATTTACATAACACCGTACGGAAAGGTAATAAAAGATGCAACAAGCCTAGATGCCAAATTTGCGGCCACATACATACGGAAACCGAAATAAAAATACCCTACACAAACATAACAATCCATCCGCCACACCTAACATGCGATAGCGCTAACATAATATACTATATATACTGCACACAATGTAGAAATAGTGGATATGTGGGAGAAACATCAACACCCTTTAGGCTAAGACTAAATAACCACAAATCCACTATAAATCTCAAATCCCCACATAGTACAATAGCACTTCATTTTAACACCTTATCACACAACCTTACACACCTCAAATGCATCTTATTAGAACACGCATTTCCAACAACGCAATCTAGAAAACAATCAGAAACTAAATGGATTCTAAAATTACAAACGTACGTGATGGGATTAAACGCAGACATCGGAATTCTCCGTTATTATAAATATTTCAACCAGAACTCAATAATGGAGCCTAGTCTCATCAGATAGCCTACTACATAATGACTAAGAAAGCAAACTCGAGTAGAGAAAATATTTTTCCTTTTCTTTCTCTTTTACAATAAGTTTATATAATTGATTTTATATGATTAATTTATCAATTATTATACATTGAGCTCTCTTAGGGATTTGTAAACATTCTTGAACAAATCTATAAGTGTACATCAATATGAGCTGGCATTGTGGATTTACAGAAGATATTGATGATCCCCAAATAGAATTATCCCATCATACCAGTCAATTGGATACTTTTATATATATATATATATATATATATATATATATATATATATATATAGGGGGGGTACAGGGTGATAAAAAAAAACCCAGACTTTTTCTGAAAGTCCAGGTCACCCTGTATATAGTAAAGAAATAACAAAAGACTTAGAGATTTAGCATTATAGTCTATTTCAGGGAGCTTAGACAAAGTGTCTAACTCTCCTGACTCATCAGAAGATTCGCATCTGATGAGTCTGGAGAGTTAGACACTTTGTCTAAGCTCCCTGAAATAGACTATAATGCTAAATCTCTAAGTCTTTTGTTATTTCTTTAGTTATATATTTGCTTTGTGACTCTAACTTTAAGAGCACACATTGAGCTCTCAAACTGTGACAGGTTTTAAATAAAACTCTTGTGTCGTAAGGAAGATTTCTTCTCTGGACTTTTGGATTATATATATATATATATATATATATATATATATATATATATATATATATATATATATATATATATATATATATATATATATATATATATATATATATATATATATATATATATATATATATATATATATACAGGGTGATCCCCTAAAAACAGGCCTGACTTTTCTTTAAAAAGTCTTTTTTTTGGATCACCCTATATATGCAACTAACCAAGTTCAAATGAGGCTGTTTGCATTTCACATAGCACTAATACCCTTGGGAAAAGTATGAATCCAACAATCCTCCATCTAGCTATGGGTAAATAGTAAAGCAGACTGGGCTGTTTAACTTTGGTTAGGCAACCAGTCTATGAGAAGGAAAACTCTAATTTCAAACTTGTTAAATTCCACTTAATTAATTGACCTTGTGTCACAACCTTCTTGAGCAGAGGGGTTGGTAAATATATATATATATATATGCTCTTAATGACTTATGTACCAATATGATCCAAGCACTGCAACACTGATGGAAGACATGTGTGGATCACAATGGGAATTATGTTGAAAATTAAAGCTCATTTGTCACATTCCATGTGAGTATCTTGGTCTGCCTATGAACCTTTCAGCTTTATAAGAATAAAGATAAGGATAACAGTGAGAGAAATCTAAATAATACAAACCATCTGATCTTAATTTGTAATCTTTGTACCTGTTATGACATAGTAACCTCTCAGGGTCGAATCGTGAGTCTTAAGGCACCAAATATGGTACAATTACATACCCACATTTGAAAAATGAAAAAACACAGGTATAAAATGGGTTAAGTGGCGAGTTTATTAGCCGACGCTGCAGTGTTTTGATCTATTAATTAGATCATCTTCAGGGCATTTGTTGGTATATGGAAGGTGATAATAAATTATTTATCTCAGAATAACGAGAAAATCGAGTGGTAGTTATGTGTTATTCAGTTTAAAAATTTTTGAAGTTTGAAAGAAGAACGGTTTTGAAATGTGATGTCAAATTTTCTATTTTACGGCGTTGGTATGGGATGGTGTATGTGTGTGTATCGAAAGGCAACATTGTGCATTTTTTAGGTGTGTGGTTGTGTGTGTGTGTATAATTTTTTTTGCGAAGGACGACAGCAGAAATGAACCTTAAGGTTGTGTGTGTGTGAGTGTTTACATCATTACATTTACATCAGGCACACAGCTTGTTAGATTGAGAATGAGACTTCAGACAGAGTTCTTCTTCAGTCATAGAAAGAGATATTAGAGAGAGTGAGACAGATTAGTGACTTACTTAGTGAGAAGATCTTACTTGCTTCTTGCTGATCCTTCTTCCATCTCCTCCGGCTGCCATCTTGTCGAGTTGGGTTCTTCTGTTTAACTTCTTCTTAACTAAGGGCTGTTTTTTCTGCCTAAATTCTATGATAATCATCTCCTGTTCACTTGTCTTACTACAAATAATGAATGATCAGAGTTTATAGTTACAAGTCCAACCTACTGGTTTCATATATAAAATATTTGTTTGCTGCTGGTCTGTGCAAGATTTTATGAAAGATTAGCAATCATCCATGTAGTTAGTCTCCTCTTTTTCTAGATCCCATAACAATTTAAATGAGTTGAGAAATGATCTTTACAATAAAAATTAATTGAAAAATTATTTTTACAGTAGAAATACATATGAAATGATTTTTCTTTTTTTTTTTTTTCTTCATTGGAGATAATTTTTACTATAAAAATACATTGCAAATGATTTTTACTATAAAAATGCATTGCAAATGATTTTTACTATAAAAATGCATTGGAAATGATTTTTACTATAAAAATGCATTGGAAATGATTTTTACTATAAAAATGCATTGGACAATGATTTTTACTATAAAAATACATTGCTATATTTTTCTAAAAAAGAAGCAAAGATCAATACAGTTTAATGCTAAAAAAAATAACAGAACAAGGTTTGAACTGAACTACCTTAAACTTTAACTTCTCGTCTTTAATTCACATTGATCCTTCTCCTAGACCAGTCACCCACAAATCTGCCAGACAATTTTATTCATATCTCTGAGGAGTAGATATTGCTTTATGCTTTTCCAGAACGACATTGGTGCAATATAAAATCAAATGACGATTAAACAACTTTCAAAAATATGTTTAGAAACAAATAGAATATATTTATGATGGTATTTCTCTGAATGTTTGAGATGAGGCTTGAAGATTAGTATTATTAGCGTTATTCGGACTATTGTCCCCATCTTCATTGTTATTTGTAGAACCCATAATTAAGAAGGCCAGATCAGATTGAGGAGAAAAAAAAACAAAAAAAAAACACAATATGAGTCTAGGTAAAAAATCATACATAAGTAAAATAGTTAGATATTCTAGCCAAATCAAGACATTAGGTTTACAAGTTCCCAAAATTCACACTCAATTGTCCATTTGGACACATGGCTGAGTGGATTAGGCAGCTGGGTTAAAAGACAGTTCTAAGTGACAGTTATCTCTGGCTCCCGAGTTCAATCCTGAGTGAAAGCAGTTAGAAAAATAATTAATTAGCACAACTCCTACCCCAGCTATGGTTAGGGGAATGAGAACAGGATACCCCCGTGGAATAAATAAAGGGTTAGGTTCAAAGTTCCGTGATGGCTCCCGAATATGACAAGAAAGTTCCTGAGTTCGAAAAGAAGGTTCCCGAGTCTGAGAAGGTTTCCGAGTCCGACAGGAAATACCTGAAGAAGGCCAGAGGGTATATCGGCCGAAACGTTGTACAAATAACATGAAGATGGGGACAATAGTCCGAATAATACTAATTTATGATGGTGATTTGACGTAATCCAGTCATAGAGAAATCTTGTATGAGATGAACTTGCTAGTTTGTTTCATGTTTTATGAATCTGGTGTTTTGCCAAAGTTAACTTATCCAACAAATATCTCTTAACTAGGATTTGTGTAATTGATTTGATGGCTTTGAAGAGTTCAGTTCAGTTCTTTAGCCTCAAAGTTATACAGGCATGAAATGATTTGATTACATTTTTCTGAAGATTTTTGAGTGGATTTACTATAGCACTAAAACTAACTAGTTGACCTCATAGTAAATAAACTACTTATAAATAACTGTAAATTGAGCAAAGGTTTTCGGAGTTAAAAATAACGATTGGGCCCAATTGCCTCTAGAATTCTGTCACATAATCTAAACACATAGGATATTTAGATAACCATTTTGTTGAAAGAAAATGTTAGAAAGAAACTCAGAACGCGTTGTCAATTGAATGGTGTTAATGATGTTGTGATTATATATGTGACTGTAGATAAGTGAAATGTTTGTAATGAAAGCAAGTGATGGGGATGTTGGCTTCTCAAGATGCTGCAGGACAAATAGTAAATTACTGATGTCACAGCTTTTCGTCACTGAAGACAAGCTGGCTTAGATGACTTGACTGGGTGAAGACAACTCTGACATGTGGCAGAATAATAAAAAAAATTCTGTTTGTTTTAAGAATGTCCAATCTCATTGCATATTTGCTTAGCTGAAGTGAATTTGATGTTTTCTGTTTTGGAGAATGTGTTCATCTGTTGACACAGAATGATCTTGTTGGGTACTGACTACATTTATACCCAATGTTACAAAATTACAAAAAGATTCTGCATCAACTACTAAA
The DNA here is from genome assembly GCA_023376005.1 of Doryteuthis pealeii. Classification (NCBI taxonomy): domain Eukaryota; kingdom Metazoa; phylum Mollusca; class Cephalopoda; order Myopsida; family Loliginidae; genus Doryteuthis; species Doryteuthis pealeii. The sequence goes on from CM042166.1 coordinate 83,022,455, forward strand.
GGTCTTAATGTTAATACAGGGGTGAGTCAAAAGTTTTGCAATATTTGCTTTCTGTACACAAGGTGATGCTCTGTGTCTGGTGGAATTATATAACTCCCTAGGAATTTGTTCTGGATGCTCAAACCATCAATATTAAACTGTACACCAAATAAGATTGAAAATACGTTTTTTTTTTGGGGGGGGGGTTGTTTTATGGTATATCACCCCCTTTCAGGTAATTTGATGCTGAAAAATGTCTTTTGTTATTATCATGAGTGGATAATTCACAAGGAATTTGTTCTTGGTGATCAAACCATCGATGCTAATCTGTACACCAAACATCATTGCAATATATTTAAAAAAATAATCTGTATAATAATACTGGTGTTCCTACACAATACAACCTTTATCCTCTTGCAACATTCACTGGTTAAAAATGATACGGTCCAAATCATATAAGATGAGTGTCATCACCTAATCAAAATAATGGACCATTCCATTTTTATTATAAAGAAAGAGAAGAAAAAGGACATGATACACAGAAAAAATGTAATAAAGAAAGCGAGTTCAGGAAAGATAGAGAGGGGGGTGAGTGCATAGAAGTGATAATGCTAATCTGTTTCAATTGAACACAATTAAAAGAAAGAAAAAAGAAAAAAGAGAGAGAGAGAGAAGGATGGAGAGTTAAATCAAGATTATATACTTTTTTAGATATTGAACTATTTTGCTCTTAATCAAACATTGTAATAATTAAATTATCATACTGTGGTATATCCACAGGTCCAACTGGTTAATATGATTGGGACTATTGGCCTCGTCAGGGTTATACTCATATGCTTTTGGTTACTGAACCCTCCAGCCTTCATCATGTATCTTTTGTTATAGGATTTCAAAGCAAACCCTTTATTCAATCCACAAATTCTATGCTTACCCTGGAAAATCTCATGTTAATTAATTCAACTTCTTGGTAGCATTTATAATGCGTTTCTTTTGGAAAGACTATTATTATTATTATTATTATTATTATTATTATTATTATTATTGCTAACAGAACCTGTGGATATACCATAGTATGGTAATTTAATTATTACAACGTTCGATATGATTTAGTTATGAGCTATTGCAAATAGTTCAATATTCAAAAAGGATAATAATCTTGATTTAACACACACATACACACACACACACACACATACTCTTTTTTGTTTATTTCATTCCTTCTTTTCATCTTTTCAATAAGTTCGATTGAAACAGATTCCGCTCGCTCAACCCTTCTCTATATATTTCCCCTTTCTCTCTCTTTCTTTCTTTCATCAAAAAATAATAATACATGCATAAAAGAAAATTATTTCTTTTTATTTATTATTAATACAATTAATGTCCTTATTATAAAGTAAAGTTTTGGAATAAAATTTAAGAGTATTAAAAATATGACAGTTTAAAAAAATCTGTGGTCTAGTGTCATCAGAATAGAAATTAATTTATTACCAAAAAGGAATTTTTCACACATAGCTAGAATGGACACTTTATTTATATATATATATATATGGAGAAAATGTGAGGAGGTTAATCCGACAATATGTGAGAAAGGTAGACAAACACGGGATGTTATGGAAACTGGATGTTTATTGTCGACGATGCAATGTTTCGGTCTCTTATTAGACCATCTTCAGGACTTGGATATAGTAGTTGCTTCAATGATGGACATTCTCAAAATGCTGAAAATGGAAGGTCGTCAGTAGGGAGAGGGGTGGTTGGGGGTGGTTAGTGGGTTTTCTTCTCACTAGATGGGGAGTGTCAGAATGGTGGATGGTGGTACCACAGGTGTTGGTCTAGAAAGTTGGATTGTTGAGGATCTAGACCAACACCTGTGGTACCACCATCCACCACATTACCTACAAATACCCATTACACAACAGAAGCCTCAGACATAACAGACAATGAAAACAATGTTAACGATGATGATGATGATGATGTATATATATTTACCAACCACTCCTCACAAGTAGGATGTGACACAAAGTTTATTTCTTAAGCGGTGTTTAAAAGGTTTGAATTCAATGTTTTTAAAGAACCCAGTCCACCTCCTATTTACACATAGCTGGAGGGAGAATAGTTCAATTCATACCTTTCCCAAAGGATACTAGCATTATGTGAAATGTTACCAGTCTTGTCCAGGATTTGAACTCAGATCACCATGTATATTACCTACAGATAACCATTACACAACAGAAGCCTCAGACATAACAGACAATGAAAACAATGTTAACGATGATGATGATGATGATGTATATATATTTACCAACCACTCTTCACAAGTAGGATGTGACACAAATTCTATTTCTTAAGTGGAGTTTAACAGGTTTGAATTTAGAGTGTTCCTTCTCCTAGACTAGTTGCCATACTAAGGTTAAATGACCCAGTCCACCCTCCTATTTACACATTGCTGGAGGGAGAATAGTTCAATGCATACCTTTCCCAAGGGTATTAGCATTATGTGAAATGCTACCAGTCTTGTCCAGGATTTGAACTCAGATCACCATGTATATTACCTACAGATAACCATTACACAACAGAAGCCTCAGACATAACAGACAATGAAAACAATGTTAATGATAATGGCCTATTTTTGTTAGCCTGTTTGTCAATGTCTCCAGATTGTGAATAATCAATTTTTATCTTATTTTGTCGACTAATAAAATTTAGACTTACAGAATTTGTGATAGACTTGTTGTTTGCTCACGTGTTCATGGCTATTTAAAACAATTTTTTTCAATTCTTACCTATCCATGTTTTGTATCATTCAGAACGGACACGAGAAGAACAGCAGAAAGTCTCCAAATGTAACACATGATGTCAGATCTAAAAATAGATTCCTGATGCTCGTGATTCTGACTCAGTGGATTTTTTTAATTAACGTCATCAAATTTATTTTGTGTTTTAAATATTGTAAAATGAGATGATTATTAGATGACTGCTTATTCAATGCAACTTGCAAAAGAAAAAAAAGAAAAAAAGAAAAAACAGTAGTCAATATGAATAAACAAACATATGCATCGATTTATAGCAAATCTAGTCGTTTGGTTTCCTGGCTTTCACCCAGGCAACTGCGGTTTCATTCTTGGCACACAAACTTATATCTAACAAAAATGAAGTTACAAAAGATTACAATGAGGGAAAAAAAAAACCTTATTTATATATACTAGCAAATATATGCACCCTCCGGGTGCAAGTATTTTAGTTTAAATTTTATAATAAAATATGATATTAGATTAGAAAGGCTAATGAAACTGAATAAGAATGCAGATAAAAAGATTTTGAACAGAGGGGGTATGATTGAAAAATAGAACAACTTTGAAACTAACTCTTCCATCATTTTCCTTACTCCCGTCTTTCATTGGTAAATTTTCCTAAATTTAACTATTTAGTTAAAATAAGAAGTAAAGAATAATATTACAGTTATTTCTTCTTGTTAAGGGATTTCTTTTAAGATTTATTGAAGAGATTTTTGCTCATATTCAATAAGATAAAACCAAACAATTAGAAATCAATAATACTAAGCATATATTTATTAAAATCAATTTTTTAAGATCAATATGCAAATTAGCCTTCCCATTCATACTGTAAATCTCTATTTTGTTGTATATATAAATACAATTGCATGTTAATAGCATTTAGATATGGTCAACAGTGTAAGTAATTTAAAACAATTTTATTAATAATTGAGGTTTAAATAAAAATAAAATCATGAAGAATATGATGTAAATAACTAAAGGAATTGTGACTTGTATAGTAATATAGTTTCGGTTACAGACAGACAAACCCACAATCTCCATTATAATAAGATATATAGTTATTTTTGGAGGATATGTGCTTAATTGAAGTCATACCTAATTTTTGAAAATTAATTAGTTAATAATTAATGAATTTACATTTACATTTGAACATATATATGTTCAAATGTAAGGCTAAACAAATCGAGAAAATGTCAATCCCTGAACGTACATTTCGACCTATTTTTCAGGGATTGACATTTTCTCGATTTGTTTAGCCTTACATTTGAACATATATTGCACATTCGGTTTTCCGGTTGACACCGGGGGTCCAACGAGCTTCAGCCGCTGGACTCATCGAGAGTTTAATGATAGCATCGATCCCAGGGGGGCTATCCCCCCCAGGCGACAACGCAATTTTTGTTCTTTCCCGCCCATGAGCTTCGGCTTGTGGGTGGGCCCACGTTAAAAGGAGGCCTTGTGCCTAGCCCATACAAGTGGGGTATGAGGCAAATACCCATTTGAACATATATGCCTGCCTAAATTCATTAATTATTAACTAATTAATTTTCAAAAATTAGGCATGACTTCAATTAAGCTCATATCCTCCAAAAATTGTCGGCTAAAAGCCATATCAAATATACACATTGTTTATTTACGTACTCTCGTATATAAGTCATATATATATATAGTTATTTCTTTTTTTTTTTTCTTCTGATTTATTGATACACGTGAAATTAATGAAAATATAACATACAATGATTTCTATCAATATATTGATACACATTGTGATAATGATAATTATTTCTACCACTTTATAAAGTATAACAAAACAAAGAAATATTCATCAATAAGTTATGCGCTTACATATCATATATATACGGAGACAATATTTGACATGAAGTAATCCACAAAGGTTGGTGTGCCATTAAACACCGATCGGCCATCTCTTTGAAAATCTTACATTGTAATGGACGACTGATTCTGTGAGTTTCTGTCAAATGAAAGAAAGATAACAGTCTTTTTTTTTACGAGTTTTTCGGTAATTTATGAGGATGTGCGTCCTGGTCTCCTGCCTCAGAAATTGCAGCCTGGTGACTATTAAAATAACGTCCCAGCTATGTCGTCTCAGCGGTGTTACTTGAAAGAAAACAACCAACTTCAATGTATTTTAGAGGGGTGGGGGCTTCTCTTAATGATATGAAGATGACTAGACAGATAGATAGTTAGATAGATGGGTGGATAGATAGATGTAAACAAAAATTACGACAAATTTCTATAAATAAACAAGAATTACGACAAATGACGATAGATAAACAAGAATTACGACAAAAAAAGAGAAGCCCTCCCACTCTAAAATACATTTAACGCCTTAAGTTATTTTTTTTTTCAAGTAACACCACCGAGACGAAATAACTGGGGATGTTATTTTAATAGTCACCGGGTAGCAATTTCTGAGGCAGGAGACTGAAATGCACTTCCTCATAAATTACCCATTTTTATGTCACTGTATATACTAGGTTGAATCAAAAATTTTTGCATTATTTTGGTAACATGAAGCATAATTCTTAACCTCCATTTATATAGACTCATGTTATTTATATCAATATCAATCTATTCATATTTTTATTCCGTTTCTTAATTAAATTATCTAATCATATCTTAAGATTTTCAAATATGCTAAGATAAAAAAATAAAAACAAACTGTAGGGGTTATTTTCGCATTTGCCTGAGGAGTTGTCTGCCTGCTTGATGTCGCTGGTTCCCGCTAGGGACCTCTGGTATTTAAACGGCTATTTCAAACTTCTCTTCCTCTTTTCTACCTCTCCTCCTAGGTACCCACAATAGACAATTGTCATTCCTTTCTCATTGGGGCTTCGGCCCTCAACGCTGGCTACTAGTCACTGTAAGTGATTTATACAGCATGGACTATTCTTAGTCTCATGTCTGTACCTTTATATTAAGTGTACTTTTATATTATCTTGTCAGTGACTTTTATGTATGTATGTTTATGTACACTATTCTATTCTATCTTCTATTGTTTATGTATCTTGTTTATTCATGTGCTGTATTATATAAAATGTTTTGTCTCTCAACCCTTGTCGGAGTTTTATATTCTTCAAATATTCACTTTGATTCTTACAAGTGGTGACGACCCGACATGATGAACACTCTTTTTGAAGGTCTTGTTTCACATTACAACTTTGAATCTTACAAAACCACAAACTATTGCATTTAAAAATTCAATCTTGAAAATTACCTCACAACTTTTATTAACATCATAGGCCGGTTTAGCTCAGTCGGTAGACATCTCCCGAGGAACCACGAATCATGTAAGTACTGATTATCTGGTGTTGTTTATCCACTGAATTCTTATTTTTAGAGGAAAAAGGACATGCTACACAGAAAAATATGATAAGAAAGAAAGTAAGAAAGAAATAGAGTAGGGGAATGATAGAGAGAGGGGGGAATACGAATTATTGTGTTTAAAAATTCAATTTTAAGGATTTTATTAACATCATGGGCTAAAAATTCAATCTTGAAGATTTTCTAACCACTTTTATTAATATCATGGGCTGGTTTAGCTCAGTCGGTAGAACATCTCCCGAGGAACCACGAATCATTTGTTGAGGTTGTGAATGTGATGAACCACAATCCAAGCTTGCCTGATACTCTCCTAATACATACCAAAATATTGCAAATCTTTTGACTCACCCTAGTATAAAGTATTTTCACCATTACAAACATTTTTCATTAGACTCTATAATTGTTTTTTATTACTTTTTATAACATTTTTTGGGGGAGGAGGTTGCTGTCAAATTACAGGAAATTTCATTTGAAATAAAGAAAATTTCAATGTTTGGCATGACAACTTTGATAAATATATGATTAAGGATCGTCCATGAAATATGATTTCCTCAATGTGAGATTGAGTCTTGCTGTTATTTCTTAATTCTAAAATACAAAAGTTTAATTTAATCGACAAATAACTGATGTGTTGCAATTAAAGACAAAAAATTACAGAAAACTCATCAATTTTTAATGAGATATTTTTTTAAATTAAAAAAAATTTCAGAATGAATGAAAAAGTATTGGTGCCAAAAAAACCCCAACAATTTGTCTTCACTTTCTTCTTCTTCTTCTTGGATTCTTCTTCTTCTTTCTTCTTCATACTCTTCTCCTTCTTCATCTTCTTCTTTCTTCATCTTCTTCTTCTTTCTTTTTCTTCTTCTTCTTCTTCTTCTTCTTCTTCTTCTTCTTCTTCTTCTTGTTCTTGGATTCTTCTTCTTCTTCCTAGTTTATTTTTTAATTTTACCAGTTTATCGTATCAAACCATGAGGTGGTTCTTCTTCTTCTTCTTCTTCTTCTTCTTCTTCTTCATATTATTATTATTATTATTATTATTATTATTATTATTATTATTATTTATTTCGCTTTCTTCTTCCCGTTCCTCTTCTTCGCTTTCTCCTTCTTCGCTTTCTTGTTGTTTGCCTTTTTTTTCTTTGTTATTTTTCTATTTTTATTCTGTTTTTTTAAATCTTTTTTTATCTTAAATTTACAATTCCCCAAACTGTTTATTCCACCCAATTCATTGAATAATGGTTATTATTGTAGGAAGTGCATATGGCAACCTAGGTTCAAATCCTAATAAAGCTGTTTGCATTTAACATTTAGGAAAGGTATGAATCTAAATATTCTCCCTCCATCTCTGGGTAATGTAGCAAGAGAAAAATATACGTGGTAGCTCAAAGTGGGCACAAACATGTCTGGCTTGGAAAATGAGATCAGGAGGGAGTGTAGTGGGCGCCTATAGAGATTGAACTCATATCCTCCTGATTGTGAGTTGTGGCTCCAAGTCAGACTAGTTCATTGGCGCGTATGCAAATTCCTACACTGCGATAGCAGTACTGGGCATGAATGGCCCAGATGTAGGATCTTTATCCGGGCAGTTGATCATTATTTAAGGCCCGCCTTCCCACACCAAGACAGTTGTATTTTGATCTTGCTGACGAAAACACAGATGTGTGACATACAAGAGGCGAGTGAACAGGGACTGCTGGAAAAATTGTTGCAGGCAGAAGGACTTGCTCAAGGGACTTTGGCAGTTGGAAAAACGTCTTTTTCAGTGGAGAGATCTGGCTGTTCAACCCAACAAATTTCTGTTCTCTCAACAAATTTCTGTCCACATTATAGGTAAATAGTAGAGGACACTGGGCTGCTTAATCTTGGTATGACAACTAGTCTAGGAGAAGGAAAACTTTCAATTCAAACCTATAAACTCTTATTTGTCTGTATTTTTGAGATGAAGCTTGATATGAATAATTTTTATTTTTTCAACTAATGTCCTCGTCTTTAGTAGTTATTAACATTGTGTTAATAGCTACCACAATAAAGATGAGGACAATAGTCCAAAAAATCAAAATTATTCCCTGTTAAACTCTGTTTAAACAATTGACCTCATGTCACATTCTGCTCATTTGGAGGGGTTGAGTAGATGTATATGCCTCCAATTCATATAAATCGCTCACTTCCAACTTTATATTTCCGGATTCATTTCTTATTTCTAAGATATTTACCAGCTTGTCTTTTTTTTTTTTGGAAGAAACAAAATTAGATCAACTTTAAATGTTTATGCCGATTTTAGAAATAATATAATCTCTATTTTTTAAAGATCTTTACCTGGGCAATAATCATGAAAAGATGAGTTAAGAGATTAGTTAAGATAATTGCTAATAAGACAAGATACAATGCAGTTTCTTTGGTTATGTTTCCATTATGAAAAAATATGGGTTAACCTCCCCTAACACTGAACCCGAATGAGGGTAAAACCCTAAAGTAAAAAATCGGCAGCAGGCAGAACCCTAAGAAAATCTAACTGAACAGAATTAAACAGCCTAACAGAAAGGTCAATACAAAAGATCATGTAGCCCAATTTTGGCTGAAACAGTATAGTAGCAGTATTCAAGAACAGAAATAGACAGCCTAACAGAAAGGTTGATACAACAGAACACCATAAACAGCATAAATACAACAGCTGGAACAGAAAAAGCAGTCGAACTGAAGAGAGCAGAAATAAACAACCTAACGGAAAGGGTGAAACACTAGAACAACACAGTTGCAGTATTCAAGAATGAATGACAGCCTACAACTATAATGACTCTGCAAAGAAACTCTTTACCCAACCACCCTGTCGGTGGGGCATTAGAATGCACCGACTGCAGAGGGGTAAGACTCCCCCAATGGGGCCACCTGTTTGCCGTGGGTGGCGACCCGTGATGCTTAAGGATAGAGCCCAGGTGGATGAGCAGTTCATGACATGCAATACTCCACTTTGGCCCTATCTTGGGCTAGACGGGCGGTCGGAGAGGCCCCCTCCGATTAATCGGCTGGTCACGTCAAGCCCTAGCACCTATATGATTTTCACAACCCTATTGCCCTTATGGCAAGCCCCAACCCCTTTTTATCATATGGGTGCTAGAAGGCGGTGGCTGTGGGTCTACATGTCCTGAGAATGACGTTAAACTCTATCTGATGGTGAGGTTCCAGTTTTGGAGGTTTGGGGAATGTGGAGCACCCCTTCATCACCATTGCTCCCTGATCCACTCTGACCCGGAATGGTAGTACCTGTTAGGGTCCCATCTATGGGTTAAATAGGAAAATGTATTTATAAGAAAATTGTATTATCCATTAAGAATTGATTTATTTCAAAACTTTATCGGCATTAAATGACCCACTGAGGTTGATATGCCGTAAACAAATACCCAATATGTGCTTACCTGACATGACTTACAACTGCTAAAAGAATAATTATTTTGCAACTTACTCATGATAAAACCTTCTTTGTATAATCAACTTTGTCTTTGTCTTTACTCTTTTCTTAGGGTTTATTTGTGAGAACGCTAAATTCCTGTACCATTCTCATCAAGATTTATCTGATTTTTTTTTCAAGGTTTGATTCATAATAACAATAATCTTCATACAATGACTGCTATTTACACAGTAGCATTGCAACCAACAAACCCTTCGTCAATGATGACTCTGAGTTCAGGCATGGTTTCGGGGGCCGAAGCATCTTTACCACTAACCCAGAGCGCCCCAGCAGTATCTCACGATACCACCAGACTTTGTCGGTTTGATGTCACAATATAGGACTGCCATATCCACGCTGATGCGGTTAGAGCTTTCTCCTGAATCTTTTTTAAGTATTTCCTCTTGTCTGGTAGAGAAAGTCCAAGTTTAGACAAAAATGCCGAGGTTGAGTTGGCAATAAACCCCCGACATCCGACCTCAATGGGAAATACATCCGTTATCCATCCATTTCTTACGCATTGTTCACGTAGGTCTTCGTATTAATACCTGACATGTTATTCTCTATAACTTTTTTAACAAAAAAGTCAAAGGAATTGTCTTAAAAGATCAGAAGTTTTATTATCATCAAACACAAGAATATAAAAGTATAAAGATCTCTTCAAAGACGTTGCTGTCCTTGTTTCAAAAGTGCAAAATGTTATTAAGGAGTTTTCTAAGGATGAAACTATCAAGAACCGCTTTTTACTCTGAGAAAGAAGAAAATCAGTGTGGGAAATCTTCAAAGGTTTTGTATTGAGTACAAAAAGAATGTCCCTCCTAAAACATCTAAATGGCTGATCTGGTACAATATAAAAATTGGGACATTAATACATACAATATCTCACACACGACAACAAGAAATGCTTTATCAGCAAAGTCCAAGGTAAATCCTAATGCTGAAAAAAATGTCATAAAAAAAAAGAAGAATGAGTGATCTTTGACAAAGAAAATCCTGTTAAGGCGAATGTCGTGTGAAACGAAGCTTATAATAAAAGGAATAAAAAAATGAGCATTTGGTCGGGCGTATGAGGGTTGATTTGCTGCTACTGGTACTGGAGGTCTGAAAGATATCAAAGGATTTATGAAACAAAGGATTATCAAGGGATTATATAGCAAAATATTTGACTCATTTTAAGGAAACTGAGTTTAATTCAATCATTAAAGGTTCTTCAACATCATAAATACTCAAAGTAGACATTTAAAATACACAAGAATAAATAAAAAAGGTAAAAAATGAACTGAAGAAGCTTATATATATATATTCATCAAACCTTTCTAAATGAGCAGGATGTGACAGAAGATCTTAGAAGCTTATAGATGTAGGCGCGTGGTCTAATGGTTAGAGTCATAGGAAATGGACCCGTCGACCCAAGTTCAATTCCTGGACGAAGCTGAATTTCACATAGTGCTAATACCTTTGGGAAAGGTATGAATCCAATTCTCCCTCCAGCTATGGGTAAATATTAGGGTAGACTGGACTTTTTAACCTTGACTAGGTAACCAGTCTAGGAGAAGGAAAACTCTGAATTCAAACCTGTTAAACTCTGCCTAAGAAATTGACCTTGTGTCACATCCTGCTCGTGCGGAGGGGTTGGTAAATATATATAGAGAGAGATGGCTACAAAAAGAGTTTGAAGGTAATCATTAAAAGGGCCATCAGGAGTTGACATAGCAACCAACCAACCAACTAACCAACCATCCAACCATCCAACCAACCAACACCCCCAACCAATCAAACAACCCAACCAACCACCAACCAACAACCAACCAACCCAACCAACCACCAACCAACCAACCAACCAACCAACAAACCAAAACCACCCAACCAACCACACAACCCACCCAACCAACACCAACCACCACAACCAACCAACCAACCAACCAACCAACCAACCAACCACAGCCAACCAACCAAAACCACCACCCAACCAACCACAACAACCACCAACCAACCAACCAACCAACCAACCAACAACCAACCACCAACCACCAACCAACCAAACCAACACCCACCCAACCACACCACCACCCAACCAACCAACCACCAACCAACCACCACCAACCACCAACCACCAGCACCAACCACACCAAACCAACCACCAACCACCCAACCAACCAACACCAACCAACCCAACCAACACACCACCAACCAACCAACCAAACCAACCAACCAACCAAAACCCAACCCAACCCACCCCAACCAACCACCAACCAACGCCAGCCACACAACCAACCAACCACCAACTACTAACCAACAAACCACCCAACCAACCCATCCAACCAACCAACCAACCACCAACCAAAGGGTCATACCCAAATATCAAATAATATTGCCATTATTGATGTACAAGACTTACTTTTTATTTCTTATTTAAAATTATTACGCATCAGTTGAAGCATTCTTTTTTTAGTTTAGCTCAGTTGATAGACCATCCACCTCACAACCACAAGGTGCTGGGTTTGATACCTCCCCTCACCAACTCAGCACATCAGTAGCATAAATTGGATCTGAGTGGTAAAATGGAGAGCTGATGGTTGATGTGGCACTCAACCTCAGATGCAAAAACAGTCTTCCTAGTCTAGCACCAGTGAAAAGGGAATAGACTTCCTTGCTGTCTGGCTGATACCGACAGTTGAACACATAATCTACTATACTTTTTTACATCATAAATCTGATGAAAATGTTGTAATCATACAAATTTACTACATTTCAATTTATTTCTGAAGTTATTGTCTACATTATGGTCACCTGCCCCCTATCTCACAGATCATCTGAGTGAGACGGACCAGACATGCAGGACACTGCTGAAGAAGCAAGGACAAACTCATAAGTGATGTTCTCCTGTGGAAGCCAACACATGGACATGCTAGTGTGGGCCGCCCAGCAAGGACCTATATTGACCAGCTATGTAAAGATGCTGGCTGCAGCGAGGAAGAACTCCCAGGTGCGATGAATGATAGGGAAGGTTGGCGAGAGATTGTCATGGATATCCGTGCTGCCTGCACGACATGATGATGATGATAGGTAAATAGTAGAGGCTTGATATGAATAATTTTTATTTTTTCAGCTAATGTCCTCATCTTTAGTAGTTATTAACATTGTGTTAATAGCTACCACAATAAAGATGAGGACAATAGTCCACAAAAACAAAATTATTCCCTGTTAAACTCTGTTTAAATAATTGACCTCATGTCACATTCTGCTCATTTGGAGGGGTTGAGTAGATGTATATGCCTCCAATTCATATAAATCGCTCACTTCCAACTTTATATTTCTGGATTCATTTCTTATTTCTAAGATATTTACCAGCTTGTCTTTTTTTGGAAGGAACACAAATCATCATCGTTCGCGCAATTTTGCTGAACCATTATCATCATTATCATCATTGTCGTTTGCTAAAATTTGCTGAACCATCATCATCATTATCATCATCATCGTTCACACAAATTTGCTGAACCATCATCATCATTATCATCATCATCGTTCGCACAAATTTGCTGGTGATCATCATTTTGGAAGTTATTGTTCAACATAACATCTCTGCTTAAAAAGTTGGAATATGCTGGATGTATAAATGAAAAATAGAATAATCTTATAAAATTCTTTCATTTCCAAAATATAATGACACACATGAATTTAATAATAATAATAATAATAATAATAATAATAATAAAATGTAGACTTTGTGGTAATAGAGATGAGACTGTAAACCATATACTCTGCAAATGTAGCAAACTAGCACAACGAGAATACAAAACTAGACACGACTGGGTTGGGAAGGTGATCCACTGGGAATTATGCAAAAAATTAAATTTTGACCACAACAACAAATGGTATATGCATAAACCAGAATCTGTTCTTGAGAATGAAACGCATAAAATTCTCTGGACTTTGAAATAAAAACGGATCACCTTATCCCAGCAAGAAGACCAGACCTAGTGTTGATAAAAAGAAAAGAACTTGTCAACTGGTGGATTTTGCGCAGTTCCAGCAGTTCACAGGGTGAAGCTAAAAAAAAAAATGAAAAAATGGACAAATATCTGGACATTGCCAGAGAACTGAAAAAGTTATGGAACATGAAAGTGAAAGTGATACCAATTGTGGCTGGTGCACTTGGAACAGTCCCAAAAGGATTAGAAAAGGGTTTGGAAAGTTTGGAAATCAAAGGAAGGATTGAAACCATTCAGAACACTGCACTGCTGCAATCTGCCAGAATACTCAGAAGAGTCCTGGAGACCTGAGGAGACTTGCTGTCACTCAGACTCCAGTGAAATACCATCAGCTGATACTGATGTGAAAACTCAAAAGGAGTGAATAATAATAATGACATAAAATGAAGGTTGTGTCAATTGTAATTGGTGTCATTGGAATGGTCCCCAGGGGGTTGGAAAAGAGTCTGGATGAACTGGAAATCAGAGGAAGAATCGAGACCATCCAGACTACAGCATTGTTGAGATTGGCTAGAATACTCAGAAAAATCCTGGAGACCGGAGGAGACTTGCTGTCACCCAGCCCCCAGTGAACCACCGGCTAAAGCGGGTGTGAAAAACTCATATAGTAAAATAATAATAATATTAATAATAATGAAAGCATTGATTTTAGATTAAACATTTTGTCAGCAGATTTAATTGTTCTTAGCTTTCTTTAATCACATATAAGCTATAATGCTTTGGAAAGGTATACATCTAACTATTCTCCCTCCAGATATGGGTAAATGGTAGGGCTGACTGGGATCTTTAACTTTAGTTGTGTCACCAGTCTAGAAAATGTAAAAAATTCTGAATTCAAACCTGTTAAATTTTGATTTAAAATTCACTATGTGTCATATCCTTCTCGTGCGTCTAAATATATATATATATATAGATATATATTTTTAAAAAAATTTTTGATGAAACAAAGAATGTGCTCAACCACAAATTTGAAGGAGCTTTATTTATCTATTTGTTGAATTTTTTTAAATATAAAAGTTTTTCATAAGCAACTACCCAAGAATGTCAAGAAATGTCTTCAAATAAACACCAGAAGATTTAGCAGCCTGACGATGGTGAAATAACCTGAACCTAGGTTATTGCTTATGAAAGACTTTTATATTTAAAAAATTTAACAAATAAATATATATATATATATATATATATATATATATATATATATTGTTGGTATTAACCGGACTGCCAGGGAGTCTATCTTCTTTTCACTAGCACTAGACCAAGGAAAGAGGTAGAGCACCACACCTACTAATTACTGAAACTCGTTAACACATACATCACACACATACACACACACACATATACATATATATATATATGTGTTATATATATATATATATATATATTATATATATATATATATATATATATATATATATATACAGTTTTGACCCGATCATCTTGTTCTGTGGAATAATAATGTATATTTATATTATACACTGTGTACACAGATTTATATTTTACCACAATAAAAATTAGCAAATGAGGCATCCACTTTTTAAGATATTGAAGGGCAAAAAGATATATTTGAAATATATCTTCCGAACAAGCTTGTTATTGTATTAATAAAATATACAATAATTTTAGACATTATCTTAAACAGATCTATTTCACCTATAAATGGGGCCCTAACAGGTACTACCACTCTAAGTCAGTGGACCTGGAAGTAATAACAATAAAAAGGTGATCCGGTAATTTATGAGGAAGTGCGTCCTGGTCTCCTGCCTCAGAAATTGCTACCCGGTGACTATTAAAATAACGTCCCCAGCTATGTCGTCTCAGATTTTCTTTTATTCATGTTTGTTTAATGTCTGGTTTTTAGTTTAAATAAACAAAAATTACGACCAAAAAGAAGCGCCCACCCCACCCCAAATACATTTACTTGTCGAAAATATCTATCTATCTATCTCCATTTGTTCATATCTATCTATATTATTTTGTTTATCTATCTATCTCAGTCTATTCCTAACTATATATCCATCTTCATATCTAAACAAGAATTACAACAAATTTCTATAAATGAACAAGAATTACGACAAATTACGATAAATAAATAAGAATTACGCCAAAAAAGAGAAGCCCCCCCCCTCCGCCTCTAAAATACTTTTAACGCTCTAAGTTGGTTGTTTTCTTTCAAGTAACACCATAGCTGGGGACGTTATTTTAATAGTCACCGGGTAGCAATTTCTGAGGCAGGAGACCGGGACGCACTTCCTCATAACTTACCGGTGATCCAACACTCTTGAGTTCTCCAGAACCAGAGCCTCACCACTGGGTGCTTTTTAGTGTCATACTCAGGCTACAAAGGGAAAAAAAAGGAATTGCTCTCTTTGTTTATGATAGTGTAAAAGAGTGGCTAAAATTTCATGAATCTTTCTTCTTTGTTGTTGATAATGATAAAAAAGAAAAAAAATGATTGCCGAAAAAAATTGAAATGATTTATTTGTTATATTCCGAGCAGATAAAAGAAGAATAAAAAAATTGGCAAGAAATGTTCACGTAAGAATTTATGAGTTGAGTAAAAAATGAAACAAGAATGCCACCCACTTGAAACTCCTCACCTACCCACCCCCAACAATACGTCTTGTCAATCAATTTCGGCCTTATACCAAAGGGGATAGAACATTCCTTTCTCTCTCTCTCTCTCTCTCTCTCTCTCTCTCTCCAGATGTTTATCTACGATTTACTTATGTTAAGAAAATGGGTGGAGGAGACCGCCACCTGCAGGTAAAAGTTGGAATTAACCAAAGAAATGATGCACCTGCATAAATTATGAATTGGTTTGGTTTTGTTTTACGGCATATCAACCTCAGTGGGTCATTTAATGCCGATAAAGTTTTGAAATAAATCAATTCTTAATGGATAATACAATTTTGTTTCCGCCCTGTCGCCTGGGGCATTAGAATGAACCGACTGCACCTCTGGCAGAGGGGTAAGACTCCCCCAATGGGGCCACCTGTTGGCCGTAGGTGGCGACCCGTGATGCTTAAGGATAGAGCCCAGGTGGATGAGCAGTTCATGACATGCAATACTCCACTTTGGCCCTATCTTGGGCTAGACGGGCGGTCGGAGAGGCCCCCTCCGATCAATCGGCTGGTCACGTCAAGCCCTAGCACCTATATGATTTTCCAACCCTATTGCCCTTATGGCAAGCCCCAACCCTTTTTATTATATGGGTGCTAGAAGGCGGTGGCTGCGGGTCTACATGTCCTGGGAATGATGTTAAACTCTATCTGATGGTGAGGTTTAGTTTTGGAGGTTTGGGGAATGTGGAGCACCCCTTCATCAACATTGCTCCCTGGTCCACTCTGACCCGGAGTGGTAGTACCTGTTAGGGTCCCATCTATGGGTTAAATAGAAAAATGTATTTATAAAAATGTATTATCCATTAAGAATTGATTTATTTCAAAACTTTATCGGCATTAAATGACCCACTGAGGTTGATATGCCATAAAACAAAACAAACCAAACCAAACCAAACAATTTTGTTTATAAACTCATGTTTTTCTATTTAACCCATAGATGGGACCCTAACAGGTACTACCACTCCGGGTCAGAGTGGACCAGGGAGCAATGGTGATGAAGAGGTGCTCCACATTCCCCAAACCTCCAAAACTGGAACATCACCATTAACGTCATTCCCAGGACATGTAGACCCTCAGTCACCGCCTTCTAGCACCCATATGATAAAAAGGGGTTGGGGCTTGCCATAAGGGCATTATGGATTGGTATCAACCAGGAACTTAATCCATCTGAAGTTTTCATAATGGATTTCACCCCTTTTTTTTCTTTTGGATTCATCCATTTGGCACATTTGTTGGGTCAGGATAGTAGTAGTAGTAGTAGTAGTAGTAGAATTCATTTGGCCTTATTCATAGAGACAGTGGGTAAAATTAGGTTGTTCACTTGCTGACCAAGTGATAGAGGTAACGCAATGAACAAAGAGATAAATAGAAAAGGGTGTATGAACAACATGATCCTGAAAACACAAAAAAAGTTGAAAACAAATTTTCTGGAACAATAACACAAGAAAATGACGAGAATGTCAGAAGAAATGGATAAGACGTTGAACTAAAAAGAACATTTATTTGTGCGTAAAGCGTAAACTTTTGTTTGTAAAATGGTCATTGCAAAGTAAAAGTCCTTGATAGAAGGAAGTCTTATGTGTGAGCACATGCTTTTTTATGGAATTACTTAGATGTTAAATTGAATAGTAAAGCTCTTTATGTGCAAGCTTATATGAGAGTGAGATGGTCCTTACAAAGTAGTAAAAAAGTAAAGTCGTCGGGGCGGCCTAATGTCGGTATAAGCCATACAGCGAGGGAGTCTATCCCCATTTCACTAGTGCTAGACCAAGGAGATTGTTTTAGCATCTGAGGTGGAGCACCACATCTACCATCAGCTTCTTACTTTACCGCACAGATCCCTGTGCTACTCATACGCTGAGTTGGCAAGGACGGTATCGAACTAGGAACCTTGTGGTTTCTAGCCGAACGCTTTACCGACTGAGCTAATCCGGCCCATAGGTCTTTAATCGAAGGAAAGACCTTGTATGTGAGAGCACATGGTCTGTTTTATGGTTAATATTATGGAGTTACCTATTAAGGAAGAATTTTGTCGGTTAATTCTGCTATGTGGCTTGTCCACAGGTGAATGCTTGTCTGTCAGTGCTTTTGTTTATAGCAGCATTCAGAGTTGCCGAATTGTGCCATATATTACCAAAATAAAGAAGGTTTCCATGGTGTAATGGACACAGCAACACCAAGTTCAAATCCTGGACGAAGCTGGCTGCATTTCATATGGCACTAATACCCCTTGGAAAGGTATGAATCCAACTATTCTCTCTCCATCTATGGATAAATAGTAGGGTGGACTAGGCTCTTCAACCTTAGTATGGCAACTGGTCTAGGAGAAGAAAACGCTGAATATAAACTTGGTAAGCTCCACATAAAAATTGACCTTGTGTCACATCCTGCTCTTGCGGAGGAGTTGGTAAATATATACATTACCAAATATTTCAAACCTTTTGACTCACCCAAGTAATTGTCCAGTAATTCTGCTAGCAGCTCTTTTATGATGAGGTTAATTTGAAAAGCCCCCGAACATATCCATCTCCTTGTTATTCTTAAAAACCCAACTCTCTGGTGAAATGAGGAAGAGAAGTCACTTCTCTGGCATTATGGCATGCTTCTTTACACAATCAAATCAGCAGCAGATATGGTTGCTGTTTGTGAAAACATTCTTTTCTGCTTGGCCACAATAACATCTATTATCTGTTATCCAGAACAATCTGAGCTAAACTAATACCTTCATCCACTTCATCCCTTTTGTTAACTGACTTCACGTGCACATCGCCTTTTAGGATGAGTCACTTAATTTTATGTTTGAGATTCGTTCTGCTACCTAAAATGCCATTAACACTTTTTGTATCAGTAAGAAAAGTTGTGCCCAGAAAAGTTGTGCGTATAATTAATCCCATTGTCTATTAATTCTGTTTGTTATTTGATACAAGAAAAACCTGAGACTCAAATGGACCTTGCCAGAGAACTGAAAAAGTTATGGAACATGAAAGTGAAAGTGATACCAGTTGTGGTTGGTGCACTTGGAACAGTCTCAAAAGGATTGGAAAAGGGTTTGGAAAGTTTGGATATCAAAGGAAGGATTGAAACCATTCAGAACACTGCACTGCTGCAATCTGCCAGAATACTCAGAAGAGTCCTGGAGACCTGGGGAGACTTGCTGTCACTCAGACTCCAGTGAAAGACCATCAGCTAATGCTGATGTGAAAACTCAAAAGGAGCAAATAATAATAATAATAATAATAATAATAATAATAATAATAATAATAATAATAATAATAATAATAATAATAATAATAATAATAATAATATCCTTTCAGCTAGTATATTAGGTCTGAGACCTGTCAGCTGTTCCTTATAAATATTCATTTTAAATCCACAGAATATTTAATATCATTCCAAAGATTATTTGCCTTGAAGGAGTTTAGAGATGAAGCATTCACTACTGATGAAGGTAGTTTATTCCATATATTCACCCCTCTTTGGCTAAAATAATTGTGTCTTGCTTTTGCTTTACAAGATTTTTTATGGAGTTTTAATTTATGTCCCCTTGTATATATATTTTGAGCAATGTTTAGTAGGTCAAAGTTCGTTGAATAAAAAACCATGCATGTATTTGTAGGCTTCAATCATATCCCCTCTTATACGTCGGAAAACCAGACTTGGTAAGTCAATATCAATATGAAAACTTATACATTCATTCATATGTGGAGATTAGAATTAAAATTTTTTTTTTTAAATTACAAACTCCTATAAGACTTATAGGGATTAGCCCCTATATTTTTACGGCATGTGGAATTGAATAAATTAAAATAGTTAAGCTTTCTTAAATAACTAGTTTTACAATTGTATGCCATGAGTTTAGAATTAGGTAAACAAAAGAGAATCGAGTGAATATTAGTTTAGAAATATTTTAACAACAATAGAAACAATGGTTTAAATTCCATGGGAAAATATATACGCCATTGGAATCCTTCGATATTGCATCATTTCACATCACCTGATATTTAATGAATACTTTAGCTTAATGATCACGTAGACAATGACAAAAAGAAAATTATAAAAAGGCCCATAGAGCTGAAAAACAACAGACAGTGGGAGCTTATGCTCTTCCCGACTCGACAGAGTTGGAGCTGATGTTCCCAACTTGACACAATGGGGAGAATACGCTGTCCGAAACCTTAAATTCAACTCAACAGATCCGTCTATTTTTTCGTTTTTATTTTCTCTCTCTCTCGCTCAACAACAAGAAATTTCAATCACAAGTGTCAATCACAGACAAAACTGCTACAATGTTGACACAACCAATCGCACAAATATAAACAATACATGTCACACTTGTCACACACAACTATGTACAGACACATACAGTCTGCAACACAACTGAAAGAACAATTGAATATACCAATTGTAAATTAATGTATATAAAGTTTGTTTCCTTTATCAATTTTGTCTTCTTCTTTTGTTACCTATGGAAACTATATTTCCGTAGTCTTATACATTTAAATTGTGGGGACCCATAACTCGGATCTTCTTCAACTCTTCAACTACACACTCACCAAACAACCACAGTCCCTACAAATTGGTGACCCCGACGTGATATGAACACGCAACCTTCTGATTAAATTGTGCTTCACTTACCAGAATATTGGGTTTTGTGTGTGTAGTAAGTGCGCCAATCATTCTACTGTCAGTGTGGATGATGGGTGGCTCCTCTAGAACACATCCGTTCCTTTCCAGCTCCTGTGATTTTTTTTTTGTTTTTTTTTCTGGTGTTTACTCACTTACTTCTTTTCGGACACGGGAACCTTCTTGTCGTAATCGGGAGCCATCATGGAACTTTGAACCCAACCCAATTTTGTCTTCTTTTGTTTTCTATGGAAACTTCATTTCCGTAGTCTTATACATATAAATTGTGGGGACCCATAACTCGGATCTTCTTCAACTCCTCAACTAAACACTCACCAAACAACCATGGTCCCTACAGACTTCACAAGATGAACCCTCTGAGCATGTGCAGGAAAAAAAGAACCCACATCCAACTCCAAAGATAATCTCTCGGCCATTCTGACTTAGAACTTAACTGTGTCAATCACTACTACTAGCCAGGAAGAAATTTCCTCGCTACATGGTGGCTATGACCCATGAATAAAGCCTAAATCCTAAAACTACCTTTAGTCTTTGTCTCTTCTTTTTTCTTTAAATTTCTTTTCAGCATGACCACCAAATAAGATGGGGTTAAAAGCAAACCCTAGGAACAGGCACCAGGAATAACAAGCTACCTTGGCACTAATACCCCTGGGAAAGGTATGAATCCAACTATTCTCTCTCCATCTACGGATAAATAGTAGGGTGGACTACGCTCTTCAACCTTAGTATGGCAACTGGTCTAGGAGAAGGAAAACGCTGAATATAAACCTGGTAAGCTCCACATAAAAATTGACCTTGTGTCACATCCTGCTCTTGCAGAGGAGTTGGTAAATACATAGATTACCAAAATATTTCAAACCAAATCATAAAACCTCTTGTAATCCCATATCTATCTACTAAGAGTTTTACAAATTATCATTATATCAAAGTCAACTGTTCCAGTTCATTCATTAGTCGTCTAACCATACTTTTCCCTTTGAAGTTGATTCATTTGAAAAATATCAATAAATTCCGGCCTATTTATTGAAGTCTTTATCTTTCCTGATGTGTGTTTATATTCTAACACTGAAAATCTATGTCATTTCACTTAATAGATATTTTTCTTGGTTGAGAGCAAGTTCAACTCACCAAAGAAAAAAAGGGCTTACGGTCAAGTCACATTGAAACACAAGTTTCCACCAAATCACCGGTTAAGCAGCAATGAGCCTGTTCAATGCTCAGATGGGTGACCATTTAAGTACAGCCGGTACTGTAATAATACGAATATCAAAAAGATTTGATTCAGCATTAAATAATTGTTCTATGTGTTATGACAAAAGAAAAAGACCAAAAACAAAGTTGGATTTTTTCTCAATGAACTTTCTTTTACTATTTGTTTTTTGTTTTTTTTTTAGAAATATTTCTTTGCTAGTTCTTTGATAGCAATGCATTTTTATATATGACTAGAAGTGGCTACTCAGCATTGCCTGGGTAGAGGAGCAAACCCTGGTATATTAATCTGGTGTATTGATTTGTTTACTTTTGAGATTTACAAATGCAGGACATTTTTAAGTAGAATTTCAATGCTATTTCTATGTATATTTTAATTCTTAAAAATCTTTAAATATAAATCAAATCTTCATAATTATTACACAGAAAGCAAGAACCTCTGATATTTAGTGTGTATATATATTAACTTTGTCATTAATTGTTTTATTTTCATAGTTTCATCCGGACATACATACACACCAACTGCCCTTTATATAAGCATAGATAGATTAATAACAATTCAATATTATTTATATCATTTATATGTTATTCATATCAATTCTATAATTTTTGATAGATTTTCATGGCAGTGAACCATCACTGTTTAGAGGTAATTCTTTTTGCTTTATTATTATAAAAGCAGCAGCTACCCGGCGTCGCCTGGGTAGAGGGGAATTTTTAAAAGTTAGTCCCGCAGATTCATTATTACTGAATCGTGAGTTGAATCCTCGTGGGATGCCCCATTTAAACCCTATGTAAAAAAAAAAAAAAAAATAGACCTTGCATTGATCCAGCTACTCTAAAAAGAAATGTTAATGTCTACTATCTAAAATATGAAATGAAAAAAATCCATGTTTTTATCATTTGAATTTTAGTTTTTTAATTATCTTCACTAATATAAATCAGATCTCTATTATTTTTGCTCAAAGACCAAGCCCGGGTGATATTTGATGTGTATATATATTTACTTTCTCGTTGATTGTTTCATTTTCAAAGTTTCCTCTTGACATGCATATACACACAACTGCCCTTTATAATGACCACACACGTGAAATCGACTGCTATTAATTGGTGTCTCGATTAATTCAGTGGATTTAACCCTGAAGATCCTTATGGTGAAACTCGAGTAGGTTATCTCTTGTACCCATTTTATAATAAATTTGCTCTACTTAGTATTGAGCACTTTGTATTTGTTATATCGCTGACTTACCTCACTGAATTTCACACTTACTAACCATCATGACCAAATTCACCGGTAAGTCAACTTTTCCTTTAGAAATATATGTGTAGATAGATAGATTAATAACAATTCAATATCATTTATATCATTTATATGTTATTCACATTAATTCTATTATCTTTGCAACTACCCTTTATATATGTATCGTTAGATTAATAACAATTCAATATCATTTACATAATTTATATGTTATTCATATTAATTCAATAATTTTTGATAGATTTTCAGGACAGTGAATTATCACTGTTTAGAGGTAATTCTTTTTGCTTTATTGTTATCTTTTTCTATGATGTCAAATGTAAGAGAAATGTTCAATGTAGAGAATTTTGAGGGGAGGAAATTATTGTTTTGTCAAGAAGGGGACTATAAAAATGTTTAAAAGCTGTGACGTTTGGCAATTGGCAAAATGAGTAAGAAAGATGATCTCGATTTTGCTGTTTGATCAGGTGATAATTCACAATGCAATTGGCAAACAGATAATCTCCATTTATCCGACAGAAATGGCCTTTGCTTCTTCTGTTCGAA